>CM040129.1:60663231-61263231 GCA_022559845.1 Amorphophallus konjac | reverse complement strand
CATGAAGCATCAGGCTTCCTAGTAGCATGGTTTCTACCAGAAAAATTTCTAGAATGTAATGTTCCACTAGCATGCTCATCCTTTAACATCAAACTGCAATCTTCCATTATGTGTCCTACTTTCCCACAATAATAACATGACCCCTTTTTAATATGAGTGTGTGAGAGATCATGTGAATTGTGTGCAGCCTTCCTTATAGCAACAGAAGTGTCTTTTTCCTTTTTCTGTGAATTTTCACCCTTTTTCTGTTTTGGAGTTTGTTCCACAATTTTGGGTTTCACAGTGGATTTTTGTGCAGTAAATTGAAAAACAGAAGAACCAGCAGTTGTGGTTTGATCAGAAGCTTTTACAAACACAGTTGAAGCTTTAATGCTATTGATCCTTTTGTTTGTTGAACTGTAACCCAGCCCCTCTCTTTGAGAGTTATCACTCTTTCCCAGAAGCTTATTCAGATTATCCTTTCCCTTGACAAATTTTGACAAGGAGTTTTTCAAATCTTGAATTTCAGAATTTAAGCCACAAATATTAGCTTCATATTTGGACAGATCTGTTTCACAGGAAATGACTTGTTGATGCAAGGCATCATTCAGACTTTTGAGTTTTTCAACTTCCTGTTTTAATTTTATTTCATTGTCAGCTTCAGATAGGGACTTGTTAAGATCATCAATTTCTTGTTGAAGAGATGTGATAGTGAGCTCATAATTAGCTATCTTCTCTTCACAGCAATTGACATTTCCACTCAACATTAGGTTGATGATTTTTAGACTCTCAATTTCTTGTTCAGCATTCACCAACCTATCAGAATTATCCACGCTCACACACTTGCCTTTTTCCATTGTCATTAGCCTATCTGTCAGCTGGGTGCTTAGATGTTTCAGTTTGTTGATTTCCTCTTTCAACTTATTGTTTTGCTCTAGGAGTTCATCATCAAGCGCCCATTCATCTGAAGAAAACTGACATTCATAAAACTTTTCTTGTTGTTTTTCAGATTGAAGTTTGTCAAGATTTTTCTGAATCTCTGAGTTTATTACTCTATCAGCCTCTAAGTTTTCAGAAATCAATCTATTTTCTTTTTCAAGATTTATTGATTTGTGTTCAGATTCTTTGAGCTGGTTTTTGAGTGTTTTATTTTCAGATTTCATGTTTTCCAATTCAGAGATGACACACTCTAAATTTCTCACCAGTTCTTCAATTTGAACAACTTCATTGTTATGAGCCTTACCATCATCAGTTAAACTATGCTTCTCCTTTAGTTCAGCAATTTCGCAAACAAGCTCTTGATTTTCCTTTTTGTGTAAATCAATTTGTTTCATAAGAGTTTATTTTTCAGATTTCAAATGATCTAAATCTGAACTAATCGAATCAAAATCTGTTAACTGTCGTCTAAATATGTCATTTTCAATTTTCATAATTTCAGGGGTTTCACCTCGAGATTTAGCATCCTCATGATTCTTCAACTTCTTTTTCAGAGATTTATATCGTTTTCTCAATTTTTTGTAAGAAACAACCAAATCATTGTACGCTCTAATCCAATCATCTATATCATAATTTTCAAATTTAGAAGATACCTCATCTTCGTCTTTTTCTTCATTTTCTTCTGATTCATCTTGATCACTGCCTTGGTTGCTCTTGTCAGCCATCAGGCAGCTGTCCTCATTTCTCCTCTGAGCTAGCTTTAGCTGATCCAGAATTTCCTTAGCGGACCTGCAGTCATAAAAATAAGAGTATAGAGCCTTGTCAGTAGCTTCTTTCATTAGATTCAAGGCTCTCTGATTCTCTCCATATTTTGATTTGTGACTGTCAGTCCATTTGGACTCTTTCCTTGGTAATCTATGAGGACCTTGTGAAATTAAGTTCCACAAATCCGGATCCATCAATTTCACATAGTTATGGAAACTGGTAACCCATGAGTTAAAATTGGAACCATTGAAAACCGGTGGAGACCCCATTGATTAAATCGGCAGGCAGATTAATGCAGCAGAGAGTAAATTCAGAAATGCACCAAAGACAACAGGATCATCTGCAGATCGTTGGATCTAATCAGACAGAGAACCTGGCTCTGATACCAATTGTTGAGTCAGGTGCAATAGATTCAGAGGGGGGTGAATGAATCTCCCCTTTCAAAATTAGCCTAAATACAAACTTAAAACTCAGTTATGCGGAATTAAAACAGTTGCAGCTATATTCTGAGAATACTAAGGATCATCTCGGCAAGACAACTCATTAGAATTAGCCCTCACTCGATCCTATGCAAACATCTAATACGCAGCAACTAAGTGAACATATAAGAAGATCAAACCACAAGGGACACCAGGATTTTTAGGTGGTTCGGTCCACAGACCTACGTCCACCCCTCACTCCAAACCGGAGTGAGGCTTCCACTAGTAACACTAGCACAGCAGACTCAGTCTGCAACAAATGATGCCACACAGCTTGACCAGGGGAACAACCTCCCCTCTTCCTCCCAACCGGAGGGAACCACTAGTGACACCAGTCACTAGCAAACCAGAGACGCAAGTCTCTCTTCCTCCAGACCAGGAGGGGACCTACAAGTAGCAACACTACCTGCACTCGGAGACCCAAGTCTCCCTTCCTCTGAAGCTCAGAGGGAAGCACAAGTGACACTAAGTCACCTGCAAGCCAGAGGTCTCGGACCTCTCTTCCTCCACAAAGGAGGGAACAACTGATGACCCAAGGTCACCAGCAAACCGGAGAAACAAGTCTCCCTTCTCCTGAAACCATAGGAGGAACCCGATTCCCAACAGGGCAATCGAAAGAACAAGGTAAAAGGAAAACAATAAAAGATAAAAATCACAGCGACATAAAGCTGGAGAAATGAAATGCACAATGACAAACTGGGTTGGATCTGATCCAAGGTCCAGTGAACAATGAAGCTCCCTTCTTCTTCACAACCTATCTATCTCACTGTCTCTCTTTCTTTTTCTTCTTCTGCTCTCTCGATCTGGCTCTCAGCTTTCTCTATCTCTTCTTTCTCTTCTACACTTCTTCTCTTAGCTCTGGCTGCTTCTACTTCAGTCACTCTCTGCCCTCTCTCTTCTTTCTTCAGAGGAAGAAGACATATATATAGCAGCAGCAGATTAGGGCGGCGTGTGCTCTCCACGATTCCTGCCCAAATGCTTCAGTCCACGTGGAGGCTCCTCTGCATCTCGGATCACATGCCAGATGCCAGCCTCGTATCACGTGCCCACTCTACATAGGCTCCACGAACAGTACCTGTCACACAGTCATAAGAGAGTAATCAGAAGGATGTACATACTTGCTGGGTAACTGAAGACCACAATGTACAGACTTAGTGTGAAGGATAGAATGTATAGACTTTGAAGACTTAGCCAACGAGTGTATAGACTTGAACAGCTAGCCACGAGTGTATAGACTTGCTATGAAGAACAGCAATGTGTAGACTTGTGAAGCACAACTATATGCAATGTATAGACTTCGATGAGCACAATGCATGAACAGGCCATAGCAAATGTATAGACTTTGTGAGACGCAAAGGCTGTACAGACTTGAGTGAAGACAATGCAATGTATAGACTTTGATGAACATATGAAATGTATGGACTTAATGACGCAAGCGATGTAAAGACTTGGATGAGGCATTGCATGAGACGGTGGATGTACAGACTTGGGCTGTACAGACTTTGAAAGCTTGAAGGCGATGTATAGACTTCAAGTGAAGACCATTATATAGACTTCAATAATGCGAGCACAGTACGCTGTACAGACTTTGATGAGCATATGCAATGTATGGACTTAACGACCAAACCGATGTATAGACTTAGAAATAGCAATGAAGCAAGTGTGTTCAATGTGACAGAGTGTATAGACTTAGCCAACTTAAGACACTGTACAGACTATGATGCACAAGCAATGCATAGACTTCGTGATGCCAACAGATAATGACTGTGTAGACTTGTTTTGAACAATGCACGCTATGTAGACTTGCAATGCAAAGGCTGATGTATAGACTTGGTAGTCTGGGGGCGTCGACGCATCAAAGGAAGGGGTCGACACATGATGCATGGATGTATGGACTTGAAGATTCGAAGCCCCACAATGTTTAGACTTTAAGATGCATACGCCAAGGCTGTACATACTTGAAGCTTGAGACGCTTACAGAGACAGACCACTGTATAGACTTCAAGTCCAAGTGAGACAGTGGTTGTACAGACTTGGGCTGTACAAACTTGGAAGGCTTGACACAGCGATGTACAGACATTGTGATGTATCGACTTAGGAGCATTTGCCAAGGCTGTACAGACTTCAGGCTGAACGTGTGTGTTGTGAGCAATGTATAGACATGGTGAGCTACAAAGCACAATGTGTAGACTTGAAAGGGAAAGGGCTGCACAGACTTGAGCAATGCAAAGGCAATATGATGTATAGACTTCACATGCCAAAACAACTGAACCGTGTACAGACTTGAACAAGCAAAGTCTGTACAGACTTGAAGATTCACGATGTATAGACTTTGGCAAGAGATTGGTTGTACAGACTTCAACACAGCTGCGATGTACAGGCTTTGACAAAGCAGCGTTGTACAGACTTGATGAAGCTTAAGATGAATGAATGTAAAGACTTCTCAAACGAATGTATAGACTTCAGAAGCTGAAGACTCTGTAAGACTTGTATGCCTGAAACAGTGCTCTGTACAGACTCGCCACCGACCTATGTATAGACTTGAAGAAGCTGAGTGAACAATGTATAGGCTTTGAACTCTGTACAGACTTGAAAACCCTGAGCCAATGTGTAGACTTTGCCTTAGAAACGAATGTGTAGACTTGAAACAGAAGTCAGGCAAGCGTTGTGTAGACTTGGCCAGAACGTAGGGAAAGGTATGAATGTATAGACTTGGCCAGAACGTAGGGAAAGCCGCCAATGTTCAGACTTGATCAGCTAGCCGTGTATAGACTTTGTTTCGAGCAACGTAGGTAAAAGATACAATGTATAGACTTTGCACAGGAGTGCCTGAAGCGATGTACAGACTTGGAGTGCCAAAGCCATTGTATAGACTTGGCATGCCGAAGCCATTGTATAGACTTGGCAAATGGCTTGAAACACAAGGACACTGCTCGCTGTACAGACTTAAGGTTTCAACAGAATGATGTACAGACTTGGAGAATGGCTTGAGACACAGGGACGCTGCTCACTGTACAGACTTGATCAAGGCAGCTGAACAATGTACACACTTCCAATGTATAGACTTCTCATGAACAGTCCGATGTGCATACTTCCTTTCGATGCATCTACAGTGCAATGTATTGACTTTGAAGAATATGTACATGGCGCTGTACAGACTTTGAATGAAGGGCCCAATGTACAGACTTGGATGCCCAAAGGTAATGTATAGACTTGCAGATCTGGGGGGTCGACCCATCAGGAAACGGGGGTCGACCCACTTCTGTCCAGACAATGCTGAAAGGTGTACAGACTAACATGAAATTAATTTAGATAAAATGCAATTATGAAAAGCATCAACAACTATGAAATGCACCAATGCATACACCACACAGCCTCAGCCTGTTCGTTGGTTATGTCATTCAGATAAGATGTTCAATGAAACATGCATATGCAACACAATGCAACACAAACAGATTTATATGCAGATTCAAACAGATGATGACTTATAGTGTTTGCTATCATCAAAATCACAGGGACACAACATGTTGTTTCTTGGAAGTCCATGAAAGTAGAAACCCACCACGAAATTGACAGTACCCACTACTACTTTTTACGATCAACAATGCATCCAACATAATCTACATTGGTATAGCAATCAAATCAAGTGAACCACTGATGGGAAATCACAAGCAAAAGTCTACTGTGCCAATTAAGTATCAAAAAATTCCTTTAATAGCCAATAAATGAGACTCTTTAGGACATGACTACAAATGAGCACATAGACATGTGCTGTATTAAATGTCAGGATGGCATGTTGTTAAGTACAGTAGTGATCCGATCATACCTCAAAATAGTGTAGGATGTACAGTTTTACCCTTTTTATCTTTGTCTAACTTCGTGGTTGTGGCCATCGGAGTTGACATTGGCTTAGCTTCTTTCATGCCATATTCCTTTAGGAACTCAACGGCATATTTGGGTTAGTTTATGAGGATTCCTTGGAATGTTTGCTTAATCTGCAAGCCAAAGAAGGAAAAATGTCAATTCACCGATCAAACTCATTTCAACTTTACCCTGCGTGATTTCTGCAGATTCATCACATAAGGCATTGTTAATAGTTGAAGAGATGAATCGTCTTCATAAACCTAAACCACTAGCATGTCTTTACTTGAATATGTTGTGACTGGGGTCTAATCAACCTTACCTCTCGTGAGTCAATTTTTCAAGTAAGAATGAGATGAGCCTCTCATACCATGCCCTTGGTGCTTGCTTCAGTATGTACAAGACTTTCTGCAGCTTGTACACATATTATGGATGTTTTGGATCCTAGAGGTTGTTTTACAAAAACATCCCATTGATGTTCCCATTAAGAACGATAGATTTAACATCCATTTTAAGATAATTTAAAATTCAGTGAACAAGCATAGGACAGGAGAGTCCGGACTGCTTCTAATCTAGCAACTGGTGCAAAAGACTCATCAAAATCACTCCCCATCTCCTGGTAGCAAGTTGTGGGAATTCTCATCATCCTCATTCTCGCAAGATGTTCCTTTAGTTGATTCAAACTTGGCCATAGCTGGCCCAACATCACTTGAATTTTTGGAGGTGTAAACTACATCCAAGATTAAAAGGTTTTGATTTGTTTGTTACAATTCAGATTGATCTAACCTTGATATAATAACAAATGCATAGAGGTTATTTCCCTAGAAATGACTCTAGGCATTAAGTTCACATGTCTAAGCTAACAACTCCCCCTTAATGTGTGCAAGAATCTGAAATGTTTAGGAAAATTTTAATGCCATATGCAGCCTATAAATAATTGACTCATAATACCAGGCGGAGAACTTAGATCCAAAGATCACCTCACGCATAGTGATAGTTTTCAGACATGCTTAACCTGCCCTTCCACATGTCACCATTTGGTATACTATGTAGTCATTGATGTGATAAAGGCAGGAGGGTTGCAATGCATAATGGCATGAATTCACAATGTTCAACTTTTCCATGACAGAATGTCAAAGCATATGCAAACATCAATGTATGCAGTGAAATTTAATTTGAAAATTTCCAAGCTCCCCTTCAACAATATGCTATATGACAAGTAATATGCATAGTGATATGCAACCAACTGTGGATGAAATGCATGTACCGACATATGCATGATTACATAACTATTCAGCACAAAGTAAATCAAGACATAGCACATTTACTGGAGACAGTAAGAGGGATATCACCTGAGTTTTCAGATTTCAGTTTTTGAATTTTCTTTTAACTTGACTTATGTCGCTTGGCCTGTGTACCTTACCTTCTAGACTGAAAACATATTTCACGCTTCATATTCCCAAGACACACCTGCAAAATAGATTTCTCATTTTACATTCACAAGTACCCAAGCCATCTTGGGTCCTTGTGGGTTAGCACTCTTGGCACGTGGCTTCCACTTCTTGACAACATTCAAATCATCATTTTTTATCAAAAAATAATCATGCATCATATGCCCAGATTTGCCACAATAGTCACAGCATGACTTTGAGTACTTAAAAGTGTGAAGATTATTTGAAGGATATGACTTTTTATTCCAATATGGTTTCAAATTGGCAAGAGGTGTGTTAAACACATTAGAGATTCTAGGTCGACCTTCCTTTGGTTTTGACTGAGGATAGTGGGTCCATAACACATGATTTGTTGACACCATAGGTTGGTAGTGTCGACCTGCCCAATCCTTTTCCTTCATGCAGTGTTGTTTCGCCTTGTGGTGCGTCGACCTATCTTTGCCTGTTCCATTGTTCATTCTATTCTTGCATGCTTCCAAATCACCATTCTTAATAGTAAAACAATCATGCATGACATGTCCAAGTCTTCCACAATAAAAATATGAGATTTTCTTTCTAGGTGGATGTGTGTGTGTGGCAGAAGTATGTTTAACATGCATAGTGGTGTTAGCAACATTTTTAGATTTTTGATGTAAATTGATTTTCTGATTTTTATTTTCTTTTTGAATCTCTTGGACAGAAGACTGCTTTGGAGGTGAAGTAGTGGTACTAGCTATACTTGAACTTTGAACAAAAGAGGTATATACCTTATTCGCAAAAGATTTCTTTTTTACAAGATTGTAGCTAAGCCCTTCCCTTTGAAAATTAGCTTTCATGCCCAAAAGTTTATCCAGATTATCTTGTCCATCCACGAATTTGGACAGCGAATTATTCAAGTCCTAGTTTTCTGATTGAAGAGATGAAATGTGCAATTCTGCATTGGCAAATTCTTCTTCATAAGTAGCAAGCCTGACATTCAATAATGCATTAGTGGTCTTGAGGCAGTCTACTTCCTGTTTTAGTCCATCCACATTTTCACACTCATTTACAACCACAACTTTTCCTTTTTCTAGAACTAACAATCTTCCAGAAATGGTCGTGTTCAATTCCTTCCGTTTCTCATTTTCTTTCATGAGCTTCTCATCCCGAATGAGTTCATCTATCAAGGTTTGATCATTGGCCATTGAGTTTACCTTTTCTTTTAGCTCTTTATTTTCATTTCTTAAGGAGCAAATTTGATCTTTATGAAATTCAATGTCGAACACAAGAGCCTCAATCAATTCCTTTAAATGTGAGCATTTTTTACAGGAGGAATCACAGTTGTTTTATTCAACCTTCTTTTTAAATTTTTTATTCTCAGATTTTATCTTCTTATATTTACTTGCAAGCTCACCATATGCATCCAATAGCTCATCAAAAGATATATTTTCAAAATCTGAATTTACCTCCGAGGGTGATCCATTCTGCCTATCACTGCCGTGATCACTCATACCTGCCATAAGACATTTGTCCTCATTCTCTTCATGGAAGCCGGCTAAGTCATCCAGTATATCCTTTGCGGAACTTCAGCTGAAGACAAAGGGAAAACTATTAGAATTAACTATAGCAGTGAGCAAGTTTAGAACTAAGCAATTTTGATCATGTTTAGACTCATAATCTGCAGTCCAGACTGATTCATCTTCAGGCAACTCATAAGGACCACGTGAGATAAGCTTCCATAGCTTAGGGTCACATGAGTTGACAAGACTACACTTTCTTCCTAACCACAACTCGAAGTTAGAACCATCAAACACAGGTAGAGAATCCATGGAAAATACTTTGATAGCCATTGATCTGGATCTTGCTCTAGATTGTTTGATCTATAGAAAATTGAGCCTTAGCTCTGATTCCAATTGAAGTCTCGCGATCAATGACACCCAAGAGAGGGGGTAAATTGGGTGATTACGAATTTTAGAAAACTTTTACCTGATTTAAGAGGATATGATAAAACATCAATAGAGAAAATCAGATCTAACAAATTATAAATTAGATCTATCAAAATCTATCGCCATGATAGTTCTTCGGTACTAGGCGGAGGTATGAATCCGAAGATCCTGCTCACACAAAGTGTTATCATCCTAACAAGATTGCTCTTGTCAATACAAACCCACCTTTCAATATACCAAAGATCTATTATTGAAATGATCGATTATGCTAGATCTGAAAGATCAAACGCGGAAGAATAATAAACATAAACGATCACACAAAATGGGGGTAGAAGAAATGGTTCAAATCACACAATAGACAATGATTTTAAGGTGGTTCGGATGCAACGCCGACAACCTACATCCACCCCTCACTAAAACCAGGTGAGGCTTCACTGCTGGAAAACCAGCACGGGGATAAATCCCCAACACGGAGTCAAAACTCCAACAACACGCAGGTCGAAGCCTACACACACATGGGGAACAAGCCCCAACACACACACACACACATGGAAACCGAGTTTCCAACACGATCCGATGACCAGACCAATAACACACACACGCTGCAACAGACGCAATGTCATGCCCCGAGCCTTTATTATAGTGGAAGACTCGCTCGAGGAACGTGAACAGCCGGCATGGTAAGCCTCTTGCAAGCAAGAACGATCAGAGCACAAGGCAATCACACATAAGAATGCAATCGCACAATATTTACTCAACTTCAACTTTCATTAATAATCAAATCCATATTCGAATACAACCACTAATTCAACTTCCATCATGCTAGACTTAAGAAATAAGAAATTACATAGACTCGATCTAAACAATGTAAACTTCCTAAGTCCTCGCTCATTCTTTATTCACTCTCGGATCTGCTACTTGAACATTCCGAATCCGAACCTGACTCACTTCCATTTCCTAAAAAAGAATGGAAATAGGTAATGAGCACACTTGCCCAGTGGGTATCTTCGCAACAACATGAAGGCATCATTAAAGTAATTAACATTTTAGCTCTAGAGAAATAAGGTAAAATCATGCGAATGTGATCAATCATGTGATTAAACCAAAGTATGTAAGATAGAATGAGAGCAAGTATGAACTAGCAAGAATGTTATAAGAACATGATATGGCCTTTCATAAACAAGAATGTAACGAGAATGTACTAGCAAGCCACATAATCATCACTCTAGTATCTTTTGCTTATGAGCAAGTACTTCGTGATTTTCTGTGGAATATCAAGAATGTCAAGTATCAATCATGTTGTATTGTGTTGTGGATTTTCACTTATTTATAAAGAAAGTACTCCCAGCGTAATACGACGCCAGTAGTATCATACCCCATAGTTTATAATAGTATGTTTCCGATAATCAGCCGAGGGGACTAGCATAGAGCCCTTGAACACAATCAGTACTCGATCGCATCTTCAAGTATAAATCAAGCTTTTTCCACGCATGTAATAATAAAGTATGGCCAAGAATGTACAATTACAACAAGCTCTTAATAACAATAATTCAATGAATGAATGCTTTAACGAGAATCATGAGAAATCAAGAATGACTTATACTATGTTATGCTTATGGAAATAAATCGGCAGCATAACGGTCCGTTCTTTATCTTCCATTCATTATATTAGGTTTCTTGATCAATATGATAAGTTCTAGATCATCAAGAGTCCATCTAGAAACTTTGGAATATCAACCCTTGGTCAAACCTCGAGTTAAAATACTCGAGCATTGTGACGGTCGTGTACTGGGCCGTTACATGATGTGACGCTCCAGTATTGGGCCGTTACATTAGTCAAACCAAGAAATCGGACTTAGTTGAATGTGACGGTCGTATATTGGGCCGTTACATGTACCTGACGGTCCAATATAGATCCGTTACACTACTGATAACCAAAAATATCGAGTGTAATCTAATCACTTGGGTTTTAATGGTACAACCAATTCGGCGTCGTAGTGGGAATCCCAGGCTCGCGGAGAATTACGGAGGCCTTGAAACAAGATTTCCTAGTCCATTAGAAGGAATATCCAATAGAGAGGTCCTCATGTCCAAGAACAATGTTCCTATAGTGCAAAGTGAACTAATAGACAACATACCGGAATATGTGCCATGTATTTAGAGAAATGACTTTATTGGTAGAGAGAGGATGTGTAACAATAGGAAATCATGATAAAACTCCGTCAATACATCTTTAGAAAATCATGATTTAGATACAAAACTATAGAATTTTGACATATGAAATTAACATAACTTAAATTAACTTTTTTATGTAATTTCTATCATGAATCAGTAGATAATCTTAAAGACATGAAATTAGCTCAAAACTTAGATAACTAGGCTTATTTATAAGTTAACTTGACTGATTTTCAATTCTGTCTACGATTACCCTGACGGTCTAGAATGGGTGCGTCACAGTGATTGTGATGGTCTATCGAGGGGCCGTTACAGTAATGTAACGCTCCATCTATGGTGCGTCAGAGATAACAGAGTAATATAAATACAACAGAGAGTGTGATGGCTTATCGTAAGGCCGTTACAGTCTGTAACGGTCTAAGTATGGTGCGTAAGAGTCCTTGCTAACAGTATAATGAAATAAAAAGACTATGATTTGAAACCATGTCATGTTTGGAAAGATTTAACTACCCCAATCATGATAAAACGAAGTAAAGGTCGTCTAGATGCATAGGTTGCAGTGAATTGACAAGATAATATCTTTGATCTTTGATTAGGGCTAAGAATATGTATGTATGCATGAACCCACTAAAACATGGAATTCATAGTCTATAATGCATGCAATCAAGTACAATCAGAGGGCTTTTATCCCTAACAAGATATTTTTACGAATCATGAGATAGCCTACCTCTTAACTAGGTTTTAAGCTTCTAATTTGTGTCTGAAATTCGAGCCCTAGCTCTCCTTTTCCAGCGATTTTCCAGCAACGTCCTGCTGCTCTATCTCTCCAACCTCTTGTCCTAAAGATGTGAAATTTTGAGGGTAAGAAGATGAAACTAACGTGAACAAAAAGTTCTAAAGGATTGAATTCTAATTACCTTGCTTAGATGTCCTAATCTCTTGATCTTCAGGGGTCTTTTGCTCTGAATCCTGAGTTACTATGGTCGAACCAGCAACTTTGGAAGCTTCAATCTCCTTAGTTACTTGATCTCCTAACATGAAGTTTGGAGAACTATTAGTCTAAAGTATACTAAACAAACTCGTCTAAAGAACTTACCTGAAATTCTATCTCCTTACCTTGATTCTTCACGAACCAAATGTAAGGGTCGCTCGGTTCAGAAGTAGGTCCTATTTATAAGGTTTTGAAGATTAGATTGATTCTAGAGTCCTTAATTTGCCAGAACCTAATCCCTAAGAGTCCTTAGTAATATTATAAACTCTCCCAAGTCGATCTCTTGTAGATAAGATCTCAAAGTTCTAATCTTTTTGCTCGCTCTTTCTTTCACGGAACTGACAGGATGTAACGCATCAAGACTGGTGTGTTACATGGCTGTGGCGGTCGCACGATAGACCGCTACATACAACGTGCACAGAGTTCAACATCAATCAAACTCTTTTGTTAATTATCCATATTTTTATCCATAAAAATTGTATTTTTCCTTAAAATACGTATATAGGATAAATAACCTTCTAGAATATGGGCCAAACTTAATGGATTTGGTCCTTAAACCTTTTGTATTTTATTTAAATAGGCTAGGTTAATTATTTAACATGATTGGGCCTTATAATTACTTATTAATCAAATAATCCTTTTATTAGTCTATTTAGCCCTTATAAATTCCAGAAAGTTCTATAAATAACTCAGAAATTATTACATAAATTTTGGGCCACTACACCCTCCCCTACTTAGAAGAATTTGGTCCCCAAATTCAATACATGGAGAGTGTACTTACAGTTGAAAAATTCTGGAAATCTTTTCCACATGGCTTCTTCGGTTTCCCATGTTGCTTCATATGGCCATGCTTTCTTCCATTGAATATTGACCATAGGAATAACTTTATTTCTTAGTAGACGCACTTCTCGTTCCAGAATCTTTATTGGCGTTTGCTCGTATATCATATCCTTCTGAATCTCCAAATTGTCATAAGTGATAATATGGTTAGGGTCATATACATATTTCTTTAGCATAGAGACGTGAAATACGTCATGAACTCTTGCTAATTGTGGAGGTAAAGCCAGTCTATAAGCCACTTCATCGACCCTTTCGATAATTTCAAACGGACCAATAAACCTTGGAGTTAGTTTACCCTTAATGCCAAATCTCTGAATACCACGACCTGGAGAAACCTTGAGATACACATGGTCTCCTACTAGGAATTCCAAGTCGCGTCTTCGATTATCAGCATAAAACTTTTGCCTATCTTGTGCCATCTTTATTCTCTCTTGAATAAGCTTGATCTTCTCTGTATAATCTCTGATAATATCGGGGCCTAAGAATTGTCTTTCCCCTATTTCACTCCAACATATTGGTGATCGAAAATTTTTTCCATATAGAGCTTTAAAAGGTGCCATTTGTATGCTGGCCTGGTAACTGTTGTTATATGTAAATTCTACCAGAGGTAAGTGATCATGTCAACTACCTCCAAAATCAATAACACAAGCCCTGAGCATGTCTTCTACCACCTGATTTGTTCTTTCTGTCTGACCATCAGTTTGTGGATGAAAGGCTGTGCTGAAATTCAATCTAGTCCCTGGTGACTGTTCTAGTCCCTTCCAAAATTGTGATGTGAATCGAGGATCTCTATCAGATATAATAGTGACTGAAACACCATGTAATTGAACAATTTCCCTTATGTATAATGCTGCCAGGATATCCACAGACCATCACTTTTGATTGGTATGAAATGTGCAGATTTAGTTAATCGGTCTATGATTACCCATATACCATCGTGTCTACCTCTTATCTTAGGTAACCCCATAATGAAATCCATCCCTATACTCTCCCACTTCCATTCGGGAATATTCAAGGGATACAGTTTACCTGCGGGTCTAAAATGCTCTGCCTTTACTTGTTGACAAGTGAGACAGCGAGACACGAAATCAGTTATTTCTCTCTTCATGTTGGGCCACCAGAAATTTCTTTTGAGATCCTGATATATTTTTATACTACTTGGGTGAATGGTATACCTGGATTTATGTTCTTCTTCTAGAATCAATTTCTTCGTATCCTCACGATCCGGTACACACACTCGGCCCTTGAATAGCAATCTTCCATCCTCCGTAATAGAGAAATCTGGCCGTTGTTCAATATTAGCCTTAATTTATAGTAACATGAGATCATCATTTTGCAACTTGACTAGATCCTCTATTAAGGTAGGTTGAGCTCGAATATTAGCCATGAAGCAATCTTCTTCCTTCCTGTCAATATCTAAGTTCAACTGAGTAAATTGAGGAATAAGAATAGTCATACTAATCATAAGACTTGATAGCATACCCATTGGTTTTCTGCTGAGTGCATCTGCAAAAGCATTAGCCTTACCAGGATGATATTGAATAGAAAAATCAAAATTCTTGAGATATTCCAACCATCTTCTCTGCCTCATATTTAGCACTCTTTTTGAGAAAATAAGTATTTCAAGCTTTTGTGGTCTGAGTAGACTGTAAACTTTTCTCCATAGAGATAATGACCCCAAATTTGCAAGGCAAATATGACATCTGCTAATTCTTAATCATGTACAAGATAATTTTCTTCGTGACGTTTCAATTGTCTTGAAGAATAACAGATTACTCTTCCATTTTACATGAGGACACACCCTAAGCCAATACCTGATGCATCCGTGTATACTTCGAATCCACCACCTTCCATCGGTAGTGTTAGAATAGGAGCTGTAGTAAGATGATTCTTAAGAGTTTGAAAACTCTTCTCACATTCCTCTTACCAGACAAAAGGATTTTCTTTTCTCGTCAGTCTAGTTAAAAGAACTGTAATATTTGAAAAATCTTTAATGAATCTTCTATAATAACCAGCTAGACCCAGAAAACTTCGTACTTCCGATACGGTCGTTGGCCGGCTCCAATTCTTGACAGCTTCTACCTTAGAAGGATCCACATCGATACCTTCTTTTGAAATAATGTGGCCTAGGAATGAAACTTCCTTGAGCCGGAATTCACATTTATTTAGCTTGGCATAGAGTTTATGTTCTTTAAGTATTTGCAAAGCTATTTTCAAATGTTCTTCATGTTCCTCCTTTGTCTTGGAGTATATCAAGATATCATCAATGAAGACGATGATAAATTGTTCCAGATATGGCTGGAAGACACTGTTCATAAGTTGCATGAATGCTGTCGGGGCATTAGTTAATCTGAATGGCATTACCACGAATTCATAGTGGCCATAACGACTTCGAAAAGCCATTTTATAAATGTCTTCTTCTTTAATTCTAAGCTGATGATAACCTGATCTGAGGTCTATCTTAGAGAAATATTCTACTCCTGAAAGCTGATCGAAGAGTTCATCAATACGCGGCAACAGATACTTATTTTTAATTGTGAGTTGATTCAGTCGCCGGTAATCGATGCATAGCCTGAGAGAACCATCCTTCTTCTTGACAAATAGAACCGGCGCACCCCAAGGGGATGTGCTAGGTCTGATGAAGCCTTTGTCTAGTAATTCCTGCAACTGCCTTTATAATTTCTTGAGTTCTGTGGGGGACATCCTGTAAGGGGCTATAGAAACAGGTGCTGCTCCTGGAATGAGTTCAATAGTGAAGTTCACTTCCCTCTCGGGTGGTAAACTAGGTAATTCAGACGGGAACACATCGGGGAACTCACTTACAATAGGAATGTCTGCTAAGATAATCTCCTTGGATTTGGTAATAATGACAGAAGCAAGAAAAACTTCACATCCTTGCGAGATAAGTTTGCAGGCGTGAAGAGAAGATATAATAGTATGATGCTTCTTGTACTTGATGCCAAGAAAAGAGAATCTCGGAAGACCGGACTTTCGAAAAGATATAATCCTATTTCGGCAATTGATATAAGCATCATGATCTACAAGCCAATCTACCCCTAAAATGGCATCATAACCTTTCATGTCAAGGCATACTAAGTTTGCGGGGAGATTGTGACCTTCTGCTATCACTTCGATATTAGGATAATAGTCGGTAAGCTTTGTTCCAAAACCTAAGGGTGTGGAAATAGCGAGATCTGAAGGTAAGGGGACTGATGCAATTGATAATATTTTTGCAAAAGTAGTGGAGATAAAAGAATGAGAGGCACCAGTGTCAAATAGCACAAATACAGGATGAGAATAAATTTGAAGAGTACCTTCCATAAGTCCACCATCCCTAGGCGCTTCCTCTTCTTCTAAGACGGCATTGAGGCTAGCCTGCCTCCTACGTCCTCCACCAGACGATTGGTCTTTCATAAGGGGGCAATATAGCATGCGATGCTCCCTGCTTCCACAATGTAAACAGGTGCCAAGGCGCTTCCAACACTCCTCAGCCGAATGGCCAAATTTTTTGCAAAACGTGCAAGCTATAGCAACTTGCTCCTCCTCCTTGATTTTCTTTTGCTTATGAGAACTTCCACCATTCCCATTCATGGATCTCTTCTTACTATCACGGCTCTTGTAGGGCTCCGTGATACTGAACTTTTCCTTCTTATAACGCCGTTGTCGGCTAGACTCTTCTCCTTTCTCTTTTAATTTCTTGACCCTCTCTAAGGTCCTTTCACACCAATACGCTCGTTGAACCATTTCCGCATAAGTACGGATGTTTTGGGTTTCGAGCTGCTGAATGAAACCGGGCCGTAACCCGTCCATGAACCGATTAGCTTTCAATAAATCGGTGCTGATAAGATGCGGTGCGTAAGGTGTAAACCTTGAGAATTGCAGTTCATATTTGGCAACTGTCATCATTCCTTGCCGAAGAGCGGCGAACTCCATAGCCTTCCGTTCCTTTACGTGCTCAAAAAAGTACTTGGCACGGAATAGGGTAAGAAAACCATCCCATGTATGAGGTGCATCGGCCGGAGGTGCCGGAACCAACTTCCACCATGTACGGGCATCTTTGTTGAGTTGGAAGGTTGCGAGATGCACCTTCTCTTGATCGGTGCATGGGATAACGTCAAAGATACGATTCATTTCATCTATCCAGTTCTCTGCTTCGTCCGGATTAGAAGAACCATAGAAACACGGAGGGTTTAAGTTCCGAAAGTTGCGATGCAAGTCACCAGCCCTTGCTCCGACGCCAGCTTGCGCCATGGTTTGTAATGCCTGAGTGAGGCCAGCAACAATTTGTTGCATGCCATCCCAATTTACGTGATGAGCCATGATAATAATAGGGTACCTGAGAGAAAAATAACAACTTGTTATTTCTCGTGGAATTGGAAGGAAAATTAATCTTAAAGCTAATTAACTATCTTATCCCGAGTTCTACCCAATTCTCACATGGGTATGGAAAATTCTTCCTTAGTTCATAGGTAGGGGTCCTTAAACCTTGGACTTATCCTATGACATGACTCTTCTCCTTAAGTCCTGAGACTTAGGCTCTGATACCAACTTAACTGTCACGTCCCGAGCCTTTATTACAGCGGAAGACTCGCTCGAGGAATGCGAACAGCCGACATGGTAAGCCTCTTCCAAGCAAGAACGATCAGAGCGCAAGGTAATCACACATAAGAATGCAATCGCACAATATTTACTCAACTTCAACTTTCATTAATAATCAAATCCAATATTCAAATACAACCACTAATTCAACTTCCATCATGCTAGACTTGAGAAATATGAAATTACATAGACTCGACCTAAATAATGTAAACTTCCTAAGTCCTTGCTCATTCTTTATTCACTCTCGGATCCGCTACTTGAACATTCTGAATCCAAACACGACTCACTTCCATTTCCTGAAAAAGAATGGAAATAGGTAATAAGCACACTTGCCCAGTAGGTATCTTCGCATCAACATGAAGGCATCATTAAAGTAATTAATATTTTAGCTCTAGAGAAATAAGGTAAAATCATGCGAATGTGATCAATCATGCGATTAAACCAAAGTATGTAAGATAGAATGAGAGCAAGTATGAACTAGCAAGACTGTTATAAGAACATGATATGGCCTTTCATGAACAAGAATGTAACGAGAATGTACTAGCAAGCCACATAATCATCACTCCAGTATCTTTTGCTTATGAGCAAGTACTTGGTGAATTTATGTGGAATATCAAGAATGTCAAGTATCAAGCATGTTGTATTGTGTTGTGGATTTTCACTTATTTATAAAGAAAGTACTCCCAGCGTAATGCGACGCCAGTAGCATCATATCCCATAGTTTGTAATAGTATGTTTCCGACAATCAGTCGAGGGGACTAGCATAGAGCCCTTGAACACAATCAGTGCTCGATTGCATCTTCAAGTATAAATCAAACTTTTTCCACGCATGTAACAATAAAGTATGACCAAGAATGTACAATTCCAACAAGCTCTTGATAACAATAATTAAATGAATGAATGCTTTAACGAGAATCATGAGAAATCAATAATGACTTATACTATGTTATGCTTATGGAAATAAATCGGCAATATAACGGTACGTTCTTTATCTTCCATTCATTATGTTAGGTTTCTTGATCAATATGATAAGTTCTAGATCATCAAGAGTCCATCTAGAAACTTTAGAATATCAACCCTTGGTCAAACCTCGAGTTAAAATACTCAAGCATTGTGACGGTCGTGTACTGGGCCGTTACATGCTGTGACGCTCCAGTATTGGGCCGTTACATTAGTCAAACCAAGAAATCGGACTTAGTTGAATGTGACGGTCGTATATTGGGCCTTTACATGTACCTGACGGTCCAATATAGATCTGTTACACTACTGATAACCAGAAACATCGAGTGTAATCTAATCACTTGGGTTTTAATGGTACAACCAACTGGCGTCGTAGTGGGAATCCCGCGCTCGCGGAGAATTACGGAGGCCTTGAAACAAGATTCCCTAGTCCATTGGAAGGAATATCCAATAGAGGGGTCCTCATGTCTAAGAACAATGTTCCTATAGTGCAAAGTGAACTAATAGACAACATACCGGAATATGTGCCATGTACTTAGAGAAATGACTCTATTGGTAGAGAGAGGATGTGTAACAATAGGAAATCATGATAAAACTCCGTCAATACATCTTTGGAAAATCATGATTTAGATACAAAACTATAGAATTTTGGCATATGAAATTAACATAACTTAAATTAACTTAAGATATCTTAATTATGCAATTTCTACCATGAATTAGTAGATAATCTTAAAGACATGAAATTAGGTCAAAACTTAGATAACTAGGCTTATTTATAAGTTAACCTGACTGATTTTCTATTCTATCTACGATTACCCTAACGGTCTAGAATGGGTGCGTCACAGTGATTGTGACGGTCTATCGAGGGGCCGTTACAGTAATGTAACGCTCCATCTATGGTGCGTCAGAGACAATAGAGTAATCTAAATACAACAGAGAGTGTGACGGCTTATCGTAAGGTCGTTATAGTCTGTGACGGTCTAAGTATGGTGCGTCAGAGTCCCTGCTAACAGTATAATAAAATAAAAAGACTATGATTTGAAACCATGTCATGTTTTGAAAAGATTTAACTACCCCAATCATGACAAAACGAAGTAAAGGTCATCTAGATGCATAGGTTGCAGTGAATTGACAAGATAATATCTTTGATCTTTGATTAGAGCTAAGAATATGTATGTATGCATGAACCCACTAAAACATGGAATTCATAGTCTATAATGCATGCAATCAAGTACAATCAGAGGGTTTTTATCCCTAACAAGATATTTTTGCCAATCATGAGATAACATATTTCTTAACTATACTTTAAGCTTCTAATTTGAGTCTGAAATTCGAGCCCTAGCTCTCCTTTTTTAGCGATTTTTCAGCAACTTCCTGCTGCTCTATCTCTCAAACCTCTTGTCCTAAAGATGTGAAATTTTGAGGGTAAGAAGATGAAACTAAGGTGAACAAAAAGTTCTAAAGGATTGAATTCTAATTACCTCGTTTAGACGTCCTAATCTCTTGATCTTCAGGGGTCTTTTACTCTGAATCCTGAGTTACTATAGTCGAACCAGCAACTTTGGAAGCTTCAATCTCCTTGGTTACTTGATCTCCTAACATGAAGTTTGGAGAACTATTAGTCTAAAGTATACTAAACAAACTCTTCTAAAGAACTTACCCGAAATTCTATCTCCTTACCTTGATTCTTCACGAGCCAAAAGTAAGGATCGCTGAGTTCAGAACTAGGTCCTATTTATAAGGTTTTGAAGATTAGATTTATTCGAGAGTCCTTAATTTGCCAGAACCTAATCCCTAAGAGTCCTTAGTAATATTATAAACTCTCCCAAGTCAATCTCTTGTAGATAAGATCTCAAAGTTATACTCTTTTTGCTCGTTCTTTCTTTCACGGAACTGACAGGATGTAACGCATCAAGACTGGTGCGTTACATGGCTGTGGCGGTCGCACGATAGACCGCTACGTTCAACGTGTACAGAGTTCAACATCAATCAAACTCTTTTGTTAATTATCCATATTACTATCCATAAAAATTATATTTATCCTTAAAATACGTAAATAGGCTAAATAACCTTCTAGAATATGGGCCAAACTTAATGGGCTTGGTCCTTAAACCTTTTGGATTTTATTTAAATAGGCTAGGTTAATTATTTAACATGATTGGGCCTTATAATGACTTATTAATCCAATAATCCTTTTATTAGTCTATTTAGCCCTTATAAATTCCAGAAAGTTCTATAAATAACTCAGAAATTATTACATAAATTTTGGGCCACTACACGCAACACTCTACACTCAAAAACACATAGATCTGGATAGATCCACGCACACACGCAGATCTGAAGAGATCCATGCTTTCACACGTATCTGAATGAAACACCACACACAACCATGGATCTAGGTAGATCCACACACACACGAATGTTTAGAGATTACAAAAACACACACTTGAAGCTCAATGAAAATAGAAGTAGAAGCACAAATGAAAACTTCAGATTTAAGGTCCCCCTTTGTGGATGAAGAAGATCTTTGATGAAGCTTGCTTCTCAGCTTGATTTCTACTTGAATGGCTTCAAGATGATCTTCAAAAGCTTGAGATTTGATGAAGAATGCTTGGACGAAACACTGTTCACGGAGTTCTTCCTGTAGCCTTATTTCTCCTTTGATAGCCTTCCTTTGATCCCCTTGTGTCATTAGGGTTTCTTGGCTCAAGAGTTGTTTTTATAAGACCTAGGATGGTCAATGGACAAGCCAGGAACCAAATCCATGATTTTAGGAAAGTTGGAAAGCTTTTAGACCATGTTGTATATGTGATTTTGATGATTAGAAAAAGACATTACTGCTTGGCCTTGTGCTTGAATGCATGGTTGTGGAGAGTTGAATATGAGCCTCATCATGATACTAGTATATTTCATTGAGCTTCATTTGATGTGAGTGAAAGAATTTCTAGAAGATGGATTGTGTGAAAATAGCATGTTTGTGTTCCTCATGGAAGCATCATAATTTCGTATCCTTGTTTTTGACAACACAAGATGGTATGCATGGCTTGGTTCAAGATGGGAGCTATACTAATGACATGGATGAAGTTGGCAGACATGTTGTTCAATTTTTATATAATCTTCTGAACCAACCAACCCCTACTGGTAATTGGCATTTTACACCTAAATACAAACTGAACACCACTGAAGCAAACTTCCTCAGCTCACCTGTTACTGATGATGAGATTAAGCAGTCAGTATTCCAGGCACCTAATAACAAAAGTCCAGGCCCGGATGGTTTTCTAGCTAAGTTCATTCAAGCCACTTGATCCATTATAGGAGAGGATGTTCTGAATGCAGTAAAGCACTTTTTCACAACTAATTGCATCCTCATGCAGCTGAATTGTACCTTCATCTCTCTTATTCCCAAGCAAGAGGGAGCCGACTCCTTTGAACAATTCAGACCTATCTCACTTTGAAACTTTATCTATAAAATCATTTCTAAGGTGCTTGCAAACAGAATTCATTCGGTTATTCCAAAGCTCATCAGTGACAATCAGTCAGCCTTCATCAAAGGAAGAAGCATTCATCACAATGTGTTGTTGGCCAATGATATCATCAGGAATTTACACTAGAAAACCAATGGGAAATTCATATGTATGAAGGCTGACCTTAAGAAAGCCTTTGACTCAGTTAATAAAAATTACCTATATTTTTTGATGGAACAAATGGGATTTCCCCTCACTTGTATTCAGTGGATTTCAAATTGTCTAGACACCCCTACTTTTTCTGTTCTAGTCAATGGTACACCCCAGGGGTTCTTCACCAGCCGCAATGGAATCAAACAAGGAGAGCCCTTATCTCCTTATCTTTTCACCATTATTATGGAAGGATTCTCATCTTTGATGGAAGCTAAAGTTCACAGAGGAAATATCTGAAGCTCATCTGCAGGTAATCTATAAATTTCACACATTACATTCACATATGACCTGATTCTCTTCTTGAATGATGACCTTGGGACTCTATCTCATGTTGGACCTCTGCTCAAGAGCTTTGCTAGCATGTCAGGATTGATTCTTAGTTATGAGAAGAGTAAACCATATTTAGGAGGCTGTGTACAGAACCAATCCAATGTAATCAGTCAACTTGGAGTGAATGCAGGTAAGCTTCCTATCCCATACCTTGGACTTCCTCTTCTCTCTAAATTTGTCAGGAAGGCAAACTGCTACCTCATTATTGAGAAGATTAAGAGAATAATTGATGCTTGGAAGAATAGATTGCTCTCAAGATCAGGAAGACTGGAGCTGATCAGATCTGTCCTTTCATCCTATTCTTCTTATTGGGCAGCTGCTTTTCTGCTACCTGCTGGGTTAATAGATGAAATTGAAAGACTATTGCGAAACTTCTATTGGCATGGACATTCTTCCAACTTAGCAGTCCATATGATTTCTTGGAGATAGATTTACAAACACAAAACTGAAGGAGGGCTAGGAATCAAAAACCTGAGAGAGTGGAATCAAGCATGTATGTGTATGTTCCTTTGGGATATACTTCAAAAAAAGAACTCCTTATGGTACTCTTGGGTTAAGAATAAGTACCTAGCAAACAAGAATATCTGGGATTTCAGAATCAAGTCTTATCACTCATCAGCTTGGAAGGGAGTTCTGCAAGCCAGGAATTGGATCCACAGCGATATTACTTATTCAATTTCAAATGGCTAGGACACTAATTTGTGGTCTAATCCGTGGCTGAATGGAGCCAGTATTAACAATTTGTATGGAGATCAGATCAGACAGGATCTGGAGCTTGACAAAGGAGCAAGTGTGGAAATATTTATCTCTGAAGGGTGGTGGGTTCTTCCCACTGCACTTTCCATGAAAATGGTTGACCTGTGGAATCTTGTTAAACAAGTACCAATCCAAAATGCAGGTTCAGATGTCATTTGATGCGGGACGGACAGCGAACCTGGGACTCTAGTTCGCGGACGTCCCTAAGCGAGGGAAACGCGGGATCGTGCGCGGTTGAGAAACTGGCAATGAGCCTCGGGTATCAGCTTTTTCACGTGTACTCGGCTCGAGTTACGGGACGGGTTAACTCACTCACTCTCACAGTGGTGATAAAATATATATCGAGCTAAGTAACCTATCACTCATGTAGCGGCATTCAAAAATATATACGAACTGAGCAAATGTGATAAAGAGGGAGGCGAGTTTACCTCCACGCAACGGGCGTGGGGAAGACGACCCCGGCCGAAGCTCGTACTCCCAGTGTACAAATATTTACAATAATTACAGAAATGGTTATAAGACCCACTCCACGCAGGGAGGTAAAGGGCTACAATGTGGGGCCCGGGAGTAGCGAACTCGGGTTGATGGGCAGGAATTTGGGCCGGAGATGGGCTGCTAGTCGGCACGGTTCTGCGGGGCCCGCGGGATAGCAGGTGGGTCCGGCTACTGGAACGACAGTTCCCGGGCGTCTCCTTGCTGCTGGGGCGCTGCTGGAAGGTTGCTGATCGATCCCTGGGATCGGCTGCGGCCTAGTGTGCGCTGGTGTATTTTTTGAGGAATTAATTCCCCGACTGATTGTGCTGGCTGGGCTCGGATCTACTCTGCGTGCCTTCACGAAAAGATTTCTTGCGGCCAGATCCGATGTTGGATCGACGCAAACTTGGTACCGATGGATAGAGGACTCAAGGGGCTACAACATATAATTTTTTCAAATCCATCAAGTGAATGGATTGAAAATGAAAATGATTGTTCCTTAAAGGTTTCTGGTGGCTCGGACTGACAGACACACGGGACAGACTAAGTTTTCCCATAAAACGAATTTTGACCGACATGAAGACGATAGATGTAGACCCTAGAAAAATTTATGGGTGGAAGGTAGGAAAGTGAGGAACACGCATGAATTTTTGGGGATTTTCTTGAGATGTATAAGGGGGTGGGAAAAATAGAAGCACAGAGTCCTATCCTGTAAATCTGCTGACTGGCAGAATGTCAGGGGTGGATTAAAAACTACGTGCAAAATATCAAACGGGGTCTGAATAAGGCAAAATCTATATTGCTGGAAAGCTAACAGAGAGAGGAACAAGCTCTCAAAATCTCAGCTTGATCAGAGCTGGGAGCTGGGAGCTGGGAGCTGGAGAACCGACCTCTTCTTCAGCTTGCTGTTCTGGAACTCGGAGCTCAGGACAGCAGGAGGGATGGCGGCTTGTTGCGGCTTGATGGCCGCTCCAATGGCGGCACGATCGGCGGTGGTGGAGCTTCACACTCCAGAGGGAAGATAGAAATTGGATTCACTCCAATATTGAGGGCTTCACACCCCGGATCTAGAGGGTAGAGAGGAAGAACAAGCAAGAACAAGAGAGAGCTAGAGAGAGAGAGGGGCGCCCATGGCAAATTTCATGTAATTTTCTTCATTAATTCTATCAAAATGGAAATTACATGGGATTTATAGAAATGTAAAAAAGATTAAACTTATCCCTAGATCTAGGATTTGGGAGGGGTAAATGGGGTATAACACATTAATCCCCAATGTGGTCAAATGGCCACATTAAATAAAAATACAACATGTAATATAATATACTAAATGGGGGGCACCCCCTTGACTATGGGGTACCCAAATGATGGGGACATCTCCGACCACTCCACATTTTTTGAGATTCTTGATGATCACCGGCAGTGCTACATCTTGTTCGCCGCTTTATTTCGAGTCATATGATGTATTTTTCATTTGTTTATTTGAGTCTTATCATGTAATTTTTTTTTATTTGAGTCCAATACCTAGGTTAGATAGTTATTTACCTAAGTCTTGAGTCATTATGTTGGTTTGATAGGTTAATGGGCCTAATTATATAGGCTAGGCCCAGGGGCGCCCCCTTCCCCTTGGTTTAGTGTTAGTAGTCCAAAAGTCAGGGACTTCTGTTAAATTGTGAGATTCCTATAAATAGGACCCCAATCCCCCATTTGAGAGGTAATGAATTGTTGAATCAAAGATTGAAATCGACCAAAATTGCGTGAGAATCTCTCTCTCCCTCTCTCTCTCTAGGGGTGGATTCCCCTCTCTCTCTTTCTCTCTCTCTTCTCTCTCTCTAAAAGGGGCGACCCCCCCTCTCTCTCTAGGGCGCATTTCTCTCTCTCTCCTCTCCCCTTACCACCTCAACTCCACCTCAACCTCTCTCCTCTTGCCACATCACTACCACTTGCCACCTCACCTAGCCACAACACCCTTGTCCTTTCATATCCCCATACCCCATTACTACCCCATTAACTCCACCACAATCCCCAAGAGTCATCTCCTTCTCCCAAGGAAGAATCCCATCTCCCCAAGCACCCTTCCACCTTCCCATACAGCCCTTCCCCTTCCCAACACACCCTTTCCTCTCTCCTAGGCCTGCATTAATCCCTCTCCATTAAGGAGATTGCAAACCAACTCCCTCCCCCTTGCCAACCTGCGGTCTCTCTCTCTCCCTCTCTTCCCCCACCCCTAGATGCGACCCCAGCACCCCTACACCCCTCCATCATCCCTAGACCCCTCCAACAATCTCCCACAAGCTCCATCCCCCCATCCCCCTACCATCTGGTCGCCCCCTCCCCATCACCACAACTACCATACTCACCCTGCAGTCTTCAGTTCGTAGGCAGCAGACTTGGCGCCTGTTGCAGAGCATGTTATCTCGTCACCTCTATTCATCTGGTGGTGTATCCTACATTGCTGGAAAGCTCTTCTAGTCGGCTTCACAGGCGAGGTGATCCCGCCCCGATCCGAGTTCGGAGCTGCCCGGGAGAGCCGTTCTTCACCGACTGCGCACAACCAGCCCGGCCTACAACCAGAAGCGACCTCCAGAAGCTGCTGCGACCACACCCCAGCTCCCCTTGCCACGCCACTTGACCGGGGTGAAGCTCTACCAGTCGCCTATCCAACGCAGCTAGCAGGGCATCGTTCGGAGGCCGGAGCATCCCGTTCCAATTTTTCTACCTCAAGAATAAGACTCGACCACGCCCGCGTCCGTCCTAGTCCCGTGTCATTCGGGTCACGGGAGCGTTCGTGGGGACTTCATCATCCTACAGCAGCATCCGGGAACCAGTCCGAGCTAGAACCAAATAGCACCGGTCCAGCGTCTGCCCCGGCCGTCAGCAACGACACAAACTCACAAGAAAATTTAGCAGCCCTCCTGGCTCAGTCAGTGAAGATTCAGCGCTGGTTTTGACGAATTCCAAGTTCGGGAGAACCCGTGGCAGTGCCAACAGTGAGTACCGGTCAGGCAGTTCTAGAAGCGGGCAGAATCGGCGAAGTCCTCTTTCGGCGACTCCTTTAGCTCTCCGTCTGATCTCGCCTGGCCGGCTGACCGCCCCTCCCTGCGTGGAGGTAGTTTTGGTTGTATTTAATCATCCCTACCCCTAGTCCACCCCCTCTGTGAGGGCGTAGTGCATGTACTAGCAGGTCTTCAGCTGAAGCTTCATCGACGCAGCGTGCGGGTAAGCCCACGCTTCCTCGCTCGCCCTCGTCTCCGGTCGGGATCGGCGTCTTCACGCCGATCAGGTGAGCTCCTGGTTGCACTTCTCTGTTGGAGTCACTTTGCTTGTTTAGTATCGCACCTTAGTGCCATTGGTCGGTGAGTGAGTGCCCGATCCCGAATTCGCTAATATTTGAGTGACTACCGCGGGCGAGTTGCGAGAGAACCATTACATCCCACGCCCTTGGCGTGCTGGCCACCCATGGAATTGGACATCCTAGGCCCTTTGGGGGTCTATCCTAAGCTTGAAAAACTACCAGAATAGAAAGGTCCAACCTCGGACCCTCACCACTATCGCCGGTCCACCTACGGACCCGGGTGTGCGCAACGCGGGTGAACCCGCTTAGGTGAGTCCGCCGTTCGGTTCGGTTGCTTGCGAATCTAGGTCCGAGGGGTTGTTGCACATCAATTGGTCGTGTCACATCAATTTGGTATCAGAGCCTCATTGCATCCTTAGGTCGTTTCACATCAATTTGGTATCAGAGTAAGTTCTAGACTTGTCTCTACTAAGTCTTGTCCTAGGGCCATTGCATGCATCACCCTTGTCCACCATCATGACTACCTCATACTTGGCATATTCGCCACTCTTAGGCCCATTAGAAGCCTTTGTGTTTGACGGAACCCACCCTAGTATATATGTAGAGTGGGAGGACTCCATAGATCAACACTTTGGGAGGTTCACTCTATCAGGATCTATGCAAGTTAAGTATGCCAAGAGTTTGCTCTGGCGCCAAGCTAGGAAAGAATGGGAGAACATCATAGGTTTGAGAGAAGCCAAAGGGTAAGCACCCATTGAATCTTGGGATGAAATGAGGGCCGATCTTAGAAAGATCTACGCACCCCAATCTAAACCTCTTCAACCAACCGATCTTCCACCCCCAACCCCAACTCCAACCCAAGAACTTCCCCGACCAAACCCAACCCAAGTCCACCCATGTTCACCACCCCGAGCGTACCATGCACTGACCATTATCACTCTACCCACCATAGACTATCCTACCCCATTATCCTTGGATGTTGTGGTCCACACACATACCCAAGTGGAGATGGATGTCAATCCGGATCCACCTCCCACCATAGAGAACATCCTAGACCCCCCACTTCCACCCACATCTCCTAGTCCGGGTCCTCATGAGCCGTACACTCTCGCCATGAATGAGTCCATACTCCAATGGCTCAAGCGGGGCCCCACCGTTCCTAGCTCACCACCCTATCTCTCACCCTTGGGATATCAAGCCCACATTGTGCCCACCCGATCTTCCCATGTCACACTTAAAACCTCCTCT
Source organism: Amorphophallus konjac (assembly GCA_022559845.1). NCBI lineage: Eukaryota > Viridiplantae > Streptophyta > Magnoliopsida > Alismatales > Araceae > Amorphophallus > Amorphophallus konjac. The sequence goes on along the minus strand of CM040129.1, from coordinate 61,234,514 downwards.
CTTGTGGAAGTCTTAGGGGACTTAGTGGACTGCTTACAATGGCAAGTCCACCTGACCAATATGCTTGCCATAGGACCATTGGAGTCTAGCACCATCTTCCTAGCATACCCCATCACCGGTTCCATCACCTCCATCTACACTAGTGGCCATTATACGAGTGAAATCCTCCACTTTCTCCCCAAGGATGAGAAATCCATCTTGGCCCACTCCCCACCCATTGAGGTTCAAATTGATTTGATTGGCCAACCCACTAGAGACCTTGGCCCAATTACCTTGGAGGAGAATGACTCACAATTTGGGAACCTTGAAGACATAGAGTGCCTCCCTCTAGGAAGACCTTTTCATGACCCATTTGATCCCTTCCTATGGGAGTCTAGTTCCCCATGTGACCCACCCACCTTACTCACCACCCACCTTACCCTACCCCCACCCACCATGTTGGGCCAAACCCCTCCCTTCCTAGAACCGGGTTACACCATGGGAGCATTGACCTTAAGCAACATACAACTAGGGATTGAGGAATTTCCCAACTCCATGATGACCCCCTTCTTTAATCCCTTTGATCCTTACAATGGAAGCTCAAGGGCCACTCCACACCCGCGCACATGGAAGTCATATCTAGGATAGGAATGCATGTGCCTAGGCATACCACACCACTTGGCATGATTAGTATGTTGGGTCCATTCATTCATATCACCCACATGCCAAGTAGGAAGCATGAGTGGTCCATATTTGGATGTAATGGTCCACCTTCATTCATCATGGGTCTTAAGCATAGTAGGAGCAATCACGGATGTCCGGGACCCCTGTCATTTGCTATACCCATGCGCAATAGATTCCCGTACGGATGCCCCGGCCCTCCAACCATTGTTATGAAGTCCATGCATGATAGGGCCACTTGTTGCTACCCCGGTCCACCTAAGTTCATCAAGTTCCACATGGCATCAAAGCATGATAGGTCAATTTATGGTTGCCCCGATCCACCTTTGCACACTACCCACTTTCACAACCACTCACCTCATCATAATGCATGGCATGAGCATACACGCAAGCAAATCGCAACGAGCGGTGAGATTCACAAAGAGCAGGCAAAGGCTCGCGAGCACCACTTAGAACTCCAAGTAGGCAACCTATCGATGGTGGCATTGGTGTGGCTCTACCCTAGAGTCACCTCAAACTTGAGGGCACGAGGACTTGGACCTTGCCAAGTTCCGAGTGACTTTGACAACCTGGCTTATGGGTTGGACTTGCTAATGGGTTTTGGGATACACCCCACTTTCGGCGTGGCGGATCTAGCACCCTATATGGGCACCGCGGTGGAACCCAGTGAGCACCTTGAGCCTACCCCCACCTTTATGAGTGATACCCTCGGAGAGCCTCCATATATCAGCCTGAGAGTCAGACGTGTGCACACGGAAGTAATACTAGGCAAGCAGGGTACCATCGCCAGTAAGAGGGTGTACCATAGCCACCTTGAGAGGCTGAAGAGCCATCCCTCAACTAGGACGCATGGTTGAGTTTGGAGGTCGTGGTTCGCCCCGAGCTGCTTTGGAGGACTACTTCCTCCCCGGTGGACCCATACTCGACGGAGTCGAGTTCTCCGCACCCCGGGGGTATGATGGGGACATCTCCGACCACTCCACATTTTTTGAGATTCTTGATGATCACCGGCAGTGCTACATCTTGTTCACCACTTTATTTCGAGTCATATGATGTATTTTTCTTTTGCTTATTTGATTCTTATTATGTAATTTTCCTTTTATTTGAGTCCAATACCAAGGTTAGGTAGTTATTTACCTAAGTCTTGAGTCATTATGTTGGTTTAATAGGTTAATGGGCCCAATTATATGGGCTAGGCCCAGGGGCGCCCCCTTCCCCTTGGTTTAGTGTTAGTAGTCCAAAAGTCAGGGACTTCTGTTAAATTGTGAGATTCCTATAAATAGGACCCCAATCCCCCATTTGAGAGGTAATGAATTGTTGAATCAAAGATTGAAATCGACCAAAATTGCGTGAGAATCTCTCTCTCCCTCTCTCTCTCTAGGGGTGGATTCCCCTCTCTCTCTTTCTCTCTCTCTTCTCTCTCTCTAAAAGGGGCGACCCCCCCTCTCTCTCTAGGGCGCATTTCTCTCTCTCTCCTCTCCCCTTACCACCTCAACTCCACCTCAACCTCTCTCCTCTTGCCACATCACTACCACTTGTCACCTCACCTAGCCACATCACCCTTGTCCTTTCATATCCCCATACCCCATTACTACCCCATTAACTCCACCACAATCCCCAAGAGTCATCTCCTTCTCCCAAGGGAGAATTCCATCTCCCCAAGCACCCTTCCACCTTCCCATACAACCCTTCCCCTTCCCAACACACCCTTTCCTCTCTCCTAGGCCTGCATTAATCCCTCTCCATTAAGGAGATTTCAAACCAGCTCCCTCCCCCTTGCCAACATGCGCTCTCTCTCTCTCTCCCTCTCTTCCACCACCCCTAGCTACGACCCTAGCACCCCTACACCCCTCCATCACCCCTAGACCCATCCAACAATCTCCCACAAGCTCCATCCCCCCATCCCTCTGCCATCTGGTTGCCCCCTCCCCATCACCACAACTACCATACTCACCCTGCAGTCTTCAGTTCGTAGGCAACAGACTTGGCGCCTGTTGCAGAGCCTGTCATCTCGTCACCTCTATTCATCTGGTGGTGTATCCTACATTGTCGGAAAGCTCTTCCAGTCGGCTTCGCAGGGGAGGTGATCCCACCCCGATCCGAGTTCGGAGCTGCCCGGAAGAGACATTCTTCACCGACTGCGCAGAACCAGCCCGGCCTGCAACCAGAAGCGACTTCCAAAAGCTGCTGTGACCACACCCTAGCTCCCCTTGCCACGCCACTTGACCGGGGCGAAGCTTTACCAGTCGCCTATCCAACGTAGCTAGCGGGGCATCGTTTGGAGGCCGGAGCATCCCGTTCCAATTTTTATACCTCAAGGATAAGACTCGACCACGCCCGCGTCCGTCCTATTCCCGTGTCATTCGGATCACGGGAGCGTTCGTGGGGACTTCATCATCCTACTGCAGCATCCGGGAACCAGTCTGAGCTAGAACCAAACAGCACCGGTCCAGCGTCTGCCCCGGTCGTCAGCGACGACACAAACTCACAAGAAAATTCAGCAGCCCTCCCGGCTCAGTCAGTGAAGATTCAGCGTTGGTTTCGACGAATTCCAAGTTCGGGAGAACCCGTGGCAGTGCCAACAGTGAGTATCGGTCAAGCAATTCCAGAAGCGGGCTGAATCGGCGAAGTCCTCTTTCGGCGACTCCTTTAGCTCTCCGTTCGATCTCGCCTGGCCGGCTGACCACCCCTCCCTGCGTGGAGGTAGTTTTGGTTGTAATTAATCATCCCTACCCCTAGTCCACCCCCTCTGTGAGGGCGTAGTGCATGTACTAGCAGGTCTTCGGCTGAAGCTTCATCGACGCAGCGTGCGGGTAAGCCCACGCTTCCTCGCTCGCCCTCGTCTCCGGCCGGGATCGGCGTCTTCACGCCGATCAGGTGAGCTCCTGGTTGCACTTCTCTGCTGGAGTCACTTTGCTTGTTTAGTATCGCACCTTAGTGCCGTCGGTCGGTGAGTGAGTGCCCGATCCCGAATTCGCTAATATTTGAGTGACTACCGCGGGCGAGTTGCGGGAGAACCATTACATCCCACGCCCTTGGCGTGCTGGCCGCCCACGGAATTGGACATCTCAGGCCCTTTGGGGGTCCATCCTAAGCTTGATAAACTCTCAGAATAGAAAGGTCCAACCTCGGACCCTCACCACTATCGCCGGTCCACCTACGGACCCGGGTGTGCGCGACGCGAGTGAACCCGGTTAGGTGAGTCCGCCGTTCGGTTCGGTTGCTTGCGAATCTAGGTCCGAGGGGTCGTTGCACATCAATTGGTCGTGTCACATCAATTTGGTATCAGAGCCGCATTGCATCCTTAGGTCGTTTCACATCACCAAAATTAAATTTTTATTTTTTGTCCTCCCATGGTCCAAGTCCAATTTTGGACTTTGAACCAGCCCCACATGGGTCCTAGGACCTAGGTGGACCAATGAGAAAGAGGGTGGGGGACCCTGCTGGACCCACTGACATATTACATAGAAACCCAAAGACTTTAAAGACTAACCCTTTGGCTTACAATGCCTTACAATTGCAAACCCAATTAGCCAAGGGTATAAATACAACAAAAGGACATAAATGCGAAATAAAAATGTTAGTGTCCGGTGTTGATTCCCATTAATTCTGCCCCGGTGGGAAGAACTCGACACCGTCGAGTAAGGGGTGTGGCTACTCGTGTGGGTCCGACGGATCCGTCACCGACTTGGTAGCGCAGAGTACGCTCCACTCCAAGTAATCGTCACCTGCTCATTCCGTATATATTCGATATGCACGTGCTGCTATGGGAATGATGCTAATGGTGGACACTCCGTGGTGGGATCACTCTCAAAGGGGAGGAGGTGGCTCGAAGACTCACTAGGAATCACCGCTGAGTCCCTTTATGTGACTAGATCCGATATGTTGAGGTAGAGCCGATCCCAAATTCTGGCAAGTCTACAACGTACGCATTGGATCCGACTTGCCTCGCACTCGAAAGGGACTGACAACGCGAGCGTACAAAAGACCGACTCAACCCCATGTATGCATATGCACTCGAAAGATAAACTGTACGAAACAAAGACTCACTCATGACCCTAAACAAACCTACTATTAGTCCGACCCATACACATGCAATGGTGGACCAGGACATCCGAATGTGTGCCATGCATACACTAGATGCAATCGATGGTTGACGGAATGGGGGACTCCTAGACATCCTAATCTGTCCCTAGCATGAGGCTGCCTATTGGATTTGGGAGACTTGGGAGGGCTAGGAGAGTCGAATACTCCTTCTTCGTCACCCCTATATGATGACCATGGAACGGTCCCCTGGCTGAGTGTAGGTGGACTGGCCCGTGGGGCAGGGGTGTGGTAGTGGACTCCCTCGAAAAAGTGGAGTAAATGTGGTGGGTCAAGAGGTTCACTAGGGAATGGGTCGAAGGGATCAAAGAAAGTATGACCCCTCGAACTAGGCTCCCATATGACACGGTCCCACATTTGGAATTCTTGAAGTTGTAGGTGGTCACCTTCATGCACTAGGGTATAGGGGACGGTGATTTCATAGAGGAGGTATGGTTCCTCCCTCGGGATAAATGGAATGAAGTTTGGCTCGGTCGGCATGGGGAGGAATAAGAGAATCTCCGTGGTGACATGACCCACAGTGTACACGGAGGTAATGGACCCTAAGACTGGGTGGGTGAAGCTATGACTTGTGGGTTGGTCGAAGCCTCAGGCCAACATATAAGTCAACTTCATTTACGAGTCTAATCCCATAATAAGGTCATCGAATGTATCAACATGGTGACTAGACTGGAATGTGGTATGGAATGAGTTGACCAGCACTAATGGTAGCGTGGGGTCCATGGGTGGGTAGTAAGGCGGACGAGGGACCAAGCCGATCTTGAGCCAACTAAGCAGTGGCTCGATGATGAATAGCTTTCCCGTTAGAAACACGGGTGGCTCGGGCTCAGGTGGCTCCAAATGAGGTGACTCTGAATAAAGATTGGACGTAGATGGCAATGGAGCTCTAGGGGATGGGTTCCCCGACTGGGGTGTGGGAGGCCGTGGGGTAGGCTGTCCGACTGGCTTGGGACTCGGCTAAGAGGTATATGCTCGCTGAAGGGCGGCATCGAACCTTGCCTCGAAAGGCTCAACCTCTAGAGCGACCAGATAAGACTGTGCCAGAGTGGTCGCGTCACGGCAAAGACATTCAAACTGGAAGTGAAACCACAAACCTCTCCGAAACTGAAAGGCGGTCGTGATGCTCTCCTCTCCAACTCCATATTCCAACCGATACTTATCATACTCCCGAATGTATTCTAACACAGACTTGTTGCCTTGCATGGGTCTGATTGGGGTGCATGGGTTGGCCATAGTTGCACATAAGATGGGAATTGGTTTCCCTAGGAGTGGGCATGCATTGGAACACTTTTTTTTTATGTTTTTATGCAAAACTTTTATGCAAGATTAATGCAAACACCTAGACACGACTCTAAAATGCGTTGCAAAGTTAGAATGAGGACTCGATTACAAACCTAGACTTAACCAATAGACGGTACTTGGCAGAGTTACAGGATCCGAATATCCTCTGCCGCAAATGTGCGACCTTCCCGATAGGCGTAACCTAACGTTCGAGCAACACCTTTTGATATACCGAAAAAGGAATGCAAATGCAACCTTGGATCGACTTAGACTCTTTTTTGTTTTATTTTCAAGCAAAGAACGACTTAGACTCTTTTTTGTTTTGTTTTCAAGCAAAGACGACCCTAGACTCAACCTTCCGCTCTGATACCAATTTGATGCGGGATGGACAGTGATCCTGGGACTCTAGCTCGCAGACGTCCCTAAGCGAGGGAAACGCGGGATCGTGTGCGGTTGAGAAACCGACAACGAGCCTCGGGTATCGGCTTTTCCGCGTGTACTCGACTCGAGTCACGGGATGGGTTCACTCACTCACTCTCGCAGCGGTGATAAAATATATATCGAGCTAAGTAACCTATCACTCATGCAGCGGCATTCAAAAATATATACGAATTGAGCAAATACGATAAAGAGGGAGGCGAGTTTACCTCCACGCTCCAGGTGTAGGGAAGACGACCCCGGCCGAAGCTCGTACTCTCGGTGTAAAAATATTAGCAATAATTACACAAATGGTTTTAAGGCCCACTCCACACAGGGAGGTAAAAGGCCACAATATGGGGCCCGGGAGTATCGAACTCAGGTTGACGAGCAACAATTTGGGCCGGAGACGGCACTACAAGAAAATTGGCCTTTACTTACGTTTAAAAAATGTAGTTATAGATCCGAAAAACGTAGGTAAAGCCTTTAGTCACGTTTGTTTGCCACGCTTTCAAAGTGTGACGCTTGCTCGCGTGACTATAGGTTATACCTACGTTTCTATGAAACGTAGGTATAGGTTGAACTATGCCTACGCTTTTAAATTGTTAGAATATTCTAACAAAAAACATAGGTAGATATCGACCTATACCTACGCTAGAAAAGCGTAGGAATAGTTCCTCAAAAAGTATAAGTAGATATCAACATATACCTATGCTTTTCTAAACAACGTAGGTTACAAATATATATATACACGCATGTAATTAGCTATACCTACAATTATAAAAATGTAGGTATTATATATTATCACGTTATAGAAGAAACGTATGAAAAAGTATTAGCATCGTTGTATTAAAAACGTAGGAAATGGAACTAGTCTCATTTTAAAAAAATGTAGGTATATTGTTCTTTTGTTTTTTTACATACTCGTTGTGCAATAATACCTGTACATTCATATAATTCCTGCATGAATCTCACATTGAACACATCACTAATAACATAAAAACTCACAATCAACACATCAATATAAAATCACATTCAACACATCAATATAGATCATACACAGCCTTCGAAACACCACTAATAACTTCAAGAGATTATTACATCACCTACACACAAATTTACTTTCCAATTACTAACTATTTGCCACTAGAACATGTGTTAAACAAGTAACACATGCACATATACATAGTACATACATACACATAAACAGATAATTCCCTTAATGTAAAAGGGCAACAAGGCCACTGATATATACATACACATACATATCATTGCAGTAAGGTCAGCCTTCTTTGTTCCTTCTTTGATAGACAGGCAAAAGCTCCTCTTACTCTCCAGTGGGCCTCCAAAAAAAAACTAAATAATAAGTAATGAGCGTCATTATTTGAAGGACGTCTATGGCACTTTACTGCCCATATGCTTGACTTAGAAATTGCAACCTGCTCCTTGCAAACATGAATGGTTACAGAAAGCTAAGTTCCGTGTTCAACTTTAGCAGCATAAAAAGGATAAGATTTTAATTATAAAAAATAAACAACCTGAAAGATATACTTTTTGTAATGGAATAAAACTAAAATTGCATTCTAGTGTTGCATAAGCAAAAAAGAAAAAAGTTGTGACAACATACCTGAGATACAATCTTTTTTATCTGGGGTTCAAACCCCATGTATAGCATATGATCTGCCTCATCCAATACAAGATATGTAACTCTACGTAGATTGGTATGGCCAGCTTCCAACATGTCAATCAGATGACCAGGAGTTGCTATAACAATCTCAACCCCTTGAATAATTAAACACTCAGGTTCATAGTTTATAAAACCGAAAATAGCAACTACAAGTGTTCTAACCCCAAAAAAGGGAATAATTCTCCAAAATATGCACTGTGTGATCATATAAATTTAAGCAAACAGCCAAACCTCTTTTAAGATCACGAATCTGAGGTCCTTTGGGTGCACCACCATAAATGCATGTGCTTCTGATATTTGCATGCGATCCAAATTTCTCAGCTTCTTCCTGTATCTGAACATCCAGTTCTCTTGTAGGTGCCAACACTAGGACAACAGGCCCATCGCCATAAACTAAAGAACATATTACAAAAAGCATATGATGCATTGACTGGAACTAAATAGTGAACCAAGGGAAATAAAACAAAGTTGGGCAGATGTCAAATACTACGAAAGGAAACTAACCTAGTGGGGGTTGTGCAGGAACATGTACCAAAGTTGGAAGAAGATATGCCAATGTCTTTCCAGAACCAGTCTCTGCTATACCAATTACATCTCTACCCTTTAGGGCCATAGGCCACCCCTGAGCTTGAATGGGTGTTGGTTCAAGAAAACCACATCTTTCTATCAGCTGGAGACAGTATTCTGCACATCAAACAATATGAATTTTACTAAAAGTTGGCAGAAGTTACATTCTTGAAGACAAAAGATCCACCAGTTTTGCCACCCCACAGAAGCATCCATTGGATTATAACAATAGTAGTGTGATACCAAATGACAAGTAAAAGTGAAATTCACAGAAAATGCTTCATAAAGCATTTTCAGACAAGAACCTTTTAACATGCACTAGTAACATTTATAATTATAAATATAGAACTTAGGGAGGAATGACTCCTGAGTAAGCATTCAAGCAAGTCTAAAAAAATAGTGTTTGTGACTTTCAAAAAAAAATTAATCTTCCATAAATACAAATTATCTTTCGGACATAAATACATAAATCTCAATACAATTCAAGAAGATAAAGGAGAAAACAAACATCAAAGCCAACAAAATAATTAATTTGTACATACCCAAGCTTACGTGCAAATGGCAACACAAAGCCACCAAGGCAAAGATCAACGTGAAAGCAAATGCCAAAGTTAGAAGCTAATTCACCAAGCTCCTGTGCACAATAGGGACCTCAGGATGTCAGAAAGGCTTTGACTACAGAATGGAGAAACTGAAGAGAACACCTCAACTAACAGTGCCATCAATGTTTATAAGGATAGTATAGAGATACCAATTGGAAAGCGGGTCCCCTACCTCTATGGGATCAATAATGCCATGGGAAACCCAGGTGTAGAACCAACAATCTGAAGACAAGTACACAGTTAGTTAGGTCTGGACAACAACTCTTTCACCATGAAGGGAAACAATTACATATTCTTAGGCAATTTTTTTTCAGTCACATCATTTCAACTTTAGCTTAAGCTTTGAACAAATAATAACTGCTTGAATTTGTGTGGAAATGGGTGACAAAGATTTTAAAGCCATGGGAATGTGGCTGCATGAAAATCAGTATATCAACTTCTTTCATGATACTCCTCCTCTCAGCAGTGTTCATCAATCAATATATCTTCACAAGAGATCTTCACATAGAATGATCAAGTAACCCACATTAGAAAATACCAGATAGATGGAGTAAATGCCACATGTGGCAAGTTAAAAATGAAGAACACAAGTGTGCAAATGTTGCATGAAGGTCTCTCACAACTTGGTCTGCAGCATAAGGCCAGTTTCTTATCAGACACTTCACAAGTATGTATATATGTATATATATATATATATTAGACACTTCACAGCTAGTCAATTTAAAGGGCATTGCATCTGCTCCAAAATTGTTTGATATCTAAGTACAAATCTATGACAATTTTCTTTATGCATAAATTTTTTGTTAAGTAATCATTTTGAGTACTTATTCCCCATCAAAGATTATCCCATCGAATGCTTACTTGGAAACTTGGCCTTGAAGAGACAATCATTTGTGCGAGGATGCTAAGCAATCAGGCTCTCAACATCAGCCAAATTACTCCATTTGAAGAGATACAAGGTCATAGAGCCAAAATATAACAACTATACCTGACACTTAAAATAAACCATACTTAGAAGGTGAGAAACAACACTAAAACAAGGTGATGAACTGACCCTTTGTGGAAGTCCCCTTTTTATCTCCTAAGGTGGACCACTTCTCTAAAACTCATTGAGATTCAGCAGCCTCGTAAAATTTCTCCACACTTCCTAAATTCTGCAAGCAAAGATAACGAAGAGAGACAAGTTGGGGGAAGATATTACCATAGAAAAAGTTCAGATGTTACACTAAGAAGAACACATTACATTTTTTATTTGTCTGCTCATGGCATGTATCATGACCACGCATAATACTTAGACAAAGTAGTTTCTTTGTCTGCTTCGAATTCCATTTGTGTTCATCAATATTCCCTTCCTAAATTTGCTGATTAAATCAGCAAATTAGCTGGACTAGTTTGTAGCATCCTATTAATGAGGTAGATGGAGGGAAAAATGTCAAACAATTGATGTATTATAAAACAAACTAACCTCTTCTTCCACTTGCAATCCATGAGTATATTTCCCCAGCATATGAATTATCTGTAATGACCAACTTCATTGGGTTAGAAATAGGCACTGGCATCCTTGGAGCTTGTATATAAACAGTAGCTATTGGCAACCAATAACATTAATAGTAACCCTTCTTTGCTTTAACTGTTGCACACAGACCAGAATAAGTGCTCACAAGGGTTCCATTACTATTAAAACCCTAAATCTGTCGTAGACAAGCTCCTGAGTTCCTCTGTCATAGACAAGCCCCCATTTATCATACTTGAGCATTTAGACTTGTAAATATGTGGTAAACAAACAAGTCCATTATTGTTTAAACCCCACATCTGTCATCGACAAGCCCCCATTTATCATACCTGGGCAATTATCATACCTGAGCATTAAACAACAAACCAAGGCTTACAATAAATGTGGTAAATCAAAATTTGCAACATTTTTCAAGCTCTCTTGCACCATATATATATGACAATTCTCAAACCTTTTGCATCCATGTGTCTCTACTTTTGTTGCCCGTGTGGGATATATTCCCTCCTGTCGGATACAATCTGCATGACATGGAGTCCAAAGACAAATAGTATAACTTGCACTCATATATATAATGCAGGCTCAAACCTATATATAGATCACATACAAATTTCATAATTAAGCCACAGCTATAGATCTCATGAACACTTAAATTCCAACCTGGAAACAACATATATCACTGTCACTAACATTCAAGCATGGAAAATAGGTAACTGTCATGGGCACTGGGACAAGCCTAGTTATTCCAAGTACTTCAAATATAAAGAAGACAACAGTTATAGGACACAGATATGAACAAGTGTTTTCAATTTACTTCCTCCAAGGAAATTATTAGTTAAAGAATGGTGCTTTTTCTCTTTTATTGAGGACAAATGGAGAAAAATTATTAATAAAATTAGGTAATTCTCTCTTTCCACTTAATTCTATTATACCAGAATAACACACACGCATGACCAATCTGTGGTATGCAGTTCAAATTAGCTGTTATTCAACATACATCCATTTCAATGATATGACCTATCATAGTATATGCTGGTTCAAGGCCTCACGTAAGAAATTCCCAATAACCTTATCCATGCATTTCCTAAGAACCGAAATCTCTGTAGCTCACTTGCTAAGCAGCGATGGGTCATCTGAATCAAGGGACAAAATTGCACTTACCCATATAGCCACTAATGATATTTGTCAAATATCATCGGGTCGAATAAAGCACTTCTAGGACTAGTAGCATTCTGAATGGCAATACATATATCTTCATCTGTTAGGTCATTACAAGGATCCACTTCCTACAACAAAGTTATTGTTCTTGCTAATCTGAATTAATGTATAAGCCAACAAAGGAAGCTTAGAAGATAGGAACAAGAAGGAAAAGCAATAATAACAATGTGCAGGGAAATGAGTGGAAGATACAACAGAAACAATAGTGCCTCTGTAGATTTGATATCTTAGTGAAAATGCGGCAACAATTATCTCCATATGAGACATCATATACATATGCACATGTACATGTATGTCTATATATAGTGTGAGTTTATGTATGTATTTATCAATAAATTTATTGGTGGCTAGGGTATTCATAGGACACCATGCGATAACATTATGTGCACCTCCAAACTCTTCACAAAAATCAAATGGAAAATATAGTGAATCCGTGCTCCACCAGAAAGCTCAGTCATTGACATCTCTACATTCTTCCCCTCCACCATGGAAGAAAATACTACAAGTCATTGAAAAATGGAAATTGTATTAATATAGATTGTGAAAAAGAAAATTAAGAGCAGAGTAGCAAACATGCCTCCATATACACCTATAGAACAAGGCTAGTACAGAGACAAGACATCTTGGGTCATAATTAAATATTTCACATAATGGTTGGCTAATATCTAACATTTAAAAGTGTAGATTATCTAACATTAATTTCAAGAGAATGGTCACATAGATTATGAGACAAGAAAATTGGGCTACAAAAGAAGACAGCAAGCAAGCAAATTCGTTGACACCCCTAGTCTTAAGAATAGTCACCAAAGGTTGCCTTGTATCTAGACATGGCATCTGTTCAATGCACATTTGGATTTTTTAGAAAGGAAGTAACTAAAGGGAAATAATTTAAATGACTATGGATATGTGGCTACGTTTAGAATCCGTTTATGCAGTGGTGATCAAGCTCGCTTAATGTCTTTGCCTACTGAAACACAAAATTTTTTCCATATGGTCCTCTGATTTCCACTTATTGGCAGCATTCACTAGTATTCGCCTTCAATAAACAATGTTGCTTAGAAATCACCATGGGTTTGTTTATAGCACATACCACATCTTTCATCAGATGGTTTTGAACTTCCTCTATCATTTTTTCTTAAATTCTTGAGAACAAGGAGCAGATAAGGTACATCTGCTATTTTTAATTGCAATCCATTAGTGAAGGGCAAGTAAAATACTATACTTGTCCCTCATAGTAATTGAAGTGTGCCAACCATGTCAAAGCAGATAGATTACCATGTTTTATATGAATACTCATTTAGGATAAACAAAACTTGATCAGCAAATCCTCACTTATAGAGATCCTATCTACTTATGCTCTTATCTGGTTAGGTTCTATTTGAAGTATTGTCAATACTAAAACAATATGATTATTCTAGGTTGTTTGGTTTTCTACTTATTATGGGTATTGTTCGATTAAAAAGTGTTGATAGTTTGACTGTTATTTACTAGATTAATCCTGGAAATTTCCCCACCATTTGATAGAAGACAACTTGTATATGTACAAGGATACATGTATCATTTAAAATTAATATCCAGCCAATAGATGGAGTATGTAACCTTCTTGGATATGTTTCATGTTGACTAAGTGCACTGTAAAAGGGCATTTACTTTAAAAACTATTTTCAAACTCTATACATGAACTCGAGTGTCTCCCTTAGAGGAACTAGTAGTTTACCTCAGTGTGGGAAATTTTAGACCTGAAATTTCTCCAAGCTCAATGAAGATCACATTGGATAATAGGAACAAAGAACTACAAAAGTTCCATAGTAGAAAATAAGGACACAATTTTACTGAAAGGCCTATAACATGCATGCGGTCTGAGATGTTCAAGAATAAGCCACAGACAATATCTAGAAAAATCAAAACATTGCTCAACAAGGAACAAAGAAGCATTTTCAATAATATAAATCAAATTAAGGTGTTAAACCCTTGTAAAAATGCATTAACCAGCATAACGTTATACAACTGAGCATCTCCATCTTTCCTCAATGTGTTGAAAATAGAAAAGCATTATTTCTTTTTTTAAAAAACGGCATTCAATGTGGTTAAAATTGGCAATTTATTTCTCTTCCTTACAGAACAGTTGGAGATGTGTGTAAAACTAAAGAATGCATAATCCACTATGTTACATCTATAACAAAAGTAGAATGTTGAAAGATTAGATGCATGAGAAGCTCACTTCAGATTTGCTCAGTTAGCAACTGCAGAGTGAATTGCATTATGAACATATGTTCTATGAATAATTGGCAAATTTGAAAATTTGAAAACGACAACCAAAGCTTGATACAGAATACATCAACGATAGACACGATTCCATTCAAATCGATCAGTTGTGTATGGATAAGAAAGTCTGGTGGCATATCAGCTGCACATTGTAGATACCCTAACCTTCTAAATTATGGTCTATGCAAGAACTCTTTCACTTCAGAATTTGTTTAAACTAATCAACCACTTCCAAAATCAGAAGGCATGCCAGAAAATAGACCAATGAATCAATCCACCCAAAAAAATAGTATTAGGATGATGAAAAGAACCAACACCCAATAATCTTGACAGGATTGTGAGCCATATTGTGGGTCAAAGTCGATAGCAAATCCAATGAGAGGGCTCCTTGGAGGACGGAAGCAGCCAACAGAACACTAAATCGCTTCCTCTATTGAACAAGACAAAACAAGGTGGGCACAAGTAAATATCAAAACAACATCAAAAAAATAACTTGTCGTCCAACCAACCAAGAATAGAACACGAATGGGCTGGGTGGGAATGGCAGGAGTGGGAACGGGAAAGAGGGTGATGGCTGGGAGGGAGGGGGAGGCGACGGGGTGAACACGAAGGGCACTGGACTTGGCGGGGGGAATGGGAAAGTAGAACGCTTTTGGGCATTCTCTACCGAAGAGGGACATGCACGCGAAAAAAAGTGTAAGGAGCCGGGTTTTCACCTAGCAGCTGCGGACGCCGAACGCGATGGGGTGGCCACCTCCCAGATCGGGTTTGTGAGACGATGACTGGTGAACGCACGCGGCACCGTCAGTGCAGGCAGGGCAGGCGGGAAAGCAGCACCACGGTGTGCAACGGAAGCGATGGCAACTCGATCGACATCCACTCTAGATCAGTTGTGTCCTTGGTAGCGGGAAAGGGGAGCCTGGCACCGTGACATTGGTATCGGTGGCGACAATGCCAGATAGCGGTGACTTTGGTGCCGGTGACGACGATTGTGACCGTGGCTCTGTTGGGAAGGATCTTTCCGCGATGGGAAAAAAGGGAGGGGATATGGCGGTGTCCGGCGAAAGGGTGGAGGGTTTGAACGATCGGAGGAGGGTTTGAGGGGTCGGAGGGTTTGAATGGTCTGAAGGGTCGGAGGGTGAGAGCGGTGTCCTTCACCCCAAACTGTGAAGGAGGCCGGCCATTAGAAAGGGCGATGGAGGCCCCATCCACAACGGTAGAGACGAAGGCCGGTCATCAGAGAGGGCGATGGAGGCGCCGTGGAATCCAGAGAGAATAGAGGGGAAGGGGTAGGGGAGGAAGAGAAAGAGGGAGAGGATGGGTGAAAATTGGGAGAAATCGGATGTTAAATGTAAAAAAAATGAGAAGTATCGGGTGGTAGTTTTCCCGCCGTCGAGGATCAAGTCAGTTCCTACGTTTTTAATTTATTATTATTTTTATTTGAAGTGACTTATTCTTACGCTTCATTAAAAGTGAAAGACTATATGTGACCTATTCTCATATTTATTCACAAAACGTACAAATAAATAAACTTTTCCTATATTTCTCAAAGAACCGTCGTAATAAGATGACCATATAGCTACGCTATAATGAAACGTATGAAATCTACCAACGTTAATTTAAAAACGTGAGAATATGTCACTTTTACCTATAATTTTTGAAAGCATAGGTAAAATTCGTGGCTATAGGTCAGTTTTCTTGTAGTGTGGGCTACTGGTCGGCACGGTTCTGCAGGACCCACGAGATAGCAGGTGGGTCCGGCTACTAGGACGGCGGTACCCGAGCGTCTCCTTGCTGCTACGGCTTGCTGGGACGCTGCTGGATGGTTGCTGATCGATCCCCGAGATCGCCGGCGGCAGAGTGTGCGCTGGCGTATTTTTCAAGGAATTAATTCTCGGACTGATTGTGCTGGCTGGGCTCGGATCTACTCTGCGCGCCTTCACGAAAAGATTTCTTGCGGCCAGATACGGTGTCGGATCGACGCAAACTTTGTACTGATGGATAGAGGACTTAGAGGGATACAACATATACTTTTTTCAGATCCATCAGTGAATGGATTCAAAATGAAAACGACTATTCCTCAAAGGTTTCTACTGGCTCGGACTGACAGACACACATGATAGACTGAGTTTTCCCTGAAAACAAATTTTGACCGATAGGAAGACGATAGATCTAGACCCTAGAAAAATTTATGGGTGGAAGGTAGGAAAGTGAGGAACACACATGAATTTTTGGGGATTTTCTTGAGATGTATAAGGCAGTGGAAAAAATAGGAGAACAGACTCCTATCCTGTAGATCTGTTGACTGGTAGACTGTCAGGGGTGGATAAACAACTACGTGAAAAATATAAAAGGGGATCTGAATAGGGTAAAATCTATATTGTTGGAAAGCTAACAGAGAGAGGAACATGCTCTCAAAATCTCAGCTCGATCAGAGCTTGGAGCTGGGAGAACAGACCTCGTCTTCAGCTTGCTGTTCTGGAACTCGAAGCTCAGGACAGCAGGAGGGATGACGACTTGTGGCGGCTTGATGGCGGCTCCGATGGTGGCACGAATGGCGGTGGTGGAGCTTCACACTCCAGAGGGACGATAGAAATTAGATTCACTCCAATATTGACGGCTTCACACCCTGGATCTAGAGGGTGACGAAGAAGATCAAGCAAGAACAAGAGAGAGCTGGAGAGAGAGAGGGGCGCCCATGGCAAATTTCATGTAATTTTCTTCATTAATTATATCAAAATGGAAATTACATGGGATTTATAGAAATGTAAAAAAGACTAAACCTATCCCTGGATCTAGGATTTGGGAGAGGTAAATGGGGTATAACACATTAATCCCCCATGTTGTCAAATGGCCACATTAAATGAAAATACAACATGTAATATAATATACTAAATGGGGGGCACCCCCTTGACTATGGGGTACCCAAATTTGAATTTTCATTTTTTTGTCCCCCCATGGTCCAAGTCCAATCTTGGACTTTGAACCAGCCCCACATGGGCCCTAGGACCTAGGTGGACCAATCAGAAAGAGGGTGGGGGACCCTGCTGGACCCACTGGCATATTACATAGAAACCCAAAGACTTTAAAGACTAACCCTTTGGCTTACAATGTCTTACAATTGGAAATCTAATTAGCCAAGGGTATAAATACAACAAAAGGACACAAATGCGAAATAAAATGTTAGTGTCTGGTGTTGATTCCCATCATTATCAAATTGAAGAACAATGAATAAATCAAGAAAGTTAGCTCCATCTGGAATGAGGTTCGGCAGAAAGGACACACATTTGCCTATCATGAGTGGATTTGGGCTAATCCAACTTCGCAAATAGCATCCCACTACGCTTGGCAAGCTGTCCTTAACAAGCTATCCACAGTTGACAACTTACGGAAGAAGGGATTCTACCTTCCTAGCATGTGTCCTTTATGCAAGCAGGGAAGAGATACCCCAGAACATCTCTTTTTCGGTTGCTCATTTACTAGCTGGGTTTGGAAGTAGATTCTTTTAAGATTTGACCTCCATAGATAGCCGAGCATCGGGTTGTGCCATCAACTTCAGCTGCTGCAAGCCTAATTTTAGAAATCTGGTCAGTTAGTAAAGTTTGCAAGAATTTTGTTTCATATTGCCATATGGAAGCTCTAGAAGGAACGATGTGTGAGAATCTTTGAAGACTCTCCTACCTCCAAATCTGGTATTCTTATCCAAATACTTGAAGATGCAAGAAGTTGCATAAAATTCCAAGGGCAGAAGAGACTAACTAGAAGAAAACAAACATTTTCAGTAGATTCATTCTATTTTCTCAATAAACTATGAGTCCATAACTTGTGTGGTCCTGAGCATAGTAGCTCTGCTTGGTAGACTTATTATGTACAGTTCTTTTCTCATTTAATACAAGCACCATATCATTACTTACAAAAAAAACTTGATAGATTATTATTTTGAACTCACCTTTTCACTATTGAGATCATAGCATTTGAGATGATGGTGTTCCGGGTTGATTTGCATGCCATATTGTTCATATTCATTCTAGAAAAGCTTGCTTCAAGAGAGAGGATTAATTGAAATTCAAATCCATACTAATTTGGTTTTTCTATGGTTTTGTAGGTTCAAACCATGAAAATTAATCATTCGGAATCAAGGGACCTTGGTCGCTTTAATGCCATTGGGTTTTCATAGGTTTAACGGGCTAAAACAACACTTTTCACAACCCTCAGCAGAGGGGTCGACCCCCCCTGAGCCTGGACTATCTGCACTGCAAATAGAACTGGCTACAAGAGGGGTCGACCCCTGGGGTCGACCCCCCTCAGACAGAGTTCTGTCTGGGGTGTTTTTGTAGCAAAAAATGCAAGGGTCGACCATTTCGGCATGGGAATTGTGAAACCCTTCTAAACCCATTCTTTTCACTTGGAAACTTTACTAAACTACTTCCCAAAGGTTCTTAATGTTATGATGGTGTTTCTAACATATTTTAGGAGGGTTATATGAGTCTTTTGACCATTCCTCTATATATATGAATGTGAACTCCGAGTTTTAAAGAGAGATGCTCCGAGTTTTAAAGAGAGATGAACCCTAATGCTTATTTGCTCTATCTTGTAGAAGAAGAAAAGGGGGGAAAGGAAGAGGAGCTCTTGCAAGGAGGTTATCATCTACATCCATGAAGATTTGGATTTCGTGATAGAAGGAAAAGAGGAGCGGTTCGAGGAGAGGAACAAGATGAAGACGGAACCGTGATCATCCATCAACGAGCCAAGGAGAACCAGATTTTTGATGAAGAAGGGGGAGCTTTATACTTGATGAATCTTATTTGTTCCAGTCTTTGTCATATGTTTTAGGCTTAGAGCATTCACTTGTGAACTTGCTATTAACTTCTAAACGATTTTGTTGTGTGGGTGTTCGGAGAGAGGGTTCTCCGAGTGATTTGGGTTGACGCTTGTGCATCGTTTGGTGCGGAGCATGTCGGTGTGTGTGTTGGGGTTTTTGCCCCGTGTGTGTGGGGAGAAATCCCCGTGTGTTGCTGCATTCATAGCATGTGGTTTGGGGTTTTTTCCCCATGTGTGTGGGGAGAAATCCCCGTGTGTTACTGGATTTGCAGCGTGTGGGGAAAGCCACACCGGTTTGGTGAGGGGTGGACGTATGGAGCCCGTCGTGGTCCCGAACCACCTTAAAAATCCCCGTCTCTTATGGTTTGATCTATGTGATTGTGTGCATTACTATCTAATCCGTTTACGCAATCGTGTGGGCTCGGTGAGATTGAGAGAGTTAAGTTTATTCTACTTAGTCTAAATTCCTCAATCTTGTTAAACTTGTTAATTCCGCTGCGAGTAGGTTTGAGTTTTTAATTAGACATATTTTTAGTAGAGGGATCTATTCACCCCTCCTCTAGATCTGTGTTCCTGCACTACGGGACACCAACAATTGGTATCAGAGCAAGGCTTTGTTGTCCCTAGATCTAATGATCTACAAAGTGATCCTAGTGCATTGTCAATCACGAATTTTTCTACTGAACATATCTAAATGAATTGTTTGCCAATCTTTACTGGTTCAGATTTTAATTCATGGCTAGGCAAGCTGTGTGTGGTGATTAATTCTATTAATCATGGTCTTTGGAAATTGGTTTATCATGGTCCTCACATATTACCTCAAGATGAGATCAAGTGGTCTCATCAGGATAAAATGATGCACCATGATAATGTTACTGCTCTTAGTTTATTGAAAGCTTCTGTGAGTACTAAAAAGTATCCATTTGCATCTTCTTGTAGGTCGGCAAAGGAGCATATGGACCGGTTGATCAAAACTCAAGAGAAGGAAAGATAAAAATGTCTCATGGCTGACGAAAATGTAGAATAGGTAAATTCTGATTCTGAAAACTTTACTCTTGATGAACTTATTGATGCTTATGATGAGTTGGAAAAGTAATATAAGAAAATGAAGTCGGAAAACAAAAACTTGAAAAAGAAATCTGAAAACACGTTCCTTGAAAATGGTTCTTGTGAAAAATGTTCTGAGCTTGAAAACTTGAATGAACTTTTAGAGCATGATGTCGATTGTCACAAGGATACCATTGCATGTTTAAGAAATAAAAATGTTTCCCTCAAGATCAAAATTGATCATTTAGAGAAAAATGAAAAATGGCTAAGAAACAAAATGGAATCAAACTCTATTGATCGTGATATTTGTAATGAATTGATTATAAATGATAAACTTGCAAATGAAAATGAAGAACTTAAAAAAGAAAATAGTGCGATACTAATTCAGATCTCTTTGCTTGAAAGTAGACTGAAAAATCTTGAAAATTTTGAAAAAGGGAAATCTATGATTGTTGATGAATCTGATAAAATGCATGTGCTTGAACAAGAAATTGAGAGCTATAAAACTGTAAATAGAGTACTGAATGAAAGTATTATTTACAGTGAACAGGAGATAGCTAGCTATGAATTACACATTGCATCTCTTGAATCTGAAATTATTAATTTAAATGCATCTTTGTCCAAGTTTGTGAATGGGAAAGAAAATTTGAACAAGATATTGGGGACTAAGGTGAATTTTCAAAGAGAGGGGCTAGGCTATAATCCTATGAACAAAACAAATTTTGAAAACACAGTCTATACATCATTTGTCCACAGTTCAAACATAGCCAGCACATCAAATGGGTCTCCAAATCAATCTGCCCCTCAAACAACAAAGAAATCAAATGAAAATGGTTTTAAGAAAAAGAAAAAAAATTAACACAAAACCCACTATGCAAAAAAGGTTTCAAAAAGTTCAAAGTGGGCGTAAAGTGAAATTGAATGTTGAATGTTTTTACTGTGACATGCATGGCCATGAAATGAATGATTGTGTTGTTATGAAAAAAGATGATGAAAATGCATGCAAAGATAAATCTTTTTTCAAAAGATAAAGAAATATTTCTTGCTACTATTGTCACAAACTTGGGCATGTGATAGATAATTACTTTGTGAAGCAAAATGATGATTTTTGTGCCATGAATGCTAAGTTTATTTTTCAAAGAAAATTCACAAATGAACATGTCTTTCATGCTCAAAGGTTTGCACCCCAGAAGAAAAACTTGTTTACAAAAAATTATGCAAATAATGGAAAGTCATTCCGCAGACCCACATTTCCTTGTTGTTTTCATTGTGGGAAGTACAAGCATATTATGAAAGAGTGTTGGTTTTAAAACTGATAATTTCCATGTTTCTAGAATGAATGCTAGGTTTAATTTTGTTAAATCTAGATCTTATGCAAATAGGAGATGGAATAGTTTTGAAAATTCCTTTGATCCTAAAAGGAAGTCTTTTGGTGAAAATGCCACTCCTCAATACTTTTATTGTGGAAACTATGGATATGTCATTGAGGATTGCAGGATCATGAAGAATGATGATATGGTGGCAATGAAAATATCAAAGAAAGTTTATGGAGGAAATGCCACTAACCTCCAAGCCCTCAAGAAGGCTTGGGTGCCAAAATCTGTCAAATGAGTTGATTTTGATGAAGGTGTGCCTTGAGGTAAATAAAGAATGAAAGGGGTTCCAATAAAAGGGAACACGGCACACTCATTTGGTAAAACCCCAACTTTACTTCTTATTTGTTAAATTGGTGATTTTGATGTCTTCTACTTATGTTATGTTTCTTAAATCATGTTATGTTTGAATTACATTTCTTCACAAGCCATTCATACTTTCAATAAATGAATATTTGGTATATCAAATGCTATTATGTGAAATGACAGATTAGGTCTGTCAGGAAGCTAACACCATGCGTGAGTTGATCCTCGAGATTTTTGTACAAAAATTGAATTACTTGACTAATGTGGAAACAAGTCTGTCACGCCCTGAGATTTTCGTACAACGGAAGATATTCGGAGAAATGTGAACAGTCGGCTAGTATGCCTTGAGCAAGTAATATAATCAGAGCGCAAGAACAATCACACAAAGTAATTGCACAATAATTTAATCAAACTCTCACTTTTATTTCATATCAATAATCACAATCCAAGTACATGAATATTCAATTCTCCTAAACTCAATAAAAGAAAAATTATATGTAAGGACTCAATCTAGACATGTGTTGACAATCTAAGTCTTCACTCGAATCTATAAACTTTCAATCACTCTCGGACCCGCTACTTGAGTAATCCGAATCCGTCCCACTAGAATTTTCTGAAAAGATTAAAAAGTAGGGTAATGAGCACACTTTCCTAGTAGGTATCTTCGTATCAACATGTAGGCAATGTTAAAGTAATTAATGTTTTAGCTCTAAAGAAATAAGATAAATCATGTAGATACGATGAATCATATGTACAAAATCAAAGTAACAAGATAGATTGAGAATATGATTTGAGCAAGTATGATCAAGTAAGAATATAATTATGGCATTTCATGGACAAGAATGTACTTCTCATAACCATGAAGGTTATGCACTAGAAAGTCATGTAACAAGCAAGAACATACTTTTCACCTAGTAACAAGTACTTCGTAAATTTATGTGGATTCCCGTGGATATTTCACTTACTTATAAAGAAAGTACTCCCAGCGCAATGCGACGCCAGTAGCATCATACCCCATGGTTTACAGCATGTTTTCGACAATCAGTCGAGGGGACTAGCATAGAGCCCTTGAATACAATCAGTACTCGAACTACATCTTCAAGTATAAATCAAGCTACTTCCACGTTTATAACAATAATATGGCCAAGAATGTACAATTTCAACTATGGTTCCATGATAAAGTAACCAAAAATAAGAATGCTTATATTGAGAATAAGAGATTTCAATAAATGCATTTAATAACTAGGTTTTGTCATGGAAATAAATCGGCAGCATAACGGTGCATTCATTATGTCCCATAATTACTTAGGTATCTTTGGAATAATATGACAGGTTCTAGATAATCAATTGGACCATCTAAGAACATAGGATAATCAACCCTTGAGTCAAACCTCGGGTTAATCAAACTCATGACATTAGCAGTCGTTTATCGGACCGTTTCTTGACTATGGCGGTCTAGTTCAGGACCGTTAATTAAGACAGATCGATATTTTGAAAACAAGACATCTGGAGTCTTTATCTGTCTAGTGGAGAACCGTTTAGGATCCGTTAGCGGTCTAGTAAATGGCCGCTAGCAGATTCTGGCGGTCAACCAGATGGCCGCTAAGGTCCAGAATATAAAACTTCGGTATAAGTGCCTTCTAGATAATTGGGCTTTTAATAGTACAACCAGCTCGACGTCCAGGAGGGAATCCCAGGCTCACGGAGTCTTACGGAGGCCTTGAAATAATATTTCCTAGTCCGTTGGAAGGAATATCCAAAGAAGAGGTCATCAAGTCTAATATTGTGTTCCTAATGTGCAAAGTGTAACTAATGACAATATACCGGGATATGTGCCATGTACTTAAGAAAATGACTCTTAGAAGAGAGAGAGAATCATGTAAAACCGTGATCAAGTTAAAATCATGAATCATCTATCATTTACATCTATCTTTATTACAAGAATATATGATTTTGGGTCATAAATTAACTTAAGTTAAAATAATTCCAAATGTGCATAAAACATGAAGTCTATCATGATGAACAGTAAAAATAACTAAGTATATGAAACCAGCACTTAAAACAGGAATAAACTTAGTTAACTAGGCTTAATACATATTAACTATGGTTAATTATGCAATATGGTTCGGGTTACCAATATTACAAAATCAGAAATACAAAACGGTCTAATACAGGACCGTCAATCTCAGGCTAGCGATCTATCATATGACCGCTAGAATCACTGGCGGTCTACAGGAAGACCGTCTCTTCCTGTGTGAATCTGAGTTCAAAAGATAATAAAAATAAGTACTAAATTAATGCATATCATGTATGGAAATCAACATATAGAAAGTACCATAATCATGATAGAACTATTATAGGCCAACAATATGCGTAGGTTCATAAGTTTAAAATGAAATTTTCTCTTTTACTTCATTAGGGCTAGTTCATGCATGAGGAATATACTAGATGTATAGTCTTAAGTAAAACATGAAATTCTCAAAGTACAATGCATGAAAATGCACGAAATCAGAGGGCTTTTATTCTTGACTTTAAATTTGAGCCTTTCATGAGATAACCTACCTCAATTACTCCTTCTTAGATAGTCAATTTTTGACTGAAAGTTAGTCCTAATTCTGCCCTTTCTTGTGCCAGATTAGCAACTTCACGTCCCTCTATCTCCTGATTCCCTTGACCTATGGACGTGAAATTTTGAGTGTAAGAAGAGGATATAAAGGGAAACATAACGTTTTAAATAACTTCTATCTAATTATCTCGTTTGGGGCTCTGAATTCCTTGGTCAATCAGGGTCGGTTGCACTAATTCCTGAGTTCTTAATGTAGAATCAGCAACTTTGGAAGCCTCTAACTCCTTGTAGACTTGATCTCCTACAACAAAATTTGGAGGGTAGTTAGTTCTAACTAAAATGAACAAATTTCTAGAAGAAACTTTCCACGAATACTCCCTCCTTACCTGAGTTCCATGCGAGCCAAAGTAGGGGTCACGCATGTCAAATATGGGACCTATATATAGGGTTTAGGTAGGGTTTGAGGATTAGAATGATTCTAGAGTCCCAATTAGACTTTCCATTCGATCTAAAATCCTTCTAGATCTATCTAATTAGCTGATAGAGTTGATCCAAGATGATTTGAATGCTAACAATCCAACCTTTTCACGTTTTCTTTTTTTCACAGAACTGACAGATACTAGCGGTCGAATGCTAGACCGCTAACAATCTCTTAGCGGTCTCGCGATAGACCACTAGCAATCGTGGGCTCTGAATTTGAAGTGGTTCAAACTCTTTTTGGTATTATCCTATTTATTATCCATTTATTAATTTCTTAAAGAGTAATTATCTTTAAATTCTGTGATTATACCCATTCCTAGCTTCTAGAACATGCGCTAAAGTTCAAAACAACCTTTTTGGACTCTTGGATTTATTATATGGGGCTAATCCTCTTGGATTAATATAAGGCCTTAAATCTAATTCATTATAATTCAATTAATAGTCCATTAAATGCTTTAATAATTATATTTTAAATCTAAAAAATTCTTAGAAAATTCTCGGGCGTTACACCCTCCCCCACTTAAAAAGAATTTATCCCCAAATTCAATTCATGAATTTATGGAGAGTACTTACATTCAAATAATTCTGAAAATCTTTTGCGCATTGCTTCTTCTGTTTCCCATGTTGCTTCATGAGGCTATGATTTGGTCCATTAGATCTTGACCATAGGAATACTTTTATTCCGTAGTTGACGAACCACCCATTCAACGATCCTTATTGGGTTATGCTCATATGTCAAATCCTTTTTAACTTCCAGATTGTCATAAGTGATGACATGGAATGGATCAGATACATACTTCTTGAGCATTGAGACATGAAATACATCATGAACTTCTAATAGTTGAGGGGGTAAAGCAATTCGATATGTGACTTCACCAACCCTTTCAAGAATCTCAAAGGGGCCAATGAATCTTGGAGTAAGCTTGCATTTAATACCAAACCTTCGAATACCCCGACCTGGAGAAACCTTAAGAAATACATGATCTCCTACTTGAAACTCCAAGTCGCGCCTTCGATTATCAGCATATGACTTCTGTCTATCTTGGGCCATATGAAGTCTTTCTTGAAAGAGTTTTATCTTCTCGGTAGTATCCCTAATGATGTCGGGACCAAGAAATTGCCTTTCTCCTACTTCATTCCAACAAATAGGGGAACGACAGCTTCTTCCATATAAAGCTTCAAACGGTGCCATTTGTATACTAGCTTGATAGCTATTGTTGTATGCAAATTCTACTAAAGACAAATGATCATGCCAACTTACTCCAAAGTCGATAGCTCAAGCCCTGAGCATATCTTCCACCACTTGATTTGTCCTTTCAGTTTTACCATCAATTTGTGGTGGAATGCTGTGCTAAAGTTAAGTCGAGTCCCAAAAGAATGTTGTAGACCCTTCCAGAATTGTGATGTGAACCGAGGATCTCGGTCAGATATGATGGTGACAAGGACACCATGAAGTTTGACAATCTCCTTCATGTATAGTGTTGCTAGTACATCCACAGACCATCGACTTTTGATTGGTAGAAAATATGCAGATTTAGTCAATCGGTCCATGATCACCCATATACCATCTTGTCCTCCTTTTGTCTTAGGTAGACCCATGATAAAACCATCCCTATACTTTCCAACTTCCATTCTGGAATATTTAAGGGATGTAATTTTTCAGCAGGCCTTAAATGCTCAGCTTTGACTTGTTAACAAGTGAGACATCGTGATACAAAATCTGGCACTTCCCTTTTCTTGTTAGGCCACCAAAAGTTTCTTTTCAAATCTTGATACATCTTGGTAGCACCAGGGTGAATAGCATACCTTGATTGTGAGCTTCTTCCATGATCAATTTCTTAGTGTCATCATGATTTAGCACACAAATCCGACCCTTAAATAACAATCTTCCATCATGTGAGATAGAGAAGTCTGGCCTCTAATCAATATTATCCTTGATTTCCATCAATGTAGGATCATTCTCTTGCAATTTGACTATATTCTCGATCAATGTAGGTTGAGACCTTATGTTGGCAATCATACCTCCTTCTCCTTCTCTGTCAATATCAAGATTTAAATGAGAAAAATCTTCAATAAGACAAGTTATACCTTTCCGGAGGCTTGCTAGAGTTGCCATTGATTTTCTGCTAAGAGCGTCAGCTACAACATTTACTTTTCCAGGATGATATTGGATAGTAAAGTCAAAGTCCTTGAGATACTCCAACCATCTACGTTGTCGCATATTCAACTCCTTCTGGGTGAAAAGATATTTCAGACTTTTATGATATGAAAATATAGTAAATTTCTCCCCATAAAGGTAATGTCACCAAATCTTTAATGCTTATATAACCGTAGCTATCTCCAGATCATGCACATGGTAATTTTTTTCATGATGCTTTAACTGCCTTGATGAATAGCAAATTACCTTGCCATTTTGCATAAGGACACATCGTAACACAATGCCAGACGCATCCATATAAACTTCAAATTCACCACTTTCAGTGGGTAATGTTAATATTGGTGCAATGGTAAGGTGTTCTTTAAGAGTTTAAAAATTCTCCTCGCAGTCCTTCGACCATATAAAAGGATTCTCCTTTCTTGTAAGTCTAGTCAGAGGAACGGCGGTCTTTGAGAAATCTTTAATAAATCTCATGTAATAACCAGTCAAACCTAGAAAACTTTTGACTTCAGACACGGTCGTCGACCGGCTCCAGTTCTTAACAGCCTCTATTTTGGAAGGATCAACAGCGATACCTTCTCTTGAAATAATATGGCCAAGAAAAGAAACCTCCTTAAGCCAGAACTCACATTTGCTAAGTTTTGCGTAGAGTTTGTGCTCTCTTAGCGTTTGCAAGGCTATCCTTAAGTGATCTTCATGATACTCTTTTGTTTTGGAGTAAACAAGAATATCATCTATGAAGACGACGATAAACTGGTCTAGATAAGGCCTGAAGACATTATTCATAAGTTGCATAAAAGCTGCCGGGGCATTGGTTAACCTAAACGGCATTACCACGAATTCATAGTGGCCATATCTGCTTCGAAAAGTAGTTTTGTATATATCTTCATCTTTAATCCTAAGCTGATGGTAACAAGACCTGAGGTCTATTTTGGAAAAATATTTTGCTCCTGAAAGTTGATCAAAGAGCTCATCTATACGCAGTAATGGATACTTATTCTTAATTGTGAGTTGATTCAGTCGCCAGTAGTCGAAACACAGCCTGAGAGATCTATCCTTTTTTTTAACAAATAGAACTGGCGCACCCCAGGGGGGTGTTCTAGGTCGAATGAAACCCTTATCTAATAACTCCTGAAGTTATTTCTTAAATTCCTTGAGTTCTGTAGGGGACATCTTGTAGGGAGCTATTGAAATTGGTGCTGTTCCGAGGATGAGTTCAATAAAGAAGTTTACTTCCCTTTCGGGTGGTAAACCGGGTAACTCCGATGGAAATACATAACGAAACTTATTGACAGTAGGAATATTATCTAAAATGATTTCCTTGGACTCTGTGAGGATTACGGAACCAAGAAAAGCTACACATCCTTGCGAAATTAATTTGCAAGCGTGCAGAGATGAAATTATGGCACGATGCTTCCTATACTTGATACCAAGGAAGGAAAACCTTGGAAGACTAGGTTTCCGAAAAGAGATAATTCGGTTGCGGCAATTGATGTAGGCGTCGTGGTCTACTAGCCAATCCACACCTAGAATCGCATCGTAGCCCTCCATGTCAAGGCATACGAGGTTTGCAGGAAGATTGTGACCTTCTACCACTACTTCACTATCGGGGTAATAGTTTATAAGTTTGGTTCTGGGACCTAAAGGTGTAGTAATAGCAAGGTCTAAAGGTAAAGGAACTGATGAAATAGGTAAAGTTTTTGCGAAAGAAGAATATATAAAGGAATGAGAAGCACCAGTATCGAATAGTACGAATGCAGGATGGGAATAGATCTGGATAGTACCTTCCATTAACCCATCATTCGGGGGCACTTCTTCATCATTCATGGCGGGATTGAGACGAGCCGTCATTTTCGTCCACCACCGGAAGATTGTTCCTTCATTAGGGGGCAATCCGGCATACGGTGCTCACTACTGCCACAACGTAAACAAACGCCGAGGCGCTTCCAGCACTCTTCGGCCGCATGACCGAACTTTTCACAGAAAGTGCAAGCCGTGGTGACCTGCTTCTCCTCTTCTTTGACTTTCTTATTTTTGTGGTAGCCACTACCACTCCTATTCCGGGACCTCTTCTTGTTATCACGAGATTTGTATGGTTATGTGATACTAAACTTCTTCTTATCGTGCTGATCAGACCTTTGGCTCGGCTCCTCTCCCTTCCCTTTTAGTTTCTCAACCTTTTCTAATGTCATTTTGCATCGATGTGCCCGTTGGACCATCTCCGTGTAAGTACGGATATTCTGAGTCACAAGTTGCTGTATATAACTGGGTCTCAAACCATCCATAAATTGATTAGCCTTCAATAAGTCGGTGCTAATCAAGTGAGGAGCATATGGTGCTAGTCGGGAAAATTGATGTTCATATTCCACTACTGACATCATGCCCTGGCGTAGAGAAGTAAACTCCATAGCCTTTTGCTCCTTAATATGCTCGGAAAAGTACTTGGCTCGGAAGAGCGTAAGAAAACCTTCCCATGTATGAGGTGCATCAGCTGGTGGTGCCGGAACAGACTTCCACCACGTATGAGCATCTTTATTCAACTGGAATGTTGCCAAACAGACTTTTTCCTGATCCGCACATTGCATAACTTCAAAAATGCGGTTCATCTCATCTATCCAATTTTTGGCTTCATCTGGGTTAGAGGAACCCGAAAACCACGGAGGATTTAAACTCTGGAAGTTTCGATGTAAGTCACCAGCTCTTGCCCCTGCGCTAGCTTGTGCCATAGTTTGTAATACTTGAGTAAGACCCACAACGGTCTCTTGCATACCATTCCAATTTACGCGATGAGCCATTATGAGAGTGGGGTACCTGAGAAGAGTAGTGAATTTTGTTAATTCTAATGGAATGAGTGAGGTTAATCTTAGAAATAATTCTAATTACTATCTCATCCCGGATTCTACCCAATTCCTCTCAAAGGTTGGGAATTTCTTTCCTAGTTTCATAGGTGTGGGTCCTTAAACCTTGGACTTAACCTATGACTTTTCCCTAGGACTTCTAGTCCTAGTGCTATGATACCACCTTAACTGTCACGCCCTGAGATTTTCGTACAGCGGAAGATATTCGGAGAAACGTGAACAATCGGATAGTACGTCTAGAGCAAGCAATATAATCAGAGCGCAAGAACAATCACACAAAGTAATTGCACAACAATTTAATCAAACTCTCACTTTTCTTTCATATCAATAATCATAATCCAAGTACATGAATATTCATTTCTCCAAAACTCAATAAAAGAAAAATTACATGTAAGGACTCAATCTAGACATGTGTTGGCAATCTAAGTCTTCACTCGAATCCATAGACTTTCAATTACTCTCGGACGCGCTACTTGAGTAATCTGAATCCGTCCCACTAGAATTGTCTGAAAACGATTAGAAAGTAGGGTAATGAACACACTTGCCCAGTGGGTATCTTCGTATCAACATGTAGGCAATGTTAAAGTAATTAGTACTTTAGCTCTAAAGAAATAAGATAAATCATGTAGATACGATGAATCATATGAACAAAATCAAAGTAACAAGATATATTGAGAATATGATTTGAGCAAGTATGATCAAGCAAGAATATAATTATGGCCTTTCATGAAGAAGAATGTAACAAGAATGTACTTCTCATAACCATGAATGTTATGCACTAGAAAGTCATGTAACAAGCAAGAATGTACTTTTCACTTAGTAACAAGTACTTCGTGAATTTATGTGGATTCCCGTGGATATTTCACTTATTTATAGAGAAAGTACTCCCAGCGCAATACGACGATAGTAGCATCATACCCCATGATTTACAGCATATTTCTGACAATCAGCCGAGGGGACTAGCATTGAGCCCTTGAACACAATCAGTCTTCGAACTGCATCTTCAAGTATAAATCAAGCTACTTCTACGTTTATGATAACAATATGGCCAAGAATGTATAATTTCAACTATAGTTCCATGATAAAGTAACCAAAAATAAGAATGCTTCTATTGAGAATAACAGATTTCAATAAATACATTTAATAACTAGGTTATGCCATGGAAATAAATCGGCAGCATAACGATACATTCATTATGTCCCATGATTACTTAGGTATCTTTGGAATAATATGACAGGTTCTAGATAATCAATTTGGCCATCTAGGAACATAGGATAATCAACCCTTGAGTCAAACCTCGGGTTAATCAAACTCATGACATTAGCGGTCGTTTATCAGACCGTTTCTTGACTATGGCGGTCTAGTTCAGGACCATTAATTAAGACAGTTCGATATTTTGAAAACAAAACATCTAGAATCTTTAGCGGTCTAGTGGAGAACCATTTAGGATCCATTAGTGGTCTAGTAAATGGCCGCTAGCAGACTCTGGCGGTCAACTAGATGGCCGCTAGTAGACTCTGGCGGTCAACCAGATGGCCGCTAAGGTCCAGAATATAAAACTTTGGTATAAGTGCCTTCTAGACAATTGGGCTTTTAATGGTACAACCAGGTCGACGTCCCGGAGGGAATCCCAGGCTCACGGAGTCTTACGGAGGCCTTGAAACAAGATTTCATAGTCCGTTGGAAGGAATATCCAAAGGAGAGGTCATCAAGTCCAAGATTATGTTCCTAATGTGTAAAGTGTAACTAATGACAACATACCGGGATATGTGCCATGTACTTAAAAAAATGACTCTTAGAAGAGAGAGAGAATCATGTAAAATCATGATCAAGTTAAAATCATGAATCATCTATCATTTACATATATCTTTATTACAAGAATATATGATTTTGGGTCATAAATTAACATAAGTTAAAATAATTCCAAATGTGCATAAAACATGAAATCTATCATGATGAATAGTAAAAATAACTAAGTATATGAAACCAGCACTTAAAATAGGAATAAACTTAGTTAACTAGGCTTAATACATATTAACTATGGTTAATTCTATAATATGGTTCGGGTTACCAATATTACAAAATCAAAAATACAAAACGGTCTAATACAGGACCCTCAATCTCAGGCTAGCGATCTATCGTATGACCGCTAGAATCACTGGCGGTCTACAGGAAGACCGTCTCTTCCTGTGTGAATCCAAGTTCAAAAGATAATAAAACTAAGTACTAAATTAATGCATATCATGCATGGAAATCAACATATAGAAACTACCATAATCATGATAGAACTATTATAGGCCAACAATATGCGTAGGTTCATAAGTTTAACAAGAAATTTTCTCTTTTACTTCATTAGGGCTAGTTCATGCATGAGGCATATACTAGATGCATAGTCCTAAGTAAAATATGAAATTCTCAAAGTACATTGCATGAAAATGCACGAAATCAGAGGGCTTTTATTCTTGACTTTAAATATAACCCACCTCAATTACTCCTTCTTAGATAGTCAATTTCGGACTGCAAGTCAGCCCTAATTCTGCCCTTTCTTGTGCTAGATCAGCAACTTCACGTCCCTCTATCTCCTGATTCCCTTGACCTATGGACGTAAAATTTTGAGGGTAAGAAGAGGATATGAAGGGGAACATAAAGTTTTAAATAACCTCTATCTAATTTCCTCGTTTATGGATCCGAATTCCTTGGTCAATTAGGGTCGGCTGCACTAATTCCTGAGTTCTTAATGTAGAATCAGCAACTTTGGAAGCCGCTAACTCCTTGTAGACTTGAGGGTAGTTAGTTCTAACTAAAATGAACAAATTTCTAGAAGAAACTTACCACTAATACTATCTCCTTACCTGAGTTCCACACGAGCCAAAGTAGGGGTCGTGCATGTCAAATATGGGACCCATTTATAGGGTTTAGGTAGGGTTTGAGGATTAGAACGATTCTAGAGTCCCAATTAGACTCTCTATTTGATCTACAATCCTTCTAGACCTATCTAATTAGCCGATAGAGTTGATCCAAGAGGATTTTGGACGCTAAAAATCCATCCTTTTCACGTTTTCTTTCTTTCACATAACTGACAGATACTTGCGGTCGAATGCTAGACCGCTACCAATCTCTTAGCGGTCTCGCGAGAGACTGCTAGCAATCGTGGGCTCCGAATTTGAACTAGTTCAAACTCTTTTTGGTATTATCCCACTTATTATCTATTTATTAATCTCGTAAAGAGTAATTATCCTTAAATTCGGTGATTATACCCATTCCTAGCATCTTGAACATGGGCTAAAGTTCAAAACAACCTTTTAGGCCTCTTGGGTTTATTACATGTGCCTAATCCTCTTGGATTAATATAGGGCCTTAAATCTAATTCATTATAATTCAATTAACAACACATTAAATGCTTTAATAATTATATTTTAAATCTAAAAAATTCTTAAAAAATTCTCGGGCGTTACAAAGTCTTTTGAATGAAATCAATTTGCCTTGATTTGCATGTGCTTTCACATTGAATCCGAAAATATTTCTTGTTTCAAGAAGATAAAATTTCTGAAAATGGTTGTTATTCATCATTTGAATGTGTATGCTTCCTTGTGCATCTGTCATGATGTTCTGAAAATCATGCTTTTACATATTGCTTTTGCATATTGCATTGCATTCTCATGTTGTTATAGGTTGCATGTATAAGAGTTTATGCATTAGGGGCATTGGAACATTCAAATAAAATCTGAAATTTTACATTCATGATGCATTCTACATTACATTTTACATATTTCCTCATTGTGTGCTTGCAAGTTAATAAATGCTACAACCCCTTCCTTGAAAATTCTAAGACCATACACTCCCTTGATAAATAATGTTACATTTGAGTCTTAACAAATGTGTTTCTTGTCATACACTCAGGGGGAGTAAAGATTTGATAAGTGCAATTAGATAGGGGGAGCTGCATTGTTGTGTGGTCTTAATATTTTTGATATACATGCTAAATCAAATTCACACACTTCATGCACTATAATGTGAAAATGAGTGTAAGTCATAAGGATATAAGAATTTCCTTTCAACACTCCATAGATATTAAACTCGCTGCATGTTTGTTGGAGAGGCAGTTGAGGAAAAAGCTGCCTGCCTAATTTTTGTTGAAAGAAAATGTAAAATGAAAGGCAGAGCAATATTTAGTCTCACTGAGTAAATTAGGCACATGTCACCTGAGACGTGATGTTGTTCATTTCCGAAAGGTGTTGTGTTATAGTATCTCTACTCAAAATTAAGTGAAATGGTCAATATTCTGAGTAACCGGGGAGTCTGGCATGAGCTCCATGTGTCTACTCGCGTAAAAAGGAATATTTGAACTTGATCACACTAGAAAAATTCAGATTGTCATTATGAAAATCTTTTAATTGAAAAAATTCTGAAAATCTCATTGTGGCATAGCATAGCCTCCAATATGTTATTCTCATAAATTAAAGTGCAGTTTGTATAATCTATCATTGTGTTGATCTGAAAATCTGAATATCCATATTACAACAATCTATTTTCGTGTTATTCACTTACACATATGGAAATTTGATTTAATATGTATTCATAAAATTGATTGATTACATTGGCTTTTGCTTAATTTTCCTACATGATTGCACAATCCCCGAGGTGTACACTTGAGCATCCTGATTTTACTGACTCACCTGCACCTTTCATACACCTATCCCTTCACTTTAAATAAAATGGGCGAGCTATATTGCATGAATATACATTTATCTGCTTTGAGGTCAATCGTACATGATCATTCTACTTACACTCTGCATGTCCATATTGTCCATACTTGCATTTCAATGTTGTGAAATTAGTTCATGCATAGTGTGCATATTGTGCATATTTGGCATTTACAGCATCCACACATGCATATTTTGAATTGCATCTTTTTGAACATATTGTGCATATGGATCTCTTAATAACCCCAGTCTCCGTCGATTTTTTTTTGCCAATGACAAAGTGGGAGAGGTAGTAATTTTGTGCTTAATTCATGAACATAGTATTTTGCATGTCCATTCTGTTTTTGACAAAGGGGGAGAAGCTATGCTGGTTTTTGGGTTGTTGCTATCAAGTATTCCCCGTGTTGATCCCCATTTCTGATTATGTCAAAGGGGGAGAGAGCATTAATGCATAACATTTTGTCATCATCAAAACGGGGGAGATTGTTGTATATGTGATTTTGATGATTATAAAATAACTTTGCTGCTTGACCTTGTGCTTGAATACATGGTTGCGGAGAGTTGAATATGAGCCTCATCATGATACTAGTATATTTCATTGAGCTTGATTTGATGTGAGTGAAAAAATTTCTAAAAGATGCATTGTGTGAAAATACCATGGTTGGGTTCCTCATGGAAGCATGATAATTTCATATCCTTATTTTTGACAACACAATATGGTATGCATGGCTTGGTTGAAATGCTAACTTGATATATTCTTATTTTGAACTCACCTTTTCACTATTGAAATCATAGCGTTTGAGATGATGGTGTTCTGAGTTGATTTGCATGCCATATTGTTCATATTCATTCTAGAAAAGTGTGTTTCAAGAGAGAGGATTAATTGAAATTCAAATCCATACTAATTTGGTTTTTCGATGGTTTTGTAAGTTCAAACCATCAAAATTAATCATCCAGAATCAAGGGACCTTGGTCGCTTTAATGCCATTGGGTTTGCATAGGTTTAACGGGCTAAAACAACACTTTTCACAACCCTCAGCAGAGGGGTCGACCCCCCCTTGAGCCTAGGCTGTCTGCACTGCAGATAGAATTGGCTGAAAGAGGGGTCGACCTCAGGGGTCGACCCCCCTCGGACAGAGTTCTATCTGGGGTGTTTTTGTAGTAGAAAATGAGAGGGTCGACCCCCAGGGGGGTCGACCCCTTCGGCACGGGAATTGTGAAACCCTTCTAAACCCATTCTTTTCACTTGGAAAATTTACCAAACTACCCCCCAAAGGTTACTAATGTTATGAGGGTGTTTCTAACATATTTTAGGAGGGTTATATGAGTCTTTTGGCCATTCCTCTATATATATGAATGTAAACTCTGAGTTTTAAAGAGAGATTAACCCTAATGCTTATTTGCTCTATCTTGTAGGTGAAGAATAGGGGGGAAAGGAAGAGGAGCTCTTGCAAGGAGGTTATCATCTACATCCATGAAGATTTGGAGCTCGTGATAGAAGGAAAAGAGGAGCGGCTCGAGGAGAGGAACAAGATCAAGCTAGAATCGTGATCATCCATCAACGAGCCAAGGAGAACCAGATTTTGATGAAGAAGGGGGAGCTTTATACTTGATGAATCTATTTTGTTTCAGTCTTTAGCATATGTTTTGGCCTTAGAGCATTCACTTGTGAAGTTGCTATTAACTTCTAAACAATTTTGTTGTGTGGGTGTTCAGAGTGAGGGTTCTACGAGTGGTTTGTGTTGACGCTTGTGCATCATTTGGTGCGGAGTATATCCGCGTGTGTGTTGGGGTTTTTGCCCCGTGTGTGTGGGGAGAACTCCTCGTGTATTGCTGCATTCGCAGAGTATGGTTTGGGGTTTTTTCCCCATGTGTGTGGGGAGAAATCCTCGTGTGTTGCTGCATTTGCAGCGTGTGGTGAAAGCATCACCGGTTTGGTGAGGGGTGGACGTAGGGAGCCCGTCGTGGTCCCAAACCACCTTAAAAATCCACGTCTCTTGTGGTTTGATCTATGTGATTGTGTGCATTACTATATAATCCATTTACGCAATTGTGTGACCTCAGTGAGATTGTGAGAATTAAGTCTACTCTACTTAGTCTAAATTCCTCAATCTTGTTAAACTTGTTAATTCCGTTGCGAGTAGGTTTGAGTTTTTAATTGGACATATTTTTAGTAGAGGGATCTATTCACCCCCCCCTCTAGATCCGTGTTCCTGCACTACGGGATCCCAATAGACCAAAAAGTCCAAGAAAGAGGCTTTGAACACGTTCATGAAACAAAGTCAACAAAAGGGGGCTTCGAAGGGTTCTGTCGACCAAAATCTTCAGTCGGTCGACCGAACGCTGAAACTTTCTAAAACATTCAGCGCTACAAATTTAGGTTGTCCGAACTCCATATTTAGGTCGACTGAACTCTATAAATTTAAAGAGTTCTTCTTGCTAGGAATTTTGGTCGACCGAACTCTGGAATTCCTGTAAAACAGAATTATTAGCCCACAATAACATGTCTATATAATCAAACTTGGGATTGAACGTATGTTTGCATCCATGTGAAGTTCATTTTAACTCTTTCTATGCATTTTAATGAATGTGAACATTTTGAGCATTTGATATGACATAATTTAGCCTCAATCACATTCAATGCTTGCTTTTGAGTACTTAGGCATGGCACGAGGCGGAAACCAAGTTCGGGGTTTTGTTATCATCAAAATCATCTAGAGAAACTCAACACAAAGACCGTGTCTAGAAGGGAAACCAAGCAGGGGAATGAAGATAGGCTGATGCGGTTTCAAGCCAACCGTGGCCGACAAACGCGGTTGAACGATGACCGCGTTCTCCCACCGCTATACACGTCGAATCGACAAAGCCTGAAAAGTGGTCGCGGTTCACGACGGACCGCTACCAAGGTCGAGAGTCAAACGTGGTTTCTGCGGAACCATGTTCAGCCTCCGGCCCGAAATCCGCAAGACCTCACAAAACATGGTCTTTCCATGCCCCAATCACTCCTAAACGACGGGGAAGCACCCCTAGAGTCGATATCAACCTTCCACAAGCCGGAAGGGATCAAACCAACCCCAAAATAGCTGAAAATGGGTGATTCCCACGAATCGACCCAAAACGAGTCACGCGAACATTCGGCCTCATATGGGCCCCAAATAACGCTTAAACGGAGTTAAATTGGCGGGAAATGAATCCCAACATGCCTGGGGTTGAAACTTTACCATTAAATGTGAAAATTATCGCCTGGAACGGTGAAGTCAGCTCACACCCCTGAAACATGCTTTCGGCTTTAAAGCTAGAAAATCTACTCAAACTTACACCGTTCGGCTCCAAATCACGAGAGGAAGCAAGAAAAGAGTAGGGTATCCATTCCCCTACCTCCATCGAATATCTCGCGTGCCGAAACAGACAAACCACGCCGAAAACAAACACACAAACAACCCACGCCGGCTTCAAATCCACGCTCTGGATCGTGCCTACACCACGCTCCGATATTCGCACCATCACGCCCCAGCTCAACTCCACGCTGTCACCACCTCGTCCAAGTCCGCCACGGTCGTGCGCCTGGGGGAGAGGAGAAGAGAGGAGAGAGAACGGAGGGAGAGAAAGTGAGAGAGGAGAGTGGAGAGAGGAGAGAGGAAAGGGTTAAGGAAAAAGGAAAAAGGAAAAGAAATTAGGAATATTTCTAAAATCTGATTTTTGGCTCAAAATTCTGTAAACTCAAAAAAATACGAAAAAATACTCTTCACGATCCTCGGAACGAGCACAACGCACATGTAGCGTCATGGAGTCTTAAAACTCAATGGTTCACTCTCCATGGGGTTCCTCAAGTTATACAAGGGAAAAACCCGAGTGGATCGTAAAACACTATCAGGGACCCACGAAAGCGCTCCAAAAGCTCTTCGATCCGATCTGAAGATTCCAGGGTATTACAGTATCACACATCACAAGCATTGGTGATATTAATAGAGCCTCGCCTCCTGTTATCTATCCTAGGGTGAATGAAGCCACAGTTGAAGAGCTCTATGGACATACTAAGGTCCCTGACGAGATCATCAAGCCAATAGCGAATCTTTACAGTTCAATAGTCAAGCCCTGCAAAATAATGGAGGTGCTTCATCCAATAGGCCCTACTAGTCAATTCTATACAGCCAAGGAGCTTGCTACACGGCCAGATGATGACTGCTATGTTCTCGAGGACCTAGATAATCCAATGGTCCCAATTCAAGGCTTGATGTTCACAGAAGGCTGGGTAGCTGAGCAATTCAAGAAGATGCACATTCCTTCTTTTTAGACCCGTGAGGAAAGGGAGTCCTTCAAGAAGCTTTGGTATCCTGCCAACATGGACAAGGAGCTGAAGCGCATCTCTCAGAACCCCGGGCTAGGGGTCACTCCTGAAGAATACTATTATAGAGGGCGCTATGGGGTGGATGTAATCTCTGCCTTTGTCCCACCAGCTAAAGGCCTACTGGGGGTAACGTATGATGATTACCCAACAGAATATGAGTATGCGGGGTCACCGTGACCATCACTAGAATTATTGCTGCCATGTCCGCCTGAGCCCCATATAGCAGAAACCTCGACCACATGTAGATGCTGGGAAGAGGTCTTTCATGAAAAAGTGGCGCCTCAAGCCAAATTTGGTACATGATGTGAGACAAAAACCCGAGTCTAAAATTTTCTTTCTTATTTCCCATTTTTCTATTTTTTAACTTTTCTCCTTCTCTCTTTTTTCCCATTTTTTTGTACTTTCTATTTCTTTTCTTTTCATTTTTTTCTCACTTTTATCCTTCTCTTCACAAAATATTTTCCCTCTCTATTCTCTTCACATAATATTTCCCTCTATGTTCTTTTTTTTCTTTCCGTAACTCGTTCAGTTAACCTTACAATCGGCCAGATACATACAAATTTACATACTTACAGATTTACAACGGATCTAAATGGTTTCACATAGAAACTTGTCATCGAATTCTCATTTTATGCTTTTCTCTCTCTTGTAGTCTTGAAGCCGTTCTTCACGCTCAGAAGGTGCAGCAGCAAGCAACCATTTGCTGAACTCTAATACTTCCATTCCCTTATATCGTGCAATGAGGCTATACTCGGTTCTTTGTCCATTTTGGGAGATACCTTCCGCTTCTTCCGCTCACTTTGATGCACCTGATTTGTATCTTTGCTCTTAACTAGTTTCTCAACCATACCATGCACAACTAAATTTGTGGAATCCTCCCATGGACGAACGGGTTGCTGGAACGCTACAGCGTGCTCGGGCCATTGGCGACGTCGGCTGGAGGTGAACTGGACGTGGGTTGCATGGTCGGATGCCATGCTCGCTCCACGCTCGACCGGACGCCGTGGTGCTCGGGAAGGGAGCGGAGGTGCTCGCCCATGCATGCTGGGGAGGGTCCATGTGCTCGGAGGGGGGGTGCCGCTATGCTCAGGTATGAGCTCGCCACGCTCGATGGAGGGGGGGGCGTCACCACGCTCGGATATGGGTGTGGGGCGAAGGGCGCTGCTGATGAGGCCCAACTGGGCAGGGAGAAGAATACGGTGGCAGGCGATGGGGGGGGTGAGCATACGCGAAGGGGAGGCACGGGAGGGCGTAGGAACTGCGATGCCGCTACGTCACTTGGCAGGAGTGGTGGGCGGTGGCAACAGGCTTGGGACAACGGTGAGGCCACGTGCATGACGAGGGGGGGGGAAACAGGTTCTTAGATAAGCAGAGGACGAGAAGAGCTGGGGAGTGAGAAGAAAGGTGTTGGGTACCTGCGAAGGGGAGAGAGGGGAGGGAGATGAGTGCACCTGCGGTGCCCCTGTTCCAAACAGGGGGCCGCCGCGGGGGATTGAGAGAAAGAGAGAACGGGACAAGAGGGAGGGTGGTGCGGGTGAGAACCAGTGAACGGGGAGAGAGAACTAGAGGGGGGGTGGAGACGGTTGCCGCCGATGGTGTGTTGGTGGCAGAGAGAGAGAGGTGATGGCAATGGGACGACCGGTGTGTGAAAAGAGAGAGAGACAAGGAGAGGGTCCGGCCTGCTGGTGCGTGGTGCGTGAAGAAGAAGGACAGCCGGTTGGAAGGTGCAGATGAGAGCGTTAGAGAGAGAGAGAGGCCGCCGGTGTGGGTGTGTGTGCTCGCAGATGAGAGGGGGGGAACGGGTGGTGGGGTTGTGATGTGAAGACGGAGTGAGAGGTTGACCGGAAGTGGCCACCGGCGGGGGCGACTGTGTGTGTGGAGAGAGAGGAAGAGTGGGAGGTGAGAAACTGGGGAAGAGAGGGTAAGATAGATTGAGAGAGGGCTAGAGGGAGAAGAGATTGTGGCGGTTAGCGGATGCCCAACCGGAGGTGGGTGATGGTGAGGAGGCACTATCGAAAAGGTGGAAGGAGAAGACGGTGAAACCGTGGTAGTGGGAGGGGGAAAGGATGGGGCCGTTTCTCATGACCAAAGGCTTCTCACCCATAGGACAGGGACATCCCATCTCCTTCTCGGAGAACACAAGGCTTCTCACCTCACGTAGGATAGTGATTTCCAAAAATTCTAATCACTTCATTCATTTTTAAACAAAGTTTACATGACCTTTTTATAGGCTCCACAAAGAAGACCAAAAGACAACTCACCTAACACCTACTTCCTACCACTCATAACTCCCTTAGGAAGACTAAAAGACACAAATAAAAAAAGACTCTTACATAATAGTTGGGGACATAATTACTACAAAACATAAAACATGGCCCATTTGGCCCAAACATGCAGCCCAATTAACAAGAGACGATTAAACATAGATATATATTTGATACTTTTGTTGAAGCCGATTCCATCAAACCCTTCCACTTGGAGAAGGTTCGACCTCGAACCTTGATTCTTGAATCTCGAATTGCAGGACCCCGGCTTGTTGGGACAAACCAGACGACTTGCTCTGATACCATTTGATGTGAGACAAAAACGTGAGTCTAAAATTTTCTTTCTTCTTTCCCATTTTTCTATTTTTTAACTTTTCTCCTTCTCTCTTTTTTCCCATTTTTTTTTGTACTTTCTATTTCTTTTCTTTTCATTTTTTTTCTCACTTTTATCCTTCTCTTCACAAAATATTTTCCATCTCTATTCTCTTCACATAATATTTCCCTATATATTCTTTTTTTTTCTTTCCGTAACTCGTTCAGTTAACCTTACAATCGGCCAGATACATACAAATTTACAGACTTACAGATTTACAATGGATCTAAATGGTTTCACACAGAAACTTGTCATCGAATTTTCATTTTATGCTTCTCTCTCTCTTGTAGTCTTGAAGCAGTTCTTCACACTCAGAAGGTGCAGTAGCAAGCAACCATTTGCTGAACTCTAATACTTCCATTCCCTTATACCGTGCAATGAGGCTATACTCGATTCTTTGTCCATTTTGGAAGATACCTTCCGCTTCTTCCACTCACTTTGATGCACCTGATTTGTATCTTTGCTCTTAACTAGTTTCTCAGCCATACCATGCACAACTAAATTTGTGGAATCCTCCCACGGACGAACGGGTTGCTGGAATGCTACGGCGTGCTCGGGCCCTTGGCGACGTCAGCTGGAGGTGAACTGGACGTGGGTTGCATGGTCGGATGCCATGCTCGCTCCACGCTCGACCGGACACCGCTGTGCTCGGGAAGGGAGCGGAGGTGCTTGCCCATGCATGCTGGGGAGGGTCCATGTGCTCAGAGGGGGGGTGCCGCTATGCTCGGGTATGAGCTCGCCACGCTCGATGGAGGGGGGGGCGTCACCATGCTCGAATATCGGTGTGGGGCGAAGGACGCTGCCGACGAAGCCCAGCTAGGCGGGGAGAAGAATACGGTGGCGGGCGATGGGGGGGTGAGCATACGGGAAGGGGAGGCACGGAAGGGCGCAGGAACTGCGATGCCGCTACGTCGCTTGGCAAGAGTGGTGGGCGGTGGCAATGGGCTTGGGACAACGGTGAGGCCATGCGCATGACGAGGGGGGGCGACAGGTTCTCAGATAAGTAGAGGAAGAGAAGAGCGGGGGAGTGAGAAGAAAGGTGTTGGGTACCTACGAAGGGGAGAGAGGGGAGGGAGATGAGTGCACCTGCGGTGCCCCTGTTCCAAATAGGGGGCAGCCGCGGGGGTTTGAGAGAAAGAGAGAACGGGACAAGAGGGAGGGTGGTGCGGGTGAGAACCATTGAGAGGGGAGAGAGAACTGGAGGGGGGGTGGAGACGGTTGCCGCCGATGGTGTGTTGCTGGCAGAAAGAGAGAGAGGGGTGATGGCAAATGGACGACTGGTGTGTGAAAAGAGAGAGAGCCAAGGAGAGGGTCCGGCCTGCTGGTGCGTGGTGCATGAAGAGGAAGGACAGCCGGCTGGAAGGTGTAGATGAGAGCGTTAGAGAGAGAGAGAGGCCGCCGGTGTGGGTGTGTGTGCTCGCAGATGAGAGGGGGGAACAGGTGGTGGGGTTATGACGTGAAGATGGAGTGGGAGGTTGGCCGGAAGTGGCCACCGGCTGGGGTGACTGCGTGTGTGGAGAGAGAGGAAGAGTGGGAGGCGAGAAACTGGGGAAGAGAGGGTAAGATAGATTGAGAGAGGGCTAGAGGGAGAAGAGATTGTGGCGGTTAGCGGAGGCCCAACTGGAGGTGGGTGATGGTGAGGAGGCACTATCGGGAAGGTGGAAGGAGAAGACGGTGAAACCGTGGCAGTGGGAGGGGGAAAGGATAGGGGCCGCTTCTCATGACCGAAGGCTTCTCACCT
The DNA here is from genome assembly GCA_022559845.1 of Amorphophallus konjac. NCBI lineage: Eukaryota > Viridiplantae > Streptophyta > Magnoliopsida > Alismatales > Araceae > Amorphophallus > Amorphophallus konjac. The sequence continues at coordinate 61,191,165 of CM040129.1, read as the reverse complement.
ATAGGACAGGGGTATCCCATCTCCTTCTCGGAGAACACAAGGCTTCTCACCTCACGTAGGATAGTGGTTTGCAAAAATTATAATCACTTCATTCATTTTTAAACAAAGATTACATGACATTTTTATAGGCTCCTCAAAGAAGACCAAAAGACAACTCACCTAACACCTACTTCCTACCACTCATAACTCCCTTAGGAAGACTAAAAGACACAAATAAAAAAAGACTCTTACATAATAGTTGGGGACATAATTACTACAAAACATAAAACATGGCCCATTTGGCCCAAACATGCAGCCCAATTAACAAGAGACGATTAAACATAGATATATATTTGATACTTTTGTTGAAGCCGATTCCGTCAAACCCTTTCACTTGGAGAAGGTTCGAACCTTCTCCAAGTGGAAGGGTTTGACGGAATCGGCTTCAACAAAAGTATCAAATATATATCTATGTTTAATCGTCTCTTGTTAATTGGGCTGCATGTTTGGGCCAAATGGGCCATGTTGAACCTTGATTCTTGAATCTCGAATTGCAGGACCCCGGCTTGTTGGGACAAACCAGACGACTTGCTCTGATACCATTTGATGTGAGACAAAAACCCGAGTCTAAAATTTTCTTTCTTCTTTCCCATTTTTCTATTTTTTAACTTTTCTCCTTCTCTCTTTTTTCCCATTTTTTTGTACTTTCTATTTCTTTTCTTTTCATTTTTTTCTCACTTTTATCCTTCACTTCACAAAATATTTTCCCTCTCTATTCTGTTCACATAATATTTCCCTCTATATTCTTTTTTTTCTTTCCGTAACTCGTTCAGTTAACCTTACAATCGGCCAGATACATACAAATTTATAGACTTACACATTTACAACGGATCTAAATGGTTTCATAGATAAACTTGTCATCGAATTCTCATTTTATGCTTCTCTCTCTCTTGTAGTCTTGAAGCAGTTCTTCACGCTCAGAAGGTGCAGCAGCAAGCAACCATTTGCTGAACCCTAATACTTCCATTCCCTTATACCGTGCAATGAGGCTATACTCGTTTCTTTGTCTATTTTGGGAGATACCTTCCGCTTCTTCCGCTCACTTTGATGCACCAGATTTGTATCCTGCTCTTAACTAGTTTCTCAGCCATACCTTGAACAACTAAATTTGTGGAATCCTCCCACGGACGAACGGGTTGCTGGAACGCTACGGCGTGCTCGGGCCCTTGGCGACGTCAGCTGGAGGTGAACTGGACGTGGGTTGCATGGTCGGATGCCATGCTCGCTCCACGCTCGACCGGACGCCGCTGTGCTAGGGAAGGGAGCGGAGGTGCTCACCCATGCATGCTGGGGAGGGTCCATGTGCTCGGAGGGGGGGTGCCGCTATGCTCGGGTATGAGCTCGCCACGCTCGATGGAGGGGGGGGCGTCACCACGCTCGGATATGGGTGTGGGGTGAAGGGCACTGCCGACGAGGCCCAGCTGGGCAGGGAGAAGAATACGGTGGCAGGCGATGGGGGGGTGAGCATACAGGAAGGGGAGGCACGGGAGGGCGCAGGAACTGCGATGCCGCTACGTCGCTTGGCAGGAGTGGTGGGCGGTGGCAACGGGCTTGGGACAACGGTGAGGCCACGTGCATGACGAGGGGGGGGAAACAGGTTCTCAGATAAGCAGAGAAAGAGAAGAGCGGGGGAGTGAGAAGAAAGGTGTTGGGTACCTGTGAAGGGGAGAGAGGGGAGGGAGATGAGTGCACCTGCGGTGCCCCTGTTCCAAACAGGGGGCCGCCACGGGGGTTTGAGAGAAAGAGAGAACGGGACAAGAGGGAGGGTGGTGCGGGTGAGAACCAGTGAGAGGGGAGAGAGAACTGGAGGGGGGTGGAGACGGTTACCGCCGATGGTGTGTTGGTGGCAGAGAGAGAGAGGTGATGGCAAAGGGACGACCGGTGTGTGAAAAGAGAGAGAGGCAAGGAGAGGGTCCGACCTGCTGGTGCGTGGTGCGTGAAGAAGAAGGACAGCCGACTGGAAGGTGCAGATGAGAGCGTTAGAGAGAGAGAGAGGCCACTGGTGTGGGTGTGTGTGCTCGCAGATGAGAGGGGGGGAATGGGTGGTGGGGTTGTGATGTGAAGACGGAGTGGGAGGTTGGCCGGAAGTGGCCACCGGCGGGGGCGACAGCGTGTGTGGACAGAGAGGAACAGTGGGAGGTGAGAAACCGGGGAAGAGAGGGTAAGAAAGATTGAGAGAGGGCTAGAGGGAGAAGAGATTGTGGTGGTTAGCGGAGGCCCAACCGGAGGTGGGTGATGGTGAGGAGGCACTATTGGGAAGGTGGAATGAGAAGACGGTGAAACCATGGCAGTGGGAGGGGGAAAGGATTGGGGCCGCTTCTCACGACCAAAGGCTTCTCACCCATAGGACAGGGGTATCCCATCTTCTTCTCGGAGAACACAAGGATTATCACCTCAGGTAGGATAGTGGTTTCCAAAAATTCTAATCACTTCATTCATTTTTAAACAAAGATTACATGACCTTTTTATAGGCTCCACAAAGAAGACCAAAAGACAACTCACCTAACACCTACTTCCTACCACTCGTAACTCCCTTAGGAAGACTAAAAGGCACAAATAAAAAAAGACTCTTACATAATAGTTGGGGACATAATTACTACAAAACATAAAACATGGCCCATTTGGCCCAAACATGTAGCCCAATTAACAAGAGACGATTAAACATAGATATATATTTGATACTTTTGTTGAAGCCGATTCCGTCAGTACAGCTAGTAAAAATGAGGCTGAAGATTCTGGGCAAGGAGGGAGCTGCCCCAATCATTGCTCATCCCCGGTTATACCCTTGATGCAATCGGAACTGATCACGGAACTACCCGACGAATGTGATCAAATTACATCTATTATCGAAGCTATGTATGAGAAAGAATTGGTCACTCCTGCCAAAGACCCGGATCCGATTTATCCTACCCTCGGACCCACATTGAACACATTAGCCAAAGCCACAAGAACGGATTGTTCATCTACTGAGTAGCCTACACTCTCGCAACAAGCCGAGTTAGAAGCTCTCCTGGAAGGTCGAGGGTAATACAAAGATGAATTAGAAGTCCTGGAGGCTGAAGATGATGATGAAGACTTCATCAACCTATAGCCAGCACCTCGAAAATTGAAGACGGTAGCCAGGCCACCATTGATGAATTATTAGAAATAAACTTGGGGAATGAGGATGACCCCATGCCGACATTCCTCATTGCCCAGCTCTCCCTAGAGGAATAAGAACTATATGTACAGTTGCTCCAAGAGTTTCGGGACTACTTCGCTTAGGACTATAAAGAATTGATGGGGCTCAGCCCTGCAGTTTCTCAACATGTCTTGTCTATAGATCGGCTGGTCAAACACGTAAAGCTGCCACCCCGGTGCATGCAACCAGAGCTGATTACACAGATATCTAAAGAGGTTGACAAGCTAGTTGATGTGGGCTTTGTTGAAGAAAACTAGTATACTACATGGTTGGCTAATATTGTGCCCGTCAAAAAGGAAAATGGGTAGATCAGAATTTGTGTTCATTTCTAGGACCTGAATAAGGCATGCCCAAAGGATGACTTTCTGGTGCCAATAACGGATGTGATGATTGATGCTACCACAGGCCATGAGGATCTGTCATTCATGGACAGGTCTTCTGGCTACAATCAGATATGGATCAGGGATGTCTTCAGAACCCCTAAGGGCATCTTCCACTACAAGCGGATGTCATTCGGACTGAAGAACGCTGGTGCAACTTATCAGAGAGCAATGACTAAGCTATTTGATGAGCTCCTCTATGATAAAGTTGAATGCTGCATAGATGGCCTGGTGGTTAAGACCAGGAAGAGAGAAGACCATCTGCAAGACCTCCAAGTGATATTCCAGAGGTTGAAGTAGTCTGAATTAAAATTGAACCCTATGAAGTGTGCCTTTGGGGTATCTAGCGGCAAATTCTTGGGCTTCATCGTCAAATACAGGGGAATTAAGATAGACCCCGGAAAAATCAAAGCTATACAGGGGTTACCTCCACCCAGGAACCTAACTGAACTACGCTCTCTGCAAGGCCGTCTGGCATATATCCGGCGGTTCATCACCAACTTATCGGGCCGTTGCCACCCATTCCAGAAGTTATTGACAAAGAATGCATTGTTCCACTGGAGTGAAGAATGTCAACAAGCTTTTGAAAAGTTAAAAGATTACATGAAGGCACCGTCAGTCCTGGCAGCACCAGTGAAAGGATGACCTCTCGTTCTGTACATAGCAGCTACATAATATTCATTAGGGGTAATGCTGACTCAGAATAATGATGAAGGAAAAGAACAAGCCCTCTACTATCTCAGCAGAAGATTAGTGAGGACTGAAGAGAAATGATGCGGGATGGACACACGACCTGGGACTCTAGCTCGTGATCATCCCTAAGCGAGGGAAGACGTGGGACCATGCACGGTTGAGAAACCGGCAGTGAGTCTCGGGTATCAGCTTTCCGCGTGTACTCGGATCGAGTCACAGGACGGGTCACTCACTCTCGCTCTCTCGTAGCGGTGATAACAATATATCGGGCTCAGAATCCTAACACTCGCAGCGGCATATACAAATACATACGAGTAAAGCAAATGCGAAAGAGAGAGGGAGTGAATTTACCTCCACGCTCCGGGCGTGGGGAAGGCGATCCCGGCCAAGTACGGTAACTCCTAGTAACAAAATATTACAATAATTACAGTAGTAAATTATCACCCACTCCATGCAGGGAGGTAAAGGGCTACACAAGTGGGCCTGGGAGGACCGTTTTTGGGTTGACAGGTAGCACTTTGATCACCCCGTCGACGCGGTTCGGACGGCGCAAGCTGCTGGTTGTGGGGCCCACGTGCTGGTCGGCGGGTCCGAGTGGGCCCGGAGTGGTACCGCTGTGACGGTGGTTCCAGGAGAGGTGCTCCCTGGAACGGCGGCACGCTGATTCACCTTGTGGAAGGCGAGTTGGCTCCGATCTTCACTTGTTGGAGTTGCTGCCCACGGATCTGAAGTTCTATTTTTGCACCGCGCGACCCGGCGAGATCAGCTGTTGCGATCACTCTCGACGTCGGATTGACGCGAAAGTGGTACCGTTGGAAAGCTGACTTGAAGTACTTCGATCTATGGCAAGAGAAAGAATTTTGAATTTCCTGGAGCTGGCCTTGTTTGAATTTACAAGTTGCTGGTTGATAGAACCAGATCTGACAGGACAGATCTAAGTTTTCCTGAAAACAAGAGTTGACCCAAGGAAAAACTTCGGATATAGAAGTTGACTCCTGGATGAAAGTTGTATAGAAAGGAGCAAGGAAGATGTGAGTATTTTTTGTAGATTTTCTTGTTGAGGTTTAATAGGGGAAACGGAATTTATGACACTGTTGGGTTGGATCTGGACTGCACAGGACAGAACTGAAATTTGACTGAGTTTTAATTTTTGGGGAGGGGAAAAGAACTTATAAATTCGAGCAAAAATTTGTGGAGACGTGTTTGGAAGGGTAGAACACCCAGTCCAAATTTGGACTCAATCAAAAAAGGGGAAGGGGGTCAAACTATGGAAGAGCTAGCTTGTTGGAACACTTGATAGAACACAGACATATCTGGAAGGCTGAAGAACACGAAATTAGAAAAATAGAAAAAGAGGGCTAGAAAATGGGAAACTTTTTTTGGGAGAGCGTATTTGGGTGGGGAACCTACCCTCAAAATTTGGGCTCCAGAAGATCACGGAGCGGGGAGCTAAAAATCAAAAAAGGGGGTTATGATGTGACACGAACCCCTCGGACCTAGAATTGCAAGCAACACAACAATTTGGCAACGTCACACAAGCGGACTCACTCGCGTAGGCACACTCGGGTCCGTAGGAGGACCGGCGATGGCGGTGAGGGTCCGAGGTTGGACCTCAAGGTTCCAAGGGTATGGCCAGCTAGGGATGGTCCCCAATGGGCCAGGGATACCCAATTTCAAGGGCGGCCGGCACGCTGAGGGCGTGGGTTGTAGTGTCACACTCTCAACTCACTCCGCGGTGGTCACACAATTCAATGGCGTTTGAGATCGGGCGCTCACCTCACCGCCGACGGTCAACTAGAAACAATAATAAGACAAGCAAAAGTAAAACCAGCAGAGGAAGTGGCCTGAAGCTCACCTGATCGGCGTGAGGACGCCGATCCCGGCCGGAGACGAGGGCGAGCGGGGAAGCGTGGGCTACCCGCACGCCGCGCCGATGACGCTTCGGCCGCTTACCTGCTAGTACAATCACTACGCCCTCACAGAGGGGGTGGACTAGGGGTGGGGAAATGAGGTTACAAACCGAACACTACCTCCACGCAGGGAGGGGCGCTAAGCCGGCCAGGCGGGGAAGGGAGTTATGCTTGATTAGCGCCGATTTAGCACCCCGCCGAATCTGCCCAGGTCTGGGACAGCAGGATAGGGGGTCGGTGTAGTCGTCGCTGTGCACTCCTCCGAACTAAGAATTCGACAAGAACGGCGCTGAAACGACGCAGATGGATCCAGGCACGTCTGTGAATTTTTGTGGTCAGTCCTGAAGTCGTCACCGGCTGGATAAGGCTCTGGAACAGGGCCCCTGCGCTCAGATTCGTACTGTTCCCAGGGTGCAGCAGCAGATGGATGTAGTCACCATGACCGCTCCCGAAGTCCGATTGATGCGAGAACAAGTCGAGGACGACCGTGGACGAGTCTTCTTCAAGCAGCAACCAAGCAGAGCACCAGACGATGTCGGGGTGGTGAGGAGGAGTCTGTTGAGTGAGGGGGGGTCAGGGTAGGACCTGAACGATCTGTTCTGCGCGCCCGGGAGAGAAAAATTGGAAAAGGCTCTTCCTGATGCCGAAAGGGACGCCGCTTGTTGGTGATGGTAGATGCCTTGTGGTATCAGCTCTTGACCAAGTGGCGCCTTCAGAAGTTGAGGGGTGTGGCCGTGGTAGCTTCTGCACTGCAGCTCTGGTCCAGGTTCTGGTCCCGGTTGCGCAGTCGGACGAGAATGGGCACCACGATCTGTAGTGAAGTCGGAACGAGACGATTCTACCTTGCCTGCGAAGAAGACTAGAAGGCCTTTCCGGTGATGTATGGTGCACCTCCAGATGACGTCGGACAGCACCGAGGAAGTCTCTGCAAGTCGGGCTCCAACTGCTGCCTGCGAACTGAAATGGATAGGGTGATGAAAGGTGATGGGAGACGGAGTAGATGGGGTGGGAAATGGGGTGGATCGGTGTGGGGGTGACACCTGACTATGTGGGGGTCTGTTAGGGGGTGATTCAAGGTGTGGGAGGGGCAGAAAGGGGGCTGGGAGGTGGTCTAGCAAGTGGAGGGAGGGGGGGATGCGAATTTGGGTTGGGAAGGAGAGAGGGAGGAGAGATCTCTCCTTTGTTTTGAATGGTGGGTTAATGGAGGGGTTAATGGGGGCCTAGGGAATGGGAAGGGTTGCCTTGGGGAGGGGAAGGGGTGCTTGGGAGAAGGGATTCTCCCTTGGGAAAATGAAAGGTTGTATGGGGAAGGGGAAAGGTTGCTTGGGAGGAGGGAGAGGTGCCTAGGAGAAGGGGATTCCACCTAGGGGTTGGAGGGGACTTAAATGGGAGGTATGGGGAAGAGGGAGGGGTCTTAATTAGAGGTGAATAGGGAGGAGAGAGAGTGAATTTCGAATTTGGGGGTGGGGAGGAGAGAGAATGGGGTTCGCCCCCTTTAGAGAGAGAGAGAGAGAGAAATAGAGAGAGAGAGAGCTAGAGAGAGAGGCATAAATTCTTGTGGCAATTTTATCAATACTTCATTAGCTTCCAAATGAGGGATTGGGGTCCTATTTATAAGAATCCCACATTTACATATAAGTCCCTAACTCTTGGACTACTAACACTAAACCAAGGGGAAGGGGGCGCCCCTGGGCCTAGCCCATATAATTGGGCCCAATAACACACATAAAGACTTAAGGCTTAGGTAAATAGCTACCTAACCTAGGTATTGGACTCAAATAAAAGGAAAAGTACATGATAATAAAATGAAAATTACATCATATGACTCGAAATAAAGTGGTGAATAAGATGTAGCATAGGTGGCGAGCATCGGGATCCTTGATCATATGAAAGTGTTGGTGATGTCCTCATCATACCCCCGGGGTGCGAAAAACTCGACTCCGTCGAGTATGGGCCCACCGGGGAAGTGGTCCTCTCAAACAGCTCAGAGTGAACCTCAACCTCCAAACTCAACCCGCATCTGCGACCAGGGGACGGTCCTTCATCCTTTCATGGTGGCTGGGGCACACCCTCTTGCTGGCGATGGAACCCTGCTTGCATAGTATTGCCCCTATGTGTACACGTCGGACTCTCAAGGCTATTTTGTGGGAGCTCTCCGGGGTGTCCCTCTTAAAGGAAGGTATAGGCTCAAAGCACTCACTAGGATCCACCGCGGTGCCCATATAGGGTGCCGGGTCTGCCACGTGAGAAGTGGGGTATATCCCATAACCCATTGGTAAATTCAATCCACAAGCTGTGTTGCCAAATCCACTAGGAACAGGGAAAGGTCCAAGTCCTCGTGCCCTCGAATGGGAGGTGACCCTAAGATAGAGCCACTCCGATGCCATCATCACCAAATCGCCTACTTGGAGTTCCAAGCGGTGCTCGCGAGCTCTTGTCTGCTCTTTGTGAACCTCACCGCTCGTCAAGAATTGCTTGCGTGTATGCGTATGCCATGCACTATGATGCGGTGTGGGTGTGAAAAGCTTGGTGTGTAAAGGGGGACCGGGGCAACCGTAAATTGACCTATCATGCTGTGATGCCATGTGGAGCTTGATGAACTTAGGTGGACCGGGGCAGCCACAAGTGGCCCTATCATGCATGGGCTTCATAACAATGGTTGAAGGGCCATGGTATCTATAGGGGATCCTATCACACAAAGTGGTGATGAATGCCGGGGGACCCGGACACCCGTAGATGCTCCTAACATGCATATGATCAATGATGAATGAGGGAGGACCAGCACATCCAAATGTGAGCCAGTCATGCATTGGGCCTAAAGTGTGTGTGACATGTATGAGAGGACTGGGCTTACTAGCCCTACCAAATGATGCAAAATGTAGGGGCACATGTACTCCCATCCAAATGGTTTCTTTTATGTGTATGGCTTGGTGTGAGGGTTTCCACTCATAGGGATCAAAGGGGTCTAGGAAAATGGAGTGGGCTTGGTCCAATAAGGTCGGTTGGGGTAGGAAAAGGTTGGTGGTGAGTAAGGTGGGGGGGCATAGAAAGGGATCGAAGGGGTCATGGTAAGGGTCACCTAAGGAGAGGAACTCTAGGTCCTCATGGTTCTCACAACCATTTGATGGCGGACTCTCCTCCTCTAGTAAAATGATCGGGCCAAAGTTTTTGGTGGGATGGTCGGCCATGAATGGAGGACTGGATGTTCTACCCGAGACAAGCAACTCTAGTTTGTGGATAGCATCGGGCTCGTCGGGTGTAGGGAGGAGTAAAAGAAGGTCACTAGTGTAGCAACCCACAGTGTAAATGGAGGAGATGGATCCGACACATAGGTGTAGGAGGTCAAGGCTCCTAGGTCGGTTAGCTACTGTAGTCAACATGCCAGTTAGCTCCATTTGCCAAGCTATACCCTTAAGAAGATCCCCTAATGTTTTCACCTGATAGGATGATTGGATTGTGGTGTGATAGGTGGATAAGGGTACTATGGGGAGGTGTTGTTCCATGGAAGGGTAAGCATGGGGCAGGATAGGGTGAGCCCGGTTTTCCACAAGCCATCTAATCAAGGGCCCACTTATGATAAGTTCACTCCAAATTGGGGGTGGCATGAAAGGTGAAACCTCTTCCTCATTTTGGCCATGACTTTCCTCCAAGATGGGGAGTGGTTCTGGGATGTTCCCTACTAGGGGGTCGGGTGTGGGGATCATGGTTTCCTCTACCAAGGAGGTGAGTAGGTCCTTTGTGGGTGGGGTGATGATGACTGGCATGTGGTGCTCTTTGGGTGGTGGGTAATGGGGGACTTGGGATAGAATGGGGAGGGGTAGTAGTGGAGGTCTAGGTTGGGCATCTTGTAACTCATAGGGGAGGGTGCACCCAATTTGGCTCAATGGGTTCTCTTTGGGAAGGAATGAGTTCTCTTGACCCAATTGGGATTCATATTCTTCTTCCCAATCTAGGGGAGCCTCATAGACTTCGGTCACCTCCTTAAGTTCCTTTTGGAAAGGGGTGGGAGAAGGATTTGTGGGTTGGGTGGTGGCAAATTTGGTTTGAATGGTGGTGGTGATCGGGGTTGGAATTATTTGGGGTGATGGAGTTTGGGTCCTAAGGGAGGTCTTGGGTTGACGGGGAGGGAAAGGGGGAGTGAAGATCTTCTTAATCTCAATCCTCATCTCTTCCCATGGGTATCTGGGTCCTTTGGTTTCCCATCCAAATTCATCCCGAGGTGACCAAGCTCTAGGGTCGTGGTTCCTTTTTGCTTCGAGCCGGTCAAGTCGGGTGGTGAGGGTATCTAGATAGTTATGAATCTTGTTGGTGACAGTGTCAAATTGGTCCATGGATATTTGGGGCATCTCCCTAGGGTGGTCATGCAATGGAGTGATGGAAAACATGATGCAAGGGAGACTCAAATGATAATGCCCTAGGACTAGACTCGTAGAGACAAGTCTAAAACTTGCTCTGATACCATTTGATGTGGCACGACCCCTCGGACCTAGAATTGCAAGCAACACAACAATTTGGCAACGTCACACAAGCGGACTGACTCGCGTAGGCACACTCGGGTCCGTAGGAGGACCGGCGATGGCGGTGAGGGTCCGAGGTTGGACCTCAAGGTTCCAAGGGTATGGCCAGCTAGGGATGGTCCCCAATGGGCCAGGGATACCCAATTTCAAGGGCGGCCGGCACGCTGAGGGCGTGGGTTGTAGTGTCACACTCTCAACTCACTCCGCGGTGGTCACACAATTCAATGGCGTTTGAGATCGGGCGCTCACCTCACCACCGACGGTCAACTAGAAACAATACTAAGACAAGCAAAAGTAAAACTAGCAAAGGAAGTGGCCAGAAGCTCACCTGATCGGCGTGAGGACGCCGATCCCGGCCGGAGACGAGGGCGAGCGGGGAAGCGTGGGCTACCCGCACGCCGCGCCGATGACGCTTCGGCCGCTTACCTGCTAGTACAATCACTACGCCCTCACAAAGGGGGTGGACTAGGGGTGGGGAAATGAGGTTACAAACCGAACACTACCTCCACGCAGGGAGGGGCGCTAAGCCGGCCAGGCGGGGAAGGGAGTTATGCTTGATTAGCGCCGATTTAGCACCCCGCCGAATCTGCCCAGGTCTGGGACAGCAGGATAGGGGGTCGGTGTAGTCATCGCTGTGCACTCCTCCGAACTCAGAATTTGACGAGACTAGCGCTGAAACGATGCTGATGGATCCAGGCACCTCTGTGAATTTTTGTGGGCAGTCCTGAAGTCGTCACCGGCTGGGGCAGGCTCTGGAACAGGGCCCCTGTGCTCAGATTCGTACTGTTCCCAGGGTGCAGCAGCAGATGGATGTAGTCACCATGACCGCTCCCGAAGTTTGATTGATGCGAGACCAAGTCGAGGACGACCGTGGACGAGTCTTATTCAAGCAGCAACCAAGCAGAGCACCAGACGATGTTAGGGTGGTGAGGAGGAGTCCGTTGAGTGAGGGGGGGTCAGGGCAGTACCTGAACAATCTGTTCTATGCGCCTGGGAGAGAAAAATTGGAAAAGGCTCTTCCTGATGCCGAAAGGGACGTCGCTTTTTGGTGATGGTAGATGCCTTGTGGTAGCAGCTCTCGGCCAAGTGGCGCCTTCAGAAGTTGAGGGGTGTGGCCGTGGTAGCTTTTGCACTGCAGCTCTGGTCCAGGTTCTGGTCCCGGTTGCGTAGTCGGACAAGAATGGGCACCACGATCTGTAGTGAAGTCAGAACGAGACGATTCCACCTCGCCTGCGAAGAAGACTGGAAGGCCTTTCCGGTGAAGTATGGTGCACCTCTAGATGACGTCAGACAGCACCGGGGCAGTCTCTGCAAGTCGGGCTCCAACTGCTGCCTGCGAACTGAGATGGATAGGGTGATGAAAGGTAATGGGAGACGGAGTAGATGGGGTGGGAAATGGGGTGGATCGGTGTGGGGGTGACACCTAACTATGTGGGGGTCTGTTAGGGGGTGATTCAAGGTGTGGGAGGGGCAAAAAGGGGGCTGGGAGGTGGTCTAGCAAGTGGAGGGAGGGGGGGATGCGAATTTGGGTTGGGAAGGAGAGAGGGAGGAGAGATCTCTCCTTTGTTTTGAATGGTGGGTTAATGGAGGGGTTAATGGGGGCCTAGGGAATGGGAAGGGTTGCCTTGGGGAGGGGAAGGGGTGCTTGGGAGAAGGGATTCTCCCTTGGGAAAATGAAAGGTTGTATGGGGAAGGGGAAAGGTTGCTTGGGAGGAGGGAGAGGTGCCTAGGAGAAGGGGATTCCACCTAGGGGTTGGAGGGGACTTAAATGGGAGGTATGGGGAAGAGGGAGGGGTCTTAATTAGAGGTGAATAGGGAGGAGAGAGAGTGAATTTCGAATTTGGGGGTGGGGAGGAGAGAGAATGGGGTTCGTCCCCTTTAGAGAGAGAGAGAGAGAAATAGAGAGAGAGAGAGAGAGCTAGAGAGAGAGGCATAAATTCTTGTGGCAATTTTATCAATACTTCATTAGCTTCCAAATGAGGGATTGGGGTCCTATTTATAGGAATCCCACATTTACATATAAGTCCCTGACTCTTGGACTACTAACACTAAACCAAGGGGAAGGGGGCGCCCCTGGGCCTAGCCCATATAATTGGGCCCAATAACACACATAAAGACTTAAGACTTAGGTAAATAGCTACCTAACCTAGGTATTGGACTCAAATAAAAGGAAAAGTATATGATAATAAAATGAAAATTACATCATATGACTCGAAATAAAGTGGTGAACAAGATGTAGCATAGGTGGCGAGCATCGGGATCCTCGATCATATGAAAGTGTTGGTGATGTCCTCATCAGGTTATGTCCTGATTTGGACAAAACTTCCGGCGATGGCGGTGGCGGTGCGATGGCGGCACGAACGGCGGTGGCGGCGGTGGAGCTGAGCGTCGCACTCAGAGAGGTGGTGGTGGAGATGCGTCACACATTTGATGGAGAGCCTTCACAGCTCTAGAGAGGAGAGAGGGGCGCCCTTAGGCCATTGAGCACAAATGAATATTTTCTTCCATTAATGCTAAGTAAATCACAAAATACAAGGTATATATAGAAAGTGTAAAAAGACCTAAACTAATCTCAGATCTAAATTAGGGGAGGGGTAAAGGGGGGAGTTCACATTTAATTCCACATGTGTTTTGACTCAATTAAAATAAAAATACAAAACCTCTTAAACAAATATAAATGGCGATGGCATCTTGGACTTTAAGGGTTGGAATATTGGACTTTTTAATCCAATTGTCCCCTTGAATGGTCAAGCCATCTAGAAGCCCACCTTGGACCTTTGACTGACCCCATAAGGGCCCTAAGGCTTAGGTGGACCAATGGGGAAGGGGATGAGGGGTCCCCGCTGGACCTACGGGACTTTTGCACAAAAACCCAAACATCCTTGGGGAATGACAAATTGGCTTATAAAGCCTTATAATTACAAACCTACTTCCCATGGATATAAATGTAAACTAAAAGGACACAAATATAAAAATAAAAGTTAGTGGTCTTGATCTGATGTCCCCATCAATTCTCCCCGGGTGGGAAGAACTCGACCCCGTTGAGTAAGGGGTGCGACTGCTCATGTCGTCGGTAGATCCGTCATCGTACCAGGAAGCGCGGAGTATGCTCCACTCCAAGTATTTGACACCTGCTCATCCCGTGTAGATTCGATATGCTCACGCTGCTGTGGGAATGAGGCTAGAGGTGGACACTCCGGGGTGGGGTCACTCTCAAAAGAGGGGGAAGGCGGCTCGAAGACTCACTAGGAATCACCGCTGGGTCCCTTTATATGACTAGATCCGATATGTGAGGTAGAACCGATCCCAAAGTTTGACAAGTCTCGCACTCGAAAGGGACTGACAACGCGAGCGTACAAAGGACCGACTATGCTGGACACATGTATGGACAGACACACAAGACCCTAGACAAACCTACTGTTAGTCCGACCCATACATAGGCAAGGGTGGACCAGGACACTCGAATGTGTGCCATGCATACACTAGATGCAACCGGTGGTTGGCAGAATGGGGAAGGCATCCTAAAGTGATCCATTCATGCACGGACGGCCTTTCAGATTTGGGAGGTTTGGGTGGGCCATCTTCTACATCATCCCGATATGTAGGTGTATCGTGAACGGGCTTGGAGGGTGCAGATGGATCGGCCCGTGGAGAAGGGGTATGATGGTGGACTCCCTAGAAAAGGTGGAGTAAAGGTGGTGGGTCAAGGGGTCCACAAGAGAATGGGTCGAAGGGATCAAAGAAAGTATTACCCCTCGAACTAGGCTCCCACAAATCACTGTCCCACATTTGGAAATCTTGAAGGTGTAAATGATCACCATCATTCATTGTGAGAGGTGGGGCGGCGATCATATGTAGAAAATAAGATTCCTCCCTTGGGCAAAAGGGAATGAAGTCGGGCTTGACCGGCATAGGGAGGAATAGAAGAACCTCCGTGGTGACATGACCCAAGGTGCACACGGAGGTGATAGACCCTAAGGATGGATGTGTGAAGCTACGACCTATAGGTCGGTCAAAGCCTGGGGCCAACAAGTGCGTAAATGTCAACTGCCAGTCTAATCCTTTAAGAAGGTCATCCAATGTATCCACATGGTGACTAGATCGGAAGGTGGTATGGCATGAGTTGGCCGGCACTAATAGTAGGGTGGGGTCCATGGATGGGAAGGGAGGTGGGACAAAGCCATTCTTGAGCCAGCTAAGGAGTGGCTTCTAAGAACGGACTGCTCCATCACATTATCTTTCAAGTAAAGAATATATGTGCAGCTGCCAACCTAAAGGAGTCTGACAATACTAAGAGGAAACTTTTGGTGGAATTTGGACTTAACATTTGATTGACTGTTTGCCCACAGCTGAAGGCTATCAAATGGATTTGCCCCCCCTGGCCTTCTCTCAATCTTAACACTGATGGTGCGTGCAAACGTAATGGTGACTCTGGTGGAGGCAGTGTTATTAGAGACAACAAAGGCAACACTATTCTTGCCTTCTCTCATTTCTATGGCAGTGCTAATAGTATTATTGCTGAGGCTCGTGCTTTGATTGATGGCATCAAGTACCTTCATACCATTGATGTTAAGTCATTCCAGGTTGAATGTGATTCCAACTCCTTAGTTCGAATTAACAAAAAGGAAATCCATTGCCCATGGTCCATTCTTTCCTCTGCTAGAGAGATCTGGGATCTTCTTACCGAGAATGATACAATTGCTCATGTCTACAGGGAAGGGAACAAGGTTGCTGATTCTCTTACTTCGTTAGCATGCTCCACCAAATGTAACTTTTTCTTTTCTTATGAGGAGCTTCCTTCCTCTATAAAGGGAGCAGCTCGTTTAGATAAACTGGGTATGCCCAGTATTCGTTTAATGTAATTGAATTTCATTTGACCTTTAATAAAATTTACCTCCTAGTCTCTGAATGGTGGAGTGGCTTTCTCTTTACCTCTGGTAAAGGATGCACTCTCCCATCCAACACTAGGCAAGGTTTGTTGGGACGGTGCGATCGATACAGAGGGGGGGTGAATGTATCCCCTTCAAGAATATTGCCCAAATTTAAAAAACAATTCGCCTGCTACTAGATACAGTTGCAGAGTAAAAGCAATAGAGTTCAAATAGGCATTTGATCGACCAGATGAGTTGCTGACTATACTAGTGGAACCGGATGAAGTCTAATGCCAAAGGACAGAACAATGAAAACTAAACTCACTTAGCAAGATGTAAAGCTCAAGGCCACTGCAGATCGAAACAAGACTATTCAAACAACCTGTGAAATAGATAGAAGATATGGAAGAACACACCACAAGCAAACCACAGAACAGCAGGTTTTTAGGTGGTTCGGTCCACAGACCTACGTCCACCTCTCACTCCCAACCGGAGTGAGGCTTCCACTAGCACAAGCTAGAAACTGCAGACTCAGTCTGCAACAGGTGCTGCCACACAGCTTGACCAGGGGAACAACCTCCCCTCTTCCTCCCAACCGGAGGGACACCCCAAGTGACTCCCAGCCACTTGGAAACCAGAGACCGAAGTCTCTTTTCCTCCAGACCGGAGGGACCCCCCTGGACTTGCTACCCACAAGCCCAGAACCGGAGACAAGTCTCCCTTCCTCCAAACCGGAGGGAACCCACAAGTAGCTCCCAGCTACTTGCAACCAGAGATCAGATCTACCTTCTCCTGACCCACCAGGAGGACCCGACCTCAGTCCAGAGGATCAGAAGTACAAAGCTAACCAGAGAAGCAAAAGGGAAAATAAGGAAACATAAAAAGCACAGCAACAAAAGCTGGAAATGAAACACAATAGTCATTCTGGATTTGATCCACGAACAGACTGAACAGGTCTTCAATAGACTCTCTCCTCTTCTTCTTTTCTTCCTCTTCTTTCTTCTTCTCAGCTCACGCAATCTTTCTCTTCTGCTCTCACTCTCTATTTTCTTCTCTTTCGCAGGCTCTCCCTGTCTCTTCTCTTTCTTCTTCTCCTTCTGCTTCCTTCTTCTTCTGCTCACTGCTTCTCTTCTTTTTCGATCGAACTCTCAGCACTTCTGCACTTCTACTATTCCTCTCAAGACTTCGATCAGTCTCCTTCAGACAACCGAGACTCCCCTTTATAGCAGCTCGAGCAGAGGCAGCGCTGGACGCGCGTGGCCTCCATATTTCCCGCCCAAGTATTCGGCCATGTGTCAGCATTTCAGCTTCTTGGATCACGTGCCAGACACCTGCAGGATTAAAGAAGTGTTCAGTTGATGAACAAACTTAACACAGGCTGTGCATAGTTCAGCAATGTATAGACTTATAGAAATCAATATAGCAAGTGTGTACAGTGTGAGGGAGTGTATAGACTTAGTTAGTTCTGGCCTCTAACAACGAGTGTATAGACTTGTAACTCTTCAAGAGATCTCAGTGTATAGACTCAACCAATGTATATAGTTGAAGGTCTAATAATCGAGTGTATAGACTTAGTTAGTTCAGGCCTCTAACAACGAGTGTATAGACTTGTAACTCTTCAAGAGATCTCAGTGTATAGACTCAACCAATGTATATAGTTGAAGGTCTAACAATCGAGTGTATAGACTTAGGCTTTGATGAACGAAGTATGGACAGTGAATCGTGAAGGCAGGCAGGCTGTATAGACTTAGCCTTTGATGAACGAAGGTTCAGTGTATAGAGTTGGAATGTTAGGCCCAATGTATAGACTTCAAAGTCCACTGTGGATGTATAGACTTGAAAGTCCACTGTGGATGTATAGACTTGGTGAGGCTCAAGCAATGTACAGACTTAGTGAGGCTAAGCGTTGTACAGACTTGGAAGTTCCACTGTGGATGTATGGACTTGATGATCCACTGTGGATGTGTAGACATGAGTGAGTGAAGCCGATGTACAGACTTGCCTATGCGAAGCCACTGTACAGACATTGAAAACGTGAAGCCAGTGTACAGACTTGAAGAACAGTTCAATTTATAGACTTGAAGGCCCTGAGCAAATGTATAGACTTCACGCTGTACAGACTTTAGGCTTTGAACGTTTGAGCAGTACGCAATGTATAGACTTAGCGATGTATAGACTTGGCCAGGAAAACGTAGGGAAAGGTATGAGTGTATAGACTTGGCCAAGCGTAGGAAAAGATGTGGAGTGTACAGACTTGGTGAAACAAAGTCCAGTGTATAGACTTGGTAAAATGAAGTCCAGTGTATAGACTTGCAGATGCGAAGATGATGTACAGACTTAGAAGGATTTGAACGAGAGAGTGTATGGACTTGGTTCCTGTAGCAGTGTATAGAGTTGAAGGTCTGAAGGCGATGTATAGACTTGGTGAACACTGCAACAGTAATCGGATGTATAGAGTTGAAGTTTAGACAAACCAGTGTATAGACATGAAGCTTGACAATCCAGTGTATAGAGTTGAAGCTTGGAAGGATGTATAGAGTTGAGCTGTACTGACTTTGGCAATGTACAGACTTAACTGGTCGGGCAGTGTACAGACTTAGAGTATGAAGACGCCCGATGCCAGTGTACAGACTCAATGATATGAATCCAATGTACAGACTTTGAGGGATGTTAACAATAAGGCATGCTGTACAGACTTACTCAATGAAGCTGATGTATAGACTTTGATACCCAGACAGTCAGTGTTCTGATGGGTCGACGCATCAGCAAGGGTGGGTCGACCTACTACTGTACAGACTTGGCCAATGCTTGAAGCACAGTCCAGTGTATAGACTTGATGCCTTGAAGATCAATGTACATACTTTGAATATGATGACCAAGATGCAATGTATAGACATGAAGAAACTATGCACATTGTATAGACTTGAAGGATGAATGATCAGACAATGTATGGACTTCACAGTTCAGCAGCCATTATATGGACTTGTACAGTGGTGCGCAGTGTACATACTTTGAAGTCCGACCTAGCAGGATGTGTAGACTTAGAATGCATCAGGATGTCTAGACTTGTTGTGAGGCAATGCACAATGAACATGAACCAATGAATTGAATGCATATAGCAGACATGAACTGAATGTATGCAGGAGAACTAATTAAAGCATTACCTGATCTGAGCATTCACCTTACCTGTCATGATTTGACTTTGACTTGGGTTAACTTCATGACCTATGAGTCATCCTTAAACCTGTTCTGACAGTTTCTCATAATGCAATAGGATTATATCATCAAGGATGTAAACATAATGAGGCATAATACTGTCATCATCAAAACTCCAGAACCACAGGGGACACATCAATCTCCCCCTTTTTGATGATGGCAATATTATGAGTCATTGCAATAGATTCATCATGGTGATTATGAAATACCATATAACATGCACCATAGATATGACAAAGTTCATGAACATAAACACCATGTGATGCAAGTGTTGATTGATGCAAAAAATAAAAAAGAATGACTCACAAAAGTTCTCCCCCTTTGACAACATCAAAAAGAAGGGAATGTTCATTGACTGTTGAAGGAGCTATTATGCAATGCAGTGAGTTACAGTCATCAAAAGCAAAAACTCCCCCTGACAAGATACTCTCCTGAGTGAGCATTGAACCACAGGGACATGCAAGAATTCTCCCCCTTAGATCAACAGTCAGGTTTGAAATAATGGAGTCCAATGTGAGAAAGTAAGTACTCAGAATGAATGAGAAAGGTTTTCAATGGGATATCAATTTCATAAATCTGATTAAACAAGTATTTCAGACTCTTCTATTATAGAGATTTATGAATGATCTTCATTGACAAGTCAGATCAAAATATGATGTATGCAAGGCTTGTTTATAAGTTTCCTGTACTCATATCTGAAATCAGTTTTAATAAAAGTGAACCTTGCTTTCATATTGACAGTCTTGTTTGATCTTCTTCTTTCTTACTCACTCAATTTCAAAGATTCCTTTAAGAGATGCAATCAATAGTAATGAAGTTAAACACATAATAAAAATATTTGTTTCTGTCAAGGGTTCCAATAGAATATTTCTTTTGCACATATTTTTCAAATGGTATACTAGATTAGCAGCAATTTTCATAACATTCTTCATGAGCACTTGAGTTTAGTACACCCTTGTAACTAGAGGATACACGTTGTTTAGACGCCAGTATCCCTAAGCACTTGGATGGACTAACTATCGTGCTTCATAGGAACAGAGATTGCATTTACACTTCATGACACACTACAGATCATTTCTTTGATGAGTGAGATGTATTTCTCAGTGTGCATGCTATTGCTCTGCCAGATTATCAATCATTTTTAAGCAGAGTTAACTATGCCACCTCATGACACAGTCCTTTGGACATGGTTTCTCAGTGACCAAGGTCATTGCTCTGACAGGATTTACCCTTTGACATTATCCATATTCTTAGATGTTTAAAAATCAATACTAATTTCATACATATCAATCAAGGAATATCATGATTTCAAAATTTTCAGAATTCAGAAGAGTTTAAAAGACTCAACATGAAAATGTTGGTTAAAGTTTATTAAGACCAACTCAGATATTTTCAAGATATGTTCATAAGCAAACACAAGACATACATGAAACATCAACCGGCTGAAAGAATCAGACATTCATAATCCTTTATAATAGAAGATTCCTCTTTAATTTATTTTCAGATTTATGATCAGGATATGTACAGAGAATACTTTCTGAGTTTTCAGGAAAGGCCGAAACATTTTTGGGAACAGCCAATTCAACAGATGATACCAAAGAATAAGATGAGTGAAGATGGCTGATAACAGTTGAAGCAGGAAGCTGAAATGTGTTGCATTACACATTCATCACAGGGATTTAGGCAAGATAGCAGTTCAATCTGAAGATGGGAAGTTCAGATGGTAGAATATGAATAATGCTCCCCCTAAATGTATGCATGATCTAACATTCCTAAATGTATGCAACTCTGACCTATGGTACCAGGCGGAGGACTTGGTCTAAAGACTACCTCACACATAGTAAGCACTTCCAGACAGAATTCATCTACCCTTTAGTATCTCACTATTTATATACCAAGAGTCATGCACGACAATCCAATGCATATGCAGTTCTACATGCATCTTTTAGCTAACACTATGCCACTTATATGCAATTGTGATGCATGTGCATGTCAAATGTGCAGATGAACATTTTTAAGCATGAGACATCATCCAAGCAACAGACTTACTCAACTCACCTTTTCAGATTTTTTTAGAATGCAATTTGTTTTCAGAGATTATGCATTTTAACAAATATCAACTAACTGCAATTGACATATGCATGCATCAAATGCAGACATCCTTTAAACTCATGTATGCACCAGTGCATGATAAAAGAAAATTACAAAGGCAGATGTAGTTCTGGACATGTATGCATTGACATATTAAGCACGATGTTCAATTAAAACAAAAATTTAGGTGAACAAACATTTAATCAGCAGAGTTGGGGTTTACCAAACTTTCGATGCCTTGGTTTATTTGACCCCCTTTTATTCCTCATCCCAAGGCATACCTGCAAAGCACATATCTCATTTTGTGTTTCTAGGTACCCACGACTTCTTGGGTCCTACTTTGTTAGTAACACCTCTGATTGGTGCTTTCCATATTCTTTGGGCATGTAAGTCATCAGAATTCATTAAATTACACTCACTCATGGAGTGCCCAACCTGCCCACAATAATGACAAGAAACAGCAGATCTTGAATTCTTTTTATGCACAACATTGTTAGCATGGAATCTGTGTGCATTATTCTGAACATAAATTTTATGTGCATTGGCATGAAGATTTCTGTTACTTGCATGAAATTTTGGTTTACCTTTACCTGCCCACCAGCATTCCGAAGCTCGGTGGCCAAATTTTCCATATTCAAAGCATGCCAGACTCTTTTCTTTAAAAATAGATTTATTTCTTCCAAAAACATTTCTATTTGCAGGGAGTTTTATATTTTGAGAGAATGTTCTTCCCTGAGCATGCCAACAGTCCTTGACTGTATGGCCATGTTTTCCACAATGAGAACAGTTAGAGAGGGTTTTTCTATGAGAATCTAACCAGCATTGTGCAGCAACATGTCCTATTCTTCCACAATTATAACAATGAATTTTCCTTTCCCTAAAGACATGCTTTCTACCCTGATTGTTGTGTGCAGCTGCTAGGTCATCCTTTTCCATCAAATTACACTCATGCATCAGATGTCCATATTTGTGATAGTAGTGACAGATCATTTTCTTTCTAGATGCATGTGAGTGTGTGGGTGAAACATGCAGAGTGGGAAGAGGAACATGTTGATGCTTTTCTTTCTATTTTTCTGTTGTTTTCTTTTGAGCAGTTGACTGATAACCTGGAAGGTTCTGAGGGCTGTGAGAGGTTGAGCTGGAAACAAAGGAAGTTTGAACTTTGTTTTGAAAACTCTTCTTGTTTGAAGGGTTATAGCCCAACCCTTCTTTCTGAAAATTAACCTTTGTTCCTAGTATCTTGTCCAGATTATCTTTTCCGTTCACAAAATTTGACAAGGAATTATTCAAATCTTCAATTTCATTTTTCAGAGAAACGATGTGTATTTCATAACTGGCAATCTCTTGTTCATTAAAATTTACACATTCGCTTAGTACCTTGTTTGCAATTTTACATTTCTCAACTTCTTGTTCCAGATTTCTCAATTTTTCAGATTCTTCAATGTGAACTGATTTTCCTTTTTCTAAGAGAAGAAGTTTCTCTGACAGAGCAGTGTTCAACTGCTTCAATCCTTCAACCTCTTTGATTAGTTTGTCATTTTTTGATTTCAGATTTTCAATTTCTTCAACAGAGCCTTTATCAGTTTTCATTGAGCTCATTTTATCATTCAGCTCTTCCTCTATCTGTTCAAGCTCCAGAATCTTATTTAACATATCTTTGTTTTCTTCCTTTAGGGAAACAATAAACTCCTTCTGCCATTCTAAATTTGAGTGAAGATTTTCATTTACTTCTTTGAGAAATGGACACTCATTGCATGCAGATTTAACAGAACATATTGTTTGAACCTGAAGTTTTTCACATTGTTTCCTAAGACATTCATTTTCAGATTTTAGAGCATCCAATTCAGCGCTAACAAGATCAAATTCTTTCAACAGTTTTTCATTCTGAACTAAATCATTAACATGAACCTGATCATCCTCAATTAAGCCAAGTTTTTCTTTTAGTTCAGAGATTTCACATACAAGTTTTTGATTTTCTTCTTTAAATAGGCCAATTTGTTTCCTTGAACTTTTTAACCCAGCTTCAAACTCTTTTAATTCTTTTTGCTGTTTTTCAAGATCTTTTTGCAATTCCATGTTTACAGATTTGATGGCTTCAAATTTCTCGGTCAGCAGAGTGTTCTTCTTTTTAAGTTTCTCTAAACTTTCTTCATTTTCTTTGACAGATTTTCTAAGAGAGTCATTTTCAGATTTCAGCCTACTTAGTTCAGAGCAAACACATTTAAGTTCATTCATCAATTTTTCATTCTGGTTTTTATGCATGTGGATATCTGACAAATAGGCATCATGAGATTGCTTCATATTTGAACAATTTTCACATGGTGAACTTGAACTACCCTGATCACTTTTCTTTTTCAAGTTCTTGTATCATTTTCTTAATTGTTCATGAGACTCAAACAGCTCAGCATATGCATTCTCCCAATCATCTAAAGAAAAATTCTCGAAGATGTTTACCTCCTCCTCATCATCTTCTTCTTCATTTTGGCTGCTGCTATGAATACTTCCTTTAGCCATCATGCAGTTGTCTTCATTTAACCTGTGAGCTAGCTTTAGCTCCTCCAGGATGTCCTTGGCAGACCTGCAATCATAAAAATAAGAGTGTAAGGCTCTGTCAGTGGCTGCTTTCATCAGATTGAAGGCTTTCTGATTTTCTCCATCCTTTGATCTGTGGCTGTTGGTCCATTTGGACACTTTCTTTGGTAATGTGTGAGGACCTTGTGAAATTAATTTCCACAGATCAGGATTAACTGCATCAACATAATTTCGTAGACTGATAAACCACGCATTAAAATTAGAACCATTGAAAATCGGTGGATTACCCATGAAAGCTGATCAGATAAATACAATAGGAATAATAAAGCAACAAGACAACAGGATCGAATCTACAGATTGCTGGACCTTCTAAGCAGACAACCTGCTCTGATACCAATTGTTGGGACGGTGCGATCAATACAGAGGGGGGGGTGAATGTATCCCCTTCAAGAATATTGCCCAAATTTAAAAAATAATTCGCCTGCTACTAGATACAGTTGCAGAGTAAAAGCAATAGAGTTCAAATAGGCATTTGATCGACCAGATGAGTTGCTGACTATACTAGTGGAACCGGATGAAGTCTAATGCCAAAGGACAGAACAATGAAAACTAAACTCACTTAGCAAGATGTAAAGCTCAAGGCCACTGCAGATCGAAACAAGACTATTCAAACAACCTGTGAAATAGATAGAAGATATGGAAGAACACACCACAAGCAAACCACAGAACATCAGGTTTTTAGGTGGTTCGGTCCACAGACCTACGTCCACCCCTCACTCCCAACCGGAGTGAGGCTTCAACTAGCACAAGCTAGAAACTGCAGACTCAGTCTGCAACAGGTGCTGCCACACAGCTTGACTAGGGGAACAACCTCCCCTCTTCCTCCCAACCGGAGGGACACCCCAAGTGACTCCCAGCCACTTGGAAACCAGAGACCAAAGTCTCTCTTCCTCCAGACCGGAGGGACCCCCCTGGACTTGCTACCCACAAGCCCAGAACCGGAGACAAGTCTCCCTTCCTCCAAACCGGAGGGAACCCACAAGTAGCTCCCAGCTACTTGCAACCGGAGATCAGATCTCCCTTCTCCTGACCCACCAGGAGGAACCCGACCTTAGTCCAGAGGATCGGAAGTACAAAGCTAACCAGAGAAACAAAACGGAAAATAAGGAAACATAAAAAGCACAGCAACAAAAGCTGGAAATGAAACACAATAGTCGTTCTGGATTTGATCCACGAACAGACTGAACAAGTCTTCAATAGACTCTCTCCTCTTCTTCTTTTCTTCCTCTTCTTTCTTCTTCTCAGCTCACGCAATCTTTCTCTTCTGCTCTCACTCTCTATTTTCTTCTCTTTCGCAGGCTCTCCCTGTCTCTTCTCTTTCTTCTTCTTCTTTTGCTTCCTTCTTCTTCTGCTCACTGCTTCTCTTCTTTTTTGATCGAACTCTCAGCACTTCTGCACTTCTACTATTCCTCTCAAGACTTCGATCAGTCTCCTTCAGACAACCGAGACTCCCCTTTATAGCAGCTCGAGCAGAGGCAGCACTGGGCGCACGTGCCTCCACATTTCCCGCCCAAGTATTTGGCCACGTGTCAGCATTTCAGCTTCTTGGATCACGTGCCAGACACCTGCAGGATTAAAGAAGTGTTCAGTTGATGAACAAAATTAACACAGGCTGTGCATAGTTCAGCAATGTATAGACTTATAGAAATCAATATAGCAAGTGTGTACAGTGTGAGGGAGTGTATAGACTTAGTTAGTTCTGGCCTCTAACAACGAGTGTATAGACTTGTAACTCTTCAAGAGATCTCAGTGTATAGACTCAACCAATGTATATAGTTGAAGGTCTAACAATCGAGTGTATAGACTTAGTTAGTTCAGGCCTCTAACAACGAGTGTATAGACTTGTAACTCTTCAAGAGATCTCAGTGTATAGACTCAACCAATGTATATAGTTGAAGGTCTAACAATCGAGTGTATAGACTTAGGCTTTGATGAACGAAGTATGGACAGTGAATCGTGAAGGCAGGCAGGCTGTATAGACTTAGCCTTTGATGAACGAAGGTTCAGTGTATAGAGTTGGAATGTTAGGCCCAATGTATAGACTTCAAAGTCCACTGTGGATAGACTTGAAAGTCCACTGTGGATGTATAGACTTGGTGAGGCTCAAGCAATGTACATACTTAGTGAGGCTAAGCGTTGTACAGACTTGGAAGTTCCACTGTGGATGTATGGACTTGATGATCCACTGTGGATGTATAGACTTGAGTGAGTGAAGCCGATGTACAGATTTGCCTATGCGAAGCCACTGTACAGACATTGAAAACGTGAAGCCAGTGTACAGACTTGAAGAACAGTTCAATTTATAGACTTGAAGGCCTTGAGCAAATGTATAGACTTCACGCTGTACAGACTTTAGGCTTTGAACGTTTGAGCAGTACGCAATGTACAGACTTAGCGATGTATAGACTTGGCCAGAAAAACGTAGGGAAAGGTATGAGTGTATAGACTTGGCCAAGCGTAGGAAAAGATGTGGAGTGTATAGACTTGGTGAAATAAAGTCCAGTGTATAGACTTGGTAAAATGAAGTCCAGTGTATAGACTTGTAGATGCGAATACGATGTACAGACTTAGAAGGATTTGAACGAGAGAGTGTATGGACTTGGTTCCTGTAGCAGTGTATAGAGTTGAAGGTCTGAAGGCGATGTATAGACTTGGTGAACACTGCAACAGTAATCAGATGTATAGAGTTGAAGTTTAGACAAACCAGTGTATAGACATGAAGCTTGACAATCCAGTGTATAGAGTTGAAGCTTGGAAGGATGTATAGAGTTGAGCTGTACTGACTTTGGCAATGTGCAGACTTAACTGGTCGGGCAGTGTACAGACTTAGAGTATGAAGACGCCCGATGCCAGTGTACAGACTCAATGATATGAATCCAATGTACAGACTTTGAGGGATGTTAACAATAAGGCATGCTGTACAGACTTACTCAATGAAGCTGATGTATAGACTTTGATACCCAGACAGTCAGTGTTCTGATGGGTCGACGCATCAGCAAGGGTGGGTCGACCCACTACTGTACAGACTTGGCCAATGCTTGAAGCACAGTCCAGTGTATAGACTTGATGCCTTGAAGATCAATGTACATACTTTGAATATGATGACCTAGATGCAATGTATAGATATGAAGAAACTATGCACATTGTATAGACTTGAAGGATGAATGATCAGACAATGTATAGACTTCACAGTTCAGCAGCCATTGTATGGACTTGTACAGTGGTGCGTAGTGTACATACTTTGAAGTCCGACCTAGCAGGATGTGTAGACTTAGAATGCAACAGGATGTCTAGACTTGTTGTGAGGCAATGCACAATGAACATGAACCAATGAATTGAATGCATATAGCAGACATGAACTGAATGTATGCAAGAGAACTAATTAAAGCATTACCTGATCTGAGCATTCACCTTACCTGTCATGATTTGACTTTGACTTGGGTTAACTTCATGACCTATGAGTCATCCTTAAACCTGTTCTGACAGTTTCTCATAATGCAATAGGATTATATCATCAAGGATGTAAACATAATGAGGCATAATACTGTCATCATCAAAACTCCAGAACCACAGGGGACACATCAATCTCCCCCTTTTTGATGATGACAATATTATGAGTCATTGCAATAGATTCATCATGGTGATTATGAAATACCATATAACATGCACCACAGATATGACAAAGTTCATGAACATAAACACCATGTGATGCAAGTGTTGATTGATGCAAAAAATAAAAAAGAATGACTCACAAAAGTTCTCCCCCTTTGACAACATCAAAAAGAAGGGAATGTTCATTGACTGTTGAAGGAGCTATTATGCAATGCAGTGAGTTACAGTCATCAAAAGCAAAAACTCCCCCTGACAAGATACTCTCCTGAGTGAGCATTGAACCACAGGGACATGCAAGAATTCTCCCCCTTAGATCAACAGTCAGGTTTGAAATAATGGAGTCCAATGTGAGAAAGTAAGTACTCAGAATGAATGAGAAAGGTTTTCAATGGGATATCAATTTCATAAATCTGATTAAACAAGTATTTCAGACTCTTCTATTATAGAGATTTATGAATGATCTTCATTGACAAGTCAGATCAGAATATGATGTATGCAAGGCTTGTTTATAAGTTTCCTGTACTCATATCTGAAATCAGTTTTAATAAAAGTGAACCTTGCTTTCATATTGACAGTCTTGTTTGATCTTCTTCTTTCTTACTCACTCAATTTCAAAGATTCCTTTAAGAGATGCAATCAATAGTAATGAAGTTAAACACATAAGAAAAACATTTATTTCTGTCAAGGGTTCCAATAGAATATTTCTTTTGCACATATTTTTCAAATGGTATACTAGATTAGCAACAATTTTCATAACATTCTTCACGAGCACTTGAGTTTAGTACACCCTTGTAACTAGAGGATACACGTTGTTTAGACGCCAGTATCCCTAAGCACTTGGATGGACTAACTGTCGTGCTTCATAGGAACAGAGATTGCATTTACACTTCATGACACACTACAAATCATTTCTTTGATGAGTGAGATGTATTTCTCAGTGTGCATGCTATTGCTCTGCCAGATTATCAATCATTTTTAAGCAGAGTTAACTATGGCACCTCATGACACAGTCCTTTGGACATGGTTTCTCAGTGACCAAGGTCATTGCTCTGACAAGATTTACCCTTAGTCATAATCCATATTCTCAGATGTTTAAAAATCAATACTAATTTCATACATATCAATCAAGGAATATCATGATTTCAAAATTTTCAGAATTCAGAAGAGTTTAAAAGACTCAACATGAAAATGTTGGTTAAAGTTTATTAAGACCAACTCAGATATTTTCAAGATATGTTCATAAGCAAACACAAGACATACATGAAACATCAACCAGCTGAAAGAATCAGACATTCATAATCCTTTATAATAGAAGATTCCTCTTTAATTTATTTTCAGATTTATGATCAGGATATGTACAGAGAATACTTTCTGAGTTTTCAGGAAAGGCCGAAACATTTTTGGGAACAGCCAATTCAACAGATGATACCAATGAATAAGATGAGTGAAGATTGCTGATAACAGTTGAAGCAGGAAGCTGAAATGTGTTGCATTACACATTCATCACAGTGATTTAGGCAAGATAGCAGTTCAATCTGAAGATGGGAAGTTCAGATGGTAGAATATGAATAATGCTCCCCCTAAATGTATGCATGATCTAACATTCCTAAATGTATGCAACTCTGACCTATGGTACCAGGCGGAGGACTTGGTCTAAAGACTACCTCACACATAGTAAGCACTTCCAGACAAAATTCATCTACCCTTTAGTATCTCACTATTTATATACCAAGAGTCATGCACGACAATCCAATGCATATGCAGTTCTACATGCATCTTTTAGCTAACATTATGCCACTTATATGCAATTGTGATGCATGTGCATGTCAAATGTGCAGATGAACATTTTTAAGCATGAGACATCATCCAAGCAACAGACTTACTCAACTCACCTTTTCAGATTTTTTTAGAATGCAATTTGTTTTCAGAGATTATGCATTTTAACAAATATCAACTAACTGCAATTGACATATGCATGCATCAAATGCAGACATCCTTTAAACTCATGTATGCACCAGTGCATGATAAAAGAAAATTACAAAGGCAGATGTAGTTCTGGACATGTATGCATTGACATATTAAGCACGATGTTCAATTAAAATAAAAATTCAGGTGAACAAACATTTAATCAGCAGAGTTGGGGTTTACCAAACTTTGGATGCCTTAGTTTATTTGACCCCCTTTTATTCCTCATCCCAAGGCATACCTGCAAAGCACATATCTCATTTTGTGTTTCTAGGTACCCACGACTTCTTGGGTCCTACTTTGTTAGTAACACCTCTGATTGGTGCTTTCCATATTCTTTGGGCATGTTAGTCATCAGAATTCATTAAATTACACTCACTCATGGAGTGCCCAACCTGCCCACAATAATGACAAGAAACAGCAGATCTTGAATTCTTTTTATGCACAACATTGTTAGCATGGAATCTGTGTGCATTATTCTGAACATAAATTTTATGTGCATTGGCATGAAGATTTCTGTTACTTGCATGAAATTTTGGTTTACCTTTACCTGCCCACCAGCATTCCGAAGCTCGGTGGCCAAATTTTCCACATTCAATGCATGCCAGACTCTTTTCTTTAAAAACAGATTTATTTCTTCCAAAAACATTTCTATTTGCAAGGAGTTTTATATTTTGAGAGAATGTTCTTCCCTGAGCATGCCAACAGTCCTTGACTGTATGGCCATGTTTTCCACAATGAGAACAGTTAGAGAGGGTTTTTCTATGAGAATCTAACCAGCATTGTGCAGCAACATGTCCTATTCTTCCACAATTATAACAATGAATTTTCCTTTCCCTAAAGACATGCTTTCTACCCTGATTGTTGTGTGCAGCTGCTAGGTCATCCTTTTCCATCAAATTACACTCATGCATCAGATGTCCATATTTGTGACAATAGTGACATATCATTTTCTTTCTAGATGCATGTGAGTGTGTGGGTGAAACATGCAGAGTGGGAAGAGGAACATGTTGATGCTTTTCTTTCTGTTTTTCTGTTATTTTCTTTTGAGCAGTTGACTGATAACTTGGAAGGTTCTGAGGGCTGTGAGAGGTTGAGCTGGAAACAAAGGAAGTTTGAACTTTGTTTTGAAAACTCTTCTTGTTTGAAGGGTTATAGCCCAACCCTTCTTTCTGAAAATTAACCTTTGTTCCTAGTATCTTGTCCAGATTATCTTTTTCGTTCACAAATTTTGACAAGGAATTATTTAAATCTTCAATTTCATTTTCCAGAGAAACGATGTGTATTTCATAACTGGCAATCTCTTGTTCATTGCAATTTACACATTCGCTTAGTACCTTGTTTGCAATTTTACATTCCTCAACTTCTTGTTCCAGATTTCTCAATTTTTCAGATTCTTCAATGTGAACCGATTTTCCTTTTTCTAAGAGAAGAAGTTTCTCTGACATAGCAGTGTTCAACTGCTTCAATCCTTCAACCTCTTTAATTAGTTTGTCATTTTTTGATTTTAGATTTTCAATTTCTTCAACAGAGCCTTTATCAGTTTTCATTGAGCTCATTTTATCATTTAGCTCTTCCTCTATCTGTTCAAGCTCCAGAATCTTATTTAACATATCTTTGTTTTCTTCCTTTAGGGAAACAATAAACTCCTTCTGCCATTCTAAATTTGAGTGAAGATTTTCATTTACTTCTTTGAGAAATGGACACTCATTGCATGCAGATTTAACAGAACATATTGTTTGAACCTGAAGTTTTTCACATTGTTTCCTAAGACATTCATTTTCAGATTTTAGAGCATCCAATTCAGCACTAACAAGATCAAATTCTTTCAACAGTTTTTCATTCTGAACTAAATCATTAACATGAACCTGATCATCCTCAATTAAGCCAAGTTTTTCTTTTAGTTCAGAGATTTCACATACAAGTTTTTGATTTTCTTATTTAAATAGGCCAATTTGTTTCCTTGAACTTTTTAACCTAGCTTCAAACTCTTTTAATTCTTTTTGCTGTTTCTCAAGATCTTTCTGCAATTCCATGTTTACAGATTTGATGGCTTCAAATTTCTCGGTCAACAGAGTGTTCTCCTTTTTAAGTTTCTCTAAACTTTCTTCATTTTCTTTGACAGATTTTCTAAGATAGTCATTTTCAGATTTCAGCCTACTTAGTTCAGAGCAAACACATTTAAGTTCATTCATCAATTTTTCATTCTGGTTTTTATGCATGTGGATATCTGACAAATAGGCATCATGAGATTGCTTCATATTTGAACAATTTTCACATGGTGAACTTGAACTACCCTGATCACTTTTCCTTTTCAAGTTCTTGTATCGTTTTCTTAATTGTTCATGAGACTCAAACAGCTCAGCATATGCATTCTCCCAATCATCTAAAGAAAAATTCTCGAAGATGTTTACCTCCTCCTCATCATCTTCTTCTTCATTTTGGTTGCTGCTATGAATACTTCCTTTAGCCATCATGCATTTGTCTTCATTTAACCTGTGAGCTAGCTTCAGCTCCTCCAGGATGTCCTTGGCAGACCTGCAATCATAAAAACAAGAGTGTAAGGCTCTGTCAGTGGCTGCTTTCATCAGATTGAAGGCTTTCTGATTTTTTCCATCCTTTGATCTGTGGCTGTTGGTCCATTTGGACACTTTCTTTGGTAATGTGTGAGGACCTTGTGAAATTAATTTCCACAGATCAGGATTAACTGCATCAACATAATTTCGTAGACTGATAAACCACGCATTAAAATTAGAACCATTGAAAACCGGTGGATTACCCATGAAAGCTGATCAGATAAATGCAATAGGAATAATAAAGCACCAAGACAACAGGATCGAATCTACAGATCGCTGGACCTTCTAAGCAGACAACCTGCTCTGATACCAATTGTTGGGACGGTGCGATCGATACAGAGGGGGGGTGAATGTATCCCCTTCAAGAATATTGCCCAAATTTAAAAAATAATTCGCCTGCTACTAGATACAGTTGCAGAGTAAAAGCAATAGAGTTCAAATAGGCATTTGATCGACCAGATGAGTTGCTGACTATACTAGTGGAACCGGATGAAGTCTAATGCCAAAGGACAGAACAATTAAAACTAAACTCACTTAGCAAGATGTAAAGCTCAAGGCCACTGCAGATCGAAACAAGACTATTCAAACAACCTGTGAAATAGATAGAAGATATGGAAGAACACACCACAAGCAAACCACAGAACAGCAGGTTTTTAGGTGGTTCGGTCCACAGACCTACGTCCACCCCTCACTCCCAATCGGAGTGAGACTTCCACTAGCACAAGCTAGAAACCGCAGACTCAGTCTGCAACAGGTGCTGCCACACAGCTTGACCAGGGGAACAACCTCCCCTCTTCCTCCCAACCGGTGGGACACCCCAAGTGACTCCCAGCCACTTGGAAACCAGAGACCGAAGTCTCTCATCCTCCAGACCGGAGGGACCCCCCTGGACTTGCTACCCACAAGCCCAGAACCGGAGACAAGTCTCCCTTCCTCCAAACCGGAGGGAACCCACAAGTAGCTCCCAGGTACTTACAACCGGAGATCAGATCTCCCTTCTCCTGACCCACCAGGAGGAACCCGACCTCAGTCCAGAGGATCGGAAGTACAAAGCTAACCAGAGAAACAAAAGGGAAAATAAGGAAACATAAAAAGCACAGCAACAAAAGCTGGAAATGAAACACAATAGTCGTTCTGGATTTGATCCACGAACAGACTGAACAGGTCTTCAATAGACTCTCTCCTCTTCTTCTTTTCTTCCTCTTCTTTCTTCTTCTCAGCTCACGCAATCTTTCTCTTCTGCTCTCACTCTCTATTTTCTTCTCTTTCGCAGGCTCTCCCTGTCTCTTCTCTTTCTTCTTCTTCTTCTTCTGCTTCCTTCTTCTTCTGCTCACTGCTTCTCTTCTTTTTTGATCGAACTCTCAGCACTTCTGCACTTCTACTATTCCTCTCAAGACTTCGATCAGTCTCCTTCAGACAACCGAGACTCCCCTTTATAGCAGCTCGAGCAGAGGCAGCACTGGGCGCGCGTGGCCTCCACATTTCCCGCCCAAGTATTTGGCCACGTGTCAGTATTTCAGCTTCTTGGATCACGTGCCAGACACCTGTAGGATTAAAGAAGTGTTCAGTTGATGAACAAAATTAACACAGGCTGTGCATAGTTCAGCAATGTATAGACTTATAGAAATCAATATAGCAAGTGTGTACAGTGTGAGGGAGTGTATAGACTTAGTTAGTTCAGGCGTCTAACAACGAGTGTATAGACTTGTAACTCTTCAAGAGATCTCAGTGTATAGACTCAACCAATGTATATAGTTGAAGGTCTAACAATCGAGTGTATAGACTTAGTTAGTTCAGGCCTCTAACAACGAGTGTATAGACTTGTAACTCTTCAAGAGATCTCAGTGTATAGACTCAACCAATGTATATAGTTGAAGGTCTAACAATCGAGTGTATAGACTTAGGCTTTGATGAACGAAGTATGGACAATGAATCGTGAAGGCAGGCAGGCTGTATAGACTTAGCCTTTGATGAACGAAGGTTCAGTGTATAGAGTTGGAATGTTAGGCCCAATATATAGACTTCAAAGTCCACTGTGGATGTATAGACTTGAAAGTCCACTGTGGATGTATAGACTTGGTGAGGCTCAAGCAATGTACAGACTTAGTGAGGCTAAGCGTTGTACAGACTTGGAAGTTCCACTGTGGATGTATGGACTTGATGATCCACTGTGGATGTATAGACTTGAGTGAGTGAAGCCGATGTACAGACTTGCCTATGCGAAGCCACTGTACAGACATTGAAAACGTGAAGCCAGTGTACAGACTTGAAGAACAGTTCA
This sequence comes from Amorphophallus konjac, assembly GCA_022559845.1. NCBI lineage: Eukaryota > Viridiplantae > Streptophyta > Magnoliopsida > Alismatales > Araceae > Amorphophallus > Amorphophallus konjac. Next base: position 61,157,241 of record CM040129.1, on the reverse strand, counting down.
ATTTATGGACTTGAAGGCCCTGAGCAAATGTATAGACTTCACGCTGTACAGACTTTAGGCTTTGAACGTTTGAGCAATACGCAATGTACAGACTTAGCGATGTATAGACTTGGCCAGGAAAATGTGGGGAAAGGTATGAGTGTATAGACTTGGCCAAGCGTAGGAAAAGATGTGGAGTGTACAGACTTGGTGAAACAAAGTCCAGTGTATAGAATTGGTAAAATGAAGTCCAGTGTATAGACTTGCAGATGCGAAGACGATGTACAGACTTAGAAGAATTTGAACGAGAGAGTGTATGGACTTGGTTCCTGTAGCAGTGTATAGAGTTGAAGGTCTGAAGGCGATGTATAGACTTGGTGAACACTGCAACAGTAATCGGATGTATAGAGTTGAAATTTTGACAAACCAGTGTATAGACATGAAGCTTGACAATCCAGTGTATAGAGTTGAAGCTTGGAAGGATGTATAGAGTTGAGCTGTACTGACTTTGGCAATGTGCAGACTTAACTGGTCGGGCAGTGTACAGACTTAGAGTATGAAGACGCCCGATGCCAGTGTACAGACTCAATGATATGAATCCAATGTACAGACTTTGAGGGATGTTAACAATAAGGCATGCTGTACAGACTTACTCAATGAAGCTGATGTATAGACTTTGATACCCAGACAGTCAGTGTTCTGATGGGTCGACGCATCAGCAAGGGTGGGTCGACCCACTACTGTCCATACTAACTAAACAGACTTGGCCAATGCTTGAAGCACAGTCCAGTGTATAGACTTGATGCCTTGAAGATCAATGTACATACTTTGAATATGATGACCAAGATGCAATGTATAGACATGAATAAACTGTGCACATTGTATAGACTTGAAGGATGAATGATCAGACAATGTATAGACTTCACAGTTCAGCAGCCATTGTATGGACTTGTACAGTGGTGCGCAGTGTACATACTTTGAAGTCCGACCTAGCAGGATGTGTAGACTTAGAATGCAACATGATGTCTAGACTTGTTGTGAGGCAATGCACAATGAACATGAACCAATGAATTGAATGCATATAGCAGACATGAACTGAATGTATGCAGGAGAACTAATTAAAGCATTACCTGATCTGAGCATTCAACTTACCTGTCATGATTTGACTTTGACTTGGGTTAACTTCATGACCTATGAGTCATCCTTAAACCTATTCTGACAGTTTCTCATAATGCAATAGGATTATATCATCAAGGATGTAAACATAATGAGGCATAATACTGTCATCATCAAAACTCCAGAACCACAGGGGACACATCAAGGTTTTTTTAGAAAAAAAAAAGCTAAGGAGTGGCCCGGCGATGAAAAGCGTTCCCGTTAGAAACACGGGTGGCTCGGGTTGAGGTGGCTCCGAATGAGATGGCTCCGGATGAGGATCAGAAATGGATGGCAAAGGAGCACTAGGGGAAGGGCTCCCCGACTGGGGTGGGGGAGGGCTGTCCACTAGGAGGGGAAGAGACCCTTGGGACACCGTAGGTGGGGCCGGGTTGTGGCTACCAGCTATGACCTCCCTAGGTTTGGTGGTGGCTACATCCGGTCTCGGAGGTGGGCAAGGGGAGACCAATCACTCAAAATAAGCACACCGCCTATCCACCCGTTCCGAAATCATTTGCATAAGATCAGCAATGGTGTAGGTTGGAGTAGGGGTATCGTGGTGGACTCGCCCGTAATCAACCAGCCTAGTAGGGGTATCGTGGTTGGAGTATGGATAAACATTTCGACAGCCTTCTTTAGAAGCCGCTCTTTGGCGAAAGAGCATTGCCGAGCCTCGGACATGGGGTAATAATCAAAATATTTATCCATAGCGGCTTCCCAATGTAGGTAGTCGCTCGGGACTTTGGAGCCATAAAAGTCTGGGGCTTCGGGCCTACGGAAGTGGAGAGGGTGGTTCCCAAGCCCATGGGTGGGCCAACGGTCATATCTCCTGGGCAATCGAGATTCCATTGGAAATGGGGAACTACAAGATGGACATGCTGACACTTGGACAAGACACTAGACACGACTATGCAAGGTTGGAATGCACTAACTAATGCACACTAAGGACCCTAGACTTAAACCAAGATCCGGTACCTAGCGGAGTCCGGGGATCTGAAGATACTCTCACGCAAGTGAATCACCTCCCAGATTGGCCTAACCTAACAGTCGGGTGACACCTTTTCATATACCGAATAATGGTATGCAAATGTGACACCTAGACTTAGACACTTTTTTTTTTTGTTTTCAAGCAAAGACTACCCTAGACTCAACTGGGCTCTGATACCAAATTGATGCAAGACGGACACGCGACCTGGGACTCTAGCTCGCTATCGTTCCTAAGCGAGGGAAGATGTGGGACCATGCGCTGTTGAGAAACTGACAGTGAGTCTCGGGTATTGGCTTTCCGCGTGTACTCAGATCGAGTCACGGGACGGATAACTCACTCTCGCTCTCTCGCAGCAGTGATAACAATATATCGGGCTAAGAATCCTAACACTCGCAGTGGCATATACAAATAGATACGAGTAAAGCAAATGTGAAAGGGAGAGGGAGTAAATTTACCTCCACGCTCCGGGCATGGGGAAGGCGATCCCTGCCAAGTACGGTAACTCCCGGTAACAAAATATTACATTAATTACAGTAGTGAATTATCGCCCACTCCACGCAGGGAGGTAAAGGGATACACAAGTGGGCCCGGGAGGACCGTTCTTGGGTTGACGGGTAGCACTTTTATCACCCCGTCGGTGCGGTTCGGACGGCGCAAGCTGCTGGTTGTGGGGCCCACGTGCTAGTCGGCGGGTCCGAGTGGGCCCGTAGTGGTACCACTGTGACGGTGGTTCCAGGAGAGGATCTCCTTGGGACAGCGACAAGCTGGTTCACCTTGTGGAAGGCGAGTCGGCTCCGGTCTTCACTTGTTGGAGTTGCTGCCCACAGATTTAAAGTTCTATTTTTGCAGTGCGTGACTCGGTGAGATCAGCTGTTGCGATCACTCTCGACGTCGGATCGACGCGAAAGTGGTACCGTTGGAAAGCTGACTTGAAGTACTTCGATCGATGTCCAGAGAATAAATTTTGAATTTCCCGGAGTTGGCCTTGTTCGAATTTACAAGTTGCTGGTTGACAAAACCAGATCTGACAGGACAAATCTAAGTTGAAAGAAAAAACTTCGGATCTAAAAGTTGACTCCTTGATGAAAGTTATAGAGAAAGGAGCAAGGAAGACGGGAGTATTTTTTGTTGATTTTCTTGTGGAGGTTTAATAGGGGAAACGGAATTTATGACACTGGTGGGTGGGATCTGGATTGCACAGGATAGAATTGAAATTTGACTGATTTTTATTTTTTTTGGGAGGGGAAAAGAACTTATAAATTCGAGCAAAAATTTGTGGAGACATGTTTGGATGGGTAGAACACCCAGTCCAAATTTGGACTCAATCAAAAAAGGGGAAGGGGGTCAAACTATGGAAGAACTAGCTTGCTAGAACACTTGACAGAACACAGACAGGTCTGGAAGGCTGAAGAACACGAAATTGGAAAAATAGAAAAAGAAGGCTAGAAAATGGAAAACATTTTTTGGGAGAGCGTATTTGGGTGGGGAACCTACCCTCAAAATTTGGGCTCTAGAAGATCATGGAGCTCGGAGCTAAAAATCAAACAAGGGGGTTCTTTCCTGATTTGGACAGAACTTCCGGTGATGGCGGTGGCGATGCGATGGCGGCACGAACGGCGGCGGCAGAGTTGAGCGTCGCACTCAGAGAGGTGGTGGTGGAGATGCATCACACATCTGAAGGAGAGCCTTCACAGCTCTAGAGAGGAGAGAGGGGCGCCCTTAGGCCATTGAGCACAAATGAATATTTTCTTCCATTAATACTAAGTAAATCACAAAGTACAAGGTATATATAGAAAGTGTAAAAAGACCTAAACTAACCTCAGATCTAAATTAGGGGAGGGGTAAAAGGGGGAGTTCACATTTAATTCCCCATGTGTTATGAATCAATTAAAATAAAAATATAAAACCTATTAAACAAATCTAAATGGGGATGGCATCTTGGACTTTAAGGGTTGGAATATTGGACTTTTTAATCTAATTGTCCCCTTGAATGGTCAAGCCATCTAGAAGCCCACCTTGGACCTTTGACTGACCCCACATGGGCCCTAAGGCTTAGGTGGATCAATGGGGAAGGGGATGAGGGGCCCCCACTGGACCTATGGGACTTTTGCACAAAAACCCAAACATCCTTGGGGAATGACAAATTGGCTTATAAAGCCTTATAATTGCAAACCTACTTCCCATGGATATAAATGTAAACTAAAAGGACATAAATACAAAAATAAAAGTTAGTGCTCTTGCTCTGATGTCCCCATCATTATCCTTCTTCCACTGGTCTTTGATAGCACTTCTTTGCTCTGGAGTAAAACCAGCCTCTTCCTCGGTAGTGGGTTCCACATACCCGTCGCAAACTATCTCCCATAGATCTTGCGATCCGAACAACGCCTTGATCGGGATACACCAATTCTCACAGTTATCCTTCATCAACTTGGGAATGGTGGGTTGGACCAAGTTGGATGCCATCTTCAACAACTAGAGAACGAGAAAAGGAAAACATAGATGGATCTCTAGCTAGGATACCACTTTGTTGGAACTGGCAGGCTAGAAGCACGGCTCTAGGTATCCTTTTACTAGATGATCAAGTTACTAAAGGACAAAGATTTACACAAGGCACAACAAAGAAGGATGAACAATTAGAGATTGGTCGAATACTCACCTTCCCTTGTTTCCTAGCTATATTCTCATCTTACAAGATGGCCTTTATATACTCTCTTACATTATTAAAATAGAAGGAAAATAAAAATAAAATAAAGAAGCAATGGGTGGTAGGAATTTAATGTCCCTTCTCAACCTCACACATTAGCATGGGCTAAGTCATGTGTAGAATGGGTAAAATCTAAGTTTGCTATATCTAACACTCCCCATGCCGTGAATGGCAACCGTGTCAGGATTGAAGCAGTCGATTCACGCTCGTCGCTGGGTCTAACGTAGCACCAAAGTTTGCGTTTCGATCCTCTGGATGCTGGGAACAATTCTCTATCATCAATTCACCATTGCTCATCCCATGAGCGACCCAATCAAGCGATGAACATAGAGCCCCATGCGTAAATGTGAACGACTAAAAATAGCAATAATCTGCTGATTTTTCATCAAACCAACAACCTGGCTCTGATACCACTATAAGGTTTCGATTAGGAAACATAGCAGAAGACATCAAAACCTCATATGCATATCGTTGCGAGTTTTTCAAAATTGAACACGAATGGTAAATCCCGTAGAGTGAAGAACGTTTATTTACCTTTGCAGGGTCGAGAATCTCCCAAAACCTCGAAGACGAACGAGAGGAGGATCTCAAAGTCACGAGCCATCCAAGAGTCCAGCCTCTAAGTGTATCCACATGAGCAGAGGAAGCATACGAGATCTGCTTTGCGATCTCCATATGCTTACCCAACCTCAGCACCACCATCCACCGTGGAGGGCGGAGAGAGGAAAAGAGGGCGCCCCTAGGAGAGAGAGAGAGAGAGGAGAGAGGGCGGCCAGGGCTCCATCTAGAGCTTGAGCCAGGGTTTCTCACTTTAGCATTTATTTATAGACCTCTGGAGTTTTTCATAAAAACCTAGTAATTGTCTATAAAGTCCACCCATCCTGGTCTGTCCAATACTCTATTGTGTGTAACCCTCTTGGCCCAATAGTTTGTTTAGTTTTCAAGCCCATTAAGCTAAGAACCCTTCTTAACTTAATAAATCTCGCCCATTAACCCTTAATTGAATTAACATGCTTTTCGATCACAAAATGCACTGAGTAACACCTCGTGATCCCAAATGATACTGGGATAAGCAACCCACATTGTAATATTTCCATTTAAAGATTCCACATAATTATAGATCTTCATTCATCCAATGCCCCTACCAAGACTAGGGTATGGTGCAACTGTCAAACCCTATTGTGTCCCGACTCAACTGAACTCTGTACTCCAAAAAGGTTCATTAGAAAAACTCATTTTTCATGATGAACTCCCATACCCTTGCCATGGGTTTCCTGAGTACAGATCCGTAAGGCATTCTCTCTCTTATATCATACTGAGAGTGAATGATCCCTTGATGTCAAACTAATTACCTTCACAAGAGTTCCACTGAGTTCGAATAAGTAACTGTAAAGGACCCCTAAACTGAAGTCCATAAGTCAATAATCAAATACTCAACAGCTCTCATGTAAGACATCTTTAGTAACTTCGGTCTGACATCCAATTATGCTACTAAGATGATAGAATATCCTGATTGACAGTTAGTATGATTACCATCCAGGGATTTTAAATTGAGTCAGTTCAGTGTGCTCATTCCACTAATGAGCACCCACACACGTACTTCAGTGTCTCCACACTGATGACCATGAGCGCAATCTACCCATCATATGAATAAATATCATGTATTCCAGTCTATCTGGATCTTCAATCTCCCTTCTTGAAGATCCTACAACTGGGAACCTTTAGAACATGTGCATCTGGATAACTGATCTCATTATCATAATCTCATTATGATTTAGTCATCATCGCACAAGTTCAGGGACTTCATTACATTTAGATCACGAAGACACATTAAATGCAACAAAGAAATGGCATTAATATAAATAAGAATGACATATTACAAGAAATGTCACCATCACACATCATGTGATTGGCTTGCAGGGCATACATTTCTATCACCGCTCACCAGCGTAGGAAAGGCCCCATGTGTTGACCAGCCTAGTGCTAACAGGTTCCAATGCACGTCGAGATCTACACAGCCCATGACACCTACCCCTTGTTCTCTCATAACCCTTGCAGGTCAATGCCCTCAGCTCACCAAAGTGAAAAAAAGGAAGTGAGCAGAACACGTCGACCATAAATGCAAGGGAAAAGAGAAGGACTCGGAGAACAATTCATTAACCCGTTGTGAGAGAGTACAAAACATAATTCCAGTCATCTGTCTTCAAGTCATACAAGTCAGTGGTGATATTTAACACCCCTTTTATATTGTATAGGCAGTGGACTTTACATAGGGCCGCCTTCCAGTCCACCATGTAGCTCTGTCGGAAGGCATCGGAGCCTTCCTCCTCTCTCCCTGGTTGTGTGGAGCTCCCCTCGAGTAAAGGCTTCTCTTTGACGCATGGGCACTTAAACACTTCCTCTTTTTCACTTGAAGATGACTCGTGTGCTTGGCTCGCCATCTCAATAGCAAGCAGGAATATCCCATAAAGAACTGCTAAGCCCCTAGACAACCCTGAGCCCCTTGGAGTCACGGGAGGACCACCAATCAGATGACACAGGCATACAATCCTCGAGTTACGCAATGTACCATAAAGTAACCCTGCCAGCCACACCCCTAACACCAATGCGATGGGTCAGAAATCGAGGCACACTCCAACTTCCCAGGGGTCCTTGGAACCATGCAAAGAATGCAAAGACACAATAGACAAAGGAAGGTTCTTTTCCATTCCATAAAGGCCAATTTACTATTTTGGGTGGGTCAAAAACTGAGGCACACTCCAACTTTTGAGGGGTCCTTGGAACCATGAGAAGAATACAAAGACCAAATAGACAAGGGAAGGTTCTTTTCCATTCCATAAAAGGCCAATTTACCAATTTGGGAACACCTATTTAGACGTGCCCCTCCAGAAAAAAAAAGAAGAGAAAGAAAGGAGAAAAGGAAGAGGCGCAATGATGAGCTCGTGGCGTTAGTAGACTAGTGACTCCTCAGGCTTCAGTAGGGGGCCCGGTGCCGGTGCTTAGAGCTGGATCTTGAGCACCTTCGACGGATGCCTTCGGGCTGTTAGGGATGATGACCAGCTCATCGACCATGCCCTAGGGGGCTTTCGTGGCCCCGTCTCCCCCCTCGTCGGTGACACTGGGAGTTGTAGAGTCCCCCTCTGTGATGGCCCATCGTCTAGATACCAGGTAAACCCCATCCCACTTGGATTGTGAGAGGCCTCCCAAGAGCGGTAAAGCTCCGAAGGGATAGAAAGGAGTGTGAGAGTACATTGAACTTCCAGATAAAGCAGTAAGCAATTAAATTTCTATGATCAGGATTGCTAAAATAGCATAAATAAAATTACATTTTCTATAACAATTAAAACTAACAGAGTCCAGTCTAACTAAAGTATAGAACAATAGGAAAGAGAATGTACTCTTAAGTCGGGGGAAGCCCTACACTGGCAAACGCTGGCAACTAAGAACCATGCACTACACCTCCAAGCACGAGAAAGAATAGCTACACCTGAAAAGTCAGGGGTGAGCCTCATCTCACTGGCTCAGTAGGGATCCCGCAGAACCCTACCACGAAACAACGCAGTAACAGTGATGGGACATCGAAGCAAGGCAACAACAAATTTTGAGTTTGCATATTGTCATTAAGTCTCTGGGTTCTCTTGTAAGACTAATTATAAGCCATTGGGCTAGTGATTAGGAATTCATGAGTTTCTTTTATTTATTGAGTCTAGATAGGGGATTGGGCCTCAAACCGACTAGAAGCCCAATTGGGCCACCACTTCACCCTTGGGCACCCGAAGCCCACTTGACCAGTCCTAACCCATTAGGACTTTCCACGCCCAATTAGAACATTCCAAGGCCCAAGGGTGCCCCCCCCTTCAAGCCCCATTTTCTTGACCAAACTTGGTCCACTTGCCACATCACCATGGCTGCCCCCACTCATTACATGCGGTCAATTTTATATAGGGGTCAAATTTCCATGGCGCACTGCCATCCTTGACCAAGCCAAGGAGAGAGGCGCACCCTCCCTTTGCCCATGTGGGCTTGACTAGTCTTCATCCCATTTGTCACCTCCCCATATTAACCCTCCATCTCCCCTTGACCAAGGGTATCTTAGGTCATTGTATTAGTCTAGGGTTTCCATATAAAACCTCTCATGCAATAATTTTAAGCAGAATTAAAGCAAAGAAAATCAAAAATTCTTGGAGCTTGGCCAAGGGCGCCCCTCTGCTCTCTCCTTCTTCCTCCTTACAGCTGCGACAGCTGCAGATCTAGGGTGTGATGCCCTATTCGTGGGAGCGTTTCTCACCTCTATCACATCCTCTGGGTTTGACGCTCAGCCACCGCCGCCACCACCGCTATCCGTGCCGCCATCGAGCCGCCATAACCCCATTTCACCCTGCTATCCTGAGTTCCGAGATCCAAGACAGAACCTCAACAAAAGTTTACTACGCCAAATCTAGCCATTTGATGATCATAAAATTTTTATAGATCATTCCCCATGTTGTCTCATCTTCCCCGTTTAAATTTCACATCGATCCACCGTTGTTTGCCCCTCCTCCCATCTATTTCTTTCCACTCGCGTAATCTGCCTGTTTGTAGATCTGCGACACAGAACCCTGCACAGTCAATTTTCCCACCCCCTAAAACACCTCAGATGATCACCAAAATTTTTATGCATGACCCCCACATCCCCCTCTTTCACCCATATTAATCGCATCACCCAGATCCATCACTTCCTTTTCGATCAAACCCCGTAATCAGGTAGATCACAGTCTGTCCTATAATCTGAGCCAGAACCAGCACAGGAGTGTAGAGTTTCTCAGGCTAAATCCGACCGTTGGATGGTTGTCAATTTCACATATGTTGTAGATATTTAAGACTACATTGCAATGGCGTTGGTTTCGCTCTGATCCGCCTCTGGATCTGAGCACAGCAAGCATTTTCATCGAGTCGCACAGATATGCCCAGTCACAGGACTACGGGATAGGTCTGGGATCTGAAAATCTCGTCGATCCTTCAACTGTGATCTAGCCACCGCCGACCTCAGGGATCGAAGAGGGACCTTTTACCAACGCCAACCACCGCCACCAAAAGTCGACCGGAAGACGCCGTCCCATGTGTCGCACGTGCTTGCTATCTGGCAGATCTGAACCGGACCAATCCGGACCCGCAGCCGGCCTCCGCCGGAAGAGCCCCTCCGGCTTGCCGCCCGTCAACCCAAGATCGGCACTCCTGGATTACTGTTGTAGCCCTGTACCTCTCTGCGTAGAGTGGGCCGTAATTTCTATGTTATAATTATTTATATTTACTGTACTGGTTGTAATTACTGTGTTGTAATTATTTATAATTATTTATAGTTACTGTCTTCCCCACACCCCGAGCGTGGAGGTACATTTTTGCTCCTCTTTTTGTCGCTTTGCTTATCTCGTATATGTTTGAATGCCGTTACTTGCGTACGATAGGATAATTAGCTAGCTTCAAATTTCATCACCACTGTGAGAGAGAGTATGTGACCCGTCCTATTAGCTAGCTTCAAATATATATATATATATATAATTCATGAAAGCTTATATAATAATGGGTTAAAACACACTTATATATATATATATATATATATATATATATCAAAGCATGCATGAATTATATATATATATGATCGCAAATTAAATGGGCCAAAGCACTTATATATATATAAATAATTGGTGCTAATGGGCTTTCACCCATAAATATATATATAGGGAAGAAACCCCAGCCCATTCAACCCACGTATGAGGGCTTTCTCATTTGAACCAGCCTGTTCGAAGAAGCCCTTCTACGAGCCGTAGGTTTTCAAACCCAGTAGGATTTGGTGGCTACATATGAGGAAGGATTAACTTAAGAAAGTTTTATGGAAATTAGGATTCTAATTCGCTTAGGACTCTAGTAGGGTTCTAACCTTATAAATAAGACCTTCAAGGGGCAATGGCAGAGCCATCGTAATTGCTATTCTTGCTGTGCGTCGAAGCCATCATCCGCCACTGCCTTGCTTTGAATGTGCTGCAGTGGCTATTGTTATTGTGAAGAAAAGAACAAGAGTTCTTCTTCCTCCCTTGTAGTAGCTGTGTTGCAGCTGCTGTGCTAATGAAGGGAAGCTTCTTCCCAAACTCCTTCCTGTTGCGGTAGCGGTGCTACTATAGCAGTTGCCTTGATCATCATCCTACTTCTTCTTCGTCCGTCAGCGCATCAACGTAGAGGTAGGCAATCTCCCAAGTTGAACTTGAATGAATAACATGTTAGATTATTAGAACATATAGATTATTTGATGGGTGTCCCTGCTTTCATATATCGGATGTTTAGACTTGTTTTTGAAACGTCTGCACTCGTTACGGCATGAAAATAGAATTAACGACCATGTCTGGGTCGTTATTTTGAAGAATAAACGCCCACGAGAAAAGGCGTCAAATAATCCGGGACAGCTTGACTGTCGCTAATTCCTGTGGTTTGATAATTAATTATATCACATTAAAAATTTTATATCATGTAACCTTTTATCTAAAAATTGTATAGTGCATGTGACCAGAGTCTCCATATTTGCCCTTAAATTTTCATGCCTTTATATAGATATTAACTAATAATATTAACTAGTTAATTAATTTAATGAGTTTATAATAGTTACACGGCGAATCTAAAAATACATTGTAGCGGTTAGTTATAGAGTTTTGCTTTGTTTGACCTTTTCATGGGCATCAGAGTGTCCTTTGATCATGAAATTTTATGGGAGCGTTATTGGGGAGGTGATTGAGTTAGTGAAAGTGGTTGCACCATTTTTCGTGCCCCCTATGTCAAGATCCCCCATCTCTCAACGAAAAATTATTTTGAACATCCGGTTAGGTAGAGTTTTTCGAGCCCGTCATTTCGATATATAGAACGCGTGATTCCGACGTATGTACGTCGAGAACCGGAGGTTTGAAGAAGTTACAATTTATATTTTTAAAATGACGACGTTGAGTTTGTCGTTGAAACCTTTTGACGGCATTAGAAAAAGGCGTCATATCTTTAATATATATATATATATATATATATATATATATATTTTGTAACTATATCTTTGAAAATTCATATCTATTAAGATATGTAACAGAAAATTATAGAAATTATATATTTGGAATCCTTGAATTTTTCTCCTAATTATCGTATATTCTATTTTTCTAAATTATTTTATATAAATTAATGTCTCTTTGAATGTATGTTTTAAAATTATTCAATTAAGTAGATATTGACGTGAATTCTTGTTAAATAAATTAAGTTAAAAATCATAGAATTAACGTCCCTCCAAGTGGTTGCTAATTAATAAATGACACTACTCATGGACGTAAATTAATATAAGTTTATTTAATTATAGTTAATTATAGAATTTGGTGGACATGAATTCTATAATTAACGCATTCATGTTCTCACCGTTTTCTTCCGGTTTTGATCCATACCTCGGGTCTTTTGGCACTTTCATCTCACGTCCGTAGATGGAGTCCATGTTTCATGATTGGTTCACGTTATATACCTCAACTCTCGGTGACATACGAGCCCTCCGTTGGACATTCCGTTCCTTCGGACTGGCAAGTTAGTCATTGAGACCTCCGTTAGTCTCCTCGTAGCCTTGGATTCCCTCAAGGCCGACTGAGCTGGTTGTACTTAATCACCCATATTTTCAGAATGTCATAGTTTTCATATGGTTTATCGATATAACATCCTTATTACAAGTTCTATCTTTGAACTCTATGTTCCATGAAATCTATCTTAATGTTCTTACATGCTTGATCCTTGAAATTCTTGGCCATTAATATGGAATTAGTCTAGACTAAATGTCGGGGGCTATGGGTCCCACTAAAATGACATTTTAAATGCTACGGGTCCTGATCTGACCCTATTGGGCGAGGCAAAGTCCAAACGTTACCGGTATACGATGATCGGGTGCTGGCATTCACCAACTCGGTTATTGGCATTTAGGGGCAATCATATAGTCGTGAGAACTCCTAAGTGTGTGACCAAATACTACCTAGTGCTATTTCCATGAGGGGCGGTCATATCGTCATGATTTTCCCCTTAGTGCATTGGCCAATCCTATATAGTGCTAAATGTGCAAACGCTCTCGTGATAGTGATAATCGGGAGTAATTGCCATCATAGTACACCTTTCTACAGCTTATTGTTCGTCATGAAAAGATCTTGATTTGCCTTATTGGAGGGGTTATCATATCGTCGTGATATTCCCTTAGTGTCTTGGCAAATGCTATATAGTGCCTGTAGAAGTAATTGTTCTACTTCTATATCGATCATCATAAATGTTCTTGAATTATCCCATTGATAGTACTCGTTATCTTGTCACAAAGATCCTTCACAATAATGGATACATTGAAGCTCTCGTGATAGTGTTCGTCATAGAGAGATGAATGTTATATTTCCTCATGAATGCTCTTGATCTAACTTGAGAAAGTGCTTGTGAAGATCTTGCTATACTCTCTTGATTATCATCGTCCTTACTCTTCATGAGGTTATCTAGCATCTTGCTTACTCGTTTGTTTATTATAGTTCTTGAATTTATCTCGTGTTATTATAGTTCTCGATTTCTATATCTTGCAAGACCTGCATGAGCATGTTAAACTATAATTGACTTAAAGCTAGCTTGGAAGCATGAGATATTAAGTCCTACTGAGCGTTCGCTCACCCTACATTTTTTAATATTTTTTAGGTAATGACCTTAGTGACGACGAGACCGAACATGATGGGCAACGGCAAGAGAAGAGAACTCTGACATCTAGATGAACCGTCTAATCTTGTTATCTTGCGTCTTATGTCTCATTGTAGTTATTCTTTATTGAGTCTTTCCGCTTATTATGGGCCCGAATATGTAAAGAACTTATATTTGAAATGAAATTTAGTATTTGTCCAAATTGTGTTTTATGGAAATGACTAGGCTCTGATTGACATGACTGTTTAACTGCCACGTTCCGAGCAAACGACACGTTCCGCTGCTATCGGTTCGGGGCGTGACAGAAGGTGGTATCAGAGCCTAGGCTTTCTAAATCCCTAGGTCATTTAGTCCAAGTCTTAGATTGAGTTCTCCTTGTCAGTTATCCTATAGGAACCCTGTAAGATTTGGGTAGAGCTTTGGGGTTAAATGATAAAATATGTTACATTCGCGTTAGATACCTACCGAGATATGCATATCATTAATCCAAATCTTATTCTTGTAGGCTAGAATGGCCGCTGAGAGAGCTCAGTGGAGAGAGATGCAACGCACTGTCCAGGGTTTAACGCAAGCTTTACAATAAGTTACACAAGGTGGAGCACAGCATGGAGCCGGGGATTTGCATCGGAAGTTCCAAAAGATAAATCCCCCTAAGTTTAGTGGGTCGACTGACCCGGATGAAGCGGAGAATTAGGTGCAAGAAATAGAGAGGACCTTTAAGGTGTTGCAATGCACCGATGAGGAGAAGGTACTATTAGGAACATATCAATTAGAGAAGGATGCCCGAATATGGTGGGGATCTGTGGAAGCAATCTTGCCTAACGAGCAAGCTACATGGGATGAATTCTTAGAACACTTTAATGAAAAGTATTTATCGGAAAGAATTCGTGAGAAGAAAGCTATGGAATTTGCGGCTTTAAAGCAACGTAGTTTGTCAGTCGCCGAGTATGAAGCGAGTTTTTCTAGATTGGCCCGATATGCACCACACTTGGTTTGTACGGAGAAAATGAGAGTAAAGAGATTTATGAATGGCTTGAAGGTGGAACTTATACCTCTACTAGCTCCACTAGAAATTCAAATATATACGGAGATGGTTAGAAAAGTTCAACTCTTGGAAGATGCTATGGATATGATGGAAAGAATCAAAGGAAAGGCCGCCAAGAAGGACTTACCAAATGGATCCAAGAACAAGGAAAATGTGAACGGCAAGAAGAGATTTAATGGAGGCAACAAATTCTATGAAAATAAGAAACCCTGGAATAATGATCGACAAATTGTTCCGGCCAAGGGGAAATACAAGCATTGCAAGAAGGGAAAGCACAATCCGGACGAGTGTTGGTATAAACTTGGAAAATGTATCCGTTGTGGAAGCAGGGATCACAAAATTACTCGATGTTCACTCTTAAAGGAAGAAGCACCGCAAGCAACGGAAGGTAACCCTACAAACCTATCTCATCTAAAACTTGCATGAATCGGATATGACCTTAAGTACTTAGCATGCTATGTGAATGATCTAGCCAGAATACATGCTTTAGATATGGTGATCTTACCCCACAAATTTTGGAAAAGAAACTATGTGAATTTGGGGACCAAATTCTTTTAAGTGGGGGAGGGTGTAGCACCCCGAAAATTTAAATATAAAATAAATAGAAATAATTATAAATATTAGATATAGAAAATAATGGGAATTAAAATTTTGATAAAGGAAAAGTGATAATTAACTAAAATAGTTAATGAGCTTAAATGATAATAAAAGTATAAGTAAATAAAATTGAGAAATAGATACTAGTATGACCTTTGTCTATTTTAGTTTAAAATTAAAATTATAATTCAAGAATAAATACGTACATATACATATAAAGGTTTTCATAGGACCAAAACTGACTCTGATACCCAAAGCAAATAACGGAAATTAATAAGGTAAATAAATAACCAAAGTTATAGGAATTAGGGGTTATATATGTATGAAGTTCTATTAATAAATTAGTTAAAGCTTATATAATAATGGGTTAAAACACACTTATATATATATATATATATATATATATATATATATATATATATATATATATATATATATATATATATATATATCAAAGCATGCATGAATTATATATATATATATATATGATCCCAAATTAAATGGGCCAAAGCACTTATATATATATATAAATAATTGGTGCTAATGGGCTTTCACCCATAAATATATATATAGGGAAGAAACCCCAACCCATTTAACCCACGTATGAGGGCTTTCTCATTTCAACCAGCCTATTCGAAGAAGCCCTTCTACGAGCCGTAGGTTTTCAAACCCAGTAGGATTTGGTGGCTGCATATGAGGAAGGATTAACTTAAGAAAGTTTTATGGAAAATAGGATTCTAATTCACTTAGGACTCTAGTAGGGTTCTAACCTTATAAATAAGACCTTCAAGGGGCAATGGCAGAGCCATCGTAATTGCTATTCTTGCTGTGCGTCGAAGCCATCATCTGCCGCTGCCTTGCTTTGAACGTGCTACAGTGGCTATTGTTATTGTGAAGAAAAGAACAAGAGTTCTTCTTCCTCCCTTGCAGTAGCTGTGTTGCAGCTGCTGTGCTAACGAAGGGAAGCTTCTTCCCAAACTCTTTCCTGTTGCGGTAGCGGTGCTACTACAGCAGTTGCCTTGATCATCATCCTACTTCTTCTTCGTCCGTCAGCGCATCAACGTAAAGGTAGGCAATCTCCCAAGTTGAACTTGAATGAATAACATGTTAGATTATTAGAACATATAGATTATTTGATGGGTGTCCCTGCTTTCATATATCGGATGTTTAGACTTGTTTTTGAAACGTCTGCACTCGTCACGACATGAAAATAGAATTAACGACCATGTCCGGGTCGTTATTTTGAAGAATAAACGCCCAGGAGAAAAGGCGTCAAATAATCCGGGACAGCTTGACTGTCGCTAATTCCTGTGGTTTGATAATTAATTATATCACATTAAAAATTTTATATCATGTAACCTTTTATCTAAAAATTGTATAGTGCATACGACCAGAGTCTCCATATTTTTCCTTAAATTTTCATGCCTTTATATAGATATTAACTAATAATATTAACCAGTTAATTAATTTAATGAGTTTATAATAGTTACACGGCGAATCTAAAAATACACTGTAGCGGTTAGTTATAGAGTTTTGCATTGTTTGACCTTTTCATGGGCATCGGAGTGTCCTTTGATCATGAAATTTTATGGGAGCGTTATTGGGGAGGTGATTGAGGTAGTGAAAGTGGTTGCACCGTTTTTCATGCCCCCTATCTCAAGATCCCCCATCTCTCAACGAAAAATTATTTTGAACATCCGATTAGGTAGAGTTTTTCGAGCCCGTCATTTCGATATATAGAACGCGTGATTCCGACGTATGTACGTCGAGAACCGGAGGTTTGAAGAGGTTACAATTTATATTTTTAAAATGACGACGTTGAGTTTGTCGTTGAAACCTTTTGACGGCATTAGAAAAAGGCGTCATATCTTTAATATATATATATATATTTGTAACTATATCTTTGAAAATTCATATCTATTAAGATATGTAACAGAAAATTATAAAAATTATATATTTGGAATCCTTGAATTTTTTTCCTAATTATCATATATT
Organism: Amorphophallus konjac; assembly: GCA_022559845.1. Classification (NCBI taxonomy): domain Eukaryota; kingdom Viridiplantae; phylum Streptophyta; class Magnoliopsida; order Alismatales; family Araceae; genus Amorphophallus; species Amorphophallus konjac. Next base: position 61,140,072 of record CM040129.1, on the reverse strand, counting down.
CTATTTTTCTAAATTATTTTATATAAATTAATGTCTCTTTGAATGTATGTTTTAAAATTATTCAATTAAGTAGATATTGACGTGAATTCTTGTTAAAAATCATAGAATTAACGTCCCTCCAAGTGGTTGCTAATTAATAAATGACACTACTCACGGACGTAAATTAATATAAGTTTATTTAATTATAGTTAATTATAGAATTTGATGGACATGAATTCTATAATTAACGCATTCATGTTCTCACCGTTTTCTTCCTGTTTTGACCCACACCTCGGGTCTTTTGGCACTTTCATCTCACGTCCGTAGATGGAGTCCATGTTTCATGATTGGTTCACATTATATACCTCAACTCTCGGTGACATACGAGCCCTCCGTTGAACATTCCGTTCCTTCGGACTGGCAAGTTAGTCATTGAGACCTCCGTAAGTCTTCTCGTAGCCTTGAATTCCCTCAAGGCCGACTGAGCTGGTTGTACCTAATCACCCAGATTTCTAGAATGTCATAGTTTTCATATGGTTTATCGATATAACATCCTTATTACAAGTTCTATCTTTGAACTCTATGTTCCTTGAAATCTATCTTAATGTTCTTACATGCTTGATCCTTGAAATTCTTGGCCATTAATATGGAATTAGTCTAGACTAAATGTCAGGGGCTATGGGTCCCACTAAAATGATATTTTAAATGCTACGGGTCCTGATCTAACCCTATTGGGCGAGGCAAAGTCCAAACTTTACCGGTATACGATGATCGGGTGCTGGCATTCACCAACTCGGTTATTGGCATTTAGGGGCAATCGTACAGTCGTGAGAACTCCTAAGTGTGCGGCCAAATACTACCTAGTGCTATTTCCACGAGGGGCAGTCATATCGTCGTGATTTTCCCCTTAGTGCATTGGCCAATCCTATATAGTGCTAGATGTGCAAACGCTCTCGTGATAGTGATGATCGGGAGTAATTGCCATCATAGTACACCTTTCTACAACTTATTGTTCGTCCTTAAAAGATCTTGATTTGCCTTATTGGAGGGGTTATCATATCGTCGTGATATTCCCTTAGTGTCTTGGCAAATGCTATATAGTGCTTGTAGAAGTAATTGTTCTACTTCTATATCGATCATCATAAATGTTCTTGAATTATCCCATTGATAGTACTCGTTATCTTGTCACAAAGGTCCTTCACAATAATGGATACATTGAAGCTCTCGTGATAGTGTTCGTCATAGAGAGATGAATGTTATATTTCCTCATGAATGCTCTTGATCTAACTTGAGAAAGTGTTTGTGAAGATCTTGCTATACTCTCTTGATTATCATCGTCCTTACTCTTCATGAGGTTATCTAGCATCTTGCTTACTCGTTTGTTTATTATAGTTCTTGAATTTATCTCGTGTTATTATAGTTCTCGATTTCTATATCTTGCAAGACCTGCATGAGCATGCTAAACTATAATTGACTTAAAGCTAGCTTGGAAGCATGAGATATTAAGTACTACTGAGCGTTCGCTCACCCTGCGTTTTTTAATGTTTTTCAGGTAATGACCTTAGTGACGACGAGACCGAACATGATGGGCAAGGGAAAGAGTGAAGAGAACTCTGACATATAGATGAACCGTCTAGTCTTTTTATCTTGCGTCTTATGTCTCATTGTAGTTATTCTTTATTGAGTTTTTCCGCTTATTATGGGCCCGAATATGTAAAGAACTTATATTTGAAATGAAATTTATTATTTGTCCAAATTGTGTTTTGTGGAAATGACTATGCTCTGATTGACATGACTTTTTAACTGCCACATTCCGAGCAAACGACACGTTCCGCTGCTATCGGTTCGGGGCGTGACACGTCCCGTCACTCGATCCGAGCACGAGAGTGAGTTTGACCACCCTTGACTCAATGCCGATTTCTTAACCGCGCAGATCCACGCGTTTCCCTCACTTGAGACAAATCAGGAACGTATGCTTCTTGTTAAGGACTTATTCACCTCTCTGGAGCTCTTTGGTGTCAAGTTTCTCGCGTCGTCACTGATCGCATCGTCAATTTAGTCACGTCGTCGCCTAGAGTCCCAGATTTGCATCAAATTGGTCTCAATTCGCATTTCGTCCCTCATCAGTTTGGTATCAGAGCACGGTTTGAGTCTAGGTTAGTTTTGTCCTATGTATACATTTCATCCCTATATCCGGTATATTAAAATGTGTTACTGGAAAGATAGGTTATGCCTATTGGGAAGGTAGCATCCTTGCGTAAGTTCGATCTTCGGATCATAACTCCGTCACGTATTGGATATTGGTTAAGTCGAAGTTCTTCATTTCGCATTAGGTGTCTCATTCAATCTGCATGTAGCTCCATCTCATGTCCATCCTATAGTTCCCCCCAGTTTCTCATGGATTCCCAATCATCGAGATGATATGAATGGTGGCATAGCACCCATGGGCTTAGAAACCAACCCCTCTACTTCAGTAGGCCGGAAGCATTGAACTTTTATGGCTCCAAAGTCCCAAGTGACTACCAACATTGAGAAGCCGCCATGGACAAATAATTTGAGTGTTACGCTATGTCTGATGCCATGAAGGTCGGTTTTTCCAAGGAGAGTCTTTTTCACGAAGTTGCCAAGAAGTGGAGATGCGTTGAATGCATGAGAGACATTAGGAGGCAATGGCCCATCGAGTCATGGTGTGAAATGAAGGATGAGCTTAGGAAGATCTACCTACCCTACCCTATCACCTCCAACCAAGAAGGTCATAGTCGGAGACGAACGGTCCCGTACTTAGATGAGCCTAGGTCCATGACTAGGCTGGGTGATTATGAGCGAATCCACCATGATGCCCCTATTCCAAACCCCACCTTCACCAAACTTGTGAAAATCTTTTCAGATTGGGTGGATAGGATGTGCTCTCGTATTGGGCCACCGATTTCCCCTTGCCCACCTCCGAGACAGGAGGAAGTCATGCCTTAACTTAACAAGGTCGTAGCTGGTAGTCTCAACCCAGAGCCATCTACGGAGACCCAAGGTCTTGCCTCCATCATAGAGGATGTCCCTTCCCCATCCGAGGGAGATTCCTTACTAGAACCTGCACCCTTCGATCTTCATTCGGAGCCATACCTACTTACCAAGGGTGAGATAATCATTGAAGAGCCACTACTTAGCTGGCTAAAGAAGGGTTTGGTCCCAAATGCCTTTTGCTACCCTTCCATGGACCCCGCACTACAAATAGTGCCCGCCAACTCATTCCACACGACCTTCCAGTCCTTTGACCATGTTAAAACTCTGGAATACCTTATTAGGGGGTTAGACTGGCAGTTGACGTGGACGTATATGTTGGCCCCAGGCTTTGACCGACCTAATGGTCGTACCTTCACGCATCCAGCATTGGGGTCCCTTACCTCTGTGTGCACCATGGGTCATATCACCACGGAGGTTCTTTTGTTCCCCCCCATGCCTGATGAGCTTAACTCCATTCCACTTGTCCTGAGGGAAGAACCGTGTCTTCCACATGAAACCACTGTCCCATCTACCGTGATGATGGAAGATGACCATCTGCCCATTGACGAACTCCGAACATGGGCTAGTGTAGTGAGGGAACCCATCGCGAGGGGTCACACATTCTTTGATCACTTCGATCCCTTCCCTAGTGAACCTCTTGACCCACCATCTCTACTCTACTTTGTCAAGGGAGTCCACATCAAACCCCTTCCCCACGGGTCAGTCAACCTATACTTTGGAGCTTGGTTATTACGGAGAACATTCATCATGCATTACCATCATATAGGGATGATGAAGAAGGTGACTATGGCTCTCCTAGCCCTCCAAAAACTCTCAAATCTGTTAGGAAGCCTGTGCATGCCTGGTTCATTTTAGGATGTGGTGGAGGCATCACCCACGACTCCCTCTGGCTCGGGTCGTCTTCACACCCCGGAATTGTTTGAGCTCGGGCATCACTCCATGTGGGCCCAATTATCTATTTTGAAATTTCTATTTGAGTCATTTGATGTATTTTCCCTTTTATTTGAGTCAATTTCATAGGTATTTGGTTTATTTCCCTATGTTTGAGTCATTATCTGATGCGGGACGGACACGGGGACCGACTCTACGTGGTATGGACCTTGGACTCTAGATGCGGACACGACCAGCAACACATGATGGGAGAGACATTAGGCCCGACACGGAGAGCTCCTATGGGCTATACGTCGCTAACAGAACGTAAGCTCACTCATCATCCCAAGCGAGGGAAACGCGGATCGTGCGCGGTTGAAGAACCGACAGAGTTCAAGGTAGTCAGACTCACTTCCGGACTCGGATCGAGTCGCGGGACGGGTCACTCTTGTTGTGCCCCTTGTGCTTTGTTGATGATGTTGTGTTTTAATGATAGCAACATGAATGAGTCACCACATTGTCTTGAATATGTCTGATCTTTTCTGTGGGAGATTGCATGAGTGTGCCATGTCTGAATTGTGAAGAATGCATGTGTATGCTTGAGTCATGCTGTGATATATTGGCTTGTGCTTGATTTCTGTTCTGTGCATTGCTTCTCTGATGATATGTTCATGTTGTAGTTCATTGAGTCTATACATTGTCATGCACATTAGTCAGGCAGCTAGTGTGTACATCGCTTAGTGTAAGCATGGCGAAGTCCAAAGTCTATACACTGCTACATGCATCAAGTCTATACATCCGTCTCACTGTTCACATGCATCAAGTATGTACAGTGTCACGCCCCGAGCGCGGAAGATACCCGGAGACGCGTGACGAGTTTTTATCAATCATGTCAATCAGAGTGGTCGTGTATTCGACACAAAGACAGAGATGCGCAAAATAACAAGATAACCCAATCCTTTATTTCATAATGGATAGACTATTACAAATCCAATACTCTGTTTAATAAAAAGGAAAAGAATACATATTTGACTCAAGAAACTATAGAAAAGACTAGATGACACTTGAGCAGCTCTATCACTTTCACTCTTGACCATTCCCATCCGATTGACTTCCATCGTCGTCGGACTTACCTGAAAAGTAAAAAGGGACAAACGGAATGAGCGAACGCTCAGTAGGAAATTATATCTCAAGTACTAGCAAGGGGTGTAAGTAATTACATCTTTCATGAATGCAATAAAGCTATGCATGCTCGCATAAAACGACAAGATAGAGAGAATGTAATATCAAGGAAATAAGATGAACTTAATCATGAACTTTCAACAAGATAACAAGTTTATTCAAGATATTCAAGCAAGTACGTTTAACAAGTCATGTCAAGAACTTTGGCTATCATGTATCAAGCAAGTAAATTACCCTTTTTCTGGCCACGCAATTCATGTCAAGTCAAGTACGATTCAAGTACAAGATGTGTGTGGAATGTCCAATCAAGCAAGTCAAGTACTCGGTATAATGCCAGATACCTTATCATTTTAACTCCCATGGGCACAAGTACTTTCGGGTGCTCCTCCCAGGACCAGATCGGCCCTATATGCGCAGGCATTTATCATGTGTTTTGACATCCACTCTTGTTTATAGCCAACGTAGAATTTCAATAATCAAGCTTGTAGACACGTATGACAACTTTGATAGAATAGAGTCCAAAATATGACAAAGGACATAGAATGTCGATAATAACGGTATAATCACGATATCGATAAAAATCTAGGTAGAATATGGTTCCCTTAACTTGGGTACCATGACAAATCAATATGGACATTCTTTATATAGAATTGAGGTCCACATGAACAGTATATCAAAGGTAAGATACCCTCATTCCTATCATAGAATTGAGGTTTTTACAAGAACGACATGATATGGCATGATATCATCATCCCATTAAGAATTTATTATGATATACTCTTTGTATAATCATAAGGGCCGGTATCCCATGTTTCTTTAGAGTGACATGGCATCAATGGTGTAATGGGTTTTTAGGGTACAACCAGCTCAGTCGACCTTGAGGGAATCCAAGGTACGAGGAGTCTTACGGAGGTCTCTATGACTAACTCGCTAGTCCAAAGGAACGGAATGTCCAATGGAGAGCTTGTATGTCAATGAGAGTTGAGTGTGATCGATAAAACAACGTGAAAAGTGGGACTATACTCACGGAGTGGAGAATAGTGCTGATATATACGTATATGTATAATATGAAACCATCGGTTAACAGAATCAGGATAAAAATCAGTTTACAGAAAATAACGACTTAGGTCAAGTCGTTTCTCAAGTAATTAAGGCCTAACATAAGGGCGTTTACACGTGTTTCCATTTTGTAGAATTTTCATTAATTCAGTAATTTATCTAAAACGCGCCTTGGTCAGGGTCGTTTCTGAAAGATCTGACGACTACACCAGAAGGCATCTTATTGTTTACATATTTGACAGAATATAATTAATTTTTAGGAATTATCAAAACGCGCCCTGGGCAGGGGCGTTACTATTTAATTCTATTTTTCAGAATATATAAATTTCAGAATTTTAACCGATACACGCCCTAGGAAGGGGCGTTATCTTTCAGATTCACGCCCTATGAGGGGGCGCTAATATGTGGAAAACGACTTTGTCCAAGTCGTTAATTCAAGTTCCTTCAGAAACTTTAAGGACAGTAATAATTTCAGGATAACAGAGGAACGAATGTAATATCATGACAGTAAAGTTAGCAGGTTGAAGACATAGGATCATGCATATATTTATAATCATGATTTCTTAGATAATCAGTTCTTAAGATGGGTGATTAACGGTTTAAAGAAATTAACGCCTGAGTACGGGGCGTTAAACATGAAATTTACGACCTGGGAAGGGTCGTTTCATGTGAATTAGCGCCCTTGACAGGGGCGTCTCTTTCAAAATATTGCAGAAAACGCATGGAAACTATAATAACCGTATGCATGACATGCTTGTATATATATATCTTGCATTAATTTCATTTGGGCTACAGTAACTTGAGAAAACCTACCTGAAGACTTAAAGATTGATATGAAAAAGGGGGACGTTGTTGCTTCACAGCAACAATAACCACAGTAGGAGGAAGAGAAGGCTTTGGTGAAGAACCTTTGTTCTTCGGTTCTGTAACTCCTACAAGAACAGAAGAAGAAACATTAGTATTTCTTCATACTACCTGACCGAAAGTAAAAAGGGAAAAAGAACAATACCTTTGTTCTTCGCGTACGCCGCCTTCTTAACCTATAACAGAAGAAGATGAAGAACTGTTAGTTCTTCATGTAACAGACGTAGAGAAAATCAGAGGAACTATTCCTCTCTCACGTACCTTGCAGATTCCGAACGCCAAATAGCGTCGAAGGGTTCAAGCAGTAAATTATTTATAGGGATTTAGGGGGTCCTATTAGGGTTAGAGTCCTAGTGGAAGTAATGCTTCCAATATAGAGTTCTTGCCCTATTTAAATACTTACTAGATTAACATAATCCTTCCCGGGATAAGCTCCCGTGTCGAACGGAACTCGAATGGAATTAACGACTTTGGTCAGGGCGTCGATTCTTGAATTGACGACCTGGTTCAGGTCGTTTCTTAAGAAGCGCCTTTCGTTAGGGCGTTTCTTTGTTTAAAACACGCCCAAGATAAGGGCGTTTCTTGGCCTTACCGTTTTTGGCGTTTAGAATTTGACGCCGTGTTGTCAGGGCGTCCCTTCTTGAATCACGCCTTTGCTAGAGGCGTTTATAATTTAAATAGCGCCTTTATCCGAGGTGTTATTTTATATTATTTTATTTATCTATTTATTTGATTTATTTTAAAATCTTTATTGTTATTAATATTTTATCAGGGTTGCTACATACAGCGTCTCATGCTGCGTCTTAATTCCTTAAGTCTATACATTGGGGTCGGCTCTGCAAGTCTATACACTGGTCGAGCATTCAAGTCTGAACATTCACAAAGTCCATACATCGACATTATAGCTTGCATAGCTCAAGTCTGCACATTGGGCTTTCACGTGAAGTCTACACATTGGTCTCCACTTGAAGTCTATACATTCGCTAAGGGTCTTCAAGTCCATACACAGTCGTCTGATACATATTGATTGAAGTCTGTACAACATGCCTTGTTGTTCACAGCTTTCTTGTTTGTGACTTCCCTAGTGTTTTGATGATGAGCATCACTATGTTAAATATTGTCATTTTAATCAGATATCTTGCGTAATGTTATGCATTTGAAATTTCCATGATTAACAGGAAAACTGCTAAGAGGTAGTACCTTATATGTCCGTACTGTTCCTTTCATACTTCGTGTTGTCCTTTTTGTACGTCGTGTTGTTCCAACTAGGTTTGCTGAGTGTCTTCGTGCTGTTTACTGAAGCAGCTCGATTTGTTCTGATGAACTTCGAGTCGTTTTCATGTGAACCTCGTGTCATTTCTTTAGTATTTAGTTGCTCATCTCGAGTCATCCGTTTTATTTTTGCTCTTGTGTTTTCGTGTCATTTACTGTAGTTACTCGAGTAGTTTTCCTGCTTTCACTGTTTTATCACGTGTCGTTGTAGTTGTTCCTATTTTCTATCTTCGTGTTGTTTTTCTTAGACCCCGTGTCTTTCTTGCTTTGTGACCACACTTCGTGTCGGTTTCTGTTTTCGTCTTCGAGTTGTTTTCAGTCCGTGTCGTCCTCATTTTTGAGTCATCTTCCTGTGTCTTCGTGTTATCTTTTGTGCTTGTGTCTTCGTGGTATTTTTGTGTTTGAGTCTTCATGTTATTTCTGTATTTGTGTCTTCGTGTTATCTTTTGTGCTTGTGTCTTCGTGTTATTTTTGTGTTTGAGTCTTCATATTATTTCTGTATTTGTGTCTTCGTGTTGTTTTTACGTCTTCGTGTTATTTCTGTGTTTGTGTCTTCGTGTTGTTGTTTTTGTGTCTTCATGTTGTTTTTGTATTTGTGTCTTCGTGTTGCTTCTTTCTATCTTCGTCCAAGGTTCCTCTGATCGTGTGTTTCTATCGTTTCACTCCGTGGTTATTTCCTTCTCACCTCGTGCTGTTCTCATCTAACCTCGTGTCATTCTCTCTTTATTTCGTGCTGTAGTCATCTAGTGCATCTCGTATTGCTATCACATACCTCATGCAGTTTTAGTTCTTGTGGCCCTGAGTTTTAATGGTTTTAATTTCTTTGCAGGAGAAGAAGAAAAATAAAAAGAAGAAGGTGGTCCGAGGAAGAATATTCCCCAGTGACTGGGCGGCACGTGATCCGAGGTTGGAAGGGCAGACAGGATTGTGACACGTGTACTGAAGTTGGCTGAGAGACTGACATGTGGCCACAAGTTCTGGGCGGGAAATGTGGAAGCCACACGCGTCTAGTGCTGCCCTCCTGCTGGCTGCTGCTTATAAAAGGAAGCCTTCATCCAACATATGAAGATTGATCGAAGAAGAAGCCTGGAGAGTAGAAAGCCCTTCGATCCAGAAAAAGAAAAGAGGAAGAAAAAGAGAAGAAGAAGAAATAGAAGAAGTGTGAGCCGAAGAGAATAGAGGAAAAGAGATCAAGAGAGTGAAAAAGCAGAAGAAGAAAAGAGCTGCAGTAGAAAGCAGAAGAAGAAGAGAAGAGACAGAGAGAGCCTACGAAAGAAGAAGAAAAGAAAGAGAAGAAGAGCAGAAGGAAAAGAAGAGAAAGATAGAGTTAGAGAGCTCGTGAGGGTTAAGAGAAAAAGAAAGTGAGAGAGAAGAGAAGAGGGAGAGAAGCTTACCTGAAGATCTGTCTACTGGACCGTGGATCAAATCCAGGCCAGTCAGCTCCATGCGAGCCACATCTGTGTTATCTTTCTTTACAGCTTTCTGATCGCTGTGTATTTTTCCTTTGTTATTTTTCCTTTTTCATTTGGTTAGCGTTGTACTTCCGATCCTCTGGACTGAGGTCGGGTCCCTCCTGGTCTGGAGGAAGAGAGGTCTGCGACCTCTAGTTTGCAGGTGGCTGGAAGTCACTTGTGTCTTCCCTCCGGTTTGGAGGAAGGGAGATCTGATCTCCGGTTCTGGGCTTGTGGGTTGCAAGTCCAGGGGTCCCTCCGGTTGGAGGAAGAGAGGTCTTCGACCTCTGGTTTGCTGGTGACGGGGAGTCACTGGTGGGTTCCCTCCTGGTCTGGAGGAAGAGAGACTTCGGTCTCTGATTTCCAAGTGGCTGGGAGTCACTTGGGGTGTCCCTCCGGTCTGGAGGAAGAGGGGAGGCTGTTCCTCTAGTCAAGCTATTTGGCAGCAAGTGTTTACAGACTGAGTCTACTGTGCTAGCGTTTCTAGTGGAATCCTCACTCCGGTTGGGAGTGAGGGGTGGATGTAGGTCTTGGTGACCGAACCACCTAAAAATCTTCTGTGCTGTGTGATTGGGCTTGTGCGTTTGTTCCTTATCTTTTACCCCCCTTCACAGATTGCTGTCTGCATTCTTGTGTCTATCCGTGCTGAGAGTTGATTGCATTCTTCTGCTTCTGCTAGTTGCTTATTTAGGTGAGCCTTATATATATTTGCTCATTGGTTTAAAAGAAAATTCAATTTATTCTTCAGACTGTCCATCTTGCATTTGATAATGTTGTAGTCTTTTATTGAGCGAAAAGTTTTTAAGGGTGGGATTCATTCACCCCCCCTCTGAATCCTTGCACCGAACCTATCAATTGGTATCAGAGCGGTCTCTAACTTCCAGATCCAACGATCTGCAGAGGATCCTGCTGATTTGATTTCATGCTTTACAGTTCCAGTGTGGTGCATTCTTCTGATATCGCTTTCTAGCTCATTGATCTGAGTCTATTCGATTGCTTTATAATGGCATCACCTACAGTTTTTGATGGTTCTAACTTCAAGAAATGGTCACGTAGTCTATGTGGTTTTATAAACTCTATAGATCCAAAACTGTGGGTTCTCGTTGAACATGGTCCACATGTTTTGCCTCGAGAGAAGAATAAATGGTCCCAGAAGGATAAACAACTGAACAGTGAGAATATAAGAGTTCGGGACATTCTGAAGAATGCTGTAGATGCTAATGTCATTTCCTCTATTCTTACATGTAGGACTGCGAAGGAAATCTGGGATTCAGTGATCACATTGCATGAGAACCAGAAATGTCTAACGGCAAGAGGAAGCACTTCAAGCAATGAAGAAGAAGACCAGGTAAATTCTGAATCTGATTCTGACAAAATGACTTTTGATGATTTAAAGGAAATGTATGCTGAATTGTATGAAAAATATAGAAAAGTAAAATCTGAAAATAAAAGACTAAAGAAAAAGATTGATCAAAATTGTTCTGATTTATCATGTGAAAATTGTTCAAAATTGAAACAATCTCATGATGCTTATCTGATTGATATTCAGAACTATAAGAAGCAATTGGAAGAAGCTGGAAATACAGGCTCAGAAATGAATCAACTGAAACTTGAAAATGAAAAGGCTAAAAGGCTCCAACAAGAAAATCAAGCTGAACTTGACAAGCATAAAGAACACATTTCTGTGCTGAAAAACAAAAATAATGAACTTACTGATAAAATTTCTGAACTAAAGAATGAGCTGAATTCACTAGGAAAAGATCAAATCCTAATTGATGAACTGGTTCAGAATGAACAAATAAGAAAGGAAAATGAAGAGCTGAAGTTACTGAACTCTGCTATGTCTGAGAAGCTTTTAATGCTTGATAAGGAAATTCAATTTGAGAATGAATTGAAACTGAAACAGGAACTAGAAATTGTTAAAAATTTGAATGATGTCATGCAGAGACAAATTATCTCATGTGAGGAAGACTTGACTAATTCAAGACTCAAAATTTGTTCTCTACAATCTGAAATAAGTAAACTTGTTCGTTCCATGTCTAAATCTACCAAGGGAAAAGAGAAAATGAATGTTCCTTTGTGTGATAACGCCACTAAATCAAGTGGAGAGCAAGGATGCAAATCCCAAATTGAAAAATCTGTTAAGAAAAAGTTGTACACTACTTTTGTTCGCAGCTCTGACATTGCAAGCTGCTCTGGGCCTCCTAAAACATCTACATCATCTGTTTTCCAATTCAAGGCCCAGAAAAATGAAGAACAAATAAAAGTTGTGAACAAGGGTAAACAAATGAGCAAAAATGGTAAGAAAAACAAGGATAAACATGTTCCTACTTGTGTCTTTAAATCTGCTACCTATACTGCATCTGATGACTCAATGCATACTGCTCATAGCTCAATTAATTATCCGTATGCATTTGATAAGAGTGTTTCATGCCATTATTGTGGTAAGGTAGGCCATGTAATGGATGATTGCAGATTGTTGATTGAAGATGGGCATGCAAGTGAAACATTGCATTCAAGAAATTCATTTGGTAAAAATCATGCTATTAGGAAGTCCGATACATCTTGTCATTACTGTGGTAGGCATGGTCATTTCATGGATGCCTGTTTCTTCATGAAACAAGATGATAAAATGCATGCTAGGTCTTCTGTTCATCATCACCCCAAAAGAAACATGTATGCTTCAAACCAACACATCATTTGTTATAATTGTAACAAACGTGGTCATAAAGTTGTTGAGTGTTGGTTTAGGACTTCATGGGGATATAATGGTTCAAGAGGTAAGCACCCAAGGTGCTTTGAATGCGGTAAGTATGGGCATGCAGTCAAGGACTGCTGGTATGCTCAGGGAAATCATTTTACTTCAAAATTTGTTGAATTCCCTTCAAATAGAAATTCTCTTGGCAGAAATAAATCTGTTTTTAAAGGAAAGACACCTGTATGCTTTGAATGTGGAAAACCTGGCCACCGAGCTTCTGAATGCTGGTGGGCAGGTAATGGTAAGTCAAAATTTCATACATATAACAGAACATTTAATGCTTATGGTCATAGGTCTCATGCTCCTGTTGAGAAGCATCATAGGACCAGACAATCTGTTGTTTCATGTTATTATTGTGGAAATTTTGGACATTCCATGTCTGATTGTGCTTTTATGGAATTTGATGATAATGTTACAAAAAGAATGTTTAGAACACCTGATAGGGGTAGTGCAGGACCCAAGACTGCTTGGGTCCCTGCAAGATCATATTGATTGATATGTTGCAGGTGTGCCTTGGTGAGAGAAATAAAAGGGGTAATTTAGCCAAGGCACTTAAAAAGGAAACCCCAGGATTCTACATTTCAGGTCAGTTCTGAACTCTGTTTAAATCTCATAATCTGAAAATGATGATTTGTCTGTTTTAATTTCATTATCAAAAATTGTTATTTTGCTTGGTTGACTTTTGATGCTCTTCTCATGCTGTGGTTTGCACTAAATAAATGAGATTGCTTTGCACTGCATATGTCATTTGCATGACCATCATGATATATTAAATGGAACAGTGCTGAAGGGCATATGGAGTATATCTGGATGCTACTGCCATGTGTGAAGTGGTCCTTGGACCAAGTCCTCCACCTAGTACCATGGGTCTAGTTCTCATATAGAGTAGGTTAGTGCATATCATAAAATTTTGAAAAATCTAAAAAGAAATTCACGGCACTTAGACAGGGGGAGCATTCCTATTTCATATCTTCTTCACCTCATGAACTCCTTTTGTTTAAGTAACCTGATTCATTCTCTTGACTATGCGCTATTCAACTGTATTCTCTACTGGTATCTCTAAAATAGCTGATCAGTCTGTATTCCAGACTCAGCTACTGTCTGATGATAAAAATCTCTTCTGATGCTCTTCTCTATTGCTAATTTACTCTTGCACCAGCCTATACTCACCCTTCACATTCTTCTCAGCTGGTGTGACTGAATTGAGTCTACTATTGATTTGTTGGTCAGCTAAACTTAATTTTCTGATCTGAGGAACTTAAGCTGCATGTCATGCAATTCAGTCTGAGATTTTGGTAGAAACTCCTATCATATGGGTTTAAGAATTATCACTGAATCAGACTGATATAAGATTAATGTATTTTCAGCTTTGTAATTAAATGAATTGAAAATATTTGAATGATAAGGTTTAATAAACTTTAACCTCTTGTGTCATGTAATTCTTAAAGTCTCTCATCTGATATCTGAAAATTTAAACTCTAGGCTACTTTGGTAGAGATACATAGAGTGAGTGTTGTGGTTAAACATTAACTTGAAAAAGTTGACTAAATGAAAAATTATGAATTCAGAGCAATGACCCGGTCACTGAGAAACTGAGTTCTTTATCAATGAAATAAAGTATCTCATGTCATGAGGTGCCACAGTTATCTCTGATAAAAATTTAGTGAAACAAAACCTGACAGAGCAATAGCTTATTTGTGTTGAGTAGCTGGGAGTCTGGCCTCTGATAAAGGTGTCTTCTCATGTAAAAAGACACTTATATTGCTAACTCTACTCTCAAAGTGAGAGGCAATGCCAGTTATCACACTGAGTAACTGGGTCACTTCAACTAAGACTTGTTGTGCCTCGTGTAAAAAGGTGATGATCAACTTAAATTGCTCAGGAAAAATATAATGTGCTTCAAATAAAATTATCTTGAAAAATCTGTCAACTCATGTTCTTGAAAAAGTGTTTAACTTCAGTACTAACCTGTGTATTTTTCAAAGGTGCAATTGAGATCATATGTGTAAGATAAAAGATGATTGTTTTTGAGTGTTTTCTGACTATTTGGTTCACTTTTATTAAAACTTGGATTCAGATATGAGTATTGAGTTTAATTTGGCAAAGTTGGTATACATCAAAATTAAATCAGATTGGTTAAGTTGCCACTTCATAACTCCTTATGATAGAAGAGTCTACATCTTTTAAGAGTTATTGAAGTGATGTATGCATTCAAAATCCCTCATGATCAGATTCATGCATGATTAACAAAAACTGTATAGTCAACTCCTCTCTAATCAGTTGACTGATTCCATCTGTATTTTTCTGACCATACAAATGTGAGGTGCCACTCCCATTATTACCTTGTTCACTTGCAGCCTTCTGAACTTCAAAATCCTTATGGTGGTAGATTTCAGATTGATTCCTGAGATGTATTTCCCTCCACACTGTTGGAATCTTCCATCTTGTTCTACAATAAGTTCTGATTCTATGGTATTTTCACCAGAATTCAGATTCTTTGTTATGGCTGATTTCAGATTGATTTATTGGATAACCAGAGTCCATTCCTGTGCTTCAGGGGGAGTTATGGTTTATTAACATCTAAGGGGAGAGTAGTCAATCATGCATGTTGATAGGGGGAGAGCTGTTTCATTGTCATAAGGGAGATCTTCATTTTAAAGAACCATGACTCATTCTCTGCATTTATGTGCTGCATTTGTCTATCAAACCATTTCCCTTCTTTTTGATTATGTCAAATGGGGAGAATAGTTTGATGAGTCAGTGTGACTCATTATGTTGCCATCATCAAAAAGGGGGAGATTGTTGTGCCCCTTGTGCTTTGTTGATGATGTGGTGTTTTAATGATAGCAACATGAATGAGTCATCACATTGTCTTGAATATGTCTGATCTTTTCTGTGGGAGATTGCATGAGTGTGCCATGTCTGAACTGTGAAGAATGCATGTGTATGCTTGAGTCATGCTGTGATATATTGGCTTGTGCTTGATTTCTGTTCTGTGCATTGCTTCTCTGCTGATATGTTCATGTTGTAGTTCATTGAGTCTATACATTGTCATGCACATTAGTCAGGCAGCTAGTGTGTACATCGCTTAGTGTAAGCATGGCGAAGTCCAAAGTCTATACACTGCTACAGGCATCAAGTCTATACATCCGTCTCACTGTTCACATGCATCAAGTATGTATAGCGTCTCATGCTACGTCTTAATTCCTTAAGTCTATACATTGGGGTCGGCTCTGCAAGTCTATACACTAGTCGAGCATTCAAGTCTGAACATTCACAAAGTCCATACATCGACATTATAGCTTGCATAGCTCAAGTCTGCACATTGGGCTTTCACGTGAAGTCTACACATTGGTCTCCACTTGAAGTCTATACATTCGCTAAGGGTCTTCAAGTCCATACACAGTCGTCTGATGCATATTGATTGAAGTCTGTACAACATGCCTTGTTGTTCACAGCTTTCTTATTTGTGACTTCCCTAGTGTTTTGATGATGAGCATCACTATGTTAAATATTATCATTTTAATCAGATATCTTGCGTAATGTTATGCATTTGAAATTTCCATGATTAACAGGAAAATTGCTATGAGGTAGTACCTTGTATGTCCGTACTGTTCCTTTCATACTTCGTGTTGTCCTTTTTGTACGTCGTGTTGTTCCAACTAGGTTTGTTGAGTGTCTTCGTGCTGTTTACTGAAGCAGCTCGATTTGTTTTGATGAACTTCGAGTCGTTTTCTTGTGAACCTCGTGTCGTTTCTTCAGTATTTAGTTGCTCATCTCGAGTCATCCGTTTTATTTTTACTCTTGTGTTTTCGTGTCATTTACAGTAGTTACTCGAGTCGTTTTCCTGCTTTCACTATTTTATCACGTGTCGTTGTAGCTGTTCCTGTTCTCTATCTTCGTGTTATTTTTCCTAGACCCCGCGTCTTTCTTGCTTTGTGACCACACTTCGTGTCGGTTTCTATTTTCATCTTCAAGTTGTTTTCAGTCCGTGTCGTCCTCGTTTTCGAGTCGTCTTCCTGTGTCTTCGTGTTATCTTTTGTGCTTGTGTCTTCGTGTTATTTTTGTGTTTGAGTCTTCATGTTATTTCTGTATTTGTGTCTTCGTGTTATCTTTTGTGCTTGTGTCTTCGTGTTATTTTTGTGTTTGAGTCTTCATGTTATTTCTGTATTTGTGTCTTCATGTTGTTTTTACGTCTTCGTGTTATTTCTGTGTTTGTGTCTTCGTGTTGTTGTTTTTGTCTTCATGTTGTTTTTGTATTTGTGTCTTCGTGTTGCTTCTTTCTATCTTCGTCCAAGGTTCCTCTGATCGTGTGTTTCTATCGTTTCACTCCGTGGTTATTTCCTTCTCACCTCGTGCTGTTCTCATCTAACCTCGTGTCATTCTCTCTTTATTTCGTGCTGTAGTCATCTAGTGCATCTCGTATTGCTATCACATACCTCATGCAGTTTTAGTTCTTGTGGCCCTGAGTTTTAATGGTTTTAATTTCTTTGCAGGAGAAGAAGAAAAATAAAAAGAAGAAGGTGGTCCGAGGAAGAATATTCCCCATTGACTGGGCGGCACGTGATCTGAGACTGGAAGGGCAGACAGGATTGTGACACGTGTGCTGAAGTTGGCTGAGTGACTGACACGTGGCCACAAGTTCTGGGCGGGAAATGTGGAAGCCACACGCGCCCAGTGCTGCCCTCCTGCTGGCTGCTGCTTATAAAAGGAAGCCTTCATCCAACAGATGAAGATTGATCGAAGAAGAAGCCTGGAGAGTAGAAAGCCCTTCGATCCAGAAAAAGAAAAGAGGAAGAAAAAGAGAAGAAGAAGAAATAGAAGAAGTGTGAGCCGAAGAGAATAGAGGAAAAGAGATCAAGAGAGTGAAAAAGCAGAAGAAGAAAAGAGCTGCAGTAGAAAGAAGAAGAAGAAGAGAAGAGAAGAGATAGAGGGAGCCTGCGAAAGAAGAAGAAAAGAAAGAGAAGAAGAGCAGAAGGAAAAGAAGAGAAAGAGAGAGTTAGAGAGCTCGTGAGGGTTAAGAGAAAAAGAAAGTGAGAGAGAAGAGAAGAGGGAGAGAAGCTTACCTGAAGATCTGTCTACTGGACCGTGGATCAAATCCAGGCCAGTCAGCTCCATGCGAGCCACATCTGTGTTATCTTTCTTTACAGCTTTCTGATCGCTGTGTATTTTTCCTTTGTTATTTTTCCTTTTTCATTTGGTTAGCGTTGTACTTCCGATCCTCTGGACCGAGGTCGGGTCCCTCCTGGTTTGGAGGAAGAGAGGTCTGCGACCTCTAGTTTGCATGTGGCTGGAAGTCACTTGTGTGTTCCCTCCGGTTTGGAGGAAGGGAGATCTGATCTCCGGTTCTGGGCTTGTGGGTTGCAAGTCCAGGGGTCCCTCTGGTTGGAGGAAGAGAGGTCTTCGACCTCTGGTTTGCTGGTGACGGGGAGTCACTGGTGGGTTCCCTCCTGGACTGGAGGAAGAGAGACTTCGGTCTCTGGTTTCCAAGTGGCTGGGAGTCACTTGGGGTGTCCCTCCGGTCTGGAGGAAGAGGGGAGGTTGTTCCCCTAGTCAAGCTGTTTGGCAGCAAGTGTTTGCAGACTGAGTCTACTGTGCTAGCGTTGCTAGTGGAATCCTCACTCCGGTTGGGAGTGAGGGGTGGATGTAGGTCTTGGTGACCGAACCACCTAAAAATCTTCTGTGCTGTGTGATTGGGCTTGTGCGTTTGTTCCTTATCTTCTACCCCCCTTCACAGATTGCTTTATGCATTCTTGTTTCTATCCGTGCTGAGAGTTGATTGCATTCTTCTGCTTCTGCTAGTTGCTTATTTAGGTGAGCCTTATATATATTTGCTCATTGGTTTAAAAGAAAATTCAATTTGTTCTTCAGACTGTCCATCTTGCATTTGATAATGTTCTAGTCTTTTATTGAGCGAAAAGTTTTTAAGGGTGGGATTCATTCACCCCCCCTCTGAATCCTTGCACCGAACCTATCAACTCTCACACTCACAGCGGTGACATGAACACACGGGCTAGTACCTATCGCTCTCGACAGCGGCAAAGACCATATGCTAGCTAAGCAAATGAACGCCAAGATGTTCGGACCATTACCTCCACGCACCCGGCGTGGCGAAGACAACCCCGGCCGAATTACGGACTCCCGGTTAACAATGATTACAGCAATACACTAAGTCGACCCACTCCACGCAGGGAGGTAAAAGGTCACATGTGGGGTCTGGGAATCACGCAAATCGGGTTGACGGGCAGCATCTTGAGGTCGCCCGGCGATGCCGAACTCCGCGTTTTCGTGCTTTCCGAGTGGCGGGTTTTACGGACCCGTGGGGCCCGCGGACGGCGCTATCCTCTGGATCTGTGGGGGTGGGACCCACTGTGATGGGGACCCCTGGTGGCGCGCCTCCACGGACGGCGGTCGGCCGGGAACACCGATCGGGGGTCGATCGGCCCCGACTCCCAATTCTGGAACTGCCTTCCCACAGATTTTGGTTGCTGTCTTCCGGCGCGCACTCCGGCAAAAAAGGCCGCTGCGATCAATCCCTACGTCGGATCAGGACGCATGAGATATCGTTGGAAAGCTCTCTTCAAATGCTTAAATCTAGAGCCAGAAAGATCTGCTGGATCTGGTCGGATTAGAACTTTATTGAATTTACAAGTCCCTATTGTACAGTAACTGAAACCTCAGATCTACAGGTGAGTTGTCTGAAGACTGCTTTTGACCGCGAGGAAGATGGCCGATTCAACTCCTGAGCTCTTCATCCAACTTGTGGCATTTTGAACAAGGAGAACGGGGATATTTTTTTTGAACTGATTGGAGGTGGCTGTGATTTTTTATGATTTGTTTATTGGAGGGTGGTCGGATCTGGGAACATGTCAATAGCACTGTAGCTACTCTGAGATCGATTTTTGAAAAATACGGAATGGCCTCAAAAAAATTCCAGAAAATCTGAAGACGGAGGGGTTGGTGGACAGAACTCCCAGTAAAATTGGGAGCTCTAAAAAAAATCAGAAAGAGGTCCGAAAAGGGGAAACACAGGGAGGGTGGAAATTGAAACAGCAAGCAGACAGATCTGGAAATTAAGGTTGGACGAAAATAAAAAAATATCAAATTGGATCTTTATGACCAACCAAAATTTTTGGAACGTTCTTGACACCTCTGGAGCATCCCCTAAAATCCCCAGGTCGATTTTAGCTCGTGGCTGACACAGAGAATTCGTGGAAGCTGCTGTGGTCGGATGAAGGCAGAACTCCGGCGATCTCGGCGGTGATGCGATGGCGGCTCGTGGCGGCGGCGGCGGCGACCGGAATGATAAGGGGAGGAGTCACACCTCCAGAGGGAAGCCTTCACAGCTCCAAGGGGGAGAGAGGGGCGGCCTAGGCCTTTGCTCAAGCAATTTTCCAAGTTCAAATGGCATTAATTCTCCAAAATGGGAAATTACAAGTATTTATGTGTTACATCTCAAATCCATTGTCCACCGTTGGATCTAGGGGATGGGAATGGGTGGCCTGGATTGAGTGTGACACACACACAAAAATTACAATAAAAAAAACAAGGGGGGGCGGCCCATTGACTAGGGTGGGTCAAGGGGACATGTTTGGTAGCCACCTTGGACTTTGAAGTCCACTTGTCTCCCATGTGCCTTTTACCATTCAAACTTCTAGATGCCTCCATTTGACATGTTGACTGACCCCACATGGGGCCCATGAGCTGAGGTGGATCAATGGGAGGGGGTCTGTGGGCCCGGGGGTCCCATTTTATAAATAAACCCCTCTTACAACCAAAATTACATACCGAATAAAATGAAATAAACACACATCACACAAATAAAGTCTAACTAAATATGATAAATGTCGAGACTCAAGGGGGCGTCTCCAGGCTGTCTCCGAGCCAGATGGATGCTGAGGTGGCTCGAGTCGTGCTCCGTGTGCGGTCCCGGTGGCTCTGCGTGTCGCGCCGCTCAACTGCTCGGGTGTCCGCACCAATTCTTCCCGGGTGAGAGAAACTCGACCCTATCGAGTAAGGGTCTGCATAACTCCTGTATCGCTCCAGAAGGTCCGGATCGATCTACTGCAACTCGCCATGCGTGATCCATGTGTCCTCAGTAGCGGGCCGTCCTCTCCATCGCACTAGGTAGCGCGGGTAGGATCCACTCCTGGTAACTGTCACCTGCTCATCTAGTATATGATCTATATGCTCACGCTGCCGTGACAGAGGGGCTAGAGTTGGACACTCAGGTGTGGGATCACTCACAAGGGGAGGAGATGGCTCGAAAGGCTCACTAGGGATCACCGCTGGGTCCCTATATGCAACTAGATTATACCGTATTCCTCGGGCAAGTCCACAATGCTTGGATCCAACGCGTTTCAACACTCTGAATGGACCGGCTCCGCGAGCTTGCAACTTCTTAACGGTTCCAGAGGGAAACCATTCAGGTCTTACTTTGATCATGACATATTCGCCCTCTTGGAACTCTCGGTGGTGTCGGTGAGCATCGGCTAACTCCTAGTACCGTGCATTGCTGACCTCAAAGTGACGACGAACGTCGTCATGCAGACTCCTAACTTGCTTAGCAAAAAGAAAAACATACAGATGCACACACGACCCTAAATAACCCTACAGTTAGTAAAACCCAATCATGTGCAAGGTGGGCCAGGACATCCGAATGTGTGCCATGCATGCATTTGACATAACCGGAGGTTAATGTCATGGTGGACTCCTAGACATCCTACGATGCACCAGTCATGGACATTGGGTTTGGATGTGGGAAGTCCGAGAGGTTTGGGTGGTTTAGGTGGGCCGGGTGAACCAAAGTCTTCATTACCCCCAAATGACGGTTCGGACCTATTGCCATGTGAAGGTTGCCAGGCCCGAGTAGGAGGGGTGTGATAGTGGACCTCCTTAAAGAGGTGGAATGGAGGTTGTGGGCCAAAGGGCCGATGAAGAAAGGGATCGAATGGATCAAAGAATGTGTGACCCCTTGATATGGATTCCCTCATTTCAAGGTCCCATGTGTGGAATTCTAGAAGGTGTTGATGGTCACCTTCATCCGTGAAGGGAGATGAGACGGTGGGGGTATGATGGTGGACTCTCTCGAAAAGGTGGAGTAAATATGGTGGGTCATGGGGTCCACAAGAGAATGGGTCGAAGGGATCAAAGAAGGTATGACCCCTCGGACTAGGCTTCCACAAATCACTGTCCCACATTTGGAAATCCTGGAGGTGCAAATGATCACCTTCATTCATTGTGAGAGATGGGACGACAGTCATAGGTAGAAAGTAAGATTCCTCCCTTGGGCAAAGGGGAATGAAGTCGGACTCGACCGACATAGGGAGGAGTAGAAGAATCTCCATGGTAACATGACCCACGGTGTACATGGAGGTAATAGACCCTAAAGCGGGATGAGTGAAATTACGACCTGTGGGTCGGTCGAAGCCTGGAGCCAACAAGTGCGTAAATGTCCACTGCCGGTCTAACCCTTTAAGAAGGTCATCCAATGTATCCACATAGTGACTAGACCGAAAAGTGGTGTGAAATGAATTGATTGGCACCAGAGGTAGGATAGGTTCCATAGATGGGAAGGGAAGTGGGACCAAGCCCTTCTTGAGCCAGCTAAGAAGCGGCTCGGCTATGTAAAGTGTACCCGTTAGAAATACGGGTGGCTCGGGCTTTGGTGGCTGCAAATGAGATGGTTCCGAATTATGATCGGAAGGTGAGTGTGATGGAGCTCTCATGGGTGGGGAAGGAGGATCCACTATGATGGGGAGAGGGCTTGGGGACTCCGTTGATGGGGCCGGGTTAAGACTACCGGCGATGACCTCCTTAGGCTCGGGTAGGAGTACATCACTAGGAGTACGTGTCCTATCCACCCCATCCAACCGGTCCAAAATCATTTGCATAAGTTCGGCAACGGAGTGGGTTGGAATAGGGATATCCTGGTGGACTCGCCCGTAGTCAACCGTCCTAGGATTGGGTCTTGGCTCATCTACGTGTGGGGCTCTTTGCCTCCGACTAGGACCCACTTGGTTGGAAGTGATTGGGTGGGGCCGGTTGGAGGTGACCGGTTGGGGCACGTAGATCTTCCTAAGCTCTCTCTTCATGTCCCACCATGACTCAATGGGCCATTGCCTCCTAACCTCTCTCAAGCGCTCAATGTGGTCCCACTTTTCGGCGGCCTCGTGTAGAAGCCTCTCCTTGGCAAAATAGAATTGCCCGGCTCCGGACATGGTATAACAATCAAAGTATGTGTCCATGGCGGCCTCCCACTTGAGGTAGTCGCCCGGGCCATTGGAGCCATAGAAATCCGAGGCTTCGGGCCTACGGAAGTGGAGTGGGTGGTTGCCAAGCCCATGGGTGGACCAACGGCCATATTGCCCAGGTGATGGGGATTCCATGTGAATTTGGCGGAACTACATGCTAGACATGCCGACACTTGGACAAGACCGACTGACTCTTATTGGACTACACACGAACTAGGAGACACAAACTAATGCAAACACCGACTAATGCACCTAGACTTAAACCAATATCCGGTACGTGGCGGAGTTAATCGATCCGAAGATCACTCCCGCAAGTGTGCGACCTCCCGATAGGCGTAGCCTAACGTTCGGACAGCACCTTTTAAGATACCGAATTATCGGGATGAAATATAATTTTAAAACACTTTTTTTTGTTTTGAAAATAAATGATGATCCTAGACTCGACTTAGACCATGATGCATGCAATACTTATGCAAGACTACCCTAGTTTCAACTCGCTCTGATACCAAACTGATGCGGGACGGACACGGGGACCGACTCTACGTGGTATGGACCTCGGACTCTAGCTGCGGACACGACCAGCAACACATGATAGGAGAGACACTAAGCCCGACACGGAGAGCTCCTATGGGCTATACGTCGCTAACAGAAACGCAAGCTCACTCGTCGTCCCAAGCGAGGGAAACGCGGATCGTGCGCGGTTGAAGAACCGGCAGAGTTCAAGGTAGTCAGACTCACTTTCGGACTCAGATCGAGTCACGGGACGGGTCACTCTCACACTCACCGCGGTGACATGGACACATGGGCTAGTATCTATCGCTCTCGACAGTGGCAAAGACCATATACTAGCTAAGCAAATGAACGCCAAGAAGTTCGGACCATTACCTCCACGCACCCGGCGTGGCGAAGACAACCCCGGCCGAATTACGGACTCCCTGTTAACAATGATTACAGCAATACACTAAGTCGACCCACTCCACGCAGGGAGGTAAAAGGTCACATGTGGGGTCCGGGAATCGCGCAAATCGGGTTGACGGGCAGCATCTTGATGTCGCCCGGTGATGCCGAACTCCGCATTTTCGTGCTTTCCGAGTGGCGGGTTTTACGGACCCGTGGGGCCCGCGGATGGCGCTGTCCTCTGGATCTGTGGGGGTGGGACCCACTGTGATGGGGACCCCTGGTGGCGCGCCTCCACGGACGGCGGTCGGCCGGGAACACCGATCGGGGGTCGATCGGCCCCGACTCCTAATTCTGGAACTAACTTCCCACGGATTTTGGTTGCTGTCTTCTTGCGCGCGCTCCGGTGAAAACGGCCGCTGCGATCAATCCCGACGTCGGATCGAGACGCATGAGCTATCATTGGAAAGCTCTCTTCAAATGATTCAACCTGGAGCAAGAAAGATCTACTGGATCTGGTCGGATCAGAATTTATTGAATTGACAAGTCCCTGTTGTACAGTAACCGAAACCTCAGATCTGCAGATGAGTTTTCTGAAGACTGCCTTTGACCGCGAGGAAGATAGCCGATTCAGCTCCTGCGATCTTCATCAAATTTGTGGGATTTTGAACAAGGAGAACTGGGATATTTTTTGTGGACTGATTGGAGGTGGCTATGATTTTTTATGATTTGTTTATTGGAGGGTGGTCGGATCTGGGAACAGGTCGACAGCACTGTAGCTAGCTCTGAGATCGATTTTTGAAAAATATGGAATGGCCTCACAAAAATTCGAGAAACTCTGGAGACGGAGGGGTTGGTGGACAAAACTCCCAGTAAAATTGGGAGCTCTAACAAAAATCGGAAAGGGGTCCGAACATTTGAAACACAGGGCGGGTGGAAATTGAAACAGCAAGCAGATAGATCTGGAAATTAAGGTTGGACGAAAATAAAAAAATATCAAATGGGATCTTTATGACAAACCAAAATTTTTGGGATGTGCTTGACACCTCTGGAGCATCCCCTAAAATCCCCAGGTCGATCTGAGCTCGTGGCTGACACAGAGAATTCGTGGAAGCTGCTGTGGTCGGATGAAGCCAGAACTCCGGCGATCGGCGGCTCGTGGTGGCGGCGGCGGCGGCGGCGATCGGAATGATAAGGGGAGGAGTCACACCTCCAGAGGGAAGCCTTCACAGCTCCAAGGGGGAGAGAGGGGCGGCCTAGGCCTTTGCTCAAGCAATTTTCCAAGTTCAAATGGCATTAATTCTCCAAAATGAGAAATTACAAGTATTTATGTGTTACATCTCAAATCCATTGTCCACCGTTGGATCTAGGGGATGGGAATGATGGGTGGCCTGGATTGAGTGTGACACACACACAAAAATTACAATAAAAAAAATAAGGGGGGTGTCCCATTGACTAGGGTGGCTCAAGGGGACATGTTTGGTAGCCACCTTGGACTTTGAAGTCCACTTGTCTCCCATGTGCCTTTTACCATTCGAACTTCTAGATGCCTCCATTTGACATGTTGACTGACCCCACATGGGGCCCATGAGCTGAGGTGGATAAATGGGAGGGGGTCTGTGGGCCCATGGGACCCGGGGGTCCCATTTTACAAATAAACCCCTCTTACAATCAAAATTACATACCGAATAAAATGAAATAAACACACATCACACAAATAAAGTCTAACTAAATATGATAAATGCCGGGACTCAAGGGGGCGTCTCCAGGCTGTGTCCGAGCCAGATGGATGCTGAGGTGGCTCGAGTCGTGCTCCGTGTGCGGTCCCGGTGGCTCGGCGTGTCGCGCCGCTCAACTGCTCGTGTGTCCGCACCATTATCCCCTTGGTTGGCTTATTAGACTGCTTTTGTCATTACATGTAAAGCCAGGGGTAGTTTGGTCATGTAAAAGGTTGGGTCCCTATAAATTGGATCCTAACCCGATTTGTGGAAGCTAATGAAGATTGCCATTTTGTGAGTTCAAAATTCAAATATTAGTGGAGAGATTCCATGTGAGAGGGTGTGAAACCCTGGGTAAAAAACCATCCCATTCCCTCTCTCTCTCTCTCTCTCTCTCTCTCTCTCTCTCTCTCATCAAGGGAGGTTCACCCCCTTCTCTCTCTCCTCACCCTCCCACCTACTTTCTCTCTCCTTCCCCTTCCATTAAGGCTACTCCAACTCCCCACACACCCCTCTTTACTCCACCCCAACCCCAAGAGATCCCCACCCAATCCGAGCTCCACCGTCCAACTCCCAACTACCCGCTTCCCCTTCCCAAGCAAGCTTCCACCTTCTCAAGGTTGAACCCACCTCTCCCAAGGCCAAATTTGAATTTCCCTCCACTCTCTCCTTCCCCCCCCCCCCATGCCCGAGGTCGCCCTAAAGAGGGACCCCTTGAGCTGGTCACCCCATTCTCTATCTCCACTCACCCAAGATCATCCCCCACCTCCCTTCCTTCTCCACCTTGAGCAGAGACCAGCAGCCCCTCTTCTGCGTCCCACCCTCTTCCTACCCCTCCATTTCTGCCCTAGAAACCTTCCACACCTCCCCCACATTCCCCTCCTACCACTCATCCATTCCCCTTCACCAATCAACCACCCTTCGCCCCATTTCAAGGTCATTTTAAGCTACACCGAAGGTCCTATTCGCAGTTGAGGACCTGCAGAGATCCA
Source organism: Amorphophallus konjac (assembly GCA_022559845.1). Classification (NCBI taxonomy): domain Eukaryota; kingdom Viridiplantae; phylum Streptophyta; class Magnoliopsida; order Alismatales; family Araceae; genus Amorphophallus; species Amorphophallus konjac. Next base: position 61,113,759 of record CM040129.1, on the reverse strand, counting down.
GCTCCTTACCGAGCCGGCCCCAACTTCTCCCTGGTGTCCCTAGAAGGACAAGTGGTACCATTGGAAGCGTCTCCAAGTCCTCTATGCAACTGTGGTGGTCTCGTCCCTGTTCGAGTTCGTAGTTGCCCGGAGGAGCCATCTTCGCCGGACTACGCTTCTTCCTCCTGACAGTCAACCTGAAGCCACTTGCAGAGACTACCACAGACATCCTCTTGAGGATCTGGAGGCGGGGTTTGGCTGAGATGTTCTACGACGAGTCGCCTTCCAGTACCAAGAAGCGGCTCCCCAATTGGACCCCGGACGAGCGAGTTCTCAATTTTCTCCCCCGGGTGCGCTGTTTTGTCCACTCTGGGACTAAACATACACCCAATCACTGTTCGCACTATCTTTGTCTACTCCAACCTCCTCCGGTGTCCCCGTGAGTCTCCGTTCAAAGAGGACTCGACAACGAATCCAGCAACTCTGACCCTGCCTGAATCAGAGCTCAGGAGCGTCCGTGGCGACCTCGTCTTCCTTCTGTAGTGGTACCATAGCAATCAGATTCAGAGAACAGAGGTCATGCTCACGACCTTGCCCTGTCCAACACCGGCAACCAAAAATCCCCCAAAAAATCAGACAACCTCCTGGGCCAACCCATGAGATTTTGCCGCTAGTTTCGTTACAAACGGAGTTCGGGGCAATCCGCAGCGATGTCTACACCGACTACCTATCTGCTGTTCTAGAGGGCGGACATAACCGACATCATCCTTTCAATTAGTTCTTAGATCCCCTTTCCCCTCCCCGCCCGGTCGGCTTATAGCCCCTCCTTATGGGAGGTAGTGTTTGAATGTATATGTGACTTCCCCACCCCTTGTTCCACCCCTTGCATGGGGAGTAGTGTTGTAATCCTTTAAACAGGTCCAAACTACACCAGCGTGGCGTGTGGGGAACCCACACTTCCCCGCTCGCCCACGTCTCCGAGCGGGACCGGTTTCTTCAAACTGGTTGAGTAAGTGCTCCAACCCTTGCTTTCCCTAGTGCTTGTTCTTTCAATATTAGTTCATAGCTCCGCTGGCCCTTGAGAGTGAGTGCTCGATCCGCAAGCACCTTTGCTTCAAGTGATCACCGTGGGATAGAGTGTGTAACACGTGCCCTCGGCACAACGTCGGCTCCATTGAATTGGATCTCCATACCCTTGGGATAACCCTTGGCCTTGATGGCTCTCTACCAGCAAGGGCCCAGCCCTCACAACCTCCACTCGGCATCACCGAGTTACCCCGGGCCTTGGGTGAGTGTCAGGTGAGTGGCCGCCGATATCGGTCCGTGTCTATTGCGAATTGTGCTTGCTTGTTAGAGTCCAAGGTGCATCGGTCTTGTGACTATCACCCCCAAGGTGGTGTCACATCAATTAGTATTAGAGCAAGTTTAGACTTGTCTCTACTAAGTCTAAGTCCTAGGACCATTGCATTGAGTCATCTATCCATCAAGTCATTCCCCTCCCTTGCATGTCCACCCGTAGTGGAACCGTATATCGACCTGATCCATCTTCTTCGGTTCCGCCCATGGACCCCAATCCTCAAATCAACCAAGATACCCCTAGGGAGGAACCCCAAGGCCAAATGAACCGGGTGGATGCTGCCCTTGCCACCATTCTTGACCGACTAGAGGCCCTTTCCACTCGACTTGCTCGGCTTGAAGAAAATGATCCCCGCCCAAGGAACATTGGTCCAAGAGCCCACCCTCCACATGCTGAAATTGATAGGGAGGACTTGAATGCTGACCCCTACCATGACTATGAGTGGCCTCGCCACCATCAACATAATGAAAGGCGTCCACAGGACGACCCGGATGACCCTCTCTTAAGGATGATCAAGGTAGAAGCCCCAAACTTTGACGGTTCCCATGAACCAAGTGTCTACTTAGAATGGGAGACCACCATGGACCAATACTTCGAATGGTACCCTATGTCCGACCAAAGGAGAGTGAGATTGGCCAAAATGCATCTCACCAAATTAGTTAAGACTTATTGGCTAAACCAAGAGGGGTTAAGAAGGATTAGGCGAGAGGAGCCTATTGACACTTGGCAAGGCATGAAGAATCAACTTAGAAACAAGTACCTACCCTTATCCTACCACCAAATGCTCTTAGATGAGTGGAAAAGCCCCACCTAAGAAGGGAAGACCATGGTTGAATACATTGAAAAGTTTGACTCCTATCTTTTGAAGTGTGGAGTGCATGAGGACCCGGCCGTCACCTTGTCTCGGTTTAGAAATGGGCTCCAAAATCACATCAAGAGAGAACTTTTCATGAGAGATGTTGACAACCTTGAACAAGCCTACCAAATAGCTTGGGATTTTGGAAGATTCTCTAGGATCCCTAGGTTTGCTCCTCCCCGACCGGCCGATCCCAAAGGCATGGGACCCCGAACCAACCCGCCCCCCCCATGAAGGTCCCTAGTCCAAGTGGAAGTGCCCCATTGTGGCCCTACAATCCCCCTCCCACCATCACTCCAACCAAGACCGCCCCTAGCCATCTTCCTCTACGGAGGGAAGAGAATTCCAAGGGTCCAAGTGTAGGGGGGACCACCCCGGGTAGTGGCCGTCAACAATGCTATAGGTGCCAAGGGTTTGGCCACTTTACTGGGCAATGCCCATCCAAAGGATTGTCTAGTTTACTTATTGAGGAAGAAGCTCCCCCACCCCAAGGGGAACTTGAGAGTGTGGTTGAGGTCCATGAAGCCTCACTAGATTGAGAAGAAGAGTATGAGGCCCAATACCATGAGTCGGGTCTAGACTACACCATTCCATCTACCGACTCCCATCTAGGAGTGATTATATTCACCCTCACCAAACCCCAAGAGGAGGACTCGCGACGAACTTCAATCTTGCACACCTTTGTTAAAATAGGAGGCCATGTGAGAAAAGTGATCTTAGATAATGAGAGTTGTGTCAATGCCGTGTCTCCCAACACCGTTAAACACCTTGGGCTTACTATCACTTTCCACCCTAGCCCATACCGGGTCTCTTGGATCAACAATAATTCCATCCCGGTCAACCTTGCTGCCTTGTGCCCCTCACCTTCTCTTCCTACCATGGCCAAATATGGTGTGATGTTATCCCCATGGAAGTAGGTAGCATCCTACTAGGGAGACCTTGGCTTTATGATGTAGATGCCACTATTTTGGGTAAGACCAACACATGCACCTTTGAGCATGAGGGAAAGAGCATCCGTCTTAATCCCTCCCCACCACATCCTTTGCCTAAGAAAAGCCCGCCCCCTCAAGGTCAACACTCCACCACATTTCAAGTCATGGGGAACTCCACCCCACTAACCCAACCTCTCTCCCAAAACCCCAACCAAGATAAGACTTTGGGAATGACCAAGGGTCTTCATCTCATCACCAAAAAAGAGCTTGAGGAGGAAATAGCTCAAGGGACACCTCTATGTGCGGTAGTCATTTGTCTAGGAGAGCCCACCCCCTCCAACCCCCATCCCATAGAAGTCCGGCATCTCCTAGAGGAGTTTCATGATGTGTTCCTAGAGGAACTCCCGAAGCAACTCCCTCCCATGCATGATGTGCAACACGTAATTGACCTAGTTCTGGGAGCCACCCTTCCAAACCTTCCTCATTATCGCCTCAATCCCACAGAACATGCTGAACTTCGGAGGCAAATAGAGGAACTAATTAGGAAGGGCTTCATCCGCATTAGCAAAAGTCCATGTACCGTCCCGGCCCTTCTCACCTCCAAGAAGGATGGATCATGGCGGATGTGTGTGGATAGTCAGGTCATTAATAAAATTATCGTCAAGTATATGTTCCCCTTCCCTAGGCTTGATGACATGCTTGACATGCTAGCTGGGGCCACTATTTTATCCAAAATCGATCTTAAGATTGGTTATCACCAAGTTAGAATTAGGCCCGGAGATGAGTGGAAACGGCCTTCAAAACCAAAGATGGCCTCTATGAATGGTTAGTCATGCCTTTTGGGCTCTCAAATGCCCCAAGTACTTTCATGCGTCTTATGACAGAAGTCCTTAGGCCTTACATTGGGGTCTTTCTAGTGGTCTATTTTGATGACATCCTCATCTATAGTCAGTCCCAAGAGGCCCACCTTGACCATCTTAGGCAAGTTTGCACAGTCCTTTGGCATGAAAGTCTATTTGCCAACCCAGGGAAGTGTCATTTCATGACCAAGTCCATTACCTTCCTAGGATTTGTAGTCTCCACCGAGGGAGTCTCCATGGACCCCAATAAGGTCCAAGCTATTCTTGATTGGTCGAAACCCCACAACCTCCATGAGGTCTCAAGCTTCCACGGGTTGGCCACATTCCATAGGAGGTTTATCTGGGGATTCAGCACCTTTACTGCCCCCATCACTGATTATCTCAAAAAGGGGACCTTTGTGTGGACCAAACCCACCTCCAAAGTCTTCCAAGAGCTTAAGGAGAGCATGACCCAATCCCCGGTCCTATGCCTGCCCGATTTCTCCAAAGTCTTTGAAGTCACATGTGATGCATCCGGGGTAGGAATAGGCGGGATCCATAGTCAGGAAGGGCACCCCGTGGCCTTCTTCATAGAGAAGCTATGTGATGCTAGGACAAGATACTCCACTTATGACAAGGAGTTCTAAGCCGTGGTTCAGTCCCTCTGACATTGGAGGCACTACTTGTTGCCCAAATAATTTGTCATCTTTTCCGACCATGAGGCCCTAAAATACCTCAACTCCCAACAAAAGTTGAATGTCTGACATGCCCGTTGGGTTGAGTGCATCCAATCCTATACCTTTGTAATCAAACACAAGGCTGGAAGTGAGAACCGCGAAGCGGATGCACTCACTAGGAGGATCTCTTTGTTGTCCACTATCCATGTGGAGGTTACCAGGTTTGAGAGACTCAAGGATGAGTACCCTGACTGCCCAGTCTTTGGGCACATTTATACCACCTTGACCACCCCGTCTAGCCGGGAACATGAGGGTTTTATCTTAGAGGATGGGTTCCTCTTCAAGGGCCCAAAGCTTTGCATACCACGGACCTCACTCCGTGATTTCTTGGTCTGGGAATTACATGCGGCGGGACTAGCTGGTCATTTTGGGGTTCACAAAACCATTGCTCTAGTTGAGGGTCAATTTTATTGGCCATGTCTAAAAAGAGACGTAGCCAAGATTGTGAGTCAATGCCGCACATGTGCTTCGGCCGAACAGGTGAAGCAAAACACCGGCCTTTACACCCCTCTCCCCATCCCCGACCGTCTATAGCAAGACTCGAGCATGGACTTTGTGTTAGGCCTACCCATGACTCAAAGGAAACATGACTCGATCTTTGTGGTAGTTGACAGATTGTCTAAGATGGCCCATTTCATCCCATGCTCCAAAACCTCAGATGCTTCCCAAGTGGCCAGGTTGTTCTTTGATGAGGTTGTTCGCCTCCACGGGTTACCCAAAACCATAGTCTCCGATAGGGATGCCAAGTTCACCAGCTACTTTTGGAAGACCCTTTGGCACTTGATGGGTACCCTCCTCAAATTCTCCACAGCATACCACCCTCAAACTGATGGCCAAACCGAAATTGTCAATCAGAGTCTAGGGAACCTCCTTAGGTGTCTTGTTAAGGATCGTCCAGGGAATTGAGATCTCATTCTACCTCAGGCTGAATTTGCATATAACAACTCTGTCAATACCCAGGTGTCTGTTTGAAGCTGTGCATTGGTACAAGCCAAGGAAACCTTTAGATCTCATTACCATTTCCCAGCATGCTAGAGTGTCTATTTCAGCTGAGTCATTTGCCCAACACATTAGAGAATTGCATGAAGAAATCCGCAAGCACATCAACAAAAAGAATGAGACTTATAAAAGGCCAGCCGACTCTCATCGACGTCACCAAGAATTTCACGTGGGTGATTTTGTGATGGTGAGGACAGAGAGGCTCTCCCCAGGAGTCATCTCAAAATTGAGGCCTCGTGGGGCTGGTCCCTTCCAGGTTCTGAGGCGCATTGGCACTGATGCCTATGAGTTAGATCTCGCCGAGGAGTATGGAGTGAGCCCCACATTCAACGTGGCCGACCTAGTGCCATATAAGAGTCCCACGGTGGTACCAGTTGACACCAGTTTTATGATCAATAAGTTGGGTCATCTCCTTGTTTATCTATATAATGCTCCGAGTTGTTCACTCTTCATCGAGTCTCCTTGATCAGTTTGAAGCCTGTTTCTTGGGTCTTCTCTCCTTGGTTGAGTGTGGTTCCTTGTTGGATGAAGCTTAGCAAGCTCTTATCAATTTTGATACTCATTGTTAATAACGGTCCTCACTGGGGGTGTTACTTCCATATAACACATGATCACTGGGCCGTTACTTAGTGAAGAGTCCTAAAGTTTGAGGCCTTTGTTCTAAAGCTTATCCTCTTGCTTATATGTTGAATATAACGGTCTATTGTGCAGCCGTTACTTTCTTCCAACGCGTCCAGCCTTGGCCGTTACTTTCCTTCGAGAGTCCAACTTGTTTGATCTTCTTCCCGTTGATCTTATCTCTTTTGAGATAAGGTTGAATGTGACGGTATCCCTCTAACGCGTTATTTTCATGTGGCGGTCTGTCGACCAGCCGTTACATCCAACAGAGAGTCCTGGCAGTTCAGGCCTTTTCTCTGCTACTCCGTGGTCGAGATAAGAGTTTGAATTGTTGATTTCTCTTCCAAATTTGATCCTCAGAACCTTCTATTTGTTTCTATGGACTCTTGGTGATATTATCTTCAAGGATTTGCTAAGAGTTATCTTTTTATCTTGCTGGATTATCCTCTGCTCGACCGGAGAGTTTGAGGGTCTATAAATAGCACCCTTAACTTCATGGCCCGAGGGAGGAAGATCTGGAGTTCGCGTCGAAGTGCTGCCGCATTCTGGAGTCACATCTGACCAAGGAGAATTGTCTTTCAACTTTCATCTGCTTCACGGTGAAGGGAGTATCCGATCCATTGGTTTTCAAAGTTCATCATTACATATTGTGTTCTTCCTCATCTCCCTTTCATCAAAAGCATTGTCCTTTTTCTTTTCTCCACGTTCTCCCTGGTTTTTCATCATCTAAACATCCCCCTATCTTTTTAAAACGCCCAGAGGGGTTAAAAAACCAAAACCTTCCCGGTACTTTCCTTTCCTTTTGCATGCTATTGAGTTTATTGAAGAATTGATGCTATATTGTTTAAAGGGCTAATTTGGGTCTATTTTCTTGTGTTTTCATGTCCTTTGGCAGGTTTACAGGTTCACCATACGAGGCCCAAGTCTTCTGGCCGGCTGGAAGAGTTGGAGTTAAAAGAATTCATAAACTATTACTGCAGGTTATTTGACGGTCTTGTGGAGGCGCGTCAGATTCATATAGCGGTGCATCGAGCGATCGTCACTTCTAAGTGACGCGTGGACTTTTGGCCGTTGCATTCTGTTGATCTGCAGATTTCCTTGATTTTCTCTCTCCCATGGGCGGGTGCTTCATCCACCTATTTCCAAGGTATTTTCAAGTCTTTGGCTTGTTTCTACTTTGGTGGCGATCACGTTCTTTCTTGGTATTGGGCATTAACTTTCTCTTTCTCTCTCATATCTCTCATTCTCTTTCCTTGCTCCACCCTTGCGGTGTGTTTTTATTTGCTTTTGCTCCACGCCCGGCGTGTGTTTTTCTTTATTTCCTTAGTTTAGTTTGATGATTGAGATAGCATGCCCATGCTAGAGCTTGTTCTGGTTGCCTAGGTTCATGGTTCGCATGTCCTTGGGTTGATTGAGATCTTTGATTTTTGCTTATCATCTTTATTGCACATAAAACAAAAGGAAGAAGAGAAGCAAAACAAATCAACAGATAATTTTTTGGCGATCACGGTGGGACAACTTGTGCCAATCGTGTCTTGATCCCTGTTTAAACCTGCCATCATTCCCTTGTTTGATTGTCCTCGGATCTCCCTCTTACTTCATCTTATTTCTGGTTTTCTGGGTTTTCTGACGGCCCTCTCTCCCTGCGTTACTACACTCTGACGCAGGGGTATTGGACCGTTATACACCTGATCATGTGTGCGGGCTTTTCACTGATTTCCCTTTTATTTCTGGTTGTTTTTGGCTCTCTGGCTCATCCGACGGTCCTGGTGCTCTGCGTTATATTACTTCTGGCGGTCTGGTCTTCGACCGTTATTATCTTTTGACGCAGGGTATATAGACCGTTATACTCTAGATAGGTATGCATCCCGAGGTGCATTACTTTCCGTAGTTTCTGCTGTGATTTCCTTGCTTGGGTGATATCTGACTTCCTCCTTGATTGTTCTACATATTTACATCATTGTGTGCATAGTTGTTTGCTAGATTCTAGGCTAGATTTTGCATGCACTCCGGTGCACATAGGTTCATTCATACTTTCATACATTAGATTGCATTTCCTACCTTGGTGTGCGGACCTCTCGTCTCCATATTCCTTGGGGCCGACTAGGAAATCACACCAGGGACCTCCATAAGTCCCCGTGAGCCGTGGATTCCCACACGGACGCCGGGCCGGTTGTACCTTTTCCACCCCGTGTCTAGGGTTACATAAGTGAAGGAGTGGTCACACTCAGAGTCAAACCAAGCTTTACATCCATCTCCCATCAGGAACCTATTGTTGAGAGCTCATATTAATCCATCCGCTAAAGTTCCAAAGGAGAAATCATAAGAATCGTGAAGCATCATATTAAACAACTTGGTTGACTTTGAGTGTCTTCATCTCTTGCTACTTATATCTTTGTGATAAATAGTCTAAGTTTGGTTGCTCATTGTGTGTTGGTGTTGTGTTGTTTGCATCTTGTTAAGGTTGTTCGTTGCATGTGGAGTTATTTTCGTCAGTTGGAAGCACCTCCTAGGGTCAGCTCATTCTCCAAGTTCTACTCAAATCCGCTCTTCGAATCTACCATGGCTTCTTTCAATCCTCCCCGTTCCCAGGAGGATTCTCTTCCTCAAGGGCTTCTTGAAAACCCTGCTAGGGTTACCTCGTTCTCTTCTGGAGAGGGGACGACCCCCCTTCCGTCCTCTACCTCCATGGAAGGTGGTCAGGCTACCCCTTCCTTCTCTACTCCTTCTGCGGGCTCCATTCTCTAGATGATGGCCCAATTGGATCCGGCCCAACTCCAAACTATCTATCAGGCCATGCAAGGATCCAATATCTCCCCTCCACGATTATGCAGGGTCAATCCAATCCTCTCATCCAGCCCACCCTAATTAATCTCACTCTGGTCCAACCCCGGACCATCACATTCACCGGCATGGAGACGGGCCAATCTTCCGCTTCGGCCCAGCAATCTTTTGACCAAGGGAAAGCTCATATCCCTTCTTTCACACAGATGGATCATCACTTGTCTAGCCCACTTGTTCCACAAGTCCTGCTGGGTCCCTCCAATTTCTGCACCCTCAGTCAGGGGTAGTCCAAGCCCACTCCAATCTGGGTCAATCTCAGACCCAATATCCTTCTTATGGACCCCCTATGTCGGCCGCTTATCCTTCGGTTCCTTCTTATGGGCTCCCACCTCCTACTACAATTCACCCCTCTGCTCCTCAACTTCAAGCATCATCTCTTGCTACCCCTGCTCCATCCCGAGAGCAGGAATTGCTTGATAAATGGGCCACCATGCAACAACAACTCAACTTCCTCCAGAAACGGGTTGGCCCACAATCCTTGGCCGATGTTCCTGTTCCCAGTTTCCAGAACATCCGGTTCCCTCCCTAGTCTGAGCTCCCCAATTATAGAAAATATGATAGGAACGGAAATCCCTTTATTCACGTAAGGGATTTCTTATATGAATCGGCCCAATTCCAATATGATGATCGTCTTATGGCGTATTTATTCCGCCGATCATTGGATGGTGTTGCACTGGAATGGTTTTATTCGCTGCCATTGGAAGAAGCGGAGAGCTTTAAGGTAGTAAAAGACAAGTTTATTCAGCGGTTTCAAGACCGGGTCGGCCCGAAATATTCTTTCACAGATCTGGTGGCCGAAAATATGAAAACAGATGAGGAGTTTGCCACTTATGCAGATAGGTGGAGGCAGATGGCCGCTAGAGTACCTGGCCATATTCCGGAGGAAGGGAAGGTCAAGCTACTTATTTCAAATGCTACTCCAACCTTCCGAAACATCATGGCAATGAACGACATAGCCAACATGCACCAACTATATAGCCGGGCACGCTTTATTCAGACTCAGTTCAAGGACTCCCCTATCCATTCTCTATTCGAAAACCAAAAGCCCAAGTACCATAAAAAGGCACAAGGGCCGGTTACAGAAGGGGTCCAAACGAATGAGCAGGTTCAAGCCGTTTCTTTTCCATTCCAAAACGCACCTTTCCGCTTCCCTCAAAACCCCCGCACTCCACAAAATCCCACCCCACAAAACTTCCAAATCACTCCGCAAAACCCTCCGCCCACCTTCACCACTCCACAAAACACCTTTGCCGCACCGCAGCAATCACCACAACCCCCACAATACCACAACGTCCCTCCACCCAATGGCTATAACAACAACTCAAATAACAAGCGCCCGGCTCATAAGAGGGCACAATATCCTCCACTGCCAGAGACCCTCACGGATATTTTTTCGGCTCTTATGTCGGTTAATGCTATACAGCTTCCTCCGGAATGGCCCAACTGGAATCCGGCCGTTGATCAGACGAAGTATTGTATATTCCACAGGCAACCAGGACATACCATTGAAGGATGTTTTCAATTCCGGGACCTAGTATATGATCTTCATGAAGAACAGAGGATAGATTTGGCCGAAATGCACAGGGCCATTGTTGAGATTAAAGAAAAGAGAAGGCAGCCGCAGAGGCAGCAAGTGCAGCAGCATCAAGCACCGCAGCCGCAGCAACCGCCGCAACAGCAGCAACCACAGCAGGTTCAGGATCTGGGGATCCATCAAAATCCGATGCCAAACCATCCACCCGCTCCACAACCTCAGCCGCCGGCGCCGGCGCAAGTCAATGTAGTCCAACCCCCGGCTCCTAACACCGAGTGGTCTTTTGATGATGATGGTACTGCACCACAAGTAATGGCCCTCCACCATAACCACCGCAACCCCCTCACTCCTTCATTTATCCTCCCTACACACCCAACACCCTCTCCGCTTGTCCTTCCATTCACACCCGCACCAGCAAATCCGCCACCACCCACAGCGCCATCATACCCACCATTAGTTACCCCCGCTACGATCATAACCACCCCCTCATCCAATCCTCCGCACGTCGCCCTACCTACACTCGTCCTCCCACCATCCGCACCATCCCCCATCATCACCCCACCTTCTGCTCATCCCACGCCACTCATCCAGCCACCATCTCTTGTTAACCCCAACATTACCTACCACCAAATCACCTCTCCTATGCAGCCTATTCCACTCATCCACCCTACCGGGCCAATAATATCATCTCCCGATGCCGCGGCAAATTGCGCCTTAAGAAGCAGGAAGTTGTTCCATTGGAATTACCCCACTACCTCCAATCCCCAGTCCTCTCAGCCAACAGCCAAGCAAGAAGAGGCCGAACCTCTACCAGGAACTCAGTATGACTTGCTACATCATCTGGACCGAGTGTCCGCCAAAATATCAGTTCTGGAACTTATCAAGAGGTCCACCCTTCATCAAGATGCTCTCAGGGATTTCTTACAGAAGGTGATGGTCAGTGAGGACATGGCAGTTGACAGCTTACCAACAGCACTAGCAACTATTTCTAAAGGGCCGACAATTACATTCTCAGAAACGAGCTAGCACCTCCAGAGGCTCGGCAGATGCCGCTCTGCATTACAATTATTCTGAATAAGGTCAGCATTGAGGCAGCACTGGTTGACACAGGGGCTTCAATTAATGTATGCCCGCTCAGTACCCTCCGAGCTTGCAATATATCTGAAGGGCTACTGCGACCTACCCCCAACACTATAGCAGCATATGACAACTCGAGGAGAGCATGCCACGGGGTAGTCACTATTCAAGCGGAGCTCGGGCCCCTCACTATGCCCGTGGAGTTCTATGTGCTGGACATTGACCCCATGTTTAAGGCGATCTTGGGTCGTCCATGGATTGATACACTCGGTGCCGTACCCTCCACCGCACATCAGTGCGTCAAATTCCCTTTCCAAGGGAGGGTCGTCAAAGTCAAGAGCTTGTCCACGGTTCAATCGGTTAAGGCCATTTCAGAACAGATTCTTCCTACACTTTGGCCAAGCAACGACCCGTCATATCAGTGCTGGATTTGAACTCCCCTTGGGCTTATACACCTCCTAGGCCCATCACTACTCCAGTTAACATCAAGATGAAGCCCTAGATCCGAGACTCAAAAGGCTGGAACATTATACTGAAACTGGGCTACCAACCGGGGAGAGGCCTCGGTGCACAATTACAAGGAATGACCAAGCCCATACCCAAGGGAAGAAAGATGGGCAGGAGAGGTCTTGGCTACAAAGAAACCGCATTATCTATGATGGGCGATTCTGGGCCACTCACCTGGGACTACCGTCAACACTTTGTCCGAGGGCCTCTCCAGCCCGGCACATTAGCTCTGCATCCAGCTCCGTCAGAGAGAAATATAGTATGTCCGATTGCCAGTCCACCGCCAGCACTAAAAAGGCCAGAAGATGATATGCTTGATTATGGTCAAGCCCTTCAGGGGTTGTTTCATGAAGAAGACTGCCAGAAGAAGCAAGAGGTTCGGATCATGCAATGGAGACCGAAGAAGCGGCCAGTCGATGATCCACGGGAGGAGGGGAGCTCGCCGATTGTCTTTTCTTGGTCTCCCTCCCGCTTTCAATCTCTCCTCCAGCAATGGGAGTTCTTACCCCGTCTTCCTCCTATCATGGTAAATCCATCCTTCGTTGATCCGCCCGAGATTCTATTTGTTCCTTGCGCTTGCGGGCACTGCCCGCCCATTGATCTATCAACTCTATTCACTCCTCCTCCTCCCAACGCCCAACTCCATGAGATGTGGTTCTCATCTTTTCGATCCCTTCTTTGACTGCATCTTCCCCGAGCTATTCCCTATGTAGCTCCCGCCTCCTCCATCTTGCTGTATAGTCTCTGCTGATCTCCAAAAAAAACGTCAAATTCCAAATGGAGATTTCAGTGGAAGATTATGCTGCCCTGTCTCCATCCTCATCCCAGGGGCACGAGTCCCCTGCTCCTTCCCTTCCACTAGGTCTTCTTTCTCCTAGGTTAGGATTAGGGTCTATCGAGTCTAGGGAAATATAATTAGTTAGATCTAAAGAAGTAGGGTCTTGTTCTAGGTCATCCAACCCTTCCTCCTCTGAGCCGCGCCCGCTTGCACGTCCTCCCAAATCTGTTCCTGATAGGTTCTTGCAAGACATAGCTCAGCGCTGTCATGCCCTTTTAAAATGTCCGGAATTTGTTGCTACGGCAATTACGATTGAGGATGGAGAAGAAATAGAAGGGACGTGGGGCGATGACGGACTCGGCGTCTATGAAATCCTGGATGAAAAAGATCCGGTTAATGAGGACAGCGACGTAGGTGACACTGCTGATCTGTACGCGGAAGGACTTAAGAAATTCGACGAGCCGTCATCAGCAGTGGATGAACCTACGAAAGAAATCAATCTGGGAACCGAAGAAGACCCCAGGCCCATCATTATTGCTGCTAATCTCCCTCCACAAGTAGAAGAAGATTTGATCAAGGTTCTAAGGGAGTATAGCGATTCCTTCGCCTGGTCTTATAAGGACATGCCAGGTCTTGTCCCCTCTTTAGTAGAACATCGACTCGTGCTTAAACCAGGGGCAACACCGGTGAAACAACGGTCAAGAAGATTTCACCCCCACATGGCCTTAAGGATTAAAGAAGAAGTTGACAAGTTATATAAGGCCAGATTCATTAGAGTTGTCCTATATCCTCAGTGGGTGGCAAACATAGTCCCTGTCATCAAGAAGGATGGAAAGGTGTGTATTTGCATCGATTTCAGGGATCTCAATAAAGCATGTCCCAATGATGATTTCCCGCTGCCTCACATTGATGTCTTGGTCGATAGTACCGCCGGGTACAAATCGTTGTCATTTATGGATGGTTACTCAGGATATAATCAAATCCGTCTCGCTCCAGAAGATCAAGAGAAAACCTCCTTCACCACGCCCTGGGGCACATATTGTTATGTGGTTATGCCGTTCGGTCTGAAGAATGCAGGTGCCACCTATCAAAGGGCGATGATGGCCATCTTCCACGACATGATGCATATCTATATGGAAGCTTACGTGGATGACATTCTGGTGAAGTCATGAACCAAAGAAGAACACCCCTCTATCCTGGCTAAGGTGCTGCAAAGAGCCAGGGAGTACAAGCTTAAGATGAATCCGAAGAAGTGTGTATTCGGTGTCTCTTCAGGGAAGCTGTTAGGTTTCATAGTGAGCAAACGGGGGATCCAGATTGATCCTAACAAAGCACAGGCCGTCATAGACATGCCTCCGCCTAAGAACATTACGGAACTTCGAGGATTGATCGGCCTATTGCAATTCATTAGAAGATTCATATCTCAACATTCTCAAAGGTGCCGTCCATTTTATGAATTGCTTAAGGCGGGGGTTAAGTTTGAATGGAATGAAGATTGTCAAAAGGCCTACGAGGACTTAAAGGAATATCTATCCAATCCCCTGGTTTTGCAACCTCCTGTCCCTGGGAAACCCCTAATCTTATACATCTCGGTTATCGAAGACTCCCTAGGGGCGGTATTAGCACAAGTAGACGATGAAGGGAAAGGGAGGGCTACGTATTACCTCTCTCGGTTATTCAACCCAGCTGAGTCTAGATACACCGCTATGGAGAAAACTTGTGCCGCCTTAGTGTGGGTAGCTCAGAAGCTTAAACACTATTTTCTTGCCCACCCAGTTAGGTTGATCTCTAGAATGGACCCGATTCCCTATCTCTTATAAAAGCCCGTCCTTTCTAGTAGGTTAGCTCACTGGCAGAGCTTCCTCTCTCAATTTGAGATCACATTCATCGTTCAGAAGGCGGTCAAAGGATACGCCATCGCTGAGTATCTTGCCCATCTTCCTATTCCTCACTCTGATTCCATTCAGGATGATTTCCCGGATGAGCATCTCTCAGTTCTCTCTCACCATCCCTTCTGGTCTCTGCACTTCGACGGCGCACTCAATTCTCAAGGCCGAGGGATCGGCGCTGTTCTGCTTACTCCCGAAGGAGTAACTATTCCCTTTGCTTATCAACTTCGATTTCCTGCTACCAACAACATCGCTGAGTACGATGCTCTCCTGGCTGGACTGAAGCACGCCTATCTTAGGTGCGCGTTATTTAAACATCATCAGAGACTCTCAGCTCATCTTACGGTAAGTTCTGTCCACTTACCGTACTCGTGACACCAAATTCAAGCCCTATCAAGATTTGGTCACGCTTCTCGCTAGGCAATTCCGTAAGCTAATCTATATCCATACTCCTCGTTCTCAGAATATCCTAGCTGAATCTCTAGCATCTCTTGCTTCCTCTCTATCTTTTCCTCTCAGTCGGAACACTGAGACTATCGTCGTTCAGAGATTGGACGCACCCTCTCCTCAGGACCCTTGGTTCATCAACCTTAGGAAGGCTGTAGAGGCGAGGGCTGAGAAGGAAGATCTCAAGGAAGTATCTCTAATGGAGTTAGAAGAGATTCTGGATGAAGAGGAGTTGCCTTGGTATCACGAAATTGAGTTGTTTTGCAAAGAAGGATCATTCCCAGAAGGGGCAAACGCTGAGCAACGTAAGTCAATAAGGAGAGCCGCCGCAAGGTATACTATTTTCGTAGGAGAACTATACAGGCGCGCTACTAATGGAATGCTCATGAGATGCTTGGATGATAATGAGGCTTGGAAAGTGGCTGAAGCAGCCCATTCTAGTGAGTGTGGAGGTCATGTCAATGGCCAGGCTCTAGCGAAGAAAATCCTTAGGCAGGGCTACTACTGGCCCACTCTAGAGGAAGATTGTTCCCTCTATGTCCGGAGGTGTCTTAAGTGCCAACTTCATGCTGATAAAATCCACGCTCCAGCTTCATCTCTCCACCCTCTCTCTGCTCCTTGGCCGTTCTCTATGTGGGCTTTCGACGTTGTCGGCCCGCTCGGTGATCCTAATTCTCAGACCAAGCAGAAATCCTTTATCCTTACCGTCACTGAGTACTTCACCAAATGGGCCGAAGCCGAGGCGTACGCAGAGATCAAAGCTTCAATAGTGTGCCGCTTTATCATGAAGAATATCATCTCGCGGTTTGGAGTGACAAGCAACATCATCATCGACAACGGGCCCCAGTTTGTATCTCAAGAGCTCAAGGACCTATGTAAGAAGTTCAATATTGCATTGCATCAGTCATTCATCTCCATATTATCCTCAAGGCAACGGTCAAGCCGAGGCCACTAATAAAACCCTTCTTAAAATCATCAAGAAAACATGCGAATCTCATAAGTTTTCCGATTGGCCAGAAAAATTAGTGGAAGCTCTGTGGGCTTACCGCACCTCCGTCCGTACTCCCACGGGACAGACTCCCTATGCTCTTACCTACGGGATGGAGGCGGTGCTCCCATATGAGATCATGATCCCTTCCCTTAGAGTGCAGCTCGACAAGGAACTTAATCTCGATGAACGTCGAGAGGCGTTGCTGGTCCAGTTGGAACTCTTAGATGAAAAGAGGATGAATGCGGCCGATCACGTATCCGTTTATCAAAAGAGAGTTTCACGTTATTTTCAAAAGAAGGTAATCAAACGCAAATTTCAAACAGGTGATATGGTTTTGAAACGCAAATTCATTCGGTCTGCAGGTCCTAGGTCTAAATTGCAACCTAACTGGGAAGGGCCGTTTGTCGTGAAAGAAGCTTATCCAGGGAATGCTTATCGTTTAGTGAACGCGGAAGGTGAGGAGCTCTCTCACCCGTGGAATGGGTTGTACCTTAAGCGGTTCTTTCCTTAGAGTCTAATCAGTGTCACCCCGGGCAACAAGATGTTCCTCCTATTTTTCTAAAAAAAAAAGGGTCCCGAGTAAAGGCAATCACACACTACACGACATCCCTGGTCAGGTTTTCCCGCTTTAAAAGACACCGTTTCTCCTTAGCCATGCTTTGGGGGAAAGTTGAAGTCCCTGTCCGTTTCTTCCTTCGGCTGAATCCAGGGGCAAGAAGTAAATAAGGAGGCGGCAACTAATCCAGGCACCTTGACGAGAGGAGGTCTCAAATAGGGGCAGTCCGTTATGACCTGACGCCACGAGAAACAAGAAAAGAAAGCAAAGGATTAATCTCTACGACAAAAATCAAAAGTATCATCTCAAAGGTCTATTGAGTATAAATTCCAAGAGCTTCAAAAAGCAAGAAAGAAAAAGAAGTCTAGGCATGACAAGAGTGGCAGTACAGTTCCCCGCGGGACGAATGAGCCCGGTCGCACGCATGCCTAGAGTGGACTAAGGTTCGATGACGGACACAAAGCCCCGACGCAACAGACCAAATCTCTAATGGGTTGTCTGGAAAGGAAATCAAGTCCTAAAAGCTTCTAAGTCTGGCCTAGGCTTACCCCCGTGTTCTATTTTCCATTTTTAGGATCGAAACTAGTACCCTGGGTATGGCCCTGGAAGAAACACCGTCATGAAAAATCTGGGCCTTGGCCAGGGGTGTCACCTCATTGCACGCCAACCTCAGGATTCTCAATACAATACGGAGGGCCCGCGTTGCTAGGGAAAGCACTGGTTTTCAAAATCCAAAAACACCATATATTCTGAAATCCAAAAACAACGTATTTCAAAAAAAAAAAACAACATATATTTCAAAAACCCAAAAAACATCATATATTCAAAAATCCAAAAACATCAAATATTTCCAAAACACACACAAAAAAAAATTTCCGAATATATTTTCCAAAATCCAAAAATACCATCATGTGCGTCGCATGCATCGCATTGTTTCTATTATGTTTTTTCCCGCCTATTTAATAAGGCTCCACCCCTTGACCGAATATCGAGAAACGGTCATTATCTAATTCGCTTCGAGGCAAGGGGTTGAGTCTAAGAACAGATCTAACTTGCTCCATGTTTAAATATGTGCAGAACGCGGGACCAAGAACAAAGCTGAAATCTCACAATCATGCAGGTTCAAGTCTGTGACAAGCCAAATACAGGCCGTCACATTCGTTTAACGGTCCATGCTAGCCCGTTACATCTCTTCAGGCCTTCACTTTGACTCTCTCAGCAACTCTCTCTCTAACGGCCTGGGGCACGGCCGTTACTACTCTTGACGGTCCATCATTGGACCGTTACTTCCTCCAGAGGATTTAGTTCTCAAAGCATACACTATAACGGTCTGTAGCCTCACCGTTATCTCCTTGTAACGGCCCTACGCGGATCCGTTACTTTCTCCAGAAGCTCTGTTCTGCTGGTCATGCTAGCCGATCAAATCCACGAAATGCACATCCGTTCAGCTGAGGCAATCCCATCTTATTCAAGTGAACTTAATGAAACATGAAATTGATAAGAGTTCCAACTCTGATTGTCAAATCACATCATTCATAAAAAGAAAATCAAACTACATTCAGCCTCTTATCCGCAAAAGGGTGGATCTTCCTCAATTCTTTCAGGTAGCCACGGCGTGCTTCGTCATTCTCTTCTACTTCTTCTTGCCACGGGCGCACCTTGCTGATCTCCCACATGGTCAGTGCGTTCCGTACTGCTCTCTCGTCATCCTCGGTCCCCGTCTTCCGAGGTAGAAGGGGAGGGTAGTGTGATAGTGCAGAAACTTTGGTTCGAGGAAGCCCGATCTGAAGATGGCACCGGTGTGGGTTGTAGATCGCCATGGTGGTGTTTCCCACTAGCTGGAGGTCCAGGCCTTGACGCCGCGGTATTATAAGGAGAGCGCTCCAAAGGATCCTTGGTCGCATGATGAATTTGCCCATTGGAAGGGTGTTGAAGAAGAGGCGCCATTCATCCCGAGTTTTCTTGTCCGCCGTCCTACATTCAACCTGCGAAGAAAATCCAGATGCCCCTCCAATGAAGAGGAGAGGGTGGCTCCCGAAGATCCGGCTAGCAGAACTAATATCTTCCTTGGGTTGGAATTTGATTCTCACTCCCATCCAGCACTCAAGGAGTATCATGGAACCGAACAAAGGTCCTCCTAAGCAAGCCGAGCTGAGTCCTTCATAGAGGTACGAGAGGATCGCTTGAGAGATGGACATTCCCCGCCACAAGCCACTAATAATGCTGAGATTTTGGGTATCTAAAAGGTGGTCGGTTGTAGTGAAAAGGAAGACCCTGCATAAGCAAACCGCCACCGCCTTGGCTATTGCTTCGTGTCTCTCCCACTTATTTTTACAATGAGACACTATCCACTGTGCTAAGGGTATCAAGTGAATGTGCCGTGGGCTGATCATGGTCCTCACGTCCTTTGGATTGTGGATGAAATCACTCAAAATCAAGGACGGGTCAATAGGCTCCACCGTGTAGCAAACTAGGTCTTCATCCCCCGCCTTTGTCTTAGGAAGGGCTAGGTAGGTTTCTACCTCCTCTAATAGGACTGTTGCTTCGAAGGAAGGGAAGATGAAGGTGTGTGTTTGTGGATGCCACAATTCTATGAGGGCTAAAATGCTAGGCCAATCTAATGTCAATTTCTGGAAGTTCTTGGCTAAAACCAAGAGAGGTTGGAGGTGCCATGCTTTGAGAATTGATGTGACCTCTAAAGGGAGTGCCTTTACCATGGGAGCCACCCACTTCAGATTAGAATAGCATTTTGGACTGGGGAGGGGCTAAGAAAAAAAGAAGATCATGAGGAAGAAGATGAAGTGCAGGAAATTCTGAACTTGGTTAGACCATGGAAGCTTACCACTCTTTGAGAATTGGAGCTTAGGTGCTTGGGAATTGAGGTCAGCCTTTGTAGCTCTCCGTACTCCTTTCTTGTAGCTTTGGGTCCGGTGTAGACTTTCTCCTCCATAGCCATCACCTCGAAGCTTCTCTTCATCTTGTTTCCTGCCCTTAGGAGGGGTTTTTCAGTTTTCTAGCAGAGAATTCAGAAAGATACGATTTTGGCTAAGTTTCCAAGTTTTAAAGGTTTGGTTTCGGCTTTAAAGAGATAAGATTCGGATTGGAAGGCTTTATCTTAAGTCTGGGAGGAGTCTAGAACGGATTTAAGGCTTCTTATCTCGGGTTTTGCCCCTTGCGGCTCAATCCATCTCGGAGTACAATTCATTATATAACGGTCTGTCGCTAGACCGTCAATTTCCTCTGACGCGCCAGATCTGGGCCGTCACATTTTTCTATGGGTTTAATTTGATCAAACCTGTTCTGTCAAGCTTAACGGTCTAGGATTAGACCGTTATATCCTTATGACGCATTTTCTCTGAGCCGTTATATTTTCTGCTGATCAGTTTTGGCCTCTGCTTGGTCAATCATTTTCAACGGTCTTGCTCATGGCCGTTATCTGCCTCTGACACGCCGTGCCTGAACCGTCACATTTCCTGCACATTTGGTTAAGTCTGTACATCTCCTTCATCCTCCCGGTCTGCATTCATTTATCATATTGAAGTCTGTACATTCGTTTAAGTCCATGCACTTTTGCAGTCCATACACCGTTGATGAAGTCCGTACGTTTGTTGAAGTCTGTACATCAGCTTCAAGTCCATACATCAGCCTCAACTCTGTACATCAGCTTCAAGTTCACCATCATTTTCGAAGTATATACATTCCACATCTTCACCCAAGTCTATACATTCCACATCTTCACCCAAGTCTATACATCTCCCATTCTTTGAAGTCTATACATCCCCATTCGTTGAAGTCTATACATCCCATTTGTTGAAGTCTATACATCCCATTTACTTTAAAGTCCATACATCAGGTGCAAGTCTATACATCCGTTGAAGTCCATACATTTGTTGAAGTCTATACATTCCCATACCTTCTCCCAAGTCTGTACAGCCTTCGTCCAAAGTCTACACGTCCCTCAAGTCTGTACATTCTTCATCCAAGTGTGTACATTCCCCAAGTCTGTACATCCTTCATCTAAGTGTGTACGTTCCCCAAAGTCTACACATTCCATGTCTCCCCAAGTCTGTACAGTCTTCATTCAAAGTCTACACGTCGTTCAAGTCTGTACAGTCTTCATTCAAAGTCCATACATTCTCCAAGTCTGTATACTCTTCATCCCAAGTCTATACGCCCACACCGCTTCAAGTCTGTACATTCTTGATTCAAGTCTATACATTGCCCAACACGAGCACAAGCCCCAAGTTTGTACATCCCTTGTCCAAGTCCATACATCCTTGCTGCTGTGTGCATGAAGTCTACACATCATCTGGGCGTCTGGACTCGTAGTCTACACATCGCTTGGGCAAGGTCTACACACTGAGTACAGTCAGTACGTTCATAGTTCAACATTGCTCTGCCATCTCTAACGATCTAGCGTTTGGCCGTTACTTGTATATAACGCACCATCTCTAAGCCGTTACATTCTCTGCTGCCCAGTTCTGCAAAATTGGCCTCTGTCCCCTCTGACGGCCGTCCCTTGATGCGTTATTCAATTCTGACGGTCTGGATCTAGAACGTTACACTGTCTGCTGCTGTGACTTGGGCTATTCCTATCTGCCTCTATTTAGACCTGGCGGTCTTACATGCTTTCAGTCTATTCATCCTGTCCATCCACACATTATCTCATCCACATCATGCACATTTCATCCACGCAATTTCACACAATCCTTTTGCACAATCACATGCATTTCTTGCAGTCCAATCACCTCTTCTCATACTCATTCTTGCATTCATTCATGCTCGTCTGTTTGCATTTCATTTACACACATCCATTCATTCACAAGAACAAGCAAACGACCAAAAAAAAAAAAGAGAACTTCTTATTCCATTTTTATCATAAGTTATGTACAAGTAAAAACAAAAAGAAAAACATGCATCACTCGGCCGGCTTATCCGCCGGGCCGCCATCATCATCTCCTCCCTCGGGTCTCCTCGCAGGTGGCGCTATAGAGTCGCTCTCCTCCTGCTGTCCTCTTTTTGCCCTCTCGTTCCTCCGCTGGCCAGAGGAGCTGGCAAGGAAGTCCCCTATCGAGCCGCTCGGGGTGACACTCCTCCGTGCCCCACTCTGGGAGGCACTCCGCTCCGGTCCCCGGCCCATCATTATCACCGTCCGCTCCATCGTCCACAGCTCGATCTTTAACTCGAAGATCTGACGCCACGTGTCCCGTGCCTCGGTCTGGTAACAATCCAAGTCCGCCGTCCCGGCTCGGAGTCTCTCCACCTCAGCTTGTGACCGAGCTAGCTCTGCCCGGAGTTGCTCCGCCTCCGATCGTCCTCGCTCCATCTCTGCCTGGAGATGCTCTACCTCCGTTCGAGCCAGCTTCACCTCGGCCACTAGTGCGGCTAGCTCTCTCACATGTAGTTTGCATTTCATATAGTTAGTCACATATTAATTTGCACAAACATAAGCATTTAATCTGCATAAGCATTTAGCATCTTACCCGCTCCGCGAGGGTGGCCTCCGCCTCCTCGGCCCGGGCAACCGCTCGGGTAAACTTGGCATCTCGCTCAGCTCTGCCTCCAGCAGGCTGTGAGGATGACGACGGTGCATCCGGTCCCGCTCTTTGGGCTCCCTCAGCCCGCTGCATTCAGAAGTCATGGTCAGTCAAATCACATTTGCATCATTAGCATCATAAAGCATAATCATTTTAAATCCAAGGTTTTGGGAATCTTACCAGGAGCTCCAAGGTAGTTCGGTACTCGTCCCGCTGCTGGACAGTGGCGTGGAGTAGCCCCTAAAGCTCGGCTATCCTTCCCTCAGGATCTAGCTGCATTTTAGAAGCATATAAGTCAATACATCTAGCATCTAGCATTTTGCATATAGAAAGCATTTAGATTTAAGGGTTTAGAAGTTGCATACCGGTCATCGGGTACCTCGGTACACCCGGTCCCTGTACAGTCGGGCGAAGGCTTTCAAGTATGCCTCATCGCTCTCGTCCCGCTCCTTCACTGCTCTGCCCCGCTTGTTCCAGTCGTGGACGTACTTCACCTTCCGGGCGCACCAATCTATGTCACCGCTAATTCCTTTCGCTGACTTCCCTGGCCGGTCGTCACTGTGGCGTGGGAAGGTCACCTCAGGCTGATGTAGTCCCCGAGTCCTCAGAATCAGCCGATAATGAAGAGGCTCGATGATATGGATGCAATGCAACCATATGTCTCGTCCCCGGTACGAAAGGGCTGCCTCCACCCATGGCTGTCCCTCGTAACTCTCGCCTCTGTATGGGGTCCACCTCACCTAGAAGCATGATAGCCCATTCATCAGCATATAAGATCATCATTTAGAAGCATATAAAAGCTTTTAAATCACTTAGAAAGCATTTTCAGTTCGGGCTTACCGCCGTGTGTGGGAAGGAATCCATATCATCCTGGATCACCCGGGTCAATCTGATAATCGACCCCAGGTCCCTCGCAACCACCCATCGCCTGGCGATCGGGATGCGATCGGCATGGAGTAGTGTGCCCCATCCGATGCCCGGGAGGTACATGTAGCTCCAGAACTGCATTTAGAAGTTAAATCAGTCAACTGCACAATCATTTGCATAATCATAAAAGAAGCATTTAAATTGCATTTACCTGTAGAAAGGGCGAGAAGCCGCCCAGCATCGTCTGTCGGTCCGTCGTGCTGAGGGACTCGAACAAGAAGGCCAAGACTGCCGCTCCCCAGGCATACTTTCCAACTCTGCCCAAATCTCTGATCATCGGCAGCAGCCGACAGCTGATCACATCTACCCGAGTCGTGAATATGAGCTTCCCGAACAGTAGCATCAGGAAGCACCTCAGGGTGTGATCTCCCTCTGGTCCAGCCTCTGCCGCCACTCGTGGGCACACCTGGTCAATCACTCTACCCAGATGCTCCTCTGGTGGCTCACCCACAGCTATCGCCGCTCCCCTCAGTCCTAGGCTCTCCTGCAGAATTGATCTCGAGAGCTGGGATGACATCTACCCCGGTCTGATCAAATCTAACCCCAGCAGCTCCTGGGACATCTCTCGGTAGTCTCGGTATGTCCATCCTGTCACTGCGGCTCCGTGTACTCGCAGTCCGGCAATCCTCGCTATGTCTTCCAGCGTGGGGATCATGTGACCCCACGGGAAGATGAATGCTCTGCTGATCGGATCCCACCTCTCGTGCAAGGCGTACAGCAGAGGCGTGTCCATTCTGGTCACCTCGATGCTCAGCACCTCGGCGAACCCCATGCCAGCTAGCCTCTCTCTCTGGAAATAGGGCAGTGCCTGGTACACCGCCCGGATTTGGAGCCAGGAGATCCTCGTCCGTCTTTTTCCCTGCATTCATTTAGGACATGAGTCAGTCAAATGCATCATAAAATTATTGTATGGCATTTATAAAATGAAAACAAAACAAAAAAATTGAATAATTAAAAACCTAAAAAATAGTTCTGGCCTCTGGCGCATGTAACGGCCCCGGAGTGGGGCGTCACTTGTCTCTAACGCACCAGGGGTGGCGCGTTAGGTGTGTGACGGTCACTGGAAGAACCGTCACATTCCCTGCTAGAGGGTGTTTTTCCCTTTGCGTCCCGTGGCTTTCCCTCTTTTGGCCAAAAGGCCTACAATCAATCCTAATGGGTTCATGGACCCATTTTTTACCCCCATTTCCACATACAATCATACTAAAACACAAAAAATTAAAATTTTGAAAATTTAGGGCAGAGGCCTACCTCATGGTCTTGGCCCCTCTTCCTCTTTTTCTCCTATTCCTTGGGTTCTCCCTCGTCCAGGGGAGCTTCTCCTTGGTCTTCCTCGGCCGTTGGTGCCTCTTCTTCTACCCTTGGAGGTCTCCTCCTCGATTCTTCTTCCTCCGGCTGTCGGGCCATTTCCCACTCTATCCGGTGGTGGAACCGCCGGATCGCCTTCTTCTTCTCTCTCTCCCTCTTCTTCATTGGCTGTGGGGCCTCGTCGCCGGCCATCCTTCTTGGGCGGAAGATGGTGGTCACCGGAGGTCTCAATTGGAGTTTCTTCTGGGCGTTTGATGAATTGAATGTGACGAATGAATGAGGCCGTAGGCCGTTCGGTTTGTTTTTTTTGAATGCTCAGGAAATGTGACGGTCTGTCGTCTTACCGTTACATTCTCTGACGCATACTATTCTGACCGTTACATGAATTTGAACTGTTTCATTGGAGAATGCGAACCGCCTAAGTTATAACGGACCAGGGCTGGTCCGTTACTTTATGTAACGCTCTCTCAGTAGACCGTTACAAACTTGCAAGTTTCTTGATGAATGAAATAGTCTATTTGATGTTTAAATGATTGCATTTTCTACAATAATGTTCATTATTGATGATTATCACATGTACAAATGGTTATGCCTTATTTCATGCTCATATTTATTATTGGCTAACCTCTTTCTCATGGATGAAGTTATGAACAACATGCTTTGTCGTTCATTAGGCAGGTAAGTTAGGTATTGTATCTCTTTCCCTTATCCTTTAATGCATTACTATATGTTATCTATGATATATTATCTCGAGAACCGGCTGGTCATTCATGTGTTCCAGGATCTGATGTTCCCCTTAAACAAAAATGATGATGATCTAAGTTCACATGTTTAATCGTTGGATAGGCCGTTAGGTTGGAAAAATTTGGGGACGATGGTTCTGTCTTGCACGCCGTGGTTGCAGATGGTGTCCTGACCCTGATTTCTCCGGTCTAGCAATATTATTCTTGAGTACTTTCTATTTTATCTTTCTTTGTATTCGTCTTTGATGATTTCTTTTGCTTTAGCCCAGCATGCATCATACGCATTCTTTGAGCATTCATGTGCTTCATCTGTTCAAGGTATCTCGATGGTGGTGAAGAGCTGTATTCTTGATCTCGAATGAGGAGAATTATTCCACTCCGAATTAGAAGGTTTCCTTCGATCTCTCGCTTGATTTGGTTGGCTGAAGATTCATGTCTGGAATTTAGTCAGTTCTCTTTCCTTTCCGTTGCCTCTGGCGGCTAGCCGTGTTTCCTTTCCTTAGTTGTTAGTTCCTCCAGACTTGCATCCTTTGGTTGGCTATTTCCTTGTGATCGGTTCGAAGTTTTCCAGAAAATTCCTATCGCTTGTTGGTAAAGAACGGGTGTCATTTACCTTAACGCCCACTTTTCCGCTTCACTCCGCTTCACTTCCGCTTCTTCTCCATGTTCCATTTCGCTTCCGCTTCATCTCCGCTCGCTCCCCTGTAAAGAGGACGTTAAGGAGGGGCATCTGTTGACACCAGTTTTATGACCAATAAGTTGGGTCATCTCCTTGTTTATCTGTATAATGCTCCGAGTTGTTCACTCTTCATCGAGTCTCCTTGATCAGTTTGAAGCATGTTTCTTGGGTCTTCTCTCCTTGGTTGAGTGTGGTGCCTTGTTGGATGAAGCTTAGCAAGCTCTTATCAATTTTGATCCTCATTGTTAATAATGGTCCTCACTGGGGGCGTTACTTCCATATAACGCATGATCACTGGGCCGTTACTTATTGAAGAGTCCTAAAGTTTGAGGCCTTTGTTCTAAAGCTTATCCTTTTGCTTATCTGTTGAATATAACGGTCTGTTGTGCAGCCGTTACTTTCTTCCAACGCGTCCAGCCTTGGCCGTTACTTTCCTTCGAGAGTCCAACTTGTTTGATCTTCTTCCCGTTGATCTTATCTCTTTTGAGATAAGGTTGAATGTGACGGTATCCCTCTAACGCGTTATTTTCATGTGGCGGTCTATCGACCAGCCGTTACATCCAACAGAGAGTCCTGGCAGTTCAGGCCTTTTCTCTACTACTCCGTGGTCGAGATAAGAGTTTGAATTGTTGATTTCTCTTCCAAATTTGATCCTCAGAACCTTCTGTTTATTTCTATGGACTCTTGGTGATATTATCTTCAAGGATTTGCTAAGAGTTATCCTTTTATCTTTCTGGATTATCCTCTGCTCGACCGGAGAGTTTGAGGGTCTATAAATAGCACCCTTAATTTCATGGACCGAGGGAGGAAGTTCTGGAGTTCGCGTCGAAGTGTTGCCGCATTCTGGAGTCACATCTGACCAAGGAGAATTGTCTTTCACGTTCATCTGCTTCACGGTGAAGGGAGTATCTGATCCATTGGTTTTCAAAGTTCATCATTACATATTGTGTTCTTCCTCATCTCCCTTTCATCAAAAGCATTGTCCTTTTTTCTTTTCTCCACGTTCTCCCTGGTTTTTCATCATCTAAACATCCCCCTATCTTTTTAAAATGCCCAGAGGGGTTAAAAAACCAAAACCTTCTCGGTACTTTCCTTTCCTTTTGCATGCTATTGAGTTTATTGAAGAATTGATGCTATATTGTTTAAAGGGCTAATTTGGGTCTGTTTTCTTGTGTTTTCATGTCCTTTGGCAGGTTTACAGGTTCACCATATGAGGCCCAAGTCTTCTGGCCGGCTGGAAGAGTTGGAGTTAAAAGAATTCATAAACTATTACTGCAGGTTATTTGACGGTCTTGTGGAGGCACGTCAGATTCATATAGCGGTGCATCGAGCGACCGTCACTTCTAAGTGACGCGTGAACTTTTTGCCGTTGCATTCTGTTGATCTGCAAATTTCCTTGATTTTCTCTCTCCCGTGGGCGGGTGCTTCATCCACCTATTTCCAAGGTATTTTCAAGTCTTTGGCTTGTTTCTACTTTGGTGGCGATCACGTTCTTTCTTGGTATTGAGCATTAACTTTCTCTTTCTCTCTCATATCTCTCATTCTCTTTCCTTGCTCCACCCTTGCGGTGTGTTTTTATTTGCTTTTGCTCCACGCCCGACGTGTGTTTTTCTTTATTTCCTTAGTTTAGTTTGATGATTGAGATAGCATGCCCATGCTAGAGCTTGTTCTGGTTGCCTAGGTTCATGGTTCGCATGTCCTTGGGTTAATTGAGATCTTTGATTTTTGCTTATCATCTTTATTGCACATAAAACAAAAGGAAGAAGAGAAGTAAAACAAATCAACAGTACCCAGTGAGGATATTGGGCCTATTCCCCTCATTGAGAGAGCACCAACCCGTGATAAGAGTCCACCAGCCAAGAGAGCCCAGCGTGAGCAAATTGAGCGAATATTGGATGAACATGTCACTGTCAGTAGGAGCAATGTATACGAGCGCTATCTCGTCAGGTGGAAGGATCGGCCTCCTTCAGAGGATTCATAGGTGAGTCGGGAAGATCTCCAGCAGCTGGATCTCGACCTTCTCGAGCAGTATCACAGCAGGATGGACCCCTACTCGACGGAGTCGAGCTCTTCGTAGCCCTGGGGATTTGATGGAGGCATCACCTACGACTCCCTCTGGCTCGGGTCATCTTCACACCCCGGAGTTGTTTGAGCTCGGGCATCACTCCATGTAGGCCCAATTATCCATTTTGAGCTTTCTATTTGAGTCATTTGATGTATTTTCTCTTTTATTTGAGTCAATTTCCTAGGTCTTTGGTTTATTTCCCTATGTTTGAGTCATTGTCCCCTTGGTTGGCTTATTAGACAGCTTTTGTCATTACATGTAAAGCCAGGGGTAGTTTGGTCATGTAAAAGGTTGGGTCCCTATAAATAGGACCCCAACCCTATTTGTAGAAGCTAATGAAGACTGCCATTTTGTGAGTTCAAAATTCAAATATTAGTGGAGAGATTCCATGTGAGAGGGTGCGAAACCCTGGGTGAGAAACCCTCCCATTCCCTCTCTCTCTCTCTCTCTCTCATCAAGGGAGGTTCGCCCCCTTCTCTCTCTCCTACCCCTCCCACCTACTTTCTCTCTCCTTCCCCTTCCATTAAGGCTACTCCAACTCCCCACACACCCCTCTTTACTCCACACCAACCCCAAGAGATCCCCACCCAATCCTAGCTCCACCATCCAACTCCCAACTACCCACTTCCCCTTCCCAAGCAAGCCTCCACCTTCCCAAGGTTGAACCCACCTCTCCCAAGGCCAAATTTGAATTTCCCTCCAATCTCTCCTTCCCCCCCCCATGCCCTAGGTCGCCCCAAAGAGATACCCCTTGATCTGGTCGCCCCATTCTCTATCTCCACTCACCCAAGATCATCCCCCACATCCCTTCCTTCTCCACCTTGAGCAGAGACCAGTAGCCCCTCTTCTGCGTCCCACCCCCTTCCTACCCCTCCATCTCTGCCCTAGCAACCTTCCACACCTCCCCAACATTCCCCTCCTACCACTCATCCATTCCCATTCACCAATCAACCACCCTTCGCCCCATTTCAAGGTCATTTGAAGCTACACCGAAGGTCCTGTTCGCAGCTGAGGACCTGCAGAGATCCAGCGCCTTGCAGAGCCGGCCCCGACTTCTCCCTGGCATCCCAGGAAGCACAAGTGGTACCATTGGAAGCGTCTCCAAGTCCTCTATGCAACCGTGGTGGTCTCGTCCCTGTCCGAGTTCGTAGCTGCCCGGAGGAGCCATCTTTGTCAGACTGCGCTTCTTCCTTCTGACAGTCAACCTAAAGCCACTTGCAGAGACTACCACGGTCATCCTCTTGAGGATCTGGATGGGGGGCTTGGCTGAGATCTTCTATGACGAGTCGCCTTCCAGTACCAAGAAGTGGCTCCCCTATTGGACCCCGGACGAGTGAGTTCTCAATTTTCCCCCCCGGGTGCGCTCTTCTGTCCACTCTGGGACTAAACATACACCCAATCACTGTTCGCACTGTCTTTGTCTGCTCCGACCTCCTTCGGTGTCCCCGTGAGTCTCTGTTCGAAGAGGACTCGACAATGAATTCAGCGACTCTGACCCCACCTGAATCAGAGCTCAGGAGCGTCCGTGGCGACCTCATCTTCCTGCTGTAGTGGTACCATAACCGTCAAATTCATAGAACAGAGGTCATGCTCACGACCCTGCCCCATCCAACACCGGCAACCAAAAATCCCCCTAAAAATCAGACAACCTCCTGGGCCAACCCAGGAGATTTTGCCGCTGGTTTCGTTGCAAACGGAGTTCGGGGTAATCCGCAGTGATGTCTACACCAACTGCCTATCTACTATTCTAGAGGGCGGACAGAACCGACATCATCCTTTCAATTAGTTCTTAGATGTCCTTTCCCCTCCCCGCCCGGCCGGCTTACAACCCCTCCCTTTGGGAGGTAGTGTTTGGATGTATATGTGACTTCCCCTCCCCTTGTTCCACCCCCTTACATGGGGAGTAGTGTTGTAATCCTTTAAACATGTTCAAGCTACACTGGCGTGGCGTGTGGGGAACCGACACTTCCCCGCTGGCCCACGTCTCCGAGCGGAACCTGTTTCTTCAAACCGGTCGAGTAAGTGCTCCAACCCTTTCTTTCCCTAGTGCTTGTTCTTTCAATATTAGTTCGTAGCTCCGCTGCCCGTGAGAGTGAGTGCTCAATCCGCAAGCTCCTTTGCTTTAAGTGATTGTTGTGGGATAGAGTGTGTAACCCGTGCCCTCGGTACAACGTCGGCTCTATTGAATTGGGTCTCCATACCCTTGGGATAACCCTTGGCCTTGCTAGCCCTCTACCAGGAAGGGCCCAGCCCTCACAACCTCCACTCGACATCACCAAGTTACCCCGGGCCTTGGGTGAGTGTCGGGTGAGTGACCGCCGATATCGGTCCGTGTCTATTGCGAATTGTGCTTGCTTGTTAGAGTCCAAGGTGCATCGGTCATGTGACTATCACCCCCAAGGTGGTGTCACATCAGGATGTCTAGAGTCTTACCAAGTTGATAGAGATCCTATGCACCCAAAATCCACATTTGGATGTGGTGGACAACCATTGCATGTGTATGGGTCTGCATAGCATTAGGTTTGTCAAGGGTCATATGTGAGTTTGCTTTTCCTTTATTTGTATAGTTTGTTAGGAGTTGCATCCGTCGTCCTTTAGAGGCCAGCAATGCATGATGTAATGAGTTGCTTGATGCTCATAGGCACCACCGTGAGTTCCAAGAGGATGAATATGTCGTGATCAGGGTTAGACCTGAACAGTTTTCCACTAGAACCGTGAAGAAAATTGCAAGCTCGCAGTGTCGGTCCCTTTCGAGTGTGAGGCGAGTCGGATCTAACGCATACGTTGTAGACTTGTCGGAGAATTATGGGATCAGCTCCACGTTCAAACGTCTCGATCTAGTCACCTATAGGGATCCAGCGATGATTCCCAGTGAGCATTTGAGCCGTCTCCACCCCTTGTGAGTGACCCCACCCCTGAGTGTCCACCACTAGCCTCATTCCAACAGCAGCATGAGCAAATAGAACATATACTGGATGTGCAGGTGGCGAATACTCGGAGTGGAGCGTTTTAACGCTACCTGGTACCGTGGATAGGACGGCCCGTATCTGATGACACGTGGATCACCTGGGCAGAGCTACAGAGGATGGATCCAGATCCGCTGGAGGATACCAGAGCAACAACACTCCTTACTCGACGGGGTCGAGTTCTTTCCAACTGGAAAGAATTGATGGGACATCGAAGCAAGGCAACTACAAATTTTGAGTTTGCATATTGTCATTAAGTCTTTGGGCTATCTTGTATGGCTAATTATAAGCCATTGGTCTAGTCATTAATAATTCATGAGTTTCTTTTATTTATTGAGTCTGGATAGGGGATTGAGCCTCAAACCCACTAGAAGCCCAATTGGGCCACCACTTCACCCTTGGGCACCCAATGCCCACTTGACCAGTCCTAACCCATTTGGACTTTCCAAGCCCAATTAGAACATTCCAAGGCCCAAGGCCCCCCCCCCCTTCCAGCCCCATTTTCTTGACCAAACTTGGTCCACTTGCCACATCACCATGGCTGCCCCCACTCATAACATGTGGTCAATTTTATATAGGGGTCAAATTTCCATGGCGGTCTGCCATCCTTGATCAAGCAAAGATGAGGGGTGCACCCTCCCTTTGCCCATGTGGGCTTGATTAGTCTTCATCCCATTTGTCACCTCTCCGTATTAACCCTCCCTCTCCCCTTGACCATGGGTATCTTAGGTCAATGTATTAGGTCTAGGGTTTCCATATAAAACCTCTCATGTAATAATTTTAAGCAGAATTAATACAAAGAAAATCAAAAATTGTTTGAGCTTGGCTAAGGGCACCCCTCTTCTCTCTCCTTTTCCTCCTTGCAGCTGCGACGGCTGCAGATCTAGGGTGTGACACACTATTCGTGGGAGCGATTCCCACCTCTATCACCTCCGTTGGGTGCGACGCTCAGCCACCGCCACAGTCGCCACCATCCGTGTCGCCGTTGAGCCGCCACAACCCCATCTTCACCCTGCTGTCCTAAATTCTGAGATCCATGATAGAACCTCAACAAAAAGGGTGGTACGCCAAATCCAGCTATCTGATGATCATAGAATTTTCATAGATCATTCCCCACATTGTCCCAACTTCCCAGATTAAATTTCACGTCAATCCGCCGCCGTTTGTCCCTCCTCCCAAGTATTTCTTTCCACCCGCGCAATCTGCCTGTTTGCGGATCTGTGAGATAGAGCCCTACACAATCATTTTTCCCACCCCCTAAATCACCTCAAATGATCACCAAAATTGTTGTGCACGTCCCCCACATCCCCCTCTTTCACCCATATTAATCCCATCACCCATATCCATCACCAACCCTTCGGTCAAACCCCATAATCAGGCAGATCATAGTCCATCCTGTAATCTGAGCCAGAACCAGAACAGGGGTGTAGAGTTTCTCATGGTAAATCCGACCGTTGGTTGGTTGTCAATTTCACATATGTTGTAGATATTTAAGTCTACTTTGCAACGGAGTTGGTTTTGCTCCAATTTGCCTCCAGTTCTGAGCACAACAAACATTTTCATCGAGTCGCGCAGATCTGCCCAGTCACATTACTACGGGACAGGTCTGGGATCTGAAATCCCCGTCGGTCCTTCGGCTGCGATCCAGCCACGACCGACCTCAAGGATCGAAGATGGACCTCCCACCAACGTCCCAGCCAACTTCCGCCGCTAGAAGTCGACCGAAAGTTGCCGTCCCACGTGCAACAGGTGCTTGCTATCCGACAGATCTGAACCGGACCAATCCGGACCCGCAGCCTGCCTCCGCCCGAATAGCCCCTCCGGCTTGCCGTCCGTCAACCCAAGATCTGCGCTCCTGGATTACTGTTGTAGTCTTTTACCTCCCTACGTGGAGTGGACCGTAATTTTTATGTTGTAATTATTTATATTTACTCTACAGGGAGTTACACATTTTGGCTGAGAAGTTTTCCCCACGTCCCGAGCGTGGAGGTATTGTAGGCTCCGGGATTTTTCGGAGTGGGTTGATGTTGGAGATGTGCCCTACGTGGTTGTCTCCTCAACCTTTCTAGGCCATGAGTACTTATAGAGAAACAAATTAAATATTAGATAATCGTGATCACCAGAGGTATTTACCTGAACCTCACAGGAATCATGATCGCGGGGAGATGTTAAAATAGGGAGAAGGTAGGGTCCCTCTTCCTCGTCCTCGGCCGGCCCAGGGCAAGGAGCCCTGCATAGTTCCTTCATGCTGAACTCCTACAAATAGTGAAGCTCAAAGAAGAAAATGGAAGAAGACCATTAGTAACGGAAAAGTGTAGTATCTACTCTATTGAAAATCAATGTAATGAGAACATTCACGGCATGATTACCGGGGGGTGGTGGGAAGGAGGTATAGCCGAGACTTTCAACCACCCACCTTCCCGTTTGTTTTGGGAAAAAAACCTCTTAAGTGTAGGGCCTGGGAAGATTATAATGTGTAGAATGGACTTACCAGGAAGCCATGATACGAGAAGCAAAGGACAGGGGGTTCCAAAGTTCAAACCTGGATCAAGGATGAAGCAGGAAAGAGACTAGGTGCAACTCCCTCTTCACCATCCGAGAGAATCTCCCTCGGCAAAACTCCTCTCTCAATCTTTCGACTCCCTGAGTTTTCGAATGCTAAAATCCCCCTGATCCCAAAAAATCATCTGCAATGCACCCCCCCAAAAAAGTCCCCTCTCTACTGGAGATTGGTGGTTTTGTCATTGAGGTCGGAGCTCATGAAATCATGGGGGAAATCTTGCAAAACAGGGGGGAGAACGTGCACACGAGATGGGCCACGTTCTCTAACCAAGTAAAAATAGGAGGGCGGCCATCCACTTGGCCTTCTTGAAGGGGAGGGCGGCCAGACTGTTGGCCATCCAGGAGAGGAGGGCGGCCATCGACCTGGCCACCCAGGATCAAGGGCGGCCAGCTCTCTGGCCGCCCAAACCATGGTCTTTGGGCCCCTCCAATGGACGAGGCCCAATAGCTCTATGGCTATGGGCTGGGCTTTAAAGCTTGGAACAATGAAAAACCAAGTACAATGATTGAGCGTCATTCACACGAAGGTCCACTAGGGATCTGTGGGATGTCCAAAATTAGGCGTCTACAAATGCCCCTCCGGAACACCCGTTTTGCAGGGGAACCCAGCGGACTGATAAATGGGTGTTTCGGAAAAGAAACATGTCTAATGAGGGCAACACGCTCAAAGAGATTCTTGAGCGGAAAACAAGCTTCATGCAGGGTCGCATGAGCATTAAGTAATCAAGTAAGTCATTGGGAAAGGAGAGGAAGGATAATTAATCTAAGAGGACTTGTATCTGTAGTCGCATGGGACCCCCTAGCATGGCGCTGCGGGACTTGTGGGGACGAACACAATCCCGTGCTCAAGGAGATACAAGACCTAAAACAAGGATAAATAAAAGGATCAGGATATGGGAATTCAATGACTCGTTGAATCACGAAATACTCAAAACGGTCTTGCGTAAAACACATCTTCCGCTGGTCAAATCGGAGTGGAATCACGTAGACTCATTCGTGCACACTTAGCAAAATCGAGAGACTCGAAAAATCAAATGTGGGGGCCAAAGGTCCACAGGTTGGTCAAAACAACGCGGCTTCCTCACTTCTACGTCATGGCTCCCAAGATGAGATGCAATCATTTTTTTTGTCTTTTCATGCACATATATTTATTTTTTTCTACTTTTCAAATAAAAGGGGCCTATATGATGCATGCTGGGTTTAAAGTAAAAAGACCTATCTAATGGAAAGCTGGAGGGTTTATTTGCCTGGCTCCGAACCAATCAGTCAAGAGTTCAAGAACTCTGTCATCCCATCCTTGGCGACACACATGGTCCGGATCCTGGTGGGGGTCCATCGTTTCACATTATAATTAAGCATAGTCAAGAATTCGAAAGTCTGTCATCCCAGGTTTAGGCAACAGGCGACCATCGAATAGCTTAAAGTGTATAAACTCTTCATGGTTTTTATTCAAGAGGAACTCGGAGTTTATACGCCCGAAGCCATTAGCCTCCGACATTCTACCTATAATGCAAAGGTAGTGGGGTGGCCTCTCCCTCGGGTCCCACAGTTGTGGAGATCTGCAGCTGCATTAGCACACTTTAGCAAAGTTCATAAATGATAATAACGATGGAACAATAAGCATATTTCATTTAACGAACATTTGTACTATATATAGCAATGATGCATCATTCACAAGTGGGGGATGAGGTCGGCCAGATTACTGGCCTTCTCATGGTCTGGGCGGCCAGATTTGTGGTCGCCCAGGCCTGGGATGGGCGACCAGTGACTTGGCCGCCCTCCTGCTCTTATCTCGAACCAATGCGGGAGTCTGAGCTAGGAAGGACTCTTGGCTTACAAAAGTCCCCGCCGGGGCATTCCTACTCCGTCATTGAACATCAACTTGAAGCAAGAGGAGCAGTTCTAAGGAGAGAATTGGGCATGTCGTCTTCTTTCACCCCATCAGGAGGCCATAAACTTAGTGTTCATTATGATGTGTCCGGCCACATGCGCAACCTCGTGAAGCAGGGCAAGGTATGGTTTGTGTGACATAAATGTAATTTTGTTGTTTTCTTCTTTGTTATCCTTTTTTGGTATTTTTATATTTGGCAGGATTTTGCCTATTTATTGATTTTTGTTTTTACTTCTCTCTTCTTCCTTCTAAACGGTGTAGCCTGTGCATGCTTTCCCTGGGGCAAGGCACGTCCGCCGCTTTGGATGGCTCCATGATTTGATGGCAGCAATCACACTCGCCATGAGGGTATTCATGCACCAATGGCATCTGATCTGATTGGTCATCATGGCGAAGCGCTTCAGTAGCATGAGGTGGAACTAGGAATCATTAGCAGCACTGATTGAGATGTGGCATCCAGATACCCACACTTTTGTCTTATTCGAGTTCGAGGCCTCAGTGCTGGTAGTAGAGCTGGATTTCATCTTCCAGTGGAGTGATTTGGAGGTGGGCGAGCTGATCGACCTTCATCCCTGGGATGAGATCTTAGCAGAGATCGTGCGAGATAAGCGCATAGTTCGCCGGATGACAGTCCAGCCAGAGATCCTAGTCGACCGCCCAGTAGGTTGGCTCTTGGGTCATGTAAAAGACAAGACAGTGGAAGCAGATCGACTGATGCGTGGTGTGACATTGTGCTTGGGCGGGGCATTACTCTTCCCTACGTCTGGCGACGTGCTGAGACGAGAGTATGTGGGACCACTGACTCTCCTATGGACGTGACATTCTCTCTCCCGGGTGGTGCTGGCTCATATGTACTATGGACTCACTCAGATGAGTCTGGGTGGCAGCGCCATGGGGAGTCTCTACCTTCTACAGATGTGGATGGAGATCCACTTGAGTTTTGACTTCGACGACGAGGGGACTACTACTTCTTGGATCTTCACGAAGAGCGCCATCTACCCAGCGAAGGCTCTCTTTGGTCCTGAGGGTCAGGTGTTATGCAAGACAGCACTACTGAAGACCCGAGATGATTGGCGTGACTATCTAAACTTCCTGCATGAGGACGAGTTCGTGTTCGTGCCGATGATGTATCGACATGAAGAATTCAGGTTACGCGGATCACTAGAGCAGGAGTTATGGCTTGTGGGGGCCGAGGACTTAGTGTTATATCGGGCACACTGCTGACATCGCCAGGTGGGGCAGCCCAGGCGGATCCCATGGGCTGCTTCCATGGGAGCATTGATTACAAAGCACCTTCTGAGAACCGACACGGATCGACAGCGACTTCAGAGGATCATGAAGATATGGAGACGCCATGCCACCGTGGCAAAAGCCAAGGTTGACATTGAGGAGGACAAAGATGATTTGAAGCGTTATGTGAGCTACCTATAGAGTTTCAGACCGGCTGTGAACAAGTTCTTTATGAGGCGGCGCACCTAGTTGATGTTTGTTCAGCATTCTTTTTATAGTTAGTGAATGGGTGAAAAAATTGACTATTTTTGTTTGTTTTGTTCTTAACTAGTGGATGGATGATTGATGGTCATGAGAATGAGTGGAGGGAGTGATGTAATGAATGGGCTTTATGTGAATCAAATTGCATTAATTTTTGTTATTTTTTACCATTTTTTTTTCATTTTTTTGGCTGAACAAGAGGGAGGGCGGCCAGGGTTCTGACCGCCTCCACTTTGGGCTGGGCTGCCAGGGTCTTGGCCGCCCTCTGTCTTGAGGGTTTTTAAAAGGTGGCCGGCCCCCTCATTTGGGCGGCCTTTGTCTTGGACGTCTATAGGAGTGAGAGCTGAGAGAGTTGATCTTTCATCCTGTGAGTGAGGTTCTAGCCACCTAACTCCCTAGATTTGGGCAATTGGGTGAAGGAGAGATAGGCTTGACATTGTTGTCGATCCTTCATCCTCAAATGAGAGTGAAGAGCATGAGGAGGTGCAAGCTCCAACGAGCTCATCCTCTTTGGCGACGGCTTCTACTGACTTGGAGGAGAGCGTAGAAGATGCTGGCGAAGGAGGTCTGGCTACCCGCGACGAGGGGCCGGCCGACCTCGGCGATGGAGATGAAGGTGAGGAAGAAGAAGGTCCGGATGAGGGCGAAGCTGACCAAGAGGAGGGAGGACGGCGTGAAAGGGTAAGTCCCATGGCCCTACTCTTCCATTCATTAGACTTGGTGTGTGTATAGGCTTGATGGAAAGATGGAGATGTCGGAGTGTTAGTTTGTGGGAGAGAAACCAGTGGGCAGCTAGGTTCGTGGCCGTCCACTTTTCTGGGCGGCCAGGGTGCTGGCCGTCCTCTGATGGACTTGGGCAGCCAGTGTTCTGGCCGCCCCTAGAGGTGGGCGGCCAGGCCTTTGGCCGCCCTCTTCTCAGGGTAGTAAAATTTGAAAAATATGAAATGAGGGTGGATTGATTAGAAGATCTAATGAATTCCTTGTGTTTTTTCCTATTGTGTGCAGGGTCCGAGAAAGATTAGAGCCCGGGTTTCATGGGACCTGGTGTGGGCTTGGTACTACGCCTTACCTCCTGGGCAGCGGGGGAGGGTGGATCGAATGGGTTTTGGCCCGTTCTTTAGGATCTGACCTTTCCCTGTTGATGCTACCTTTCTGGCGGAGCTACGGGAGAGATGGATGGACAGTTGCAAAGCTTTCCTGATGCCGTGGGGACATATGATCCCCACCCTTGAGGATGTGGCTTTCTTGATGGGGTTGCCGGAAGCAGGGAACCCGGTGCTTGGCCAAGACCTCAGGAATTATCGGGAGGAGGTGGAGAGCCTACTCTGGCCACAGCTGGCTCGATCCGAGAGACCGGTGACCACTCTTCCCCTCAGGAAGATCAGTGCTGTGATGGGGCTCGTGAGAGTGGTACGAGGACCACTAGAGGACTTGGATGCATACCTAGAGTGAGTGAGACAGAGACTCCTAGCCCGAGGGAGGAGTGACCAACAGGAACTGAGGCTTTTCCTCTTATATTTCTTTGGGAGGCTATTGTTCGCTACTGCCTCGAACAAGGTGTGATGGGGACATCACCTCCCATGCCCACGTTCATAGCTCGTCTCCTCGCCCCGGTTGCATCCGGCGTGGTCTAGTTATTTAAATTTGAGTCCTATGTAATTTTTATTTGAGTCATTTGATGTATTATCCCTTTTATTTGAGTCATGTACCTAGGTTAATGAGTCATCTACCTACGTTAAGTGTCATTAGATTGTTTAGAATGGTTATTGGGCCCAATTCTTTGGCCTAGGCCCAGGGGCGCCCCTACCCCCTTGGTCTTTGGTCATTGTAGTAAGAGTCAGGGACTTTTGTAGAAATGTGGGTTGCCTATATATAGGACCCCATTTCCTCCATTTGAACTAATGAATCAATGAGTGAAAATTACCATTTGAGAGTTCAAATTTCCTATTGGAGAGATTCCATTAGTTGGGTGAGAAACCCTTGGGAGTGATTCCCCCTATCCCCCCTCTCTCTCTACCTCTCTCTCTCTAATAAGTCATTTTCCCTCTCCTCCACTTTCTCTCTCTAAAACCTGCGCCCCTTTCTCTCTCCTCCCTTCCCAACCACCTTTCTCTCTCTTCCCCCCCCCTCCAATAACTCATCCCCAACTCCCAACCAACCCACCTTAACTCCACCCCAGCCCCAAGGGAGATTCCACCACTCCCCACTCCACCCTCCAACCACCAACCACCCACTCCCCTTCCCTAAGCACCCTCTCATCTCCCAAGGGAGAATTCCCACTCCCCAAGCCCCCTTTTACCTTCCCCACACACCTCTTCCCATCCCCCAAGACCAAAAGTTAATCCCACCCTTAAACCCATTTTCAAATACCCTTTCCCTCTCACCCACCTTCCCAAATTCGTAGCGCCTCCTCCCACCACCTGTTAGACCCCCTTCTAGACCCCATTCTTCCCTTCCCCCACCTTGGAACACCCCCTCTTAGACCCCCTCACAGCCTGGGCTTTCCCCACACTCATCTACCCCCATTTCCCCTCCCATATACCCCATTCCCCCCCGTCATCTTCAACCTACAGTTCCCAGTTGCAGATCTGCAGAAGAGTAGCAGCTTGCAGAGGAGACCACGGTTTCCTCCGAATGTTTCTGAAGGATCAAGAGCCATCGTTGGAAGCGTCTCCCAGTCCTGTTCGCAACGGCGGTGGTCCCATCCCGTTCTGAGTTCGTGATCGCTCAGGGGAGTCATTCTTCCCCGACTGCGCAAAGCCTCCCTGGAAGGAGACCAGATCCGGAGTGGAAGCCCGACTGCGACAGTCCTGCTTGGAATCTGATCTAGCGTTCTTCTTCAAAAAGCTTCTACTACGAGCCTTCTTTCTTCTCCAAAAAGCAGAGCTCATTTTTTCATCCGAAACCTGGAGTTATCAATTGTATCCCCCGTGTGCGCGGTTCTGCTTCCCCACAGTCTGCACCAACGTCTCTTCAGAGTTCAGAGCCCACTGGTCTTCTCCGACAATGTTTGGCTTCCCTGCCAATTTTTCTTCGAAGAGGACCCGTAAAAAATTCCAACGGCTCTAGTGGCACCTGATTCTGAGTTCGGGAGCGGTCGTGGCATCCTCTTCTTCCTGCTGTTGGAAACCTGAAGCTGTCAGAACCGAGGGTCTACCACCCTGTTCAAGCCTCTACCCCGACCAGCAACAGTGCCCAAAGAAATCAAAAAAATTCAAGCATCATCCCGATCCAGCTACGAAGAATCTTCAAGTGGTCTCGTCATCGACAAAATTCTGGAGTGGCCACAGCATCGTGATAACCATCAGTCAGTCCTGAAGCACAGACAGCGGACAGAACCGACATCGGCTTCCTTGTTGATCGCTAGTTCGGTGTCACCCCTCCCCGCTTGGCCGGCTGAAGGCCCCTCCCTGTGTGGAGGTAGTTTTGGATGTAATATCAGTTTACCCCCACCCCTAGATCCCTCCCGTGCATGGGGTGTAGTGTTGTAACAATTTGAGCAGGTCAAGCTACCCCGGCGCGGCGTGTGGGGAACCCACGCTTCCCCGCTCGCCCACGTCTTCGAGCGGGACCGATTTCTTTAAACCGGTCGAGTAAGTGCTCCACTCCTAGCTCCATTTAGTGCTTGTTCTTTCTAATATTAGTTCATAAACTGCGCTGGCCGTGAGAGTGAGAGCCCGATCCTTGAGCTCCTTGCTTCAAGAGATCACCGTGGGGTGAGGAGTGTAACCCGTGCCTTGGCACCTCGTCGGCTCCCTTGAATTGGGCTGCCATTACCCTTGGGAATTAACCTAGGCCTTGCTGGCCCTCTACCAGCAAGGGCCCAGCCCTCTCAACCTCTCCATGGCATTTCCAAGCTACCCCGGGTCTTGGGTGAGCATCGGGTGAGCGGTCGCCATTATCGGTCCATTTGAATTGCAAATTGTGCTTGTTCATTTTGGTCCAAGGGTGTTTCACATCAAATTGGTATCCGATCAAGTCTTTGACTTGTCTCTACAAGTCAAGTCCTAGGGCATGCTTGCATTCTTGTCCAAACCGTGCGTTGTCAACCCCTCATTGTTAACATTGAGTCTTGGGTCACATGGCCCCTCTCCCAATCATATCCCATGCATGCTTACCTAATAGAGAGCCCGTAGAAATTGATTTCATTGACCCAGAATCTGAAAATTGGGTGTCCCCCGATATCATTACCTCTCTTTGTAGGACCGGATAAATTGTGCACAATGGAGACCAAGTCTTTATTGAATTCCATAAATGGTTCGGGAAGACTAAGTATTTGGATGGGACTTGGTGTCAAAAGGGAACATTGGCGGGTCCATGTATAATCCTAGGTAAGAAATGGTTAGATGAAAGGAATGCTGACATCGAACCAAAACGTCGGACTTGCCTAGTGCATCCGCCACACCTTTCGGGAACCTTTAAATTCAACAACCTTGTATTCTCTCACCCGCGGGAATCCCGCCCTTGTTCACCACCCCGGGTGCACCATACTCCGGCCATCAATACCCCACCATCAAAGAACCTTCCCACTCCAATAGCTTTGGAAGAAGTAGTCCACCCGCTTTGCCACATGAAGACAAATACCCCTCGGGAACCTATCCCCTCCATGGAGAGCACCCATGTTCCAATTGAAGAGGAAGCCTCGCATGAGGATCTTCACCCTACACCACCCCCTCTAGATAAGGCCGAATTCATCTTAGAAGAGTCCCTTGTTAGGTGGCTAAGGGAAAGCTTGATTAGAGAAATCATGACCCATACCTATCTACCCATGAAGCAAGACCACCATCTAGTGCCCATCCACACTCCTCACACAACAATCCAATTCTACTACGAAGTAGAGGGTTTTGATGACCTCCTTAAAGGCCTAGAATGGCAGTTAGAGCTGACTTGCTTGTTGACCTTAGGGACGGCCCACCCAACAAACCTTAGTCTCATCCACCCTTGTGATGGGTCTATCACCTCGGTCTGCACCATTGGTTGCTACACTAGCGACCTTCTTTTCCTTCTCCCTATGGTGGAAGAACCCATCTCAGTCCTCTCCCCTACCATTGAGATCCCAAGTGCTTTGGTCGCCCAACCCACTAACGACCATGGCCCAATTATCTTGGAGGAGGATGACCCATATTTTTGGGGCTTTGAGGATGTGGAGTTCCTATCTCTAGGTAACCATTTCCACGATCCCTTTGACCCCTTCTATACCCATGTGGCCCAACCATCTTACCCACCACCCACCCTTTCCTACCCTCACACACCATATTGGGCCAAACCCACCTCATCCATGACCTGGGTTACACCTTGGGAGCCATGACCTTGGGCCAC
Organism: Amorphophallus konjac; assembly: GCA_022559845.1. NCBI lineage: Eukaryota > Viridiplantae > Streptophyta > Magnoliopsida > Alismatales > Araceae > Amorphophallus > Amorphophallus konjac. The sequence goes on along the minus strand of CM040129.1, from coordinate 61,071,331 downwards.
ATATCCCTAGGTAATAAGGTTGTGCCCCACCCCATGATGACCACCTTCTTAGATCCATTCGATCCTTTCCAATGAGAGTTCAAAGGTTGTCCCACACCTATACACATGGAAGTCACTTTTGAGAAAAGTATGCATGTGTCTAGGCTTTCCACACCCCTTGGTATGAACACTATGTTGGGTCCATTCATTCATATCACCCACATGTCAAGTAGAAAGCATGAGTGGTCCAAATTCGGATGTAGTGGTCCACCTTCACTCATCATGAGTCATAGGCATGATAGGAGTATTCATGGATGTCCGGGTCCCCCAGCATTTGTCACCCCCATGCATGACCGGAACACCTATGGATGCCCCGGTCCTCTCCATTCCATCAAAGTCTTCTTGGCGTCAAAGCATGATTGGTCTACTTTTGGTTGCCCAGGTCCACCCATCACCCCTAGAATGTCAACATTCACAAAATTGCATGAAAGCCTTTGCAAGCATATAAGTAAGGAAAATGAGATCTATAAGAGGCAGGCTGACTCCCTTCGGCGTCACCAAGAATTCCACGTGGGTGACTTTGTGATGGTGAGGAAGGAGAGGCTCTCCCCGGGAGTCATCTCTAAATTGAGGCCACGTGGGGCTTGTCCCTTCCAGGTCCTGAGGCGCATTGGCGCTAATGCCTATGAGTTACATCTCCCCAAGAGTATGAAGTGAGTCCCACATTCAATGTAGCCGACCTAGTGCCATATAAGGGACCCACGGTGGTACCCAGTGAGGATATTGAGCCTATTCCCTCCGTTGAGAGAGCACCCACCCGTGAGGAGAGACCACCGGCCAAGAGAGCCCAGCGTGAGCGCATTGAACAAATATTGGATGAACATGTCACTACCACCAGGAGCAAGGTATACGAGCGCTATCTCGGCAGGTGGATGGATCGGTCTCGTTCGGAAGACTTGTGCGCAGTACCACTCTACACCCTCCGAGGAGGGAAGGACACTTACTCGACGGAGTCGAGTTCTCCGCACCCCGGGAGTATGATGGGGGCATCACCTCCCATGCCCACGTTCACAGCTCGTCTCCTCGCCCCGGTTGCATCCTGCATGATCTAGTTATTTGATTTTGAGTCCTATGTAATTTTTAATTGAGTCATTTGATATATTATCCCTTTTATTTGAGTCATGTAACTAGGTTAATGAGTCATCTACCTACGTTAAGTGTCATTAGATTGTTTAGAATGGTTATTGGGCATGCCCAGGGGCGCCCCTACCCCCTTGGTCTTTGGTCATTGTAGTAAGAGTCAGGGACTTTTGTAGAAATGTGGGTTGCCTATATATAGGACCCCATTTCCTCCATTTGAACTAATGAATCAATGAATGAAAATTGCCCTTTGAGAGTTCAAATTTCCTATTGGAGAGATTCTATTAGTTGGGTGAGAAACTCTTGGGAGTGATTCCTCCTATCCCCCTCTCTCTCTCTAATAAGTCATTTTCTCTCTCCTCCACTTACTCTCTCTAAAACATGCGACCCTTTCTCTCTCCTCCCCTCCCAACCACCTTTCTCTCTCTTCCCCCCCTCCAATAACTCATCCCCAACTCCCCACCAACCCACCTTAACTCCACCCCAGCCCCAAGGGAGATTCCACCACTCCCCACTCCACCCTCCAACCACCAACCACCCACTCCCCTTCCCAAAGCACCCTCTCATCTCCCAAGGGAGAATTCCCACTCCCCAAGCCCCCTTTTACCTTCCCCACACACCTCTTCCCATCCCCCAAGACCAAAATTTAATCCCACCCTTAAACCCATTTTCAAATACCCTTTCCCTCTCACCCACCTTCCCAAATTCGTAGCTCCTCCTCCCACCACCTGTTAGACCCCCTTCTAGACCCCATTCTTCCCTTCTCCCACCTTGGAACACCCCCTCCTAGACCCCCTCACAGCCCGGGCTTTCCCCACACTCATCCACCCCCATTTCCCCTCCCATATACCCCATTCCCCCCCGTCATCTTCAACCTACAATTCCCAGTTGCAGATCTACAAAAGAGTAGCAGCTTGCAGAGGCGACCACGGTTTCCTCCGGACGTTTCTGAAGGATCAAGAGCCATCGTTGGAAGCATCTCCCAGTCCTGTTCGTAACGGCGGTGGTCCCATCACGTTCTGTGTTCGTGATCGCCCAGGGGAGTCATTCTTCCCTAACTGCGCAAAGCCTCCCTGGCAGGAGACCAGATCCGGAGTGAAAGCCCGACTGCGATGGTCCTGCTTGGAAACTGATCGATCTTTCTTCTTCAAAAAGCTTCTACTACGAGTCTTCTTTCTTATCCAAAAAGTAGAGCTCAGTTTGGCATCCGGAACCAGGAGTTATAAATTTTCTCCCCCGGGTGCGCGGTTCTGCTTCTCCACAGTCTGCACCGACCTCTCATCAGAGTTCAGAGCCCACTGGTCTTCTCCGACAACTTTTGGCTTCCCCACCAGTTTTGCTTCGAAGAGGACCTGTCAACAATTCCAACGGCTCTGGCGGCACCTGATTTTGAGTTCGGGAGCGGTCATGGCATCCTCTTCTTCCTGCTGTTGGAAACCTGAAGCTGTCAGAACCGAGGGTCTGCCACCCTGTTCAAGCCCCTACCCCGACCAGCAGCGGTGCCCAAAGGAATCAAAAAAATTCAAGCATCATCCCGATCCAGCTACGAAGAATCTCCAAGTGGTCTCATCATCGGAAAAATTATGGAGTGGCCACAACATCGTGATAACCATCAGTCAGTCCTGAAGCACAGACAGTGGACAGAACCGACGTCTGCTTCCTTGTTGATCGCTAGTTCGGTGTCACCCCTCCCTGCTTGGCCGGTTGAAGGCCCCTCCCTGTGTGGAGGTAGTTTTGGATGTAATATCAGTTGACCCCCACCCCTAGATCCCCCCCCTTGCATGGGGTGTAGTGTTGTAACAATTTGAGCAGGTCAAGCTACCCCGGCACGACGTGTGGGGAACCCACGCTTCCCCGCTCACCCACGTCTCCGAGCGGGACCGGTTTCTTCAAACCGGTTGAGTAAGTGCTCCACTCCTAGCTCCATTTAGTGCTTGTTCTTTCTAATATTAGTTCATAAACTCCGCTAGCCGTGAGAGTGAGAGCCCGATCCTTGAGCTCCTTGCTTCAAGAGATCACCGTGGGGTGAGGAGTGTAACCCGTGCCTTGGCACCTCGTCGGCTCCCTTGAATTGGGCTGCCATTACCCTTGGGAATTAACCTAGGCCTTGCTGGTCCTCTACCAGTAGGGGCCCAGCCCTTACAACCTCTCCTTGGCATTTCCAAGCTACCCCGGGTCTTGGGTGAGCATCGGGTGAGTGGTCACCATTATCGGTCCGTTTGAATTGCAAATTGTGCTTGTTCATTTTGGTCCAAGGGTGTTTCACATCAAGGTGAATCTCAAGTATCTCTTGTTGGTACGAGATCTCGAGCAGGGACCCCAACTCGCATGGGGGAGAGCGATGCTGGCGCACCTCTTCGCCCACTTGGATCCTGTGCGCCCTGGTTTGGGTAACCTGGGTGGTTTCACACCCTTCTTATAGGTACGAGTCTACCCCTTTACACATGTTGATTATAAATTTAACTGACTGATTGATGAATCTTTTCTTGTGTTTCCAGATTTGGGGGTACACTCGGTTCCCTCTAGGTCGCGGTAAGATCCCGCGAGCCCTGATGCAGGGGGTCCCTCTCATGGCTAGATGGGAGATGGTCCGGGACCGGCGTCTAGTGGCCACTAGACTCTCTGATCTTTGGACGGCCCTGGATGAGTTCCCTCCCCACCAGATGAGTGTTTTGGCTAAAGAGTTGTGTGATTTTTTCCAGCAGTTGTTATATGTACTCAAATTAGCAAAACTTTCAACTTTTATGTGGCAGGTGATCTGGACTCCCTACGTGACAGAGGACACTACCCCCCAGCCGTGAGTGAGGGAGGAGCAAGCTTGGTTCCACAGAGATACAGTGTGGTTTTGTGTGAACCTAAGGGAGCCGCTCTTCTTTCGCGTAGTGCAGAGGATGCTAGGGTGGCATCAACCGCCCGTGGCGGTTCCAGCCGAGCATGAGTCAGACTGGGGACGCCGACAGACTTCGACGAGCGATGTAGACGGAACCTCCCGCTACCGCAGAGAGGCAGAGGCACTACAGAGAGGACCCTCACTAGAGCATGACTGGACCGTGAGGAGTAGTGAAACTTACTTGGCGGATTACCAGGACCGGTATGCCGGACGGCTTCGTCTCGACACCCGAGTGGTGAGTTACTCTTTAGCTTTCAAATGTGATGTTTTCATTTAAGCACTGGAGCTAGGTGAGGTTGTGGATTTGATGTGCAGATGTCTGAGACTGAGGCCATGAAGATACTCAAGGATCGGATGGTCACCCTTAACCAGACGATCGTGAACTTGCGACACGAGATCCGAGAGTTGGTGAGCCAAAATTAACTTGATTGATTTTAAACTTGGAATTTGTTGCATTAGACTAACCGCTTGCCCGTGGACTTGCCAGCGAGGGGAGTTGGCCTATGTGCGAGTGAGGGCAGGAGCAGGTGGAGAGGCTAGCCCTTCGTCTCGAGCTGATGCCAGAGAGGAGTAGGAGGATCGCTTGGCGGGGGCCATTGAGCGGGCCGAGGAGCGAGAGGCCGAGCTGGTCGAGACGGTGAGAACCTAACACTCAAGTTGAAAGCAATTCCCTCTTCTAACATCTCTATATGAACTTATCCGATGATTCATTTTCGGTAGAGGAAGGAGTTAGCGGCCACCCTGGCCGTTTATCGGGAGAAGGATGTCCGTATAGAGGAGTTGACACGCCGCCTTGGAGAGATGAGCTCCATTGAGAGCGTCGAGGGTCGCCTTGCCGAGGTGAAGGAGAGAGAGGTTGAGGCACGTGCCCGAGAGATGGCGATGGCAATTCGGGAACAGTGAGCCCTCGATCAGTTAGAGGCCTTGAGACGATGAGTGCTGTGGAGATACCAGGGTAGAGGTGCCGCAGGAGAGGGATCCAGACCTACGACTCCTTCCGGGTCGCTACGGACCATAGGAGACGTGCATTTTACGATGGAGGTGCTTATGGGCATGATGCAGTCTCCTGCAGAGCAGGGAGCGATCCTGCCAGCCGCATCAGGTTTGAGGGATTCACGGCCATCGAGGCTGTAAGACATGGGGAGCGGAGACGGAGACGGGGCTGATAGTCGACGTAGCCGACCTCTCACCGACAGGGATTAGGAGGAGAGATAGAGACGCAGCTGGATAGTAGCTGCCCCTTTTGTACACTAGGGGTATGCCCCTAGAATGCTCTATCGCTAGAATGTAATGGACATATTTTGGAAGTGGAATGAACTATCTTCAGTGTACTTGACTTGGTTTGGCCTTTGACGATGTCTTCCTTTTCACTTGTTTCAACCACACTAACAAGGAAAAGGTTAGTGTAGTATGATTTTAGCCCCCTACTGAAAGCAGATAGTACCTTTCTTGATGCACGGTCAGAGGGCTAAATCTTATTTAACAAGATTGAGACAAAGAAAAGTAAACGTGATATGCACATGCAAACAAACAGAATGCAAACAAAAGGGAAATATGATCATGCAAAATGCACATGCGGATGCAAGACATATTTTTGACTTTTAAATGTTTTTTGGTGTTTTATGATTTTATGCATTTTTTGTTGTTGTTTTTTTTTGCTTGGGTATATATTTGAAAAATTTTGTTGATTTTGATTATATAGATTTTTTTTGTGCTTTTATGTTTTTTTTTATGAACTTCTGGTGACCACCCATGGGGCACCTGACCTGTGTGGAGACAGGGGTTTTCTAAAGTACCTCCCAGGTATCCTAAACGCACATCTAGGTTGATTTGGGCCTCTAGACTCCTCGAATTATAGTCCCACCGGTTAAGTCTTATCCTGATGACAATGCCGTCATGCCAAGCTTAGGCTCCCAGTTGCTTCTGACCATAGGGATACACCCAAAAAGCGTTTGAGGTAAATGATTTGCCCAACTCGGGTCTATTTCCTCACAACTCCAGACGGTATATGATGGAACACCTTGGAACCCTAACGGTCAACCGCGCGACGCTGACCCGGAATCAGACGCCGTCGCACCTATAGGTGACGCGCTTGCATTGACCTAAGCCCGAGGTAACATGAGAAAGCGTTATGGGTGGTAAATAGAGGTCTTGACCGACCAGAAACATAGAGATCCCTTCGCAGCGATGGCTTCTGCCTTTTGAAGTGGACAACCATATATGTATTTTTGATAAACAAGGTTGCATCCTTGATAGGGTTCACCCTTCAGGACCTCCATTGAGCTTTCATCTTTTGATGGGAGAAGGAAGAATGTAGGGGATAAACCTCCTGAGAGGATCGGCAAAGCCGTTAACCCGGCGAGCCGGATGAGGGCCTACTTGACTTTCCCCTTTCAGGAAATTTCAGATCACACCCCGAGCATTATGATGTTAGATGCCCCTTTCGTGGAAAAACTTTGACTTTTGATTGGGAGGGGTTTCATTTGCTAGAGTCAGGCACGGTCACGACCAGGCTTTTCATGTGACTTTGTCATATATACATGCATACATAATTTTTCTTTTTTTTTCTTTTTTTTTCTTGGGGAAAAGAATAGTACCATTTTGTTTTTTTGAATTCCCCTTTTCATGCCTGTAGGGACACTGCCCTCTTCTCGTGCTTTCACCCGGGCTCGAGGGGATGGATCCTACTCTTGCCTTAAGGATCTTGTGCTTCGGTCCTTAGATGCTCAGCGTTTTAAGGGTGCTGGCTGTCTCATTCGATCGAAGAGAAGAAGAATAAAAGAGTGATGGCTTCTCTGGAGACCTTCGGGTGAGGCCTTATCGTAGGTGATGCCACCCATTTAGGATAAAATACGTGAGTGTGTGCATGTTGTTTTCCTTCTAATAAGCATAGGCCGACGTGGCCGGACAGGGATCTCCACGTTCTGGCAGACCAAGACTCGATATTTACCACATCTTGACGGTCCATGTCTAGCATGAAGGGTTGATGCAATAACTTTGGACTACAAGATGATCACCAGGTGTGTGCAGTTTTTTCTGTACAAGGAACAAAATGACACTTTTTTTCTTTTTTCTTTTTCTTCTTCTTTTTTTTATTTTGATTAGTTATGTAAAAGGTCTCATGAATAGAACTTCTTAAGGTATACCCCATTCCATGGATATGTGAGCTCCACTCCCTCGGAGTCCACTAATTTGTAAGCGTTACCTGAGTAGACTTATTTGATGACAAAAGGGCCTTCCTAATTTTCTTGGAATTTTGCTTTAAGACCGGTGGTTTTAGCAATTTTCCTCTTTAAAACCAGTTCACCTAACCTGAATTTTCTCTCCAGAACCTTCTTGGCATAATAACGTGCAATTCTCTTGCGATATACTTCAGCATGATCAGCCGCGATCATTCGTTTCTCATCTAATAATTCCAGCTGGGCCAACAGGTTTTCTCGGCGTTGTTCAGGATCGAGCTCGGGATCCAACTGCACTCTTAGTGAGGGAATGAATATTTCATATGGGAGTACCGCTTCTATCCCAAAAGTGAGTGCGTACGGGGTTTACCCCGTGGGAGTACGGATAGAAGTGTAGTAAGCCCAGAGGGCCTCAATGAGGCGATCTGACCAGTCTGAATAATGGTGAGATTTGCAGGTTTTCTTGGTAATTCTGATGAGAGTTTTGCTTGTAGCTTCAGCTTGTCCGTTTCCTTGTGGGTAGTATGAAGATGAATGATGCAGATTAATACAATATTTACCACACATGTCGCGGAGCTCCTGGGATGTGAACTGTGGTCCGTTGTCGGTGACGATGTCACGAGGGACGCCGAACCTGGCGAAGATGTTGTGCTTGACAAACTTCACCATCATTGATGCTTTGACTTCTGTGAATGCCTCAGCTTCTACCCACTTCGTGAAATATTCTGTAGCGGTGAGGATGAATGATTTTCTTCAGACTTCTCAAGTTCTATCCTCCAAGGGGCCGACTACGTCAAACGCCCACATGGCGAAAGGGCCAAGGAGCTATAAGAGCGTGGAGTGATGATAAGGGTGCGTGGACCTTGTCCGCATAGAGTTGGCATTAGGTGCAATGGCGGACATACCGGGCACAATCCTCATGCATGGTAGGTCAATAGTATTGATGAAGGAGTTTCTGAGCAAGCATGCGGCCATTCACATGTCCACCGCATTCACCGGAATGTGTAGCTTCGACAACTGCACGAGATTCGGTCTCGTCGAGACAGCGGAGGTAAACTCCACTGAGAGATTTGCGATGCAAGAGACCCCCTATGGTGGCAAAGCGCTCGGTGGCTCGACGAATGGATCATCGATCAGGGGCGGTAACATAATCAGGGAAGGAGCCATCCCGGAGATAATTCTCAAAATCGAAGAACCAGGGATTGCCGTCTTCGAGGTCGATCTCAGGTTCATGAGAGATGACATGGACTTGAGAAGAAGGCTCAGAGAACTATTGGAAACAGGGATCTGAATGCGAAGGAATGTGCATTCTCTACACGATGACAGTGGCTGATGGTTCTGAGCCCGGAATTGGAAGAGAAGATGCTAAAGACGCCAAAGCATCGGCTAGAATGTTCTGAGCCCTAGGGGTGGATATAAGGGTGAGCTTCCTAAACCGCTAGACTACCCTACCAACCAGGTCTTGATAGGGTTTCAGCTTTGGGTCCCGGGTTTGATACTTGATGAGGGATTATCAGAGTATAAGCTGGGAATCTCTGATGATCCGGAGCTCCTTAACTCCGAGGGCCAGCGCCAACTTCAAGCCCATGAGGAGTGCCTCATACTCAGCCACATTGTTCATGGCGGGGAAGGTTAATTGACAAGCACGGGGAATGATGATACCTACCGGGGATTGGAGAACGGCTCCGACTTCGCAACCCTTGGAATTGAATGCACCATTGAAGTAGAGGATCCACGAAGGTTCACCATCTATAATGGATCCTAACTCTTCATCCAGGAAGCTCTCATCGACTGGGGAGAATGTAGGGAGTGGATGATGGGCAAGGTGCTCGACGATGGCGTGCCCTTTGACCGCCTTCTGACTGACGTAGGTGATGTCGAATTGGTTGAGAAAACTTTGCCATCTCACCAAATGATCATTTAGAGCGGGATTTTACAACAAGTATTAGATTGGGTCCATTCGCGCCAAGAGCTTTACTTCATGTGCGAGAAAGTAGTGCTTTAGCTTTTGGGCGACCCAGACGACGGCCGCGCAGGTCTTTTCCATGGCAGTGTACCACTACTCAGCTTCATTGAACAGTTTGGACAAATAGAAGACCGCACGCTCCCTCTTGGCCTCGTCATATTGGGCCAATACCGCTCCAACAGATTCATCAGTGGTAGAAACATAGAGCAGTAAAGGCTGACCCAGGACCGGGGGTTCTAGAACGGGAGGATTCAAAAGGTAGCTCTTCAGATCATCGAAGGCCTTTTGACATTTGTCGTTCCGATCAAATTTAGCCTCTCCTTTTAACATGTCGTAAAAGGGCTTGCATCGCTGAGAGTGGTGAGATATAAATCTCCTAATGAATTACAAATGCCCGATTAGACCACGGACCTCTTTGATGTTCCTAAGAGGAGGCATCTCAGCAATGGCCTTAGCTTTTTTAGAATCGATCTCAATTCCTCTTTTGCTAACAATGAACCCTAAAAGCTTCCCTGAAGAAACCCCGAATACACATTTCTTGGGGTTCATTTTGAGTTGGTGCTCTGGCGACCGTTGGAGAACGGCTCGGAGGATCTCTGCATGGCCACTCCTGGTTTTGGATTTAACCAGAATGTCATCCACACAAGCTTCCATATGAACGTGCATCATGTCGTGGAAGATGGTCATCATCGCCCTTTGATATGTTGCCCCTACGTTCTTGAGTCCGAAGGGCATGACGACATAGCAGTAAGTCCCCTACTGAGTGGTGAATGAAGTCTTCTCCTGGTCTTGCTCTGCTAGGCAGATCTGGTTATACCCCGAGAAGCCATCTATGAAGGAGAGCATCTCATAGCCGGCGGTGTTGTCCACCAGGACATCTATGTGGGGAAGAGGAAAATCATCCTTTGGGCAAGCATGATTAAGGTAATGGAAATCTATGCAGATGCGGACCCTACCATCCTTCTTCATAACAGGGACGATGTTGGCTACCCATTGTAGATATAAAACTACCCCGATAAACTTGGCCTTATGGAGCTTGTCCACTTCTTCTTTGACTTTGAGTGCAAGCTTCGGGTGAAGTCGCCTTAGATTTTGTTTGATAGCTCGAGCATCAGGTTTCAGGACCAAACGATGTTCGACCAAAGACGGGTCCAGACCCGGCATGTCCTTGTAGGACCAAGCGAAAGCATCGGGAAATTCTCTGAGAACTGCCACAAGAGCAGCTTCCTCCTCATTAGTCAAATGGGCACTTATCAATATATTCTTTGGATCATCCTTCGTGCCGAGATTGACTTCCTTAGTGGATTCGTCAATGGAGACATTAGGTTGATCAAATTTTATGGTTCCGTCGATGAAGGAAGCTATGGGATCACCACCATCTTCTAATGGCTCTTCTTCTTCTTCTTCTTCTTCTTCCGCATCATCATCCTCTTCTAAAACATACACCCCTAGACCGTCATCTACTGAAGATCCTCCTGGTTCAACTGCCCCTAGGAAAATGGGAGTGGATGTAAATTAAGAGACCTGACAGTGCTGTACGCATTTATCAGCCAACTGGCTGATGTATCGCACGGGAACCTGACGGACACTAGAGTTTCTAGAAGGAAAGGACGCTATGTACAGACCCTGACTCGATCTAGACTCTACCCTACTATGTACAAGGGGAGTTTGTAGAAGGGAGTTCAAGGTGAAAAGTGTCGGCCCTTGGCCGAGGGATCCATTTTCCAAGGAGGCCGTTTCTTCAATAGTGAGCTCGTAGGCCCATGTTTGAGAATCGGCGCTTTGTTTTGGTGGTCATGGGTGAATGTGCAAACCCTAGGGACAGGTTGCCCCATGGCCGGATGAGTGAGGAGCGGAGGGAACGGTGGGTGGAATAGGAAGGGAATGAATAGGACATGCGCAGGCCTATTTAAAGCAAGAAAGATACCCAAGGGGAAAACCTCATCGGGGGGTTTATCAAGATGACAGAGGGAGAGGAGACCAAAGTTCTCCTCGAGTGATGAATCGGGTGGGATTTCCTTTCTTTGAGAGACTTCAAACTCTTCTCTCAGCTCCGGCCGAGTTCCTGGCTGAACTGGTCATATGACAAAGCGACCGTAAACCAAACCCTTGCCTTGAGTAGCCTTAGACGGCTCTTCTGGAGAGTAACCCAAACCCGCACGACCTTTAGCAACTTTAAGCTTTCTTCTATGCGTGGGACCTTGTTCGAGATGACCTAAACCCTTACCCATGGTAAAGCCCATTCTGGCCATGACCTCCCATCCCTTACCGAGAGGGATATTGGAATGTGTGATTGGTCGAGGAAGGAAGGGGGTATTGTAATGACCCGAGAATCAGATTACCGAGAAGGCCCAATAACCCGAGACTCGTACCGCCACCCACGAGCCCGAAGACTCGAAAGGGTTAAAGGAATGGTGTGGAGACTACACAAGTATCACAAATAATTGCAGAAATGAACAGTTATATTAGTAAGCAAGAAATAAAATAACAGTTTACATGGTACATGGTCCACGAGATATAAAAATAACAACAGCAGTAGTCCACAACTAGTACAAAGACAAGAAAGAAAAGTACAGCTACACGGGATATACCCTGGCTCTGACCTCTGGCACTAACGCTGGGCACCTGAACCACGCTGAGCCTCAGACGCGCTCCCCTGAGGCCGCGACTCACCTAAAACATGGTGAAAATATGGAGGGAATGAGTCTCAGAACAAGACTCAGTAGGGATCACTCGAACCCTACCTTGCAAACTGGGAAACCGCTACTCTAGCAGTAAGCGAGTACCTCAGAAAGGGAAGCCCTGGAATCTACAAAACACCGCTCCCACGGCACAAAAACTGACACACGTGCCACGGTGAAACGACCGGAGCACCACGGTCAACACGACAAAACCCGAAGGTCGAAGTCTCAACGACTGACGGTCTGTCAGTACCGACTCGACAGGAGTACCTCCCACTAGAAGCAAGGCCGAAAGCGTCCACTGACGTCTTAGTCCGCGCCTCAGGTGTCTCCCTCCAGCCCAGCGGGAACTGAGACACCGTACAAGTAACCGCAAACAAGTGACTAGCTGGGGTCTCGCCCGTCGGCATGGGTCCAACCGCCCCCAACCACGTGTGCACACACAGACTGTGCGTCCCTGGTTTGGCCCTCTAACCGGTTTTCCCCTCAGCCAGACTCTGGCTGGTAGACGCGGGGCCCGACGGAAACTGGTCCACAAAACGTCTCTAAGGGTAGCCTCTCCACCACTCCCTGGTGGGACCACTCACGTGTAAGCATGCTACGACTAGTGGAGGGTCACTACGGAGTATACTCTCAAGTCAACAAAAAACAACATCCGCATCCGACGACGTACGGGGACCGCCCCACGTACCAGCACCGTCGCACGGTGAACACGGTCGAAACAGAAACGGGGTTGTAAACCACCCAGGGCAACCCAGAGCCTGACGGTCTACCCTAGACGCGTCACATGCTCTGACGGTCGAGGCAGGACCGTCACAATCACCTGACGGCCCAACACAGGGGCGTCACATGCTTGGTGCAAAATAGAGCGTAACGCACCTACCATGGTGTGTTACGGTCTGTGACGCGTCTACCCTAGTGCGTCATAAGACAACAGAGAACAACTGTGACGCAGGCCACTCGGTGCGTCACAACGTGTAACGGACCAACCCTGGTGCGTCACAACGTGGGAATGCGTTTGCTCTAATGCACCCACGTAGGGGCGTCACATGGGTGTGACGCGCCAAGCCAGGTGCGTCACATGCCTTGACCCCCAATGGTCAAAAACCAACGATCGGCAGCCAACGGTCGAATGCCCCTGACGGTCCAACCTAGGTGCGTCACAGCACCATGGCGGTCTATCATGGGACCGTCACAGCCCACAGACCCCACTTGGCTGCACTCAGGGCTGTAACGCACCCATCTGGGCGCGTTACATAGTGTGACGATCACTGGAAGGACCGTCACACTCACCCAGGGCGAAACGGCAGGAAACACCCAAAAAAATTGGCCACGCCCCCATGCCTCCACCGGAGAGGGGGAAATCAAAGGGGAAGACCCCTGGGGACCCCTAGCATGATTCTAGGCCAGCAAAACATGAAATCATGCATCAAATCCATAGATCAGGCGAGCTCTGAAAAACCCCAAACCCGCAAGGAATCCCATCTCTCGGCCTCCCCTCGGCCTATAAATCGTGGGAAAGGAAGGCTAGATGCTCGAGAATGTCACCCTACCTCAATTGCATCCCGAGACGCGCCGAATCGACCACGAATCGCGAAGAATGCTCGAAAACCCTCGTTCTTCCTTGAGCTCCCACGGTTCACGTACGCCTCCATGACCACCTCACCGTCGCCGTCGTCACCACGCCGTCGCCCACAGCCGCCTGCAGCCGAAGGGGCTCGCCGCGGTCTCGCCGGACGAAGAAGAGAGGGAGAGAGGGCGTCGCACGGTGGCGGAGAAAGGAGGAAGAAGAAGAAGAAGGGGGTGGGGAACAGGGAGAAATAAGGGGAGTATTTATAGGAAAATCCAGAAATTCCAGAAAATATCGAAAAATAGAAAATTACATTTCCGCGAACCTCAGAACGCACCGATCGCAACGGTACCACTCTCGCTTAGGTGAACGGCCCGATTCACTAGCAACGAGGTTCCGAAGGAATTACCGAAACACACATCGATAATCGGAAAACACGCGCGGAAAAGCCGCGGAACGCTTCCGGGCCTCTGTAACAACTCCGGATCGCACCGATCTGAACACGAAAGATGTCTGAAATGAAATTTCGGACACAACGGAGCCAGACACTCCGAGAAACCATATCCGAGACCCATGAAAAAGGATCCAAAAGGTCCGGGATGTTACAGCCCTCCCCCCTTAAGGAATTTCATCCTCGAAATTGGGGACAACCCAAGGGGAAAGAAGAGGAAGACTCACTCAAACTGGTAAGGGAACTACTGACGCATCTCATCCTCACGCTCCCAAGAAGCCTCACCACCAGAGTGCTGCTACCACACCACCTTAACCAAGGGGATGACCTTGTTCCGCAGGCGCTGCTCTCGCCTATCCTCTATGCGGATCGAAAACTCTAGGAGAGAAAGGTCTGGAGTCACCTCGGGCCAAACAGAATCCTCGAGCACATGAGAGTCATCGGGCATATATTTTCGTAACATCAAGAGGTGGAACACGTCATGCACCGACGCCAACTCAGGGGGTAACTGCAACCGATCAGCAACCTCACCGATGTGCTCCACAATCGCAAAAGGACCAATATAGCGGGGACTCAGCTTCCCACGCCGTCCAAAATGCATCACCCCCTTCATCGGAGAAACTCTCAAGAACACGCGATCGCCCACGGCGAATGCGAGAAGCCGTCGCCTACGGTCAGCATAACTCTTCTGTCGACTCTGGGCCGCCAACATGTTCTAACGAACCAGGTGCACAACCTCCACACACTGCTGCACCAACTCCGCTCCCATCAAAACACTCTCACCGACCTCAAACCAATCAAGTGGAGTACGACACTGACGCCCATACAAAGCCTCATAAGGAGCCATGCCGATGCTCGAATGATAGCTGTTGTTATAGGCAAACTCTACCAACGGTAGGTGGTGAATCCAACTCCCCTGCCACTCCAGGCAGCAGGACCTTACCATGTCCTCCAAAGTCTGAATGGTCCGCTCTGACTGACCATCTGACTGAGGATGATACGCCGAGCTAAAAGCCAAATCTGTGCCAAGCGCTCGCTGGAAACTCCCCCTGAATCCAGAAGTGAAATGCGGATCCTAATCCGACACAATGGAGATGGGAATCCCATGCAACGGAACGATCCGCTCCACATAAAGATGAGCCAACCTGGACACGCTCCAGCAGACTTTGACCGGTAACAACCGAGTCACCTTCGTCAGCCTATCCACCAGCAACCAAATACTGTCCTGACCGCTCGGAGTCCTCGGTAATCCCACCACAAAATCCATGGTCATGTGATCCCACTTCCACGCAGGAACATCCAAGGGCTGGAGAGTACCTCCCGGTCGTTGATGCTCCGCCTTCACCTGCTGACAGGTCAGGCACCTGACCACAAACGCGACGACATCTCTCTTCATGCCAAGCCACCAGAACTACCTCCGCAGGTTCCGATACATCTTCGTCGCACCCGGGTGTACGGTGTACCTGCTCCCATGAGCCTCGCGCAACACCGCACGATGAACCCGCTCCTCGGCTGGGACGTACAGCCAACCATGGAACCTCACGGCACCATCCTCGCCGAGCTCCACATCAGCCAAAGCCAATATCCGGGGCAACTCAGGGTCCGCATGCTGAGCCTCTGCCACCTGACGGCGGATAGCAGGCGTGACAGTCAGACTCGTAAGCACTGCCAACCCTGGCTCTTGGGGAATCTTGAGCCTGAACGAAACTTCGGGCACTTGTTCCCAGAGCCTCCACTTCCTCAACATCAAGGCACTGACCGCGACCTTCCGACTCAAAGCATCGGCGACGACATTCCGTTGTGCCCCTGTGGTTTTGAAGTCAGCAAACACTATGAGTATCAATGGTTTTGATGTCAGCAGCACTATGAGAATGAAAGATTGATTAATTGATGCATGATCACAATCATCTCACTATGTCAGTCTCTGCATCGGTTCATTAAACATTGTTGCACGTTATATATAGTTCTTAATCTCTGTCTCATGGTTAGAATAGAAAAAGTTTTTTTTAATGCCTAAACGTGTTAAACTGGAAATGACTAGAAAAGGTGAATAAGAGTGTGTACTGTTTTTTAAACAATCACTCTAAAAGAAATCAGGGCAGCAGTAAATAAGATCATCAAGGTAAAGAACTGAACACAGTGACAGAGCAATGGCTGAATTGCACTGAGAAACTGTGATCTCCTTCATAAGTCATGAAGTGCTTCAGGCTATCTCTGTTCATAGGGTCAAATCTACAGGGGGAGTCCTCACCAAGTAACTAGGGGTACTGGCCTCTGATCAAGGTGTACCCTTAATGTCAAAGGTGAAAATTATTCCTTGAAGGTCTTGATCTGAAATAGATCTAGTAGTTTATGCCTAGTAACTGGGGATACCTACCTCTGATCAAGGTGTACACCTAATGTCAACAGCATAAATGCCACTGGTCTATTCACTTAGCTCAGTTTCTGAAAATTAAAAGGTGAAAAATAAACTGTTGTAACCCTTTGAAATCAAAAGTCATTGAGTGTAAATTATTTTTCTCAATACATATTCAAGTTACCTTTCTTGAACTTCCATGTTTAATTACAAAGGATATTGTTTCTGACTTATCTATTCAAACCATGTGTCCTAGATTCATTGCTATAAATGGAGTCTATAACTCTTTTTCAGTGCTCAGCTGCTTTACTCTATATTTATCACTGTTAAACCTGAACTCTTTCAAGATTGTATATTGCTGACTCTTATGCTTTAACAGTTGTCTATACTCACTTTCTGAACCAATGCTTCAGCTGTTGTGTAGTGACCCCTTACCTTATTCATATTCTTTCCCTCCTATCTTCTCTACCTTTTGATTATGTCACAAGAGGAGATGTGCTTCATCCGTTCATATTTTTTTCTCTCACAGAGGGAGAAATAATTCAGAGGGAGTTATACATTCAGGGGGAGAATTGTGTGCTTGCATTCATATATTTAAGGGGAGATCTTGCATTTCTTGTTGCATCTGCATGTATATTGCATTAAGCATTCAATCATTGCATGACTTAGTCAAAGGGGGAGAATTTCATTCAATCATTGCATGCATATTTGTATTTCTCATCTCAAACTATTTTCTTTTTGATGAAGTCAAAGGGGGAGAATAGTTTGACATGAGTCAGTGTGACTCATAGTGTTGCCATCATCAAAAAGGGGGAGATTGTTGTGCCCCTGTGGTTTTGATGTCAGCAAACACTATGAGTATCAATGGTTTTGATGTCAGCAGCACTATGAGAATGAAAGATTGGTTAATTGATGCATGATCACAATCATCTGACTGTGTCAGTCTCTGCATCGGTTCATTAAACATTGTTGCACGTTATATATAGTCGATGCATGATCTGTTGTATAGACTGCACTGTTAGTTCTCCTGCATACACTGCATTGGTGCATTCTTCGGTTGCTTTATGCATGTTGCTTTATGCACACACCAAGTCTATACATGATGCACTCAGGCATAAACGTTAGGCACAGCAAGTCTATACATCGCATTTGTCGCAGGCACAACAAGTCTGTACATCGCCTTGTCGCAGGCACAGTAAGTTTAAAGTCTATACATCGTCAGTGCTCTTCATGCATATGTGCAAGTCTACACATTGATAAGTATCGCACACATTCAAAGTCTGTACAGCCTGTGTTCGCAAGATCAAGTCTGTACATTGTCTTGCATGCATTCTAAGTCTGCACATTGTTTATAGATTGCACGCAGAGTCTACACATTCGTTTGGCATGCCTGGGCATTCATCGTCAATGTACATACTTCACCATATGCATACTGCAGCATGTGCTATCAAGTCTATACACTCATAAGCTTAGTTAATGCATTCTATGCTTCACGCATACACTAAGTCTGTACAACCTCCATTGGTTCACTCGATGAAGTCAGTACAGCCTGTGTGTTGCACGACATCAAGTCTATACATTGTCTCGCACACACACACAAAGTCTACACACCAGCAAGTCTGTACATCATTGTTGCATGCATCATTCAAAGTCTGTACAGCCTGTGTCATCATTCATGCACCGTCTCACTTAGCATCTTTATGCATGCATCATTCAAAGTTTGTACATCCTGTGTCATCGTTCATGCACCGTCTCACTTAGCGTCTCACCCAGCGTCTCATGCAAGTATGTACAGCCGTGTGAGCATCAAGTCAGTGCTTGTTAAGCTGCGTCTCACTTAGCGTCTCTGTGCAGTCAAGTCTATACATTGCATCATGTCTAAAGTCTGTACATTGATGCATGCTATCAAGTATGTACAGCCCGTGTTCTTCATTCATTTCATGTCTGTACATTCTTCAAGGGCATAGTCCATGATTCAATGTGTAGACTTCCCTATACATCGTCTTCTCGCATTCACGCTAAGTCCATACACTATGCATTGTGCATCGTTCAAAACAAAGTCTGTGATGGGGGACGGACACGGGAGACGACACTATATGGTGCCACCCTCAGACTCTAGATGAAGACACGACCAGCAACACACACCAGGGAGACACTAAGCCCGACACTACGAGCTCCTAGTGGTGAAACGTCGCTAACAGACGTGGAAGCTCACTCATCGTCCCAAGCGAGGGCAAGCGCAGACCGTGCGTGGTTAAGGAACCGGCGGAGGTCAAGGGTAGTCCGACTCAACTTCCGGACTCGGATCGAGTCGCGGGACGGGTCACTCTCGCTCTCACAGCGGTGACATGAACACACGGGCTAGTACCTATCGCTCTCGGCAGCGGCAAAGGACCATATACTGGCTAAGCAAATGAACGCCAAGAGGTTCGGACCATTACCTCCACGCACCCGGCGTGGCGAAGACAACCCCGGCCGAATTACGGACTCCCGGTTAACAATGATTACAGCAATACACTAAGTCGACCCACTCCATGCAGGGAGGTAAAAGGTCACATGTGGGGTCCGGGAATCACGTAACTCGGGTTGACGGGTAGCATCCTGATGTCGCCCGGCGGTGCCGAACTCCGCGTTTTCGTGCTTTCCGAACGGCGGCTTCTACGGGCCCGCGGGGCCCACGGACGACACTGTCCTCCGGATCTATGGGGGTGGGACCCACTGTGATGGGGACCCCTGGTGGCGCGCCTCCACGGACGGCGGTCGGCCAGGAACACTGATCGAGGGTCGATCGGCCCCGATTCCCAACTCTTGAACTAATAACCCACGGATTTTGGCTGCTGTCTTCCGGCGCGCGCTCCGGTGAAAACGGCCGCTGCGGTCAATCCCGACATCGGATCGGGACGCATGAGCTATCGTTGGAAAGCTCTCTTCAAATGCTTCAATCCAGACCCAGAGAGATTTGCTGGATCTAGTCAGATCATAACTTTATTGAATTTACAAGTCCCTGTTGTACAGTAACCGAAATCTCAGATCTGCAGGGCACTTGTCTGAGAACCACCATTGACTGCCCAGTAAACCTCTGATTCAGCTCTTGAGCTCTTCTTAGAAGTTGTAGGGAATCCAACCACGGAATGGGGAATATTTTTAGAATTTGATTTGGAGGTGGCTCCGATTTGTTATGATTTGTGGGGTGACTGGTGGTCAGACCTGGGAACAGGTGGACAGAACTGTAGATGGGTCTGAGAATGATTTTTAGAAAATATGAGATGGGCGAATCAAAAATTGAGAAAAATTTTGGATGAAGGGGTGGATGGATGGAACTCCCAGTAAAATTAGGCGAACTAACAGAAATCAAAAAGTGGATCTAAGACATGAAACTCAGGATGGAGGTGAACCTGGACAGAACTCTGGCAGAACCCAAATGGAAGAGTGGACGAAAATCAAAAATTAGCAAACATAATCTGAATGCTGGCCTGATTTTTTTGGATGGAGAGGAACAACCCCTCCAAATTTGGTAGCCAAATGAGCTCAGGGAAGACCTGTGAATTTCGAACAAGCTGCTGTGGTACTGCGCAGGCAGAACTCCGTTGATGACGATGGCGGTGCGGTGGCGGCTCGTGGCGGCGGCGGCGATCGTCGAAACTGATACACGAGAAGTCACACCTCAGAATGGAAGCCTTCACAGCATCCAAGGGGGAGAGAGGAGAGAGGAGGGGGGGCACCAGCCCTTGCTCTTAGAATTAGTTTGATTCAAATGGCATTAATTCCACTAAAATGGAAAATACAAGCTTAAATAGGTTACATCTCACATCTATTATCCACCATTGGATCTAGGGGCAGGGGATGGAGGGCTGGGATGAGATGTTAACATCACACAAAAGTTATATAAAAAAAACAAAGGGGGGGGGGGCCCTTGGACCAAGGAGTAGAAGGTTGAATTGGTTGGTGAGGGTGGGTGGCCAAATGTGGACTTTCCAAGCCACTTGTCCCCCACTTGGTCCACCCTTTTAGAAGCCTCCATGTGGAAGGTTGACTGACCCCACACGGGACCCTAGGCTGAGGTGGCTCAATGGGATGGGGCCTAGGGGGGCCGTGGGGCCCACGGGGTCCAAATTGCACATAAGCCCCTCTTACAATCAAAATAGCAAACCGAATTCAATGAAATAGACACAAATTACACACACATGAAGTCTAACTAAATATGATTAATGGGGAGGCTCAAGGCGGAGTCTCCAGGCTGTCTCCGAGCCAGATGGACGCTGAGGTGACTCGAGTCGTGCTCCGTGTGCGGTACCAGTGGCTCGGCGTGTCACGCCGCTCAACTGCTCGGGTGTCCGCAACAATTCTCCCCGGGTGGGAGAAACTCGACCCTGTCGAGTAAGGGTCTGCATCGCTCCTGTATCACTCCAGAAGGTCCGGATCGATCCGCTGCAACTCGCCATGTGTGATCCATGTGTCCTCAGTAGCGGGCCATCCTCTCCATCGCACTAGGTAGCTCGGGTAAGATCCACTCCTGGTAACTGTCACTTGCTCGTCCAGTATACGATCTATATGCTCACGCTGCCGTGAAAAAGGGGCTGGAGGTGGAAGTGGACACTCAGGTGTGGGATCACTCTCAAGGGGAGGAGATGGCTCAAAAGGCTCACTAGGGATCACCGCTGGGTCCCTATATGCAACAAGATCTGATACATTAAAGGTAGAGCTTATACCATATTCCTCGGGCAGGTCCACAACATACGCATTGGATCCAACGCGTTTCAAAAGGGACCGACTCCGCGAGCTTGCAACTTCTTAACGGTTCCAGAGGGAAACCGTTCAGGTCTTACCCTGATCATGACGTATTCGCCCTCGTGAAATTCTCGGTGGTGTCGGTGGGCATCGGCTAACTCATTGTACCATGCATTGCTGGCCTCAACTGTGACGACGGACATCGTCATGCAGACTCCTAACATGATTAGCAAAAGAAAAGAAACACAGGATGCACACACGACCTAACATGCTTAGCAAAAGAAAAGAAACACACGGATGCACACACGACCCTAAACAACCCTACAGTTAGTAAAACTCAATCATATGCAAGGTGGTCCAGAACATCCAAATGTGTGCCATGCATGCATTTGACATAACCGGAGGTTAATGTCATGGTGGACTCCTAGACATCCTACGATGCACCAACCATGGACATGGGGTTTGGATGTGGGAAGTCCGGGAGGCTTGGGTGGTTGAGGTGGGCCGGGGGAACCAAAGTCTTCATTACCCCCAAATGATGGTTCGGACCTATTGCCATGTGATGGTTGCCAGGCCCGAGTAGGAGGGGTGTGATAGTGGACTTCCTTAAAGAGGGGGAATGGAGGTTGTGGGTCAAGGGGCCCATGAAGAAAGGGATCGAAGGGATCAAAGAATGTGTGACCCCTCGATATGGATTCCCTCATCTCAAGATCCCATGTGTGGAAGTCTAGAAGGTGTTGTTGATCTCCTTCATTCATGAAGGGAGATGAGACGGTGGGGGTATGATGGTGGACCCTCTCAAAAAGGTGGAGTAAATATGGTGGGTCACGGGGTCCACAAGAGAATGGGTCGAAGGGATCAAAGAAGGTATGACCCCTCAGACTAGGCTTCCACAAATCACTGTCCCACATTTGGAAATCTTGGAGGTGCAAATGATCACCTTCATTCATTGTGAGAGATGGGACGGCAGTCATAGGTAGAAAGTAAGATTCCTCCCTTGGGCAAATGGGAATGAAGTCGGGCTCGGCCGGCATAGGGAGGAGTAGAAGAACCTCCATGGTAACATGACCCACGGTGTACACGGAGGTGATGGACCCTAAGGATGGGTGTGTGAAGCTACGACCTGTAGGTCAGTCGAAGCGTGGGGCCAACAAGTGCGTAAATGTCAACTGCCGGTCTAATCCTTTAAGAAGATCATCTAATGTATCCACTTGGTGACTAGACCGGAAGGTGGTATGGAATGAGTTGACCGGCACGAATGGTAGGGTAGGGTCCATGGATGGGAGGAGAGATGGGGCCAAGCCGTTCTTGAGCCAACTAAGAAGTGGTTCGGCTATGAAAAGTGTACCCGTTAGAAACACGGGTGGCTCGGGCTTTGGTGGCTCCAAATGAGAGGGCTCCGAAATAAGATCGGAAGGTGAGTGTGATGGTAATGGAGCACTCATGGGTGGGGAAAGAGGATCCACTATGATGGGGAGAGGACCTTGGGATGGCACCTTAGATGGCATTGGGTTGGGGCTACCAGTTGCTACCTCCTTAGGCTCGTGTAGGAGTACATCACTAGGAGTACGTGTCCTATCCACCCCATCCAACCGGTCCAAAATCATTTGCATAAGTTCGGCAACGGAGTGGGTTGGAATAGGGATATCATGGTGGACTCGTCCGTAGTCAACCGTCCTAGGATTGGGTCTTGGCTCATCTATGTGTGGGGCTCTTTGCCTCCGACTAGGACCCACTTGGTTGGAAGTGATTGGGTGGGGCCGGTTGGAGGTGACCGGTTGGGGCACGTAGACCTTCCTAAGCTCTCTCTTCATGTCCCACCATGATTCGATGGGCCATTGCCTCCTAACCTCTCTCAAGCGCTCAATGTGTTCCCACTTTTCGGTGGCCTCGTGTAGAAGCCTCTCCTTGGCAAAATAGAATTGCCCGGCTTCGGACATGGTATAACAATCAAAGTATGTGTCCATGGCGGCCTCCCACTTGAGGTAGTCGCCCGGGCCATTGGAGCCATAAAAATCTGAGGCTTCGGGCCTACGGAAGTGGAGTGGGTGGTTGCCAAGCCCATGGGTGGACCAACGGCCATATTGCCCGGGTGATGGGGATTCCATGTGAATTTGGCGAAACTACATGCTAGACATGCCGACACGTGGAGAAGACCGACTGACTCTTATTGGACCACACATGAACTAGGAGACACAAACGGATGCAAACATCGACTAATGCATCTAGACCTAAACCAATATCCGGTACGTGGCGGAGTTAATCGATCCGAAGATCACTTCCGCAAGTGTGCGACCTTCCCGATAGGCGTAACCTATGTTCGGACAACACCTTTTAAGATACCAGATTATCGGGATGAAATGTAATTATAAACACCCTTTTTTTTGAAAATAATGATGATCCTAGACTCGACTTAGACCATGATGCATGCAAGACTTATGCAATGACTACCCTAGACTCAACTCGCTCTGATACCAAACTGATGCGGGACGGACATGGGAGATGACACTATATGGTGCCACCCTCGGACTCTAGATGAAGACATGACCAGCAACACACACCAGGGAGACACTAAGCCCGACACTACGAGCTCCTAGTGGCGAAACGTCGCTAACAGACGTGGAAGCTCACTCTTCGTCCAAGCGAGGGAAAGCGCAGACCGTGCGCGGTTAAGGAACCGGCGGAGGTCAAGGGTAGTCCGACTCAACTTCCGGACTCGGATCAAGTCGCGGGACGGGTCACTCTCGCTCTCACAGCGGTGACATGAACACACGGGCTAGTACCTATCACTCTCGGTAGCGGCAAAGGACCATATACTAGCTAAGCAAATGAACGCCAAGAGGTTCGGACCATTACCTCCACGCACCCGGCGTGGCGAAGACAACCCCGGCCGAATTACGGACTCCCGGTTAACAATGATTACAACAATACACTAAGTCGACCCACTCCACGCAGGGAGGTAAAAGGTCACATGTGCGGTCCGGGAATCACGTAACTCGGGTTGACGGGCAGCATCCTGATGTCGGCCGGCGGTGCCGAACTCCGCGTTTTCGTGCTTTCCGAACGGCGGCTTATACGGGCCCGCGGGGCCCACGGACGGCGCTGTCCTCCGGATCTATGGGGGTGGGACCCACTGTGATGGGGACCCCTGGTGGTGTGCCTCCACGGACGGCGGTCGGCCGGGAACACCGATCGGGGGTCGATGGGCCCCGATTCCCAACTCTTGAACTAATAACCCACGGATTTTGGCTGCTGTCTTCCGGCGCGCGCTCCGACGAAAACGGCCGTTGCGGTCAATCCCGACGTCGGATCGGGACGCATGAGCTATCGTTGGAAAGCTCTCTTCAAATGCTTCAATCTAGACATAGAGAGATTTGCTGGATCTAGTCGGATCATAACTTTATTGAATTTACAAGTCCCTGTTGTACAGTAACCGAAATCTCAGATCTGCAGGGCACTTGTCTGAGAACCACCATTGACCGCCTAGTAAACCTCCGATTCAGCTCTTGAGCTCTTCTTAGAAGTTGTAGGGAATCCAACCACGGAACGGGGAATATTTTTATAATTTGATTTGGAGGTGGATCCGATTTGTTATGATTTGTGGGGTGACTGGTGGTCGGATCTGGGAACAGGTGGGCAGAACTGTAGATGGGTCTGAGAATGATTTTTAGAAAATATGAGATGGGCGAATCAAAAATTGAGAAAAATTTTGGATGAAGGGGTGGATGGATGGAACTCCCAGTAAAATTAGCCGAACTAACAGAAATCAAAAAGTGGATCTAAGACATGAAACTCAGGATGGAGGTGAACCTGGACAGAACTCTGGCAGAACCAAAATGGAAGAGTGGACGAAAATCAAAAATTAGCAAACGTAATCTGAATGCTGGCCTGATTTTTTTGGGTGGAGAGGAACATCCCAGGAACAGCCCCTCCAAATTTGGTAGCCAAATGAGCTCAGGGAAGACTTGTGAATTTCGAACAAGCTGCTGTGGTACTGCGCAGGCAGAACTCCGTTGATGACGATGGCGGTGCGGTGGCGGCTCGTGGCGGCGGCGGCGATCGTCGAAACTGATACACGAGAAGTCACACCTCAGAATGGAAGCCTTCACAGCATCCAAGGGGGAGAGAGGAGAGAGGAGGGGGGGCACCAGCCCTTGCTCTTAGAATTAGTTTGATTCAAATGGCATTAATTCCACTAAAATGGAAAATACAAGCTTAAATAGGTTACATCTCACATCTATTTCCACCATTGGATCTAGGGGAAGGGGATGGAGGGCCAAATGTGGACTTTCCAAGCCACTTGTCCCCCACTTGGCCAACCCTTCTAGAAGCCTCCATGTGGAAGGTTGACTGACCCCACACGAGACCCTAGGCTGAGGTGGCTCAATGGGATGGGGCCTGGGGGGCCCGTGGGGCCCACGGGGTCCAAATTGCACATAAGCCCCTCTTACAATCAAAATAGCAAACCGAATTCAATGAAATAGACACAAATTACACACACATGAAGTCTAACTAAATATGATAAATGGGGAGGCTCAAGGCGGAGTCTCCAGGCTGTCTCCGAGCTAGATGGACGCTGAGGTGGCTCGAGTCGTGCTCCGTGTGCGGTACCGGTGGCTCGGCGTGTCGCGCCGCTCAACTGCTCGGGTGTCCGCACCAGTATGTACATTGCTTTCTGAATTAACTCAGTGCATCCTTGTCTGTTCTAACAGGACTGTTGGTCGAGGAACTTAAGGAGGGCACGAGATCCAAGATGGAGATGGCTCAGGATCGTGACACGTGTAATCCAACAGGCTGAGATGCTGCCACGTGGTCAAGGCGATTGGGCGGGAACTGTGGAGAGCACACGCCCTACCTGCTGCTGCTATACATACTAAGCTTCTTCCTCAGAAGAAGACCGATCAAAGCTGTGAGAGTTGAAGTAGAAGAGCAGAAGCAGTGAGTGCCTGCACGATCCATAAGAAGAGGAAGAGAAAGAAAGGGCGTGAAGAAGAGAAAGAGAAAGAAAGAGAGAAGAAGCAGAAGAGAAAGAAGAGAGAGAGAGAAGGAGTTCGTGGAGAAGAAGAGAGCAGTTTGAAGATCAGTTGATGCGGACGAGACCACGGACACGACAAGCTTGCGATCGTCCCTTAACGAGGGAAGCGTCGGACGTGCACGGTTGAGAAACCGGTAAGAGCTAGGGTGGTCGGCTCTCTCGTGTGCCCGGATCGGGTCACGGGACGGTAACGCTCTCTCTCGCAGCAGCGGTGATGTAAATATAAAGCGAGCTAATTGTCCCTACACATGCTCTCTAGCAGCAGCATAAACAAATATATATGAAGTAAGCAAAATGCCGAGAAGGGAGCGAAAATGATACCTCCAGGCGCTCGGCGTGGGGAAGACGGACCCGGCCGAAACTCGTACTCCCGGGACAATTAATACACCATATTACAGCAAATGAATTACTGCCCACTCCACGCAAGAGGTAAAGGGCTACACAAACGGGCCCAGGAGGACCGAATTCGGGTTGACGGGCGGCTTCTCGCGTCTCTTCGGCAGCACCCGAACTTGTGACTGTGGGGCCCACGTGCTGTTCGGAGGGGCCATGTGGGTCCCGGTGGTACCGCTGTGGTGGTGGATGCCTGGATGAGCGCTCCCTGGAGTGGACTCCGATCGGCACCGGTCGGAATAATTGGTCACGGATCTGTAACTTCTGGTTTTCAGTGCGCGTCTCGGGGAGAACGGGCGCTGCGATCAGCCCCGGTGTTGGATCGACACGTAGCGCCGTTGGAAAGCTGACTTCAAATCCTTCAATCTAGGCCTAAAGATCTGGCCTGGATCTACACGGATCTGGGCTTTAATGAATTGTTTAGTTGCTGTTGTACAGTGACAGGACTCTCAGATCTGCAGAGAACTTGTCTGAGAACTGCCTTTGACCGATATGTGAACGTCCGAATCTGAAGTTATGGTATTCATAAAAGTTATATGAAATCAAGATAGGAAACTGGGACTATTTTTTATGAAGGATTTGGAGGTGGTGGTGATTTGTTCTGATTTTTGAAGTGGAGGGTGGTCGGATCTGGAACTTGGCTGAAAACACTGTAGTAGAGATAGAACATGAATTGTGAAAAATGGATAGAGGGCGAATCAAAAATCAAGAAAAATGGTGGATGTAGGGGATGATGGAAAGAACTCCCAGTAAAATTGGGAGTGTTTGGAAAAATCAAAAAGAGGGTTGGAGGTGAGAAACACAGGGCTGTTGTCACTGTAGACAGAGACAAAACAGATCTGGGAATGAAAGATGCACGAAAATGGAAAAATATTAAAAGAGGGATTTTGGACCTGAATTTTTTGTGGATGATGGGGTGGAAGATAGGAACACACCATATAAATTGAAGACCACGAAGAGGCCGTGGCTGGTAGCAGAATTTTCGGGAAGACACCTCTGTCCCGCCGGACAGAATACCGAAGATGGCTTCACGGCGGCTCGAAGGCGGCACGAACGGCGGCGGCGGCGGCACCGATGATCACCGGAGATAGAGGGGAGGGGATTGAAGATAGAACCACTCTAGAATTTGAGGTTGGAGGAGATGAACACCAGGGGGAGAGGAAGGGGGCGCACCAAGCTTCAAGCTTTCCAACAAAATTTCTGATTTTTCATTGATTTCTAAATGAAAATACAAGGTTATATATGACTCCAATCAAATCAATTGTGCACCCTTGGATCTAGGGATGGGGATTGAAGGGCTGGGATGCAATGTGAACAACACACCTAATACATTTTTTTAATCTAACTTGACCATTTCTATTCAAACTTAGACTAATTCCATTCCAACTCTACCTAAATCAGACCTACCTAGCCTAATAGGACAAGGAAGAGGGCGCCCCCCTTCATGGGCTTCTCATGGGCCAAGTATGGTCAAAGGCCATGTAACAAGCCCACTAACCATGCTAGACTCTTCCACCCTTGGTGGCCCATGAGTGGGAGAAGCCTATTTGGGCCTAAGTGGCTATTAAGGTCCATAATGATGGCCTTAAGACCCAATATGGAATAAGCTCCTAATGGACTCTACTAATGACAACCTAGCCAGGGACTCTACATTACAAATGGCCCAATGGCTTGTTATAAGCCTTACAAGGAGCCCAAATGAAAGAAATTACACAATTATAATCTCATACAAGCCATAACACACAAATACACTCCACCCGTATAAGGAAATCACCTTTGATGCCCCATCATCAGTCTTTAATGGACCATGGATCAAATCCAGGCCAGTCAACTCTGTTGAGAGCCATATTGTGTTTCATCGCATACAGCTTCCTGTTGCTGTGTTTTCCCATTTTCTTGTTTTCTCTTTTACCTTTCTTCAAGCTGTTAGTCAGCAGTTTGCAGTGGAGGATTCCACTGGACAGGTAAGCTTTAATCCCCAGCGTTGTAGAGAATGTGGTTCTCTGGATAGCAAGTTGTGTTGCTTAGTGGGCGAGGTGGATACCTCGGACAGCAAGCTGTGTTGCTCAGCGGGTGAGGTGGATACCTCGGACAGCAAGCTGTGTTGCTCAGCGAGCGAGGTGGATACCCCGGACAGCAAGCTGTGAGGCTCAGCGGTTGTAGGCTAAGCTGTAAGGCCCAGCGGACGCAAGCTGTGTTGCGCAGCAGTAATCCACACTCGGGTTGAGTGTGGGGTGGACGTAGGTCTGGAGGACCGAACCACCTAAAAACTCCTCTGTGCAGTGGGTTGATCTGTTTATTTCTGCTTCCGCTAGATGAATGCTCAGGTGCGTTCCACATATTTGTTTACTGGTTCAAGAGACATTTTGATTAGCTTTTCAGATTGCCTAAATTTGTCTAGCGAGCATTCTAGATTTTAATTTGAGTAATATTTTTAAAGGGTTGATTCATTCACCCCCCTCTGAATCCTTCGCACCGAACCCAACACATTCATCCTGCCCGGTTGATAAGACAGGGTGAAGTCATAATCCTTCATAAACTCCATCCATCGCCTCTGCCTGAGGTTAAGGTCCCCCTGCGTGAACACATACCTCAAACTCTGATGGTCAGTGAACACCTCAAACCTCTCACTGTACAGATAATGCCTCCAGATCTTCAACGCGAAGATCACAGCCGCCAACTCCAGGTCATGGGTAGAGTAGTTCTCCTCGTGGGGCTTTAGCTGCCGAGAGGCATAAGCCACCACTCTACCATGCTGCATCAACATAGCACCCAATCCGACCCCGGAAGCATCTGTACACACCACAAAATCTCCCAATCCAGAAGGCAAAACCAACACTGGAGCCGAGGTGAGCAACCTCTTCAGTTCCCTGAAACTCTGCTCACACTCCTCAAACCAGACGAAAGGCACATCCTTCCGCGTAAGTCTAGTCATCGGGGCCACAATGCGAGAAAAATCCTGGATAAACCGATGATAATAGCCCGCAAGCCCCAAGAAACTCCAGATCTCCGTCACAGACCTCAGCCTCGGCCACTGCATCACTGCCTCGACCTTGGCGGGGTCCACGAAAATACCATCACCAGAAATCATGTGCCCCAAAAAGTGCACCTCACGAAGCCAGAATTCTCACTTACTGAGCTTCACATACAACTGGTGATCTCGCAACGTCTGTAGCACCACACCCAAATGGTACGCATGCTCCTCGGTAGACCGCGAATAAATAAGGATGTCGTCCATAAATATGACCACGAACTGGTCCAAATACGGATGAAACACTCTCACATCAAGTCCATGAAGGCTGCGGGGGCATTGGTGAGTCCGAACGGCATCACCAGAAACTCATAATGCCCGTACCTCGTACAGAACGTAGTCTTCTTCACGTCGGACTCACGAATCCTCAGCTAATAGTAACCGGACCGCAAATCAATCCGCGAGAACACTCGCGTAGATTGAAGTTGGTCGAACAAATCATCAATCCGCGGCAACGGATACTTGTTCTTAATGGTCACCTCATTCAGCTACCGGTAGTCAATGCACAATCGCAAGCTACCGTCCTTATTCAAAAATAACACGGGTGCACCCCAAGGGGAAAAGCTAGGGCGAATGTACCCCTTGGCCAGCAGCTCCTGCAACTGCGCCCTCAACTCTCTCAACTCAGCGGGAGCCATATGGTAGGGAGCCTTTGCCAAAGGTCCCGTACCCGGCACAACCTCGATAACGAAATCAATCTCCCGCTGGGGAGGCAATCTAGGTAAGTCCTCCGGAAAAACATCAGAGAACTCGCACACCACCGGGATGTGCTCGACATCCGGCTCCATCCGGTCAGTCACAACCACGGAGGTGAGAAAACCCTGACAACCCGCATCAAGCAAACGACGAGCTCGAATCTCAGAAATAAGACAACGGGAAGAGGAAGACCTGATACCTTGGAAATAGAAGGTGGGTCCGTGAAGTCACTGGAAATAAACCCTCTTCGAGCCGCAATCCACCAACACATGATGTGTCTCGAGCCAATCCATGCCCAAAATCACATCAAAGTCCTGAAGCGGCAACGCATAGAGCCTAGCCGGTAAACTCCGCCCTTCCACCCACATAGGAACCTCATCAAAGTAATACGGAGTGATCATAAAATCACCCGAAGGCAACTCTACTGCCAAATCACAAGACAACTGGGTCACCGGCTCTTCAATACTCCGAAACAAACGAGTGAGACGCGCCTGAATCGAACAAAACCCGAGCCGCATAATTCAAAATCTGAACAGTACCTTCCACGAGCTGCGACGCCACTACCTCTGCCCTGGTCATGTGCATGATCTGGCCTCGAGCTCTCTGCCCGTCTCCCACACTAGCTGACCTGGGTAATGGCGGATACTGTCCCTGCTGCTACTGCTGCTGCTGCTGAGAAAACTGCTGCTGCTGCTGCCTCTGAGGACAGTCACGCGCCATGTGCCCTGGCTGGTCACACCGAAAACAAACAATCGGCGCCGTGCACTGTCTGCCTGGGTGATGCTCACTACACCGTGGACACGGTCCTCGCGATCCACCCACTGATCCCTGACACTAAAACGGGACCGGCTGTTGTACACTGCCTGATGATGCCTGCCCCTGATCCTTGTGCTTCTTGCGGAAACCCTTCTTAAGGAACTTCTTAACCTTAGAGCCAAAAGACACAAATCTTGTCGCCGAAGTTGCCGGTGCTGGCGCTCCTGAACCACCCGACGCATGCTGAAAGGAACCCTGCTGTTGAGTAGCCGACTGCTGGCTACGACCCGACAAAGACTACCCCTGGCTGATCGGTCCTCAAGTCCTCTGCATATCCATCTTCAAAGAAGCCGCAACACGAGATGCTGCCTCCAGATCAGTGGCCGCATTCGCGATCAAATGGTGCCTCAGCTCCTTCCTCAAGCCCTGTATGAACTGTGCGGTCTCCAACCTCTCATGCTCTATGATATGAGGTGCATACCGACCCAGCTCAACAAATCGTGCCTTGTACTACAACACGGACATGTCGCCCTGAACCAGCTCAAGAAACTGACGCAGCCGCTGCGTAGCAATAAACTATGGACAGTAGGTACGCTCGAAAGCACTGACAAAGTCACCCCACACGATCTGCTCAAGTGGACGAAGCTGAAAAGACGTCTTCCACTCGGAAGACCACCACTCCCGAGCCGTACCCTGCAACTGGTTGGAGGCCAACATCTCTCTGTCCTCCGCATTACTCCACGCGGAACTGAACACCCGCTCCATCTCATCGAGCCACATCAGGGTCTGGCTGACCACCGTAGTAAGGTAGATGAAACTGCATGAAATCCTTCACTGCTCGGCCTGGCCGACCCCTGGTCGACGAGCCCTCACCAGCCTCTCCGCCGAACTGCTGAGACATAAGCTGGTATATGCCACGGAAGAAATCCTCAGCCCCCGGAAACCTCGTAGTATCCACTGCCTCGGTGGCCGCCGGTGGCACTCTACTCTACTCGTCATGATCTCGCTGAACCTTCTGCTGGATCTCCTGACCTACAGCCGACTGTCCCCGCTGAGAGCTAGTGATCCGCCTCGACGCCATGCTCGCTCCTGAAGCAAAAGACAGAAAACATGGAAACAACAAGGTCCAGAAAAATGCACGATGCCCGATGCCATCGTCAACCGTTCATCATTGCTGTGGACTAGTGGACCACTATAATTACTTATGATTCTCATATAATCCCACAACCGCTGCTCTGATACCAGCTGTAACGACCCGAGAATCTGATTACCGGGAAGGCCCGATAACCCGAGACTCGTACCGCCACCCACGAGCCCGAAGACTCGGAAGGGTTAAAGGAATGGTGTGGAGACTACACAAGTATCACAAATAATTACAGAAATGAACAGTTATATTATTAAGCAGGAAATAAAATAACAGTTTACATGGTACATGGTCCACGAGATATAAAAATAACAACAGCAGTAGTCCACAACTAGTACAGAGACAAGAAAGAAAAGTACAGCTACACGGGGCATACCCCGGCTCTGACCTCTGGCACGAACGTTGGGCACCTGAACCACGCTGAGCCTCAGACGCGCTCCCCTGAGGTCGCGACTCACCTGAAACACGGTGAAAACACGCAGGGAATGAGTCTCGGAACAAGAGTCAGTAGGGATCACTCGAACCCTACCTCGTCAACAGGGAAACTGCTACGCTGGCAGTAAGCGGGTACCTCAGAAAGGGAAGCCCTGCAATCTACAAAACACCGCTCCCACGGCACAAAAACCGAAACCCGAAGGTCAAAGTCTCAACGACTGACGGCCTGTCACTACCCACTCGACAGGAGTACCTCCAACTAGAAGCAAGGACGAAAGCGTCCACTGACGTCTTAGTCCGTGCCTTTGGTGTCTCCCTCCGGCCCAGCGGGAATTGAGACACCATACAAGTAACCGCAAATAAGTGACTAGCTGGGGTCTCGCCCGTCGGCGTGGGTCCAACCGCCCCCAACCACGTGTGCACACACAGACCGTGCGTCCCTGGTCTGGCCCTCTGACCGATTTTCCCCTCAGCCGGACTCTAGCTGGTAGACGCGGGGCCCGACGAAAACCGGTCCATAAACCGTCTCTAAGGGTAGCCTCTCCACCACTCCCTGGTGGGACCACTCGCGTGTGAGCAGGCTACGACTAGTGGAGGGTCACTACGGAGTAGACTCTCAAGTCAACGGAAAACAACGTCCGCATCCGACGACGTACGGGGACCGCCGCACATACCAGCACCATCGCACGGTGACCATGGTCAGAACAGAAACGGGGTTGCAAACCACCCGGGGCAACCCAGAGCCTGACGGTCTACCCTAGACGCGTCACAAGCTCTGACGGTCTAGGCAGGACCGTCACAATCACCTGATGGCCCAACGCAGGGGCGTCACACACTCGGTGCAAAACAGGGCGTAACGCACCTACCATGGTGAGTTACAGTCTGTGACGCGCCTACCCTGGTGCGTCACAAGACAACAAAGAACAACTGTGACGCGGGCCACTCTGTGCGTCACAGCATGTAACCGACCAACCCTTGTGCGTCACAACGTGGGAATGCGTATGCTCTCACGCACCCACATAGGGGCGTCACATGGCTGTGACGCGCCAAGCCAAGTGCGTCACATGCCTTGACTCCCAACGGTCAAAAACCAACGGTCGGCAGCCAACGGTCGAACGCCCCTGACGGTCCAACCTAGGTGTGTCACAGCACTATGGCGGTCTATCGAGGGACCGTCACAGCCCACAGACCCCACTTGGCTGCACTCAGGGCTGTAACGCACCCATCTGGGCGCGTTACATAGTGTGACGGTCACTAGAAGGACCGTCACACTGGCCCGAGGGTGAAACGGCGGGAAATGCCCAAAAAAACTGGCCACGCCCCCATGCCTCCACCGGAGGGGGGGAAATCAAAGGGGAAGACCCCTGGGGACCCCTAACAAGATTCTAGGCCAACAACACACGAAATCATGCATCAAATCCATAGATCGGGCGAGCTCTCCCCAAATCATGGAAAACCCCAAACCCACAAGGAATCCCATCTCTCGGCCTCCCCTCAGCCTATAAATCGCGGGAAAGGAAGGCTAGAGGCTAGGGAACGTCACCCTACCTCAATTGCGTCCTGAGAAGCGCCGAATCGACCACGAATCATGAAGAATGCTTGAAAACCCTTATTCTTCCTTGAGCTCCCACGGTTCACATACACCTCCACGACCACCTCACCATCGCCGTCGTCACCACGCCATTGCCCACAGTCGTCTGCAGCCGGAGGGGCTCGCCGCGGTCTCGCCGGACGAAGAAGAGAGGGAGAGAGGGCGTCGCACGGTGGGGGAGAAAGGAAGAAGAAGAAGAAGAAGAGGGTGGGGAAGAGAGAGAAATAAGGGGGGGGGGGTATTTATAGGAAAATCTAGAAATTCTGAAAAATATCAAAAAATAGAAAATTATATTCCCGCGATCCTCGGAACGCACCGATCGGAACGGTACCAGTCTCACCTAGGTGAACGGCATGGTTCACCCGCAACGAGGTTCTGAAGGAATTACCGAAGCACACACCGGTAATCGGAAAACACACGCAGAAAAGCCGCAGAACGCTTTCGGGCCTCCGTAACAACTCCGGATCGCACCGATCCGAACACGAAAGATGTCCGAAACAAATTTCGGACACAACGGAGCCGGACACTCCGAGAAACCAGATTC
Organism: Amorphophallus konjac; assembly: GCA_022559845.1. Classification (NCBI taxonomy): domain Eukaryota; kingdom Viridiplantae; phylum Streptophyta; class Magnoliopsida; order Alismatales; family Araceae; genus Amorphophallus; species Amorphophallus konjac. Next base: position 61,036,766 of record CM040129.1, on the reverse strand, counting down.
GGGACCCACGAAAAAGGATCTAAAAGGTCTGGGATATTACAAGTATCGGGTGGACTTAAGGCAGAGGGCCCTACGGCACGCTCTATGGAGAGGACGGGTTTCTTGCCCTTATCTGGAATGGTCATAAATGGGATCTGCTTGGAAGTGATAGCATTAAGAGTTTCCACCAGTGGGATACTCTTGATTTTGATCACCCTACCATGGTAAGGAAACTTGAAGTATTGATGGGCTGTTGATGGGATTCCAAGGGTTTGCTTAGTCCATAGCCGTCCTAAGATGGCCTTGTATGCAGGATCGACGTCAAGGACAAAGAAGTCGGATGTCATGACCATTGGACCTAAGTCGGATTGCAGGGTCACCTTTCCTTTTGCACACCTCTTCGAATTGTCATAAGCTGAGATTGTGGTGCACACCTCTTCTATGTTTTCTTCCTGGAGGCTAATTTTCCGAATGGTCTTCATGGGACACACATTAATTGAAGCTCCCGGGTCAATGAGGGCAGAGTCGACCTTGACTCCATTGAGAGAGACTGTGAGGCACAATGAGAGTGACCTGCTTTCTGCCAAAGCGAGGTCCTTATCAGAGAATGAGATGGATGGTCCACATGTAAGGGCCATGATGGCCTCGGTCACACTACTTGTCGGAAGGTCTTCGTTGACCATGATCTTTTGGAGGAATTGAAGCAGAGTGGCCTGGTGTGATGGAGACTTCTTAATGAGCTCCAAGATGGAAACCTTAGCAGGGGTCCTGTCTAGATGTTAGAGAATGTCATACTCTACGGGAGGGCCTTGAGAGTTGACCCCTTCCTCCGACTGGGACGGCCTTTGGGACGGGGGAATGATGCGGTTATGGAGAGTGACATTCACCGACGCTTCTTTCGGGTCATCTTGCTCCAAAGGTTTCAGGCGGATGAGCTGCAAGGGAGCTGGAGATCCGAAGATGCATGAGAGGGAGGCTGAATCGTCTCTGGACTCGATAGAAGAAGGAGAAGGAACTGACTTTAGCTGAGGTGGCTTAAGGAGGACCAAAGGGCGCTCCTACATCAACTGAACTTTTGAACAGACATGATGTTCTTGACATGGTATCTGAGGAGGGTTGATTAAGGTGAGTGGTTTTTGAGCATTTGAAAATTGACTGGGAGGCGAGATCAGACCTCGGGATTGGGTGAACATGTTGACGTCTGCCCAAGGTTCATTAGCTTCCACTTCAAACTTCCTGTACCAGCCTGGGAATCCTTCGTCACCCCACATCTGGGTCCTTTTGAGCACTCGTGGTTCCATTCCAATTACGGTGTTCACCTGCTCATTCTGCCTCGAGCTCGAGGGATCTTTGGTTAACTGATGAGTTGGCAATGGGTTTTGCACGATACCAAGGTCCCGGTTAGGCTTCTTGAGGTTGGCAATGGCTAGCTTCACATCGGCCCAGTTGATTCTCCCCTCGTCATTCATGTCATACACCCAGTCCCGAAATTGGAAGCAGTTGAATATGTCATTCCCGGGAGTTTGGTGATAAGGACAGTGCTTTGAGGTATCAGCATTGGGATGAACCCGATCCCGTTGAGGGGGAAGCTGAATGGATTCGGAGGACATAAGGGCAAAGAAGATGTTGCCCAAAGTTTTAGGCAACGGAGGATAAGAAGCCCATTTAGGCCCAGTGCGGTTATAGTTCTGAGGTGGAGGGACGTTTGCATAAGGCTTGGGATTGCCTTGCCCCTGGTTTGCACTACCCCGAGCAGGATGGGAGACCTGGCGATTGTTAGACTTGAAAGGTTGGCCAACCGCATTGACTTGCTCGTTTACCGTGACGCCTTTGGTAGTGGGGACGGCTAGGGTCTTCCTACTCTTTGTGTGAGGCTCAAAGAAAGGAGGCAAGGTGGAATCCCTTACATGGGCCTAAACTATCCGAGCTCGATTGTAGAGTTGGTGAAAGGTGTGGAGCTCGCTGAGCATTAGGATGGCCATAAGGTGAGGGGTGGCATTGTTCACCAACATGGTGAAAGCCTGAGACTCGGGGATTGGAACTTCCATCTTAGAAGCCATGATCCTCCACCGATTTGCAAAATTAATGAAGTCCTCGTCGGGCTTCATTTTCTCCATAACTAGGACTAACAGTGTAGGAGAAATGGATGACATATGACCAAAGTGAGTGAGGAATCGCTCGGAGACTATATCAAAGTTGATAAGATCAGTAGCTGGTAGGGAGGAAAACCAACGTAGGGCCTTGCCCTCAAGGGATTTTTGAAACAGATGGACCAATAGGACCTTATTGTAGAGCCATTAATGGGAATCCATAAGGAAACCCGAAAGGTGATGATGGGGGTCAGTGGTACCATCATATCTCCTATACATAAGAGCCTTGAACCCAGGCGAAAAATAGGCATTAGGGAGTTTGCAGTACTGGGCTAGCGAGTGGGGACATGAGTTTGGCATACTCTCAGCCACCGCCTACCGAATGTAACTTTGAATTTTCGACCAGAATGATTGGTCAATCCCCTTCAACGGGACACCCATGGTTGATGGAATCGGGGGTGAAGATACTCTTTGCAGAGCCATTGGATAGCTGAATTGAGGTGGATTCTCGGGAAAGGGTCTGCTCGTGGACCCTTGAAAGGGGGTTTGAGTGCGAGGAGGTGTGATATGGGAAGACATGTGTGGAATGGCCGGAGCCTTCCCACGGGAAGCCATCGTGGCCAAGTCCGCGGGAGTGTAGCGGGATAGCATGCTTATCAACTCTTGATCCTCGTGTAGAGAAAGTGTAGGAGCCCTCGGGCTACCGCGGTCATGATTACTCGGTGAAGAAACTGAATCGGCGTGGACGGCCTCATTTGGCGTGGCCGAGAACATGCCTATAAAGGCATCCAGATAATTGTCCTATATTTGAAATAGAGGATTGCCCCTAATCCCGGATTCATATAGGGGAGGGAATTCCTCCTCATATCTCGGATTTGTGAAAATCTACTCCATCCTAAAAAAATTTTAATTGGTTTAGAAAAGAGAATGAAATTTATGGGGGGGGTAAGTATTTCCAAGCACACCAAAGGAGGTGACCACAAGCAACGTCCCAGAATTTTCTTTTCCTTCATTTTTTTCTTTTGTTCACTCAGAGAAGAGAAGAGAAGTAAGTGGGTAAAGGGTGAACTCCGGGGAACTTAGCAAAAACCTCACTCAAAGCCCAGGGTTACTATAGGTTCTTCCGGTGGTACAACCTGCCTGGCGGCCGTGTGGGAACCCACGGTTCGCGAGGACTCACGGAGGTTCCCAGTTGGACCGAACCAATTACACCAGAGTGGAAATCCTCAGGTGAAGGGTTCAATTCCAACGAAAGGGGTTCCTAACAAAGTGTGATGCCGGCTCTGCCTAAACCCAACCCCGATCTAAACCTGCAAAGAGAGATCACACAATATACAAGCCAAACAACAAAGAAAACAACTAGTTACGGAGAAGCACAGGAAGAGAGCAGAGGGCGGACAAGTCACTTTCCGTTCAATGTCCTGGGCTGCCAGGTCGAGGGACGCTCAGGGGAGAAAGGCGGCCAAAGTGTTGGCCTCCTGGAAGGGGAGAGGGTGGCTAGGTCGAGGGCCGTCCAGGGTGCTAGGCGGCCAGACTCTTGGTCGCCAAAGAGATGGCCTAGGCGGCCACTGGGTTTGTCGCCCAGGGGCCTAGGCAGCCAGGGGGTCGGCCTTGTTTTGTCTGCCTTTCAGAAAACATAAAAATAGAGCTACAAAAATTAATCTAATGTAAACACATGCTTCACTTATCTTAGACTTCAAGCATTCAAGAACTCACCGTAGGCATTGGAGTGTCCCACCGTGATCGCCACTTCGCTTGTGGGCTCCGTGATTTTTCGGAGTGGGTTGATTTTGGAGATGTGCCCTACGTGGTTGTCTCCTCAAACTTCCTAGGCCGTGAGTACCTATAGAGGAACAAATTAAAGATTATATAATCGTGATCTCCAGAGGTATTTACCTCAACCTCACAGGAATGATGATCACGGGGAGATGTTAAAACAGGGAAAAGGTAGGGTCCCTCTTCCTTGTCCTCGGCTGGCAAAGGGCAAGGAGCCCTGCGTAGTTCCTTGATGCTGAAGTCCTGCAAACAGTGAAGCTCAAAGAAGAAAACATAAGAAGACCATTAGTAATGGGAAAGTGCAGTATCTGCTCTAATGAAAATCAATGTAACGAGAACAGTGGCGGCGTGATTACCTGGGGGTGGTGGGAAGGAGAGATAGTTGAGACTTTCGACCACCCACCTTCCCGTTTGTTTTGGGGAAAAAACCTCTTGAGTGTAGGAGCTAGGAAGAATATAATGTGTAAAATGCACTTACCAGGAAGCCATGATACGACAAGCAAAGGACAGGGGGTTCCAGAGTTCAAACGCCGATCGAGGATGAAGCAGGAAGGAGACTAGGTGCAACTCCCTCTTCACCGTCCGAGAGAATCTCTCTCGGCAAAACTCCTCTCTCAATCTCTCGACTCCCCGAGTTTTCGAATGCCAAAATCCCCCTGATCCCAAAAATTCCTCTCCAATGCACCCCCCAAAAAAGTCCCCTCTCCACTGGAGATTGGTGGTTTTGTCATTGAGTACGGAGTTCATGAAATCAAGGGGGAAATAATGCAAAATAGGGGGGAGAACGTGCACACGAGATGGGCCACGTTCTCTGACCAAGTAAAAACAGGAGGGCGGCCATCCACTTGGCCTTCTTGAAGGGGAGGGCGGCCAGACTGCTGGCCACCCAGCAGAGGAGGGCGGCCATTGAACTGGCCGCCCAGGATCAAGGGCGGCTAGCTCCCTGGCCGCCTAGACCATGGTCCTTGGGCCCCTCAAATAGATGAGGACCAATAGCTCTATGACTATGGGTTGGGCTTTAAAGCATCAAACAATGAAAAACCAAGTACAACGATTGAGCGCCATTCACACGAAGGTCCACTGGGGATCTGCCGGATGTCTGAAATTTGGCATCTATAGGTACATTTTCGCTCCACTTTTTGTCACTTTGCTTAGCTTGTATATGTTTGAATGCCGCTACTTATGTGTGATAGAATAAGGAGGTAGCTTCAAATTTCATCACCGCTGTGAGAGAGAGTGTGTGACCCATCCCGTTACTCGATCTGAGCATGAGAGTGAGTTTAACCACCCTTGACTCACTATAGATTTCTCAACCGCGCAGATCCACGTGTTTCCCTCGCTTGGGACGAATCGTGAGCATGTGCTTCTTGTTGAGGACTTATTCACGTCTCTGGAGCTCTTTGGTGTCGAGTTTCTCGCATCATCGCTTGTCGCATCGTCAATTTAATCCCGTCGTCACCTAGAGTCCTAGATTTGCATCAAATTGGTCTCGATTCGCATTTCGTCCCACATCAAACAGCAGTGCTGACGAACTAAAGCAAAGCAGTAACAACAGGAGTAGGAACAAGAGTAAAGAGGAAAAGCCAATTGTGCAGAAACACGACAGCCGAAGGAACCTCGGCCCTCTAAGCTACACCAAACAGCAACATAAAGGCTAACCCCGATCTCACAAAGTCAGGAGTTACCGATCCATTGACAAACCACGAACTCTTATCGCAAAGGCCTACAGAAATAAACGAAGGCCCTACAAAAGTCCTACACAGTCCAAAGGCACCAACACATACACGATCTCACCATCGTGTACGCTACACTGACCTCGGGTAAAGCCAAGCATAGACTGCCCGACAAGTCACGTCAACCATGATGGAAACCAGTCATGAAAGCCATAAGTCATCGTGTCGTATGACAGAATCACCTCCTCACTAGAAGAAAAGCCAGATGCATCCACTGACGTCTTACACTGTGGCTCAAGCGTCTCCCACTCGCCTAGAATGGCGGTAACTGAGACACTCAATAAGAACCAAGTACCAAGCAACGAGTGACCAGTCAGGGTCACGCCCGTCGGTGCTCATCCAACATCCCTGACCACGTGTGCACACACAAGCTCAATGTCTTAGGCCAGGCAACTAGGTGGTTTTCCCCTCTCGTAGGACTCTCATGGCAAGACAAAGGGGCCCATAGCAACCAGCCTACAAACCGTCTCAACCGGGACTCGCCCTGCCACCACTCCCACGTGGGGCGACACACAAGAAAGTGTCGTCAGGCTACGACTAGTGGAGGCTCACTAGACATAGAGACTTAAAACAGTGAACACCGAAGTACAAATATGTAAGCACGCACCTGTCACACGTACTACGGAGCATAATATAGTATACAACTGCCAGACTCGGGACAATAAAGTAGACCTACTGACACAACGATCCTTGAGTCACAAGACTCAGGTCAAGATCATCGCACATCACGGCCATACGCCGTTAATCAGCCTAGTCCCTAAGCCAAAATCATGCTAAAACATAGTGGAAGATGTCACAGAACAGCCGGATCCAGACATTAATGAAAGTCCACGGCCCCTAGGTCGCTGATCAGACTCACAATTCGGCATAACACGAAACACGGAACTTGAGGGATTACCAAAGCCCTCAAACCACATGGACATGAAAATCGAGGTACGATGATACCTCCAACATCCAAGCCAGGCCTCGATCCTTACAGGATAGATGAGACACTCACGAGGTCACATGTCAACCACTGGTCACAACCGGGTTGATCGGAAACCATAATGACCCCCGAAACGACACGGAACACTGCTCGGTACAATAGCACTCCCAGACACCCTATAACACGGTCACAGCCCTCATAGGACATCCAAGACATCCATGGGACAATGGGATAACCAAGGGGTCAAAGCCACAATAATCGGAAGCTAAACCAATGCAAAAGAACACTCTGGGAAAGTAACGGTCACACATATGGCCGCTACTACTCAACCCAGCAAATAGCGGTCTTAACCTTGGCCGCTAAAAGAAAGTGGCGGTCAACCCTATGGCCACTACCATGAAATGGTGGTCATAGCCATGGTCGCTACTCTCAGAACTAGATAGGCAGGAAACGGTCTGTACAGGGCCGTCTCTTGGAATTGACGGTCCTCTTATGGCCGTTTCTTGAATTTGGCGGTCATGGCTAGACCGCCATCTCGAAACCACCATGAAACATGAAAAGCCATCCTGGTGGCGGTCCTTTGCCTGACCGTCACTTCATAAGGCGGTCAGTCGCAAGGCCGTCACTAGGAACCGACTTAAACAAATAACGATCTTCTTGGGACCATTTCCCAGGAATTGGCGATCCTCCCATGGCCGCCAAAGCCAAATAGCGGTCAAGGGCAAGACCGCTACCCCGAACCGACTTAAAACCAAATAGCCGACTTGAAACACGAAATAACGGTCACCCCAAGGACCGCTACTCAAAATTGGCGGTCCTCATAGGGCTGCCACTACCAATTAGTGGTCGGTCGTGAGACCGCAACCAGAAACCAACAATGGAGCTCCGAATAGCGGTCTCCAGAGGGCCGCCTTTACAATGGCGGTCTCTGGTAGGACCGCTACTACGCTCCGTCATGAAAATCGTAAAACCACCCAAAATTCGATCTTTCCACGCCCCAATCGCTCCTAAACAATGAGGAAACATCTCTAGAGTCAATATCCACCTTCCACAAGCCGGAAGGGGCCAAACCATCTGCAAAACGGCAAGAAACGGGGGATTCCCACGAATCGACCCAAAACGAGTCACATGGACAAACGGGCTCATACCAGCCCCAACTCACAACCAAACAGAGATAAACTGGTGGGAAACGAATCCCAACATGCCAGGGGTTCATATTTTACAATTTAATGTGAAAACCATCGCCTGGAACGATGATCTCGACTCACACCACCGAAACATGATTTCACCCTTAAAGTTAGAAAACCCGCTCAAACTCACACCGTTCGGTTCCAAATCACGAGAGAATGTAGGAAAAGAGTAGGGTATCCATCCCCCTACGTCCACCGAAGATCTCACGTGCCGAAATGTCCAAACCATGCCGAAAATAATCACACAAACAACCCACGCCGGCTTCGAACCCACGAATGAGATCGCGCCTACGCCACGCTCCGATACTTGCGCCATCACACTCCACGTCAGCTCCACGCCGTCACCACCTCACCCAGCTCCACCACAGTCGTACGCCCTATGGGAGAGGAGAAGCGAGGAGAGAGAACATAGGGAGAGAAGTGAGAGATCGTGAGGGGAGACAAAGGAGAGAGGAAAGGGTTAAGAAAAAGGGAAAAGGAAAAGAAATTAGCAATTTTCCAAAAATCTGATTTTTTGCACGAAATTCTGTAAACTCAAAAAAATATGAAAAATAGTCTTCACGATCCTCGGAATGAGCACAATGCACCTGTAGCGTCCTTGAGTCACAAAACTCAACGGCCAACTCTCCACCACAAGTTATACAAGGGAAAAACCCAAGTGGATCGTAAAACACGTTTTAGGACCCACGAAAGCGCTCCGAAAGGTCTCTGATTCTGATCCGAAGAATCTAGGGTATTACAACCTCCCCTCCTTCAAGAAATTCCATCCTCAAAATTTAAGGAGTCATCAAGAGAAACAGGGAAGAACAACCCCAAACAGCTGGCAATGCTCTCCAAGCACCAGCCAAACCTTAAACACAAAACACGATAACACAATTCTCGAAAAACATAATTCAGAGGGACACTACCAGACCACAATCACAGGCATACGCTCCGTACCTCAAGGCACATCGATCCACTAAACGAGCATGGCACACAAAGGAACACAAGTCCGGCACCTCCGAAACATCATGGCATCATTGCTATTGTCTCACAGAGGATGGAGACATGACCCATGCCACGAAAATAGCCACCAATAAAATACATACTTAGTGCCATCGCAATTCACGACACTACAATGTACCACACCTCAAGTACCAATCTTGCTAACAGCCGATGACAAGTTGCCAAAGTGCAAACCATCGTGCCCAGAGCCACAGCACAAGGCGCAAAAATGCTTCCCTCAGCTTATCCTCTCTTCCCGAACAATTACTGAACCTTCACAGCCCAACAGTCGCCAAACATGGCATGCCGAACATGGTGCACAATGGCCCCTAATTCACAAACTGGGTCCAAAGCTAGGCCACCGCCGAAACAAGAGCAGATCCGATTCAGAACTAATCACAGTCTACACATAAGCAGACACAGGACTAACACTTCACGGAGACATCACTTCCAAAGATTATCTCGAAAAGACGCCACAAGACAAGTGAGAAATATCAAGCTCGACTAACAAGAGCTCACCAAGAAGGAAATCATAGGCTCGTATGAGCACTCTCTCAAACAAGGCATCTAAACGACCACCTCAACACAACCTTAACACCTCAGGGGTTGAATAAACCTCAAGCTGGGATGGCCAAACCAGCATTAATCTCCTCAGAGAACATGCACGGCTATCACACCAACGATAAAGCCACCAGCCACCTGAACATGCCACGGAAAAATCTCGAACACCACACCACAAATTCACGCCTGTCGGTGAACTCTTCCCAGCGCAGCACAATGAGACAAATACCATGACGAAAGAAGAATGCTCCATCAGAATCTGACAAGAGCAAAACCACAACGCATAGTGCCAACACAGCACGCACAAGCACTAGCATGAGAGCAAAGCGGTAAAAGAGCATAAAACCTATGCTAGTTGCCGACTATACTGGACCTTATGGACTCTAAGTACTGTAATATCTCGAATTCCCATATACTTTCACAAACACACGCTCAGATAGCTCAGAAAAACTCTGAACAACTTTGAACTCTGCTCTGATACCACCTACGATGACCCATCATCAAGATATCAGGTAATCCCGATACCACTTGGATTCTGAGAGGCCTCCCAAGAGCGGTAAAGCTCCGAAGGGATAGAATGGAGTGTGAGAGTACATTGAACTTCCAGATGAAGCAGTAAGCAATTAAATTTCTATGATCAGGATTGCTAAAATAGCAAAAATAAAATTACATTATCTATAACAATTAAAACTAATAGAGTCCAGTCTAACTAAAGTACAGTACTATAGGAAAGAGAACGTACTCTCAAGTCAGAGGAAGCCCGACGCAGGTAAATACTGGCAACTAAGAACCACGCACTGCACCTCCAAGCACGAGGAAGAACGGATACACCTGAAAAGTCAGGGGTGAGCCTCATCTCATTGGCTTAGTAGGGATCCCGCAGAACCCTGCCACGAAACAACGCAGTAACAACAGTGCTGACGAACTAAAGCAAAGTAGTAACAGCAGGAGCAAGAACAACAGTAAAGAGGAAAAGCCGTACTGTGCAGAAACACGACAGCCGAAGGAACCTCGGCCCTCTAAGCTACTCCAAATAGCAACAGAAAGGCCAACCCCGATCTCACAAAGTTGGGAGTTACCGATACATTGACAAACCATGAACTCTAATCGCAAAGGCCTATAGAAATAGACGAAGGCCGTACAAAAGACCTACACAGTCCAAAGGCAACAACACATACACGATCTCACCGTCGTGTACACTACACTGACCTCGGGTAAAGCCAAGCATAGACTACTCGACATGTCACATCAACCATGATGGAAATCAGTCACGAATGCCACAAGTCATCATGTCGTGTGACAGAAGCACCTCCTCACTAGAAAAAAAGCCAAATGCGTCCACTAACATCTTACAATGCGCCGCAAGCGTCTCCCACTCGCCTAGAATGGTGGTAACTGAGACACTCAATAAGAACCACGTACCAGGTAATGAGTGACTAGTCAGGGTAACGCCCGTCGGCGCTCGTCCAACATCCCTGACCACGTGTGCACACACAAGCTCAATGCCTTAGGCCAGGCAACTAGGTGATTTTCCCCTCCCGTAGGACTCTCATGGCAAGACAAAGGGGCCCACATCAACCAGCCTACAAACCGTCTCAATCGGGACTCGCCCCGCCACAACTCCCAAGTGGGCCGACACATAAGAAAGTGTCGTCAGGCTACGACTAGTGGAGGCTCACTAGACATAGAGATTTAAAACAGCAAACACCGAAGTACAAATATGCAAGCACGCACCTGTCACACATACTATGGAGCATAATGCAGTATACAACTGCCAGACTCGGGACAACCAAGTAGACCTGCTGACACAACGATCCTTGAGTCATAAGACTTAGGTCAAGATCATCGCACATCACGGCCATACGCCGTTAAACAGCCTAGTCCCTAAGCCAAAATCATGGTAAAACATAGTGAAAGATGCCACATAACATCCGGATCCACACATTAATGAAAGTCCATGGCCCCAAGGCTGCTCATCGGACTCACAATTCCGCATAACTCGAAACACGGAACACGAGGGATTACCAAAGCCCTCAAACCACATGGACATGCAAATCAAGGTACGACGATGCCTCCAGTGTCCAAACCAGGTGTCGATCCTCACAGAATAGATGAGACACTCATGAGATCACATGTCAACCACTGGTCACAACCGGGTTGACCAGAAACCATAATGACCCCTGGAACGACACGGAACACTATTTGGTATAATGGCACTCCCAGACACCCTATAACAGGGTCACATCTCTCATAAGACATCCAAGACATCCACAGGAAAATGGACTAACCAAGGGGTCAAAGCCACAACAACCGGAAGCTAAACCAACGCAAAAGAACACTCTGGGAAACTAACGGTCACACCTATGGCCGTGTGGATGCACTTTTCGACATGCTCATTTGGTCCGTTCTTTAAGTCAGTTTATTACGTGGGTTTATTTGCTTATTAAGTGCATGGGCATGCCAGTCACAAACTGACAGTTTATTCGGGCTTCAAGGAAGTCCTTGGTGTGCACCGTCTGACTGATCAGACAATTGTGTAGTTCGGGTCGGGACCAAAACCCGCCGTACCATAAAGGTCACGACGTCATTTACATCCCCTAGGAGAGGGGAACACCCTTGATTAATCGCCGGAAGTAAGGGCCCCACGGCCTAAAAAATTATGTTAATGAAATGAGATAATAAATATTATAAATCACGTTAAAAGTCCCACGTTAGGGTGTAAGCACTCAAATCATGTCGGTCACTCATAGACCATTTCTTATTCGGATGAGAGTCCATATGGAAAGTGAGGCGAGAATGGAAGTAAACCTGTGCAAATATCTGTCGAGGATGCGGCAATTTTGATAAGAGTGTGGGATTAGATCCTAGCAAAAAGGGAGCAGCTTTGGTAAGCTGTTGGCCCAGGGTGATATCGGGTCGTGGTCTTGTTGGAGAAAATCCCAAGACACAAGCTCGATTTACCGAGGCGCTGCATATGTTCCCGTGTCTGGGGCAAAGGGGAAGAGAATTTTGAAATGCATGCCAGGGCGTGCATGTTTCGCATTTTTATCTTATTAGCTTTATGTTGGGTCTATGAGATGGTGCAGACTCAGATTCAGAGGGGGGTGAATGAATCTCCCCTTTAAAATTTTGCCCAATTAAAAACTATAACTAGAAATCTTGCGGAATTAAAGTTTTCTATGAAAGATTTGTGCAGAACTAAAACTTGATGGTTCAATTAAATAGTTGCTCTATTGAAGTACTAACTCGAAGAATTAGAGTGCTCAGAATACTGTATGCTAACCAGATACAATTGAAACGATTCTAAGCATACATCTACCGTGACTCAATAGCTCAAGCAAACCACGGACACAAAGGATTTAGATGGTTCGGTCTGCTACCACAAACCTACGTCCATCCCCCACCCAAACCTGAGTGAGGCTTCCTGCTGCCTAACAGCTTGAACCGCTGAGCATCACAGCTTGCTTACAGCTGAGCATCATAGCTTGATATCCGCTGATTCATAGCTTCCCACAGCTGAGCAACACAGCTTGCTGTCCAGAAGAACTGATCCTCTGCAAATGCTGATACACAGCTTGATAAAATCGGATATGAAAAAAACAAAGGATGAAACATAGCACCAGAAAGCTGGAAATGAAATCAGAAAAATATAGCTCACGCAGGAGCAAGATCTGTTCTGGATCTGATCCAAGAACTGATAAGAAAGCAGATCTTCAAGCATAATCTCTCTCACTATTCTTTCTCTGCACACTCTCTCTTTCCTCTCAGACTTTTTCTACTCTCACGATACTCTATTTTCCTTTTACTCCTTCTTCCTTCAGCGAGCTCTCTCTCTCTCTCGGAACTCTAACTCTTACTCTTCTCTCTCCTTTCTCTCTTTCTTTTCTTCTCTACTGCTCTCTAAATTCTATTTCTCTCTTTGTTGTCCTCTTTCTTCTCCGCAGAAGTCTTCTTATATAGGAACAAGGGTGCCAGAGGTAAATTGGACAAGAAGGATGATTCTATCTGCTTCTGATTGCCCCACGTGGCAGGATAGAGCCTTGATCCTATGGTCCCTACGAGATTTGCCCAGGATGCGTGTGGAGGGAACACTCCCACCAAAGTTTTCAGAAGTATAATTCGCTGAGGTGCTGTAGAAGTCCATGTGTCAGATGGATATAAGTTGCTTTCCACGTGGCAGATGGATATAAGTTGCTTTCCACGTGGCAGATTCTTCCGTTTAGATTCCAGCCTTGCCTTGGATCACATGCTCTTTTAATTCAAACCTAAAACCACGTGACCCAACGATCTCTGATGGTTTCAGCTCTCTAAGTGTTCGATCTTAGTTGCTTAAGATCTTTCAGACTTAAATCCCTGTCAATAAGATAAAAGACATTTAATAAAACACCTTATAGTCATAAGTAGTTTAAAGAAATGTTCAAGGCTTAGAGACTTATGCATGGTTTATAAAAATAATCATGATTTAACAAAACCCTGAAGATCAGGTAGCTATATGATAAGCATCACACACAAGCATTAGTGCATAGATCTGACAGTGATGCATAGGCCTTATGAAGCAAGATGCAATATGTGCTTCGACCTAGACATGCAGGATGTAGCATGTGCTTCGACCTTGATATGCAGGATGCAGCATGTGCTTTGACTTTAACTAGGCCTTTTATGCATGTGCTCGGACTTGATATGCTACTTGTGAGAAGATGCACTGACCTATTATACTACTAGTGAAGACATGCACCGACCTGTTATGCTGCTAGTGAAGACATGCTCAGACTTTATTATGCACGCTTGTATATGTGCTCAGACCTAATAGTGCATGCTACCACATATGCTCAGACCTAAGTGTGCAACCTAGCACATATGCTCAGACCTAATAGTGCCATATGCAAACATGCACAAACTTTATAGTGCAATGTGCAAACATGCACAGACCTTGTTATGCATGCCAGCACATGTGCAAATGTGCACATACCTCAATTATGCACAGAACTTAGACATGCATCAACATTATATGCACTGCTACAGAAGCGTGCATCGACCATGTGTACAGGTTGAACAAGATGTGCACCAACCTATATGCTGACCAACATAATATGCACCGACCTGTGCACTGCTACAGAAACGTGCATCGACCTTGTGTGCAGGTTGAACAAGATGTGCACCGACCTATATGCTGACCAACATAATATGCACCGACCTGTGTGAAGGTGTGAACAGGATATGCATCGACCATACATGCATGATGGGAAATGTGCACAGACCTTAGTATGACTAAGGCAAGATGTGCATCGACCTTAGTATGAGTAAGGTAAGATGTCCATCGACCTTAATTATTGTGCCTGCAGGATGTGCACTGACCTTCATGCATAGGACACGAATGTGCACCGACTTGTAACAGTAGCACAGGTAGACCTTGATATGCACGAGAAAGCATGTGCATCGACCTTTGAGTACATTACAGTAAACATGCATCGACCTAAGATGCTTGAAGGGTAAACTAGCATCGACTTTTATTAACTGAATAGTAATGTGCACAGACTTGTGTGAATGACTAAGGCAGATGTGCATCGACCTTAGTATGACTAAAGAACAAATGAGCATCAACCTTAGATGCGCTACAATAAATGTGCACCGACCTGCCTCTGCCTTACTATGCAACGTGCACATACGAAGGCATATGAGATTTACAGGGAGATTATGGCCTTCTATAGTTACCTCACTATTATGGTAGTGGGTTTTGAGTTCAATTCTGGAACCTAAGGGTGTAGTAATTGCTAGGCCCGAAGGTAAAGGAATAGGTGAAACCGGTAAAGTTTTAGCAAAAGCGGTAGATATAAAAGAGTGAGAAGCATTAGTATTGAATAATACAAAGGTAGGATGTGAATAAATTTGGATAGTACCTTCCATTAGACAATCATCCTTTGGCATTTCATCATCCATCACGACATTTAATCGAGCCCGCCGCCTGCATCCGCCATCACCCTTAGAAGGCTGATCTTTCATAAGGGGGCAATTGAGCAAGTGATGCTCCCGGGTTCCACATCGAAGACAAGCACAAAGGCGCTTCCAACATTCTAAGGCCGAATGACCGAACTTTTCACAAAAGGTGCAAGCCATCATGACTTGCTTCTCCTCCTCTTTAACTTTCTTGTTCTTGTTGTTATTGTTGCCATTCCTATTACGGGACCTCTTCTTGCTGTCACGAGATTTGTAAAGACCCCGTGATGCTGAATTTCACTTCTTTCCTTCCTCTCCTATCCTTGTGACTAGGTTCTTCACCTTTGCCCTTGTATTTCTCGACCTTCTACAAGGTCCGTTCACATAAATGAGCTCGATGGACCATCTCCGTATAGGTCCGGATATTTTGAGGGCCAAGTTGTTTAACAAAAATCGGCCTCAAGCCATCCATAAAGTGATTGGCTTTGAGGAGCTCCGTACTGACAAGATGCAGAGCATACGGTGCTAGCCTTGAAAATTGAAGTTCATATTCTGCTACGGACATCATACCTTGCCTAAGAGAGGCAAATTCCACAGCCTTCTTTTCCCGGACATGCTCCGAGAAATACTTCTCTCAAAGAGTTCAAGAAACTCCTCCCAAGTAATTTGTGCATTGTGAAGATGGGCCGAGGTGGTCTTCCACCATGTGCGCGCATCTTTATTAAGTTGAAATGTGGAAAGTAGGACCTTCTCCTGATCCGCGCGTTGCATGACATGAAATATACGGTCCATTTCATCAATCAAATTCGTCGCTTCATCCGGGTTGGACGAACCCCAGAATCGTTGAGGGTTCATACTCCGAAAATTACGATTAAGATCCCCGGCGCTAGCTTGCGCGTCCGCTTGTGCCACAGTCTGCAGGCCCTAGGTAAGACTTGCAGCTGTTTGCTGCATAGCTTACCAATTCGCACGATTAGCAGCCATTTCGAAAGTAAGGTGCTTGAGAAAATACACAACTAGTTACTTTCTTTAGAATTTATGGGGGTCAACCTAGAAATTAATTTTTAGAGAGCTATCTTATCCCGGGCACTACCCAACCTCACTTGGGTTCGAAGAATTTCTTCCCCGTTCATAGGTATGGGTCCTAAAGCCATGGACCTAACCTATGACTTGACATTTTCCTAGGACTTACTTAAGCCTAGGCTCTGATAGCAACTTAACTATCGCGCCCCGAGATATATGTACAACGAAAGTGATTCGGGAATGTGAATAGCCGACAAACAAGCCTCAAGCTAGCAAGATAATCAGAGCACAACATTCACATATAAAGGAGTGAACACAATTATATACTCAAAACTTCCACTTTATTGAATAATAATCAAAAGTTTATAATGACACTTGACTCCCTTTGAGATAGTAATTCACTAGACTCAATCAAAGAAAAATTACATGGACATGACTTCAACTAACATAACCAGACTCATGACACTTCTAGGGCTTCACTTGTAATTTATTCGCTCTCGGACCTGTCACTTGAGTAGTCCAATGGTGACCCGCTAGAATTTTCAGAAAAAGATTGAAAAAGTAGGGAATGGGCGCACTCGCCCAGTAGGTAACTTCGTATCAACATGATGGCATTGTAAAAGTAATTAACATTTTAACTCTAGAAGGTAAGGTATAAAGAATGCGATAAAACATGTGAATAAAACCAAAGTAACCATAAGTAACAAGATAAGTATCAAGATATGAGATTTCAAGTAAAAGAGAGTATGATCAAGCAATATTACAATATGACCTTTCAATAACGAGAATGTACTAGCATGTAACGAGAATGTACTTTTCATAACCTTAAAAGGCTATGCACTAGAAAGTCATGTAACAAGCAAGCCTGTAATTTCATAAGATTGTCTCGTGGTTTTCACCCGTTGATAAAAAAAGTACTCCTAGCGCAATGCGACGCTAGTAAGCATCATACCCTATGGTTTATAATTTGGTTCCTGCCATCTGCTGAGGGGGCTAGCGTGGAGCCCTTGGACACCAACTGCGCCCGCCCTTACATCTTCAAGTTATAAATCAAGCTACTTCCACAATAAATATAAATGTAGGCCAATAATATCAAGTTCAACAATAGTTTCATGACAAGATAAACCAAGGTAAGAATGTACCAAAAATGAAATCATGAGAGTTGAAGGATGAATTAATTGGACATTACGCTACGGAGGAATTCTAGCAGCATAACGGTACATTTCCATAGTTTCATAGTTCATTAATGACTTAACAAATAATATTTTGGGGACATCAGATAGTCATAGGGCCATCTGAACAAGATATTATCAACCCCAGGGTCAAACCCCGGTTTAAACAACAAGATGATAGAATGCGGTTCAATGAGGACTATTTTGTTGATGAAGCGATTGAGTCAAGACCACTATTAAGGGGAGTTGATGCAGAAGAAAGAACATGTCGACGCATTGAACAAGCTGGCAAAGCACGGTCGAGCCAGGACCGCTATCTGGAAGTAGGATCACCTAATGACCACGTTCAATCCAATCCATAGAAAATGAGGAATTCACGAAGTGCTTTCTAGACTTTTGAGTTTTTAGGGTACAACCAGCTCAGCGTCCTAGTGGGAATCCCAGGCTCGCGGAGACTTACAGAGGCCTTGAAACAAGATCACCTAGTCTGGCAGAACGAATATCCGACGGAGAGGCTCTCAAGTTCAAGAGATGTTCCTATCAAGTGCAAGTGATCTAATAGCATCGTACCGGAGTACGGGCTATATGTGACATAATAAAACAGAGAAGAGATGAGAAAAGAACGCGTCAAAGCATAAGTCAACGTTAACTTAAGTCAAGATAATTTCCTTTAAGTACAAAACTGTAATGTTTTGGCATGAAATTAACATACATGAAAATAAGTTCCTTGTAGCATGAAGGGCATAAAACCTAACATGATTGAAACATGACATGACAGAATTCATGAATATCATAAAATAACAGGAACATGGCACAGCTACTTATATTTAGCAGGGAATCATGAAGGTTGATCTGGTTTCTATTTAGAGTTAACAGAAAGCAGAATGTGGTTGGTCGAAGACCGCTACTTGTAGGTAGCGGTCTCTGTAAGATCGCCTTCTATCTGCAATAGACAGAATCTAAGTCCAGCATGCAGAGCCTATTCTAGGGAAATTAATGCATGAAAACTATGTGAAGTGAAAGGTAAGACATGGTAACATGCTTTAAAACTAGGTAAGTGCATGGGAAACATGAAATTAAACCAAAGTTCTTATCTTTTCATTTGTGTTGTAGGGATAGCATGCATGAAACATCCTCACTGTGTGGTCATGAAAAAACATTAAATACGTGTATAGTGCATGAAATCGAGCAAAGTTAGAGGGCTTTTGATCCTAACACGTTTTTAAAGACATACATGAGATAACCTACCTCTGGGTTTGCTCATAATAAGAGAATTTGTTGCCAGAAGAGGGTGCTAGTTCCTACGCGTCATGCGTAGAAACTGCTACTTCCGAGCGCTCTCACTCCTTAGATGCTTGATCTCCTAACACCAAAGTTTGCAGAGGGTGAGAAGACACTAAGAAAAATAAATAACCCTAAAGGATGAACCTGAAAAGATGATGTCTTACCTTCGAACTATGCGATCCAAAATTAGGGTTCACGTAGAATGAATCTGGGCTCTATTTATAGAGTTTGGCCTAGGGTGGAGGGATTAGATCGAATTATGTCACGTCTCGAGCCTTTATTATAGTGGAAGACTAGCTCGAGGAATGTGAACAGTCGGCATGGTAAGTCTCTTGCGAGCAAGAACGATCAGAGCGCAAGACAATCACACACGTAAATATAATTGCACAATATTTACTCAAGCTTCAACTTTCATTTCATTATCAATCAAATATTCAAATACAATCACTAATTCAGCTTCCTTAAT
The DNA here is from genome assembly GCA_022559845.1 of Amorphophallus konjac. Lineage (NCBI taxonomy): Eukaryota > Viridiplantae > Streptophyta > Magnoliopsida > Alismatales > Araceae > Amorphophallus > Amorphophallus konjac. The sequence goes on along the minus strand of CM040129.1, from coordinate 61,017,649 downwards.
CATACTAGACTCAAGAAATAAGAAAATTACATAGACTCAATCTAAACAATGTAGACTTCCTAAGTCTTCACTCATTCTTCATTCACTCTCTGATCTGCTACTTGAATATTCCGAATCCGAACCCGACTCACTTCCATCTCCTGAAAAGATTGGAAATAGGTAATGAGCACACTTACCCAGTAGGTATCTTCGCATCAACATGAAGGCACTATTAAAGTAATTAACATTTTAGCTCTAAAGAATAAGGTAAAATCATGCGAAATGCGATAAATCAAGCGAATAACCAAAGTAACAAAGATGATCATTTAAGATAGAATGAGCAAGTATGAACAAGAATGTAGCATGGCCTTTTATGAGAAGAATGTAATGAGAATGTACTAGCAATACCACATAGTCATCATCCAAACATCTTTTGCTTATGAGCAAGTATTTGGTGAACTTCTGTGGAATATCATGTAACAAGCAAGAAAGTCATGTATGTGTATCAAGATTTTCACTTCACGAGCCGTGGATATTTCACTTGTTTATAGAGAAAGTACTGCCAGCGTAATGCGACGCCAGTAGCATCATACCCCATGGTTTACAGTATGTTTTCGACAATCAGCCGAGGGGACTAGCATAGAGCCCTTGAACACAATCAGTGCTCGATCGCATCTTCAAGTATAAATCAAGCTATTTCCACGTTTCAATAAAATATGGCCAAGAATGTACAATTTCAATAAGTTCATGATAACAATAATTCAATGAACGAATGCTTCTATTTGGAACAAGGAATTTCAATAACATATTAGAACTATGTTATGCCATGGAAATAAATCGGCAGCATAACGGTACTTTCCTTATCTTTCGTTCATTATATTAAGTCTCTTGGATAATATGACAAGTCCTAGACCATCAATAATCCATCTAAGAACTTTAGAATATCAACCCTTTGGTCAAACCTCGGGTTAAAGACTTTAGAACTGTGATGATCTAATACTGGGCCGTTACATGAACGTAACGGTCGATATCTGGACCGTTACAACAGGCTGAATCCAGAAACAAAGAAATTGGACTTAGTAGAATGTGACGGTCGTACACCGGTCTGTTAGGTAAGCCTAACGGGCTAGTGCAGGTCCGTTACAAGACTTAAACTTTGATTTGTGCTTTTCTAGATAAATGGGCTTTAATGGTACAACCAACTCAGCGTCCTAGTGGGAATCCCAGGCTCGCAGAGAATTACGGAGGCCTTGAAACCAAATTTCCTAGTCCATTAGAAGGAATATCCAATAGAGAGGTCCTCATGTTCAAGAATATATTCCTTTAGTGCAAGAGTGTGAACTAATGGACATATACCGGAATATATGCCATGTACTTAAAGAAAATGACTCTATAGATAAGAGAGAATATGTAACGGTATAAAATCACGATAAAACTCATCAAAATCTTTTCTAAATCAAGGTTTTATTACAAAACTATAGTGCTTTTGCATGAAATTAACATATGCTTGAAAATAACTCTAAAGTATGCAAATTCCTAACATGAATCAATATTGGAACTTAAAACCATGAAAAATATTTTAAGATCTAATTAACTAGGCATACATATATATTAATTGGACCTATCTTGATTCTATCTTAAGTTGACAGAACGCAGTGTTGTGTGATGGACTAGTCTGGGCACGTCACAGGAAAGTAACGGTCTAGATTAGTTCCGTCAGGTTTCACAGAACCCTTCAGTCGTTCACATAGGGTGTGACGGTAAGTGTAGGTCTGTTACACCTCCCTGGCGTTCTTACGATAGACCGTTAGGTCCTGTACTGATAGAAAATAGAAACTATAGAAATCTATGATTAAATCATGGCATGCTAACTATTCTAATCATGTCAAAATGAGAAAAAGGCTATCTAGATGCATAGGTAGTAATGGAATAACAAGAGATAGCTTTTTATCTTCAATTATAGTTGAAGGCATGCATGAATGTATAGACTAATCCTAAAATATGAAATTCATGAAGTATAATGCATGAAATCCAAATAAACTAGAGGGCTTTTATCCCTAACAATGTGTTTTTGCCATTCATGAGATAACCTACCTCTTAATTGGGCTTTAAACTTCTAATTTGAGTCTTCAAGGGCCGCCCTAGTTCTTCTCTTCCTGTGATTTTTCAACAACTTCATGTTGCCCTATCTCTCCAATCTCTTGACCTAAAGATGTGAAATTTGGAGGTTAAGAATATGAAACTAAGTGGAACAAAAAGTTCTAAAGAACACTTCCCTAATTACCTTGTTTGGGCGTCCTAATTCCTTGATCTTCAGTGATCATTTGCTCTGAATCCTGGGCTGCTCTGACAGAACCAGCGACTTTAGAAGCCCTTATCTCCTTGGTTACTTGATCTCCTAACATGAAATTTTGAGGGTAGTCTGTCTAAAGTATTAGGAACAAAACACTCTAAAGAACTTACCCGAGATTCTATCTCCTTACCTTGATTCTTCACGAGCCAAAAGTAAGTGTCGCTCAGTTCAGAACTGGGTTCTATTTATAGAGTTTTGGCTAGGGTTCAAGGATTTGAACGATTTTAGAGTCCTTAATTGGTAAAACCCTAACCTCTAAGAGTCCTTAGCAATGTTATAAGTTCTCCCAAGTTGGTCTCTAGCCAAGAGAATCCCAAAGTTCCAATCTTTTACAACTTCTTCTTCTCACAGAATTAGCAGGTTGTAACGGACTAGGTCTAGTCCATTACATGGCTGTGATGGTCGCTCGATAGACCGTTAGATCAACTGGGCGTGGTCATTCATCTTAATTCAAACTCTTTGGTTAATTATCCACTAAATTATCCCTTTTTAAAGTGTATTTATCCTAATATTTCGTGGATAACTTAAATAACCTTCTAGAATATGGGCCAAACTTATTAGGCTTGGTCCTTAAACCTATTGGGCTATAACTACTAAAGCTAGGTTAATTATTTATCCTAGTTGGGCCTTATAATCCCAATATCTATTTACTAAGCTTTATAAATGCCTAATTCAATCTAGAAATTATTTATATAAATTTGCGTCACTACACCCTCCCCCACTTAGAAGAATTTGGTCCCCAAATTCAATACATGGATTTACGGAGAGTGTACTTACAATCGAATAATTCTGGGAATCTTCTACGCATAGATTCTTCCGTCTCCCATGTTGCTTCGTGTGGCCATTGCTTCGTCCATTGGACTTGCACCATAGGAATAGTATTATTCCTTTGTAGATGCACTTCTCGTTCCAGAATCCTTACCGATTTCTGCTTGTATGTCAGGTCCTTTTGGATCTCCAGATTATCATAAGTAATGACATGATGGGGATCATATACATATTTCTTCTACATAGAGACGTGAAATACGTCGTGAACTCCTACCAACTGTGGAGGTAATGCAAATCTATAAGCCACTTCACCGACCCTTTCAAGAATTTCAAATGGGCCAATAAACCTTGGAGTTAGCTTTCCTTTAATGCCAAATCTTCGAATACCACGGCCTGGAGAAACTTTCAGATATACATGATCTCCCACCTGAAACTCCAAGTCGCATCTTCGATTTTCAGCATAAGATTTCTGCCTATCTTGCGCCATCTTCATTCTTTCTTGAATGAGCTGGATCTTCTCTGTAGAATCCCTAATAATGTCGGGGCCTAGGAATTGCTTTTCCCCTATCTCACTCTAACATATTGGTGATCTACAGCTTGTTCCATATAAAGCTTCAAAGGGTGACATCTGTATGCTAGCCTGATTACTGTTATTATATGCAAATTCTACCAGAGGCAAGTGATCATGCCAACTTCCTCTAAAGTTAATAGCGCAAGCCCTGAGCATATCTTCTACTACCTGATTTGTTCTTTCAGTCTGACAATCAGTTTGTGGGTGAAATGTTGTACTAAAAGTCAATCTAGTCCCTAGTGAATGTTGTAAGCCCTTCCAGAACTATGATGTGAATCGAAGATCTCTATCAGATATAATAGTGACAGGAACACCATGTAATTTGACAATTTCCTTTATGTATAATGCTGCTAGAATATCCACAGACCATCGACTTTTGATTGGTATGAAATGTGCATACTTAGTCAATCGATCTATGATTACCCATATACCATCGTGTCCTCCTCTGGTCTTAGGTAAACCCATGATGAAATCCATTCCTATACTCTCCCATTTCTATTCGGGAATATTCATAGGATGTAATTTACTTGCGGGTCTAAAATGCTCTGCTTTTACTTGTTGGCAGGTGAGACAGCGGGACACGAAATCAGCTATTTCTCTCTTCATATTGGGCCACCAGAAACTTCTTTTGAGATCATGATACTTTTTGGTACTACCAGGATGAATGGTGTACTTGGACTTATATGCTTCTTCTAGGATCAGTTTCTTCGTATCCTCATGATCTGGTACACACACTCGGCGCTTAAATAACAAACTTCCATCAGTGGAAACAGAGAAATCCGGCCTCTGTTCTATGTTGACTTTAATCTCCAGTAATACGAGATCATCATTTTGCAGCTTGACCAGATCCTCAATCAATGTAGGTTGAGCTCGGATATTAGCCATGAAACAATCATCTTCCTTTATGTCAATATCTAAGTTCATTTTAGCAAATTGAGGAATAAGATTAGTAATACTAATCATAAGACTTGATAGCATACCCATTGGTTTTCTGCTGAGTGCATATGCTACCGCATTAGCCTTGCCAGGATGATATTGAATAGCAAAATTAAAGTCTTTGAGATATTCCAACCATCTCCTCTGTCTCATATTAAGCTCCTTTTGAGAGAATAAGTATTTCAATCTTTTATGGTCCGAGTAGACCGTGAATTTCTCTGCATAGAGATAATGACACCAAATTTTTAAGGCAAAAATAACAGCTGCCAATTCCAAATCATGCACAGGATAATTCTCTTTGTGACGTTTCAATTATCTTGAAGAATAACAGATTACTTTTCCATTTTGCATGACGACGCACCCTAAGCCAATGCCAGACGCATCCGTATATACTTCGAATCCACCACCTTCCACCGGTAGTGCTAAAATAGGAGATGTAGTAAGGTGATTCTTAAGAATTTGAAAACTCTTTTCACATTCCTCTGACCAGATAAAGGGATTTTCTTTTCTTGTGAGTCTAGTTAAAGGAACTGCAATTTTTGAGAAGTCCTTAATGAACCTCCTATAATAACCAGCTAGACCCATAAAGCTTCGTACTTCTGATACAGTCGTTGGCCGGCTCCAATTTCTGACAGCTTCGACTTTCAAAGGATCCACAATAATACCCTCTTTTGAAATAATGTGGCCGAGGAATGAAATTTCCTTGAGCCAGAATTCACACTTGTTAAGCTTGGCATAAAGTTTATGTTCTCTAAGTGTTTGCAAGGCTATCCTCAAATGTTCTTCATGTTCCTCTTTCGTCTTGGAATATATCAAGATATCATCAATGAAGACAATGATGAACTGGTCTAGATATGGTTGAAAAATATTGTTCATAAGTTGCATAAATGCTGCTGGGACATTTGTTAACCCAAACGACATTACCACGAATTCATAGTGGCCATAACGACTTAAGAAAGCCGATTTATAAGTGTCTTCTTCTTTAATTCTAAGCTGATGATAACCTGATCTGAGGTCTATTTTGTAGAAATAAACTACTCCCGAAAGCCGATCAAAGAGCTCATCAATACGCGGCAATGGATACTTATTTTTGATTGTAAGTTGATTCAGTCGCCAGTAGTCTATGCATAACTTGAGAGAGCCATCCTTCTTCTTGACAAATATCACCGGAGCACCCCAGGGGGATATGCTGGGTCTAATGAAACCCCTGTCTAGTAGTTCCTGCAACTGCCTTTTTAGTTCCTTAAGTTCCGTGGGGGACATCCTGTAAGTGGCTATAAAAACAGGAGTTGCTCCTGGAATGAGTTCAATAGTGAAGTTCACTTCCCTCTTAGGTGGTAAACTGGATAATTCGGATGGGAATACATCTGGGAACTCATTTACAATAGGAATGTTTACTAGGGTGATTTCCTTGGATTCGGTAACAATGACAGAAGCAAGAAAAGCTTCACATCCTTGCGAGATAAGTTTGCAAGCGTGAAGAGAAGATATGATAGTGTGATGTTTCTTATACTTGATGCCAAGGAAGGAAAATCTTGGAAGACCTGGTTTTCGGAAGGATATAATCCTATTTCGGCAGTTAATATCAGCATCATGATCTATAAGCCAATCTACCCCTACAATGGCATCGTACCCTTTCATGTCAAAGCATACTAAGTTTGCGGGGAGCTTGTGGCCTTCTACAATTACTTCACTCTCAGGATAATATTTGGTAAGTTTTATTCCAAAACCTAAGGGTGTGGTTATAGCAAGATCTGACGGTAGAGGAACTGATGCGATTGGTAATGTTTTTGCAAAAGTAGTGGAGATAAAAGAATGAGAGGCACCAGTGTCAAATAGCACAAATGTAGGACGCGAACAAATTTGGAAAGTACCTTCCATAAGCCCACCATCCCTGGACGCTTCCTCTACTTCTAGAACGGCATTGAGGCGAGCTTGCCTCCTGCGTCTGCCACCAGACGATTGATCTTTTATAAGGGGGCAATTTGGCATGCGATGCTCCCTGCTTCCACAGCGTAAACAAGCACCAAGGCGCTTCCAGCACTCTTCAGCCGAATGGCCAAACTTTTAGCAAAAAGTGCAAGCTGTGGCGACTTGCTCCCTCTCCTCTTTGACCTTCTTGTTCTACTGGGAACTTCTACCATTCCCGCTCCTGGATCTTCTCTTACTATTACGCCTTTTGTAGGGTCCGTGATGCTGAATTTTTCTTTTTTATAACGCCGATCAGATCGTCGGCTGGACTCTTCTCCTTTTCCTTTCAATTTCTCGACCTTTTCTAAGGTCCTTTCACATAAGTATGCCTGTTGAACCATCTTCGCATAAGTAAGGATGTTTTGGGTCCCGAGCTGTTGGATGAAACCGGGTCGTAACCCGTCCATAAACCGATTAGCCTTCAATAGATCGGTTCTGATTAAATGCGGTGCATAAGGTCCTAGTCTGGAGAATTAAAGTTCATACTCTATAACTGTCATCATTCCTTGTCGGAGAGAGGCGAACTCCATAGCCTTTGTTTCTTTCACATGCTCAGAAAAGTACCTAGCATGAAACAAAGTGAGAAAACCATCCCATGTATGAGGTGCATCGACCGGAGGTGCCGGAACCGACTTCCACCATGTACGGGCATCCTTGTTGAGTTAGAAAGTTGCAAGACACACTTTCTCTTGATCGGTGCATTGGATGACGTCAAATATATGGTTCATCTAGTAATCCAGTTCTATGCTTCGTCCGGATTAGAAGAACCATAGAAACGCGAAGGGTTTAAACTCCAGAAATTGTGATGTAAGTCGCCAGCCCTCGCCCCTGCGCCTACCTGGGCCATAGTTTGCAATGCCTGAGTAAGGCCGGCAACCATTTGTTGCATGCCTTTCCAATCTACGCGATGAGCCATTTGTAAAATAAGGTACCTGAGAGAAATATAATAACTTGTTATTTCTCGTGGAGTTGGAAGAAAATAAATCTTAAAGCTAAATAACTATCTTCTCCCGGGCTCTACCCAATTCTCACATGGGTATGGGAATTTCTTCCTTAGTTCATAGGTAGGGGTCCTTAAACATTGGACTTATCCTATGACATGATTCTTCTCCCTAAGTCCTGAGACTTAGGCTCTGATACCAACTTAACTGTCACGTCCCGAGCCTTTATTACAGCGGAAGAGTAGCTCGAGGAACGTGAACAGCCGGCATGGTAAGCCTCTTGCAAGTAAGAACGATCAGAGCGCAAGACAATCACACACATAAATACAATTGCATAATATTTACTCAAGCTTCAACTTTCATTTCATTATCAATCAAATATTCAAATACAATCACTAATTCAGCTGTCTTCATCATACTAGACTCAAGAAATAAGAAAATTACATAGACTCAATCTAAACAATGTAGACTTCCTAAGTCTTCACTCATTCTTCATTCACTCTCGATCTGCTATTTGAATATTCTGAATCCGAACCTGACTCACGTCCATCTCTTGAAAAGATTGGAAATAGGTAATGAGCACACTTGCCTAGTAGGTATCTTCGCATCAATATGAAGGCACTATTAAAGTAATTAACATTTTAGCTCTAAAGAATAAGGTAAAATCATGCGAAATGCGATAAATCAAGCGAATAACCAAAGTAACAAAGATGATCATTTAAGATAGAATAAGCAAGTATGAACAAGAATGTAGCATGGCCTTTTGTGAACAAGAATGTAATGAGAATGTACTAGCAATACCACATAGTCATCATCCAAACATCTTTTACTTATGAGCAAGTATTTGGTGAACTTCTATGGAATATCATGTAACAAGCAAGAAAGTCATGTACGTGTATCGAGATTTTCACTTCACGAGCCGTGGATATTTCACTTATTTATAGAGAAAGTACTCACAGCGCAATGCGACACCAGTAGCATCATACCCCAAGGTTTATAGTATGTTTCCGACAATCAACCGAGATGACTAGCATAGAGCCCTTGAACACAATCAGTGCTCAATCGCATCTTCAAGTATAAATCAAGCTATTTCCACGTTTCAATAAAATATGGCCAAGAATGTACAATTTCAATAAGTTCATGATAACAATAATTCATGAACGAATGTTTCTATTTGGAACAAGGAATTTTAATAACATATTAGAACTATGTTATGCCATGGAAATAAATCGGCAGCATAACGGTACTTTCCTTATCTTTCGTTCATTATATTAAGTCTCTTGGATAATATGACAAGTCCTAGACCATCAATAATCCATCTAGGAACTTTAGAATATCAACCCTTTGGTCAAACCTCGTGTTAATGACTTTAGAACTGTGATGGTCTAATACTGGGCCGTTACATGAATGTAACGATCGATATCTGGACCGTTAGAATAGGCTGAATCCAGAAACCAAGAAATTGGACTTAGTACAATGTGACGGTCGTACACCGGTCCGTTTGGTAAGCCTGACGGGCTAGTGCAGGTCCGTTACAAGACTTAAACTTTGATTTGTGTTTTTCTAGACAAATGGGCTTTAATGGTACAACCAACTCGGCGTCCTAGTGGGAATCCCAGGCTCGCAGAGAATTACGAAAAGATTTCCTAGTCCATTGGAAGGAATATCCAATAGAGAGGTCCTCATGCTCAAGAATATGTTTCTATAGTGCAAGAGTGTGAACTAATGGACATATACCGGGATATATGCCATGTACTTAAAGAAAATGACTCTATAGATAAGAGAGAATGTGTAACGGTATAAAATCACGATAAAACTCATCAAAATCTTTTCTAAATCAAGGTTTTAATACAAAACTATAGTGCTTTGGCATGAAATAAACATATGCTTGAAAATAACTCTAAAGTATGCAAATTCCTAACATGAATCAATATTGGAACTTAAAACCATGAAAAACATTTTAAGATCTAATTAACTAGGCATACATATATATTAATTGGACCGACCTTGATTCTATCTTAAGTTGACAGAACGCAGTGTTGTGTAACGGACTAGTCTGGGCACGTCACAGGAAAGTAACGGTCTAGATTAGGTCCGGCAGGTTTCACAGAACACTTCAGTCGTTCACAGAGGGTGTGACGGTCAGTGTAGGTCCGTTACACGTCCCTGGCGTTCTTACGATAGACCGTTAGGTCCTCTGCTGACAGAAAATAGAAACTATAGAAATCTATGATTAAATCATGGCATGCTAACTATTCTAATCATGTCAAAACGAGAAAAAGGCTATCTAGATGCATAGGTAGTAATGGAATAACAAGAGATAGCTTTTTATCTTCAATTAGAGTTGAAGTCATGCATGAATGTATAGACTAATCCTAAAACATGAAATTCATGAAGTATAATGCATGAAATCCAAATAAACTAGAGGGCTTTTATCCCTAACAATGTGTTTTTGCCGTTCATGAGATAACCTACCTCTTAACTGGGCTTTAAACTTCTAATTTGAGTCTTCAAGGGTCGCCCTAGTTCTTCTCTTCCTATGATTTTTCAGCAACTTCACGTTGCCATATCTCTCCAATCTCTTGACCTAAAGATGTGAAATTTAGAGGTTAAGAAGATGAAACTAAGTGGAACAAAAAGTTCTAAAGAACCCTTCACTAATTACCTTGTTTGGGCGTCCTAATTCCTTAATCTTCAGTCGTCCTTTGCTCTGAATCCTGGGCTGCTATGACTGAACCAGCGACTTTAGAAGCCCTTATCTCCTTGGTTACTTGATCTCCTAACATGAAATTTTGAGGGTAGTCTGTCTAAAGTATTAGGAACAAAACGATCTAAAGAACTTACCCAAGATTCTATCTCATTACCTTGATTCTTCATGACCCAAAAGTAAGGGCCGCTCAGTTCAGAACTGGGTTTTATTTATAGAGTTTTGGCTATGGTTCAAGGATTTCAACGATTTTAGTGTCCTTAATTGGCAAAAACCTAATCTCTAAGAGTCTTTAGCAATGTTATAAGTTCTCCCAAGTTGGTCTCTAGCCAAGAGAATCCCAAAGTTCCAATCTTTTGCAACTTCTTCTTCTCACGGAATTAGCAGGTTGTAACGGACTAGGTCTAGTCCGTTACATGGCTGTGACGGTAGCTCGATAGACCGTTACATCAACTGGGCATGGTCATTCATCTTAATTCAAACTTTTTGGTTAATTATCCACTAAATTATCCCTTTTTAAAGTGTATTTATCCCAATATTTCATGGATAACTTAAATAACCTTCTAGAATATGGGCCAAACTTATTGGGCTGGGTCCTTAAACCTATTGGGCTATAACTACTAAAGCTAGGTTAATTATTTAGCCTAGTTGGGCCTTATAATCCCAATATCTATTTACTAAGCTTTATAAATGCCTAATTCAATCTAAAAATTATTTATATAAATTTGGGTCACTACAAATTAGGAGTCTATATTGGGGTTAAAATCGATCCCTAAGAGCCCTAGACAAGTCTCCATGCCAGATCACATCAATCCCTAGCAATTTGGGAGGATAAAAATCCAGATTTCCAAGGGTTTATCACCTTCCATTTACGGAACTAAGTTGCGATCTTCCCTGGACATTTACTAGAAGTATGCGGTCGCGCGACTGACCGCGTCTTCCCTGGGCGTTGGAAATTTGAATTTAATTCAAAATCTTCCCTAATTATCCCCTCATTATCTAGTTAAAATTGGGAAATAGCCTATTACATTTCTAGGGTTGGGCTTGGGCCAAAAAGGCTTAGGTTTTAGGGTTTTAGGCCCATTTTAAGTGGACATATTCATCTATTAATAACTCGGCTCATAATAATTTATTAATAAAGCCCATTAGGCTTTTAAACCTACTAAATGCTCAAATTAATCATTTTTAATTATAGCTAATTCTAGATAATTTCCAGGGTTGCTACAACCTTTACCTCCACCACCACCTCCATCACCCCCTTCAACCTCTCTTTTAAATTGACCACTCTCGACCCGGCTGTCGTCGCCTGTGCCTCCGTCGCACTCCATGACATCTCCATCTGTAGCTCCTCCTCTTGAGAAGTTACCAGCTGTCACTACATCGCGTCCCTAGCATTAGTCAGAGATTCTGAGAGTGCTTGGACGGTCCACTGCTCCTCCTCCCACATGTTCATCCATCGCCGCAACTCCTACCGCACCGCCTCCACCTTGGACTCATCCGTCTCAAGGACCCAACCCTAGTTGTCTAGGAGTGCGAGCTCCCGGGCCACCTCTATCAGTCCATGAGAGGCCATGATTCTCCAATCGTTGGCCACTAACGTTCTGCTTGATGCCCCTTAGTCCTCCGACCACAGCGACCTACGCATAAGCTCCACCGCCAAGGTATAGGTGTTGCGCTCACTGGCGGGGGTGAGGTCCTTGCGTGCGGAGGGGGCTAGAACCTATGGGGATGGTGACTGGCGTACAAATAGAGGAGGTATGATAGCCAGGGACTGGGCTACTAGTTAAGCAGGAGGAGGTGCAGACTCCCTCAGCCTCTCTCCCGTTGCTCCCAAGTGAGCATCTTACCCAAGTTCGGGCCTTTGCGCTTCTCCCCAACCATGGTGCAAGACCCACTTGAGTTGGGGATCTCTTGTGGCCTCGGACAAAGGTTGGAAGTGACGACGAGCGAGCAAGGAAGAGAGGGCCTCTCTGGTATAGTGGACAACTCCGTGACGGCTTCTACGACTAGTGGGCGATACGAAGCCAGCAAAGGGCAAGCGGCTACACTGGCACTCTGACTGGCACCTCCTGCTGACCTCACTCGGCGGCCGCAGGTGCTCAGGAGACGGACGATGGAACGTGAGGACTCTTGGGTGGCGTCTGACTGTCCCGAGGGTGAGCATCCGATGACTCTAGCATGAAAGTCTCGAAATGGAGCTCGAGATATGCCTCACACCAGCTGGCATCTCTGGTACTCCTACAATGACACATCGGGATGAGTTAGACAGAGGAACAACCACTGACCTATGCACTTAGCCCCTACAGAATCCTACAGGCAGAGAGGGGCAAGCTCAGTCCCAGTGACCTCAGCAAGGAGGGGGTTAGCACTTGGTCCATCTTCTTGGCTCCCTCCCTACGAATCTCATCAATTAATACCCCCTTCCTATGACACAATGATGACGTCTTGGGGTGGATGTACCGGTAGTTGGGGTAACCCCAGTTCGTCCCCCACTGGCCTTTACCAGGATGACGAACCACTCCTGCTAGTGTTTTACATTTGACACAGCCCGAGAGAAGGAAAGGAACTACATCCCTGCCCGGGCACGGAAGTAAAACTCTAAGTCATGGGAGCCAGGGTAGCACTGAAGACAAAAGTTGTTAAGGAAGATATTGGTGGTCGGACGACACCCTATCAAACCGCCACGGTGGGCAAAGGCACACAAAATTCACCAGGAATTGGGGGTCATCTGCCCCAGCTAGACCTCGTAGAAACTCAACACTTATTCAAAAAGATGGGGGATGGGTAGGCGGAAGCCAGCCAGACTGGGCTCCACTGGCACGATGATCCCTTCCAGAAAGTGAGTCCCCAACTGCTCTTTCATGGTGGGGAAAAGGATGTCAAACTCTGAGGGAATCTGGTACCCCTCTCTCAAACCTACTGTAACGACCCAAGATCTTGATACCGGGAGATATCTGATACCATTCGAATCCTAGCCCGCCACCCACGAGTCGGAGAGCTCGGAAAGATTAGAAAGGACTGTGGAGGTACATCAAAATATGAAATAAAGTAGGAATATCTATAATTAATAATTTATATAATATAAATAAATTACATTTTAATTAATTAATCTAACTACAGAGTCTAGTCCAAATAATGTATAGTCTATAGGAAAGCAAACGTACTCAATGCCGAGTGAACACTCCGCCCTGTGAGCTAGCAACTACAAACCACCACGATGCACCCCCGAAGGTCGAGGAGGAACCGCTACACCTGAAAAGTAGGGGGTGAGCCTCATCTCATTGGCTCAGTAGGGGTCCCGCGGAACCCTGCCATAAAACAACGGTGGTAAAAGAAACATCGCTAGAGAGAAGAACGACAGTAGGAGTAGCAACAACAACAACGATGGAAGGAACATATGTTACACGGTAGCCGATGAAACCACGGCTCTATAAACTACTCCTAATGGTACAGAAAGCACGCCCCAATCCCATAGTCAGGGGACTACCGAACAGACAAAAAACCCTAGCTAAGCTACCAGAAGAAATGTCACGATAGCTCTATCGTGAAGGTCCGCCTTCACAGGCGACGACCAACCCAAGACCACACGGTCTGGGGGAACAGTCACGACCTTGAAGTCGTGAACCCTACATGGTCTACGGGTGAAACCTCGATAACCCTACCAGAAATCCTAGACTTCGGTGTCGAGAAGACAGTCAGAAACAACTCGAAGAAGCACAAAGCATCCCATCTCGAGTGACAGGAGCACTACCAACTAGAAGCAAGGTTGGATGCGTCCACTAACATCTTAATCCGTGCCTCAGGAGTCTCCCTCGCCCCAAGCAAAACTGAGACACCGTACTAGTAACCACGAGATAATGGTCTAGTAGGGGTCATGCTCATCAGCACGCGTCCGAAGTCCCTGACCATGTGTGCACACACTGACTGATTGTACTACGTCAGGCCCACTAGCTGGTTTTCCTCCCGGCCCGGACTCAAGCTGCTATAGTGGGAGGCCCTATGGCAAATCAGTCTAAAAATCGTCACTCTCGGGTCTAGCTCTCCACCACTCCTAGGTGGGTCAGCACACGAGTGCCTAAGCAAGCTACGACTAGTGGGGAAAGGCCACTTGAGAGAAAGACTCTCGGAAGAACCAATGGAATATTGACAGGCTACCTACGAGCACGTCATATGCAAATCAGAACACGGGGTGGCACGATGCCCCCAGACTAGGGATAGTCAACTAGACCTACTAAAACACCGGTCCTTGAGTCACAAGACTCAGGGTCAAGACCATCGTACAGGACAGCTCTATGCCATCAATCTGCCCAAGTCCTGGCGTTAGAACCACGGTCCGATATAGCTTTTAAGGCGGGACATAACCGACGAGCTTAATCCCTTTTCAAAGGGAAACTAAGAAACCCACAGCCCGAGGCTGGGTCACTGAACATTCAGTTTATAAGCCACACGCATGGCCCACACGGAAATCGCTTTCTGAAGAAGCTAACGTCATGCGAGAATATCTCTCCGCACTCATACCTATCCACAGTGACTCGTTCAATGCATAATACGGAAGCCCGGAATGCACAGGGTCACCTGGACCCTTAAAACCCATGAGCATGCTAATTAAGGTAACACAGTATCTCTGGACACCCAAACACAGTCACGGTACCCCCGGGGAGTCCGGGACATCCACGGGGCCATAGGTCGACCAATGGGTCACAACCGGGTCGACCAGGGGCCAAAACGGGCCAAAGGGTTGTTGTTTTGTCGACTAATCCTCATGGGTTGGTCGACCAACAAGGGTCGGTCGACCAACCCAAACTTGGTGGTCGACTGGCCCACAACAAGGGAAGCTCTGCCCTGGTCGGTTGACCGAAACAGGCTGGTCGGTCGACCGAACTGGGGTAGACTCCCAGTCTCGTGGCGAACG
Source organism: Amorphophallus konjac (assembly GCA_022559845.1). Taxonomy (NCBI): domain Eukaryota; kingdom Viridiplantae; phylum Streptophyta; class Magnoliopsida; order Alismatales; family Araceae; genus Amorphophallus; species Amorphophallus konjac. The sequence continues at coordinate 61,002,511 of CM040129.1, read as the reverse complement.
ATGTCGGTCGACCGAACCCAATCGGTCTGTCGACCAAAAACGGCAGAGACCGCTCTGAACCCTACATAGGGGTCCGATTTCTGCACCCACTTGATCCCAATCAAGGGGAAAACAATGGGGACCATCCCAAGGGTCCCAAACCAAAAAAATGGAAGGATATAAATCACAAAACATCGATCGATCCGATGAAACCATCACACACCCTAAAAACATGATTTTAGCCCCCAACGTGAAATAAACCTGCTCATGGCTCACCTCAGCCAACCAAATCTGTGGGAAAGGAAGTACAAGGGCCAGGGATCCATCCCCCTACCTCCACCGAAGTTTTCTTCCGCCGAGGATGCCACTTCTATGCAAAACGGCTCACGAACCACCGTAGGGTACACGAATGTGCGAACGAGTCGCCGTGCCTCCACCGCCTCGATCCACGCTCCATCCTTGCTGATCCTCACCGAACGAGCCTCGCCGCCTCGCCCCTGCCTTCCTCCATCGGCTGCCAGAGAAGGCAGGGAGAGAAAGAGAGACGTGAGAAGAGAGAGGGAGAGAGTGAGAGTTGTGAGGAGAGAGAGGGGGTGGTTTATTTATAGAAAACCGTTTGGCATTTTTTAAAATCCATAAAATATAAAAATGAGGAAAAATACTCACCATGATCTTCGAAAAATGCACAATGTGCCTGCAACATCCCGGAGCCCGAAATCACGACGGTTCACCCTACACTGGGTTTCGCAGGCTCGACAACCAAAAATCTGAGTAAATCATAAAACACATTCCGAGAGTCACAAAGGCACTCAGAACTCAAGGATTCTGATCCGAAAAAATGAAAAAAAAATCTGGGGTATTACAGTCCTCCCCCCTTACAGAACTTTCATCCTCGAAATTTGAGGCAACTACTTAGGCACGGGGGAAGAACAAGACACCCAGCTGACAACGCTCCCAGAGCTCCAGCAAAAACTTCGACTCTCATAAAAGCACTAGTCCTGAGGGACATGGCCAGACTACTATCACGAACAGAAACATCTTGCTCACAACCCAATACACACCGATCCTCAGAGCAAGCATTGCACATAAATGGGCACAAGTTTGGCATCACCTTAGCCACCATAGAACTCTAATTATGGCATCGCTGCCTCCATCTTGCTTACCGAGGAGACACAATCCTTGTCACTAGAAACAGCCACCGATCAATCCCATGCTCGGCAGACCAATCAAACATCTGTTGTGTCCCTGAAGTCATTTGAGTCATTCTGTGGTCACTTGGGTCATTCGACATTATTCTATGGTCATATGTATTCTGTGGTATTCTTGATTTTGCTAATGGCTAAACACTATTAGTCATTGTTGTTTTTCACTCCTATATGACTGACATATGTGCTGTTGTGTTCATGATAGATATGCAAATGAAGGCTCAATGTTGCGCCCTCGCACGCGGATCGACCTGCGGGGTCAGGTCGCGGGGATCGACCTGCCCGGTTAGGTCGCGGGGGTCAAGGGGGCAGCGCCCCTTGCGGGGGTTTCCGGGGGTGGAGCCCCCAGAACAAAAATTTGATTGAAGACTCAATAATAAAATCTTCAAGACTGTCAAGGGCGATGCCACAAACATGCACGGGCTGCTAATGGAGTTGAACGACGGAGCTGAAGCGGATAACGGACCGACCCGGGCAAGCCCGGAATCAGCCCAGCTGGCGATCGACCGCCAGCACAGGGGCGGTCGACCGCCCCAGCCAGCATCCGCCAGTCTGCAGTCTTTCAGCTGGCGGTCGACCGCCAGCCAGTGGCGGTCGACCGAAATTCCCAGGGATCACCCGAATGCACGTTTTACAGTAGCGGTCGACCAGGAGCTGCAGGTCGACCGCCAGCCTCGAGCCTTCAGTGTTGACTTTGTTTCCAACTTCGAAAAGGGCCATTCAACATGGATTTGTTTAATCCAAAAGTCACCTAAACACACACAAATTGTGGATCTGGTCTGAGGCTTGTCTATAGACCATTCAAGGTCTATAAAACCAATACAAGAGGGTTGGAAACCCCAATGCTTCAAGACTTCAAGAGAGATCAAGGCAGGCCATTTTCGAGGTACTGTAGCACCTCCATGAACAGTACTTCGGGCTGGAGTTCTTCATCCATCCAAGGTGTTTCAAGGTGGGATCTGAAGCAAGCAACCTCCACCAAAGCTAGAAGCACTCAAGGATAAGAAGGGTGATCAAAGGAAGCCACAAGGAGGGTGTTTCAACAAGGAAATCAAGCTACTCCGGGAAGAAGTTCTTCATCAAATCTTCAAGTGATTGAAGCTACTTCAAGAGGAAATCAACTTCAAGCCAAGTGAAGAAAAAGCTGCAATCATCTTCCTCTTCCTCATCTCAAGGTGATCTATAGAAGCTGCAAGGGTGTGTTCAAGGGAAAGGAGTTCGAAGTACTGTAGCTGTGAACAATACTCCGGGATGAAGTTCTTCATCATATCTCCAAGTGATTCAAGATACTTCAAGAGGAGATAAACTCCAAGCCAAGTGAATCATCAGATTCAAGCTCCAGCAAACTCAGACAAGATCTTTTCTCTTTGAACATATTTCATATCTTGTTTGAGTATTTTCATATCTTGTTCTTTTCCATTTCATTCAAACATTTGGAACTGAAGATCATCCCTACCTGTGGTTAGCAGGAAGGCAATCGGAAGCTGTTCGATCTGCGGTGTTGACGTCCCTACCAGTGGTTAGTAGGAAGGCAATCGGTGGTCTTTCCGATTTACGGTTCAGTGCGTGGCACTAGTGAAACCTCACCGGATTTGGTGAGGGGTGGACGTAGGACTGGGGATTCAGTCCGAACCACCTTAAAATCTCGTGTGTTGTGGTTTGTTTGTGTGTTTGTTTCGTTATAGATGCATGCTTAGGTTCGAATCGATATATTAGTAATCATCTTGCTAAGCAAATCGTCGTGTCCTTCGTTTAGCTAGTTATATTCCGCTGCAATTTATTCCATCTAGCTATCTAGAGGGCTGCATTGCGAAAAGAGGGGCAGATCTATTCACCCCTCCCCTCTAGATCCGCTGTCCACTACACAACAACATCAGCTTCTCATTCTGCTATCTCACGCCCTTCGCAAGGGACAACCATCACTGAGCTTTGACCCGCTTACACAGTCATCTCAAGTGACTGCCATAAATCAGTCGGCTCTGTGCCATGAACCATCTCATACCTGGCAAGCCGAACACAAATAACAACATGGGACCAGCTCGGGTCTGAACACAACCTTCACCAAATCCCAGATCCAATCCAAGAAAAGACATATCTCATAATCGGCCACCAAAGGCCTCGCTTGCCCATGGCTCTCGCCATTCTCGACTCGCTACAACCTGCATCTTCTATCTGTGAAAAACCATTCGTCAGTCACCAGCTATTCATCAACGGGAAACCCTTACTCACTCAACTTCCTCTGGCCCGATAAGCACATTTCAAATCTCGACAGGCCATCCGTTGACTCTCACACAGACCATTACTGTAACTCGAGTCGATCCTCACTCGGACACCGCATCCGATCACGAGCATCACGCCAACTCTACCCTCTCAGGGGAGCATGGCGAAACCAAAAAGCAAGATTCCGCGATCATCTGTCCACAACAGTGTTGAGTTTCTCCAGGTGATTTTGATGATAACAAAACCCCGGACTTGTTTTTGGTCTCGTGCCATGTATGCATGCTTAAGAGCGAACACAAGAAGGCGACTAAACTCTTTGTACATGATGTTTCAATGCTCCAATGATTTAACTTTCAAAATGCATTCAATGACCTAAATGAACCTCGAATAATTGCTACAAAAGGCTCAATATAAGGCTTTTCATTATGGACATGATTTCTGGGCTAAACAATATGTTTTTACAGGTTTTACTGATTTCGGTCGACCAATGCACTTGGTTCGGTCGACCGATCTTCCTAAAACTCAGAACTCTAAAAAGTTACAGAGTTCGATCGACCGATGGGCTTATTTCAGTCGACCGATTTTCCCTGAGTTGAAGCGTCTAAAAATTCTCAGAGATCGGTCAACCGACCGACAAATTTCGGTCGACCAACCCCTGCTAAGCCACTAATGTTGACTTTTGGCTCTCTACAACGTGGGCAAGCTTTTCTTTTGGACTTTTGAGTCCATAAGCCTTCAAATCTGCCAGAAAACGTGGGAGGCTGTCTTGGCATCTCTCTTGACCACCCTAGGCTATATAAAAACATGTGATGAGTCAAGAAATCCTAATCATCCAAGAGATCAAAGGGAGGCTATCAAGAGAGGTAGAAAGCTGCTATAAGAACCTGCGTGAACAGTGATCCGTCCAACTATTCTTCATCAAAACTCAAGCATTTCAAGATCTTTTTGAAGCTGAAGAAGTTGTGTTCGACTGGAGAATCAAGAATCTACTCTGGCATCTGCATCATTAAATCAGGGGGAACCTAGATCTGAGCTTTTGATTTCTTCTCTTCATCTAATTTGTTTTGAGCTTCAAGTGTGTAATTTTTCATAAATCTGTGAACATCAAGTGTGTGTGTGGATCTTTTCATATCCATTTGTCTGTGTGAATCTATTTAGATCCGTGTGTGTATGTGTCGGTGCCTTTGCATCATCGTAGGAGTTCAAAAACTCCATACGAGTGTGTGTATGTGGTTTGATCTTGTAATCTTTACAAGATAGTGTGTGAATCCTCACGGATTGTGAAGGGTGGACGTAGGTTGTCGGTGTTGCATTCGAACCACCTAAAAATCACCGTCTCTTGTGTGGTTTGGTCCATTTCTTCTACCCACATTCCGCGTGATTGTATGTGCATATTACTTCCTCCGCATTTTATCATTCATATATGAGCTTCTAAGTTTCCCTTTCAACACACTTATTTAAATTGGGTAAAAAATTTCCAAAAAAGGTAATCACCCAATTCACCCCCCTCTTGGGTGTCATTGATCACGGGACTTCAATTGGTATCAGAGCTAAGGCTCTATTTGTTGGGTCCCAAGGGGTGCAACCGGATATAGAAGGGGGGTTGAATAGATCCTTCTTAAAAACTAAGGCTCAATTTAAAATCTTTCTTTCATAAAACAGAGCCGCTGATATAATACAAAAGGAACACTTGGCACAATGCACAGTGGAACTGATAGCAATGGTTCAAAGTAGAATGGAAGAAGACAGTGCACAAACTATAGGGGTCTCACCAACCACGAGCAGGATGAATGAATAGGCTGGCTGTATGTGTGAAGTCAATGCTAGAGTGTGTGTTTGAAATCAGTTAGAATGGAATACGTTGGAGCTCATGCATACCTGTGAATGGGGGTAGAGGATATGAAGCAAACACACAAATCACGGCCCATTGCATAGGGGTTTTTAAGGTGGTTCGGTTGCATCCCTGCAACCTATGTCCACCCCTCACCGAACCTAGCGAGGCTTCACTGCATGCTGCAAACGTAGCACGGGGACAAGCCGCACGGGGACGAACCCCAAGAACCCACAAGGATGGGGTCGTCATGAGGACAGAGTCCTCACGCTGCAGCCGCAGCACACGGGGACGACGCCCCAGTTACATATGCGAAAAAGGAAAAAGAGAAAAAGAAAGTAAAGTGCAAGTGCAGTGGAAAAACTAGAACAATGAAGGAAACACCTGTTGTGGCTTCAGATATAGATCTGGAAGCTAGTGGCTACTGCTTCAAATTCAGATTCAAAGATCTTTCTCTTCAAGCTTAAATAACTGCAGGGCTACTCTTCTCTCAAGGCTGATCTCACTTCTATCTCTTCACTCATACAGCACTGGACTGGGTAGGCCTTAGTGCTGGGCTGCTCTCACTCCCTTCTTTTCTTTCTCAAAGAGTTTCTTCTTGACTGCTCAAGGGCGTGGCTCTCTTCTAAGGCAGCAACAACTTCTCGAATAGAAGCTTGAAGTATTTATAGAAGAGCCAACTAGAAACTTTCCTTCCAATAAATCCGCTTCAGATTCAAACAATTTTCTTTGACTATAGACCTTCATTAATAGAGCTTGGCTTGATCCACTGGATATAAGGAAGCAGCTAGAAAGTCAAATTTCCTTCCAAAAATCTTTTCTTGGATTTGTAGATAATATTCTGTAGGATATTGTCTTGAGCTTGCAAGGCTTTTCCGACCAGTCCTAGGAAAGGACGGTGGCAGGTAGAGAGCAAACTTATGTGAGAGTTGTGGTAGAGGGACATGGCTTTGTCCAGTATACACTAGAGGGCTGACCACCTGACTAGTCCTTTCTTAGGACAGAAGAGACAGTTTTCCTGGCAGAGAAGAACTTTGCAGATTTGGTCCCTGACATGGTCTGCTTCAAAAGGATGTTCAGAGATGTTATAATGAGATGGTTGAACCTCTGACCTAGGAACTTTCCTCCAGACCTCAAAAGGTGTGTTTATGGAGGTTTACGCTTAAATATTTTATTCTCTGGATGGTTTTCGAAAGGACCGATCGGAAAAAATACTTTTGGGATTCTTCTTCAGTGAGGTCGACCTGCTAAGAGGTGAGGTCGACACTGCTTTAAAAAATCCCATTTATAATGGCTTCTGGAAGGAGCATCAGGCCGACCTCCTGAAACTCTAAGGTCGACACCACCCTTCTGCTGAGCTTCTTTAACGGTTTATGTGAGGGCTCGGAGGTCGACCTCCTGAGAACCTGAGGTCAACACCACCCTTTGAGATTTCATTAGATGGATGGCTGCTGGAGCTGGTGAGGTCGGCACTATAGTTCCGTGAGATCGACACCACCCTTTGAGATTTCATTAGACAGATGGATGCTGGAGCTGGTGACGTTGACACTATAGTTTTGTGAGGTCGACACCACCCTTGTGAAAACTGCCTTACGGGCCATTTGTCATCATTATCTATCTATTTGTCACCCTTATGATCGGGTTGACCATGTTGACTTCTTCTTATGAAATGGCTGACTTGTGTTGAGTGTTGACTTAACTTATGTTGACTTTGACTTATTCAAACTTGTCTGGGTCAACTATTGACTGAAATCAACTTGGCTTCCTCTTTTAAACTCCTTTCTTTTTGCATCACCTACCTCGATTTCTGTGTATCCAACTACCTTGGTGTCTCTGCAATAGTTGCCTCGATTTTTATGCAATTACATCTTGAGTTTTTTTTTCAACCTTGGTGCTAGGTTCTTGCTCCTTTAGATTTATGTATCTTGAGTTCAACCTTGCCCTGCTGCTCATCTTCATGATCTCTTCACATGCTCATCTTCATGAGGCCATTCTCATGCCAGTGCTAACTTTGACTTAAAACTTATACAGTTTGACATTATTAATTCCATATAAGACTCATCAATGAGTCATAGTCAGATATCATCAAAACAATAGAATCAAGCATGTTCCACACATGCCCAACACTATTTTTCATAGATCTAATGATCTAGAGAGATCCAGATCAATGGCCAACAAGGGGATGATGCCTGAGGGACACTCCATAGTTCGATGGCTCGAATTATTCATATTGAGAAAATAGAATGCATGTTTTCCTTAGAGCCCAAGAATATGAGATCTGGAGGGTTGTGAACAAGGTTCCATACGATCTTCCCCATGATGAAGACAAATGGACTCATGAGGATATTAAAAAATTCACAGTAAACATTAATGCCATGAATATTATGCAATGTGCTATTCATCCTAACGAGTTTTCTCGTGTATCCATGTGCAGTTCTGCAAAGGAGATGTGGGACAAACTTCGGGTGATCTACAAAGGAACCTTCGAGGTGAAAAAGACCAAGGCAAACCTACTCGTCAGAGATTACGAGCTCTTCAAGAATGAAGCCCGAAGAAACAATCTCTGAAATACTTGCAAGATTGATAAAGATCACTAATGGTCTCAAGAGTCTCGAAAAAGAATACACCAACTCCGAGCTAGTGAGGAAGGTGTTGAGATCTCTTCCAACCACGTGGTACACAAAGGCCACAGTCATTGAAGATTCTAAGAACCTGTCCATACTTTCTTTGGACGAGCTCATAGGCTCACTCTTGACCTATGAGATTAACATCAAGCGAAGTACAGAGGAGGAGTCGAAGAAGAAGAAATAGGTGACTTTGAAAGCCAACCAGTCTGATGATGACTCCCAAGAAGAGGAGTCCAGCGAAGAAAGTAACGAAGAAGAAGACTTGACCATGTTGACCTGCCAAGTGAAGAAATTCTTATGAAAGAATAAAAATTTTCAAGAATAATTTAGAAAAGGGCCAAGGAAATCGGCTCAAACCAAGGGGGAGCCGAGCAAGCCCAACAACTTCATTTGCTATGAATGCAAGAAGCCTAGGCACATGAGAGGAGAGTGCCCAGACTTAAAAAGAAAATTCAAGAAGGAGAAGTTCCGGAAGCCCAAAGCGATGGTCGCCACATGGAGCGACGAAGAGGATGAACAGTCCAAAGAGGAGTTGGGGAAGCTCATGGAAAGCCTGTGCCTCATGGCACATGAAGATGATTCAAATGAGGTAAACTCTAACCCCGAATTTATTTCAAATGAACAATGGGAATCGGAGTATGAAAAGTTGTACAAAAATTACAGAAAAATAAGGTCAGAAAATAAAAATCTCAAGAAAAAAATGAAGATTTAGCACATGAGGTTCTTCAATTAAGTTTGAAAAACTTGAACAATAATGGTTTGAACTAACAGAAGAAAAAGAAAGTTTGTTATACACAATTTCACACATTGAACAAATCAAAGAGGAGTTATTATATAAAGTGTCTGAAATAGAAAAAAATTCTAAAAAATTGAAAAATGAAAAAGAAGTTCTAATATCTTCAGTTTTAGAACTTAAAAAGAAAAACTTGAGTTTGAATAAGGAAGTGGCTGACATGCAGTCCACTTTATCTAGGTTTGCTAAAGGCAAATAGAACCTAGACAACTTGTTGGGAGTTAAAGTTAACTTCCAGAAAGAAAGTTTGGGGTACATTCTACAAAACAAAAAATCTTTTGAGCACAAGATAACAACATCTTTTGTTCATGAAAAAGAAAATAATTATGCATCGTGTTCACACACAAAGCCAAAACATGTCCGACCTAAACTACACAAATTCCAACGAAGGTTTTCAAATGTAAACTGCTTCCATTATGGTAGATTTGGTCATGTTATTGCAAATTGTTGGTTCAAATAAAATACACAAAGAAATCATGATGTTTGGATCACGAAAAAATATATGCAGGGATTAACTCTAATGGACCCAAATTAGTTTGGGTAACAAAAATAATTCGATGAGAATGTTGCATCTTACAGATATGCCTTGAAGCTAGGGGGAGCAAATGGTACCTGGACAGTAGTTGCTCAAGGCATATGACAGGGGACAGGAAGGTGTTCTCTACGCTGTAAGACAAGGGCGGAGGCTCAGTTGCCTTTGGAGGAAAAGACAAAGATAAAATCATTGGGATCGGCAACGCAGGTAAAAATTCTGAAACCTTGATTGAGAATGTACTGCTAGTGAAGAGCTTAAATCATAATCTCTTAAGAATAATCCAACTTTGTGACAAGGGTTTTAAAATTATTTTTGATGAAATCCTTTGCCTCGTCATGAATAAAAGCAAAAATGAAATCAAGTTCATCAGAAAAAGAAACAATAATGTATACACTATTGATCTTGATGATGTTTCAGGTGATGATATGTGCTTGGTTGCTAACAACCATGAAAATGCATGGTTATGGCACCGAAAACTAGGTCATGCAAGTTTTGGAGCAATCTCCAACTTGTCTAGACATGACTTGGTGAATGGGCTACCAAAATTAAAATTTGAAAGTGATAAAATCTATGAGGCTTGCGCAAAAGGCAAGTAAACACACATCTCTTTCAAAAACAAGAACGTTGTTTCTACCTCTCGGCCCTTAGAACTACTGCAACTCGATTTGTTTGGTCCTACTAGGACATCGAGTCTAGGAGGGAAATCTTTTATATTTGTTATCGTTGATGACTACTCCAAGTTTACATGGGTGTTATTTTTAGCTGATAAAAGTGATGTCTTGATGTAGTTTCGAGTATTTTGCAGAAAAATCTAAAATGACAAAGGCTACCTCATCACCACCATTCAAACTGATCATGGTGGTGAATTTGAAAATCATGATTTCAGTAGTTTCTGCAAAGAGCAGGGATACACGTATACCTTCTCATCACCAAGGATGCCTCAACAAAATGGTGTAGTGGAGAGGAAGAACATAACTTTGATAGACATGGCACGAACCATGTTGAGCGAAAACTCCCTACCAAAATACTCTTGGGCTAAGACTGTAAGCAATGCATGCTACATCATCAACAGGGCAATGATGAAGCTCTTAAAAATCCAAGTGATGATGGAACATCTAAAGCTAAGGATGAATCAATTAAAGGAACCTCCTGCAAGGATGAAGATGATGAAGATTCTTCAATTGAAACACTCCAAACCAGCCATTGCAGCACCCCGACTTGCCTAGAGCTTCAACACTCTTGAAAGATCATCATGTTGAAAAAATAATCGGTAATCCTACAGATGGTATAAAAACTAGATCATCACCTAGGCAAGTGAAAGAAGAGGACTTGATGGCTCTAATATCTAAAGAAAAACCTAAGGGCGTCCATGAAGATCTTCAAAATGAATCATGGATCCAGCATATGCATGAAGAGCTACACCAGTTTGATTTGGAGTTGACTACGGAAGTGTTTGGGAGAGCCTGGTAGGTCTTGGCGGGGTGAGGTTTTGGCGGTGGAGCCTGGAAGGTCGTCGTCCTCTCCCCCGCGGGGGAGGGCACTGGTCCTATGGAGCGACCGGATGGGGAGGGGGGTCGCCCCCTTGACGGTCATCCGGGGGCTTCGGGGTCACTCACTTTTGCGCAAGCTTTGGCCTCGTCCCTCCCGCCCCGTAAGGTTGGTCTTGAATTACGGTCGCCGGCGTTCACTGATGTTGGGGAACCAGTTACTTTCTTTTCGAAGGAGGAGATCCAGCGTTCTGAAGACCCGTTGAAGTTTGCCATCATGGCCAAATGCTCGTATGGTAGGCCTTCTTTTTCTGATATCAAGTCATGTATCATGCAACGGTTATCGCTGCAACATAACCTGGTTCTTAGTACTCTTAACCCTCGCCATGTGTTAATGAGATTTGAGGCTGAGGAGGATTTCATCAAAGTTCTGGTAAGGAAGAGCTTATACATTAAGGGGTTATTATTTCACTTCTTCTGTTGGTCGAGCTCCTTCGACTTTGCGTCTGATCCTACCCAGTTACCTACATGGGTTGGTTTTCCTGGTCTACCTGTTAACTTCTTCAATGAAGACTGCCTTCAGTAGATCGCTAGTAACTTGGGTTTGGTCCTGCGTATTCATGATGCTACCTTGGCTTGGACCCAAACGGCTGAGGCTTTGGTATGTGTGGATCTTGATATTGCTAAGCCACTTCCGAAAAGGATTTGGATTGGATGCGGTGATAGAGAGGGTTTCTGGCAATCTATCAATTATCACCGGGTTCCTTCCGTTTGCTCCGTTTGCAGACACATTGGCCATGATATTGGCGATTGTAAGAAGAAGGCCAAGGTTGCACCCCCCCGCTTTGAAACCCTCGGTGCAATCATCTATTCCTCCAGTTGTGGAGTGGAGAGTCGTGTAGAAGGGCAATAGCCAAGCTTCCAAAGTTCCAGTTGGTCCTAGCACTATCCTTGTTGAGAACTCTTTTGAGCATCTTATTAATGACTTATCTGATGAGAATCGACAAGGGATGGACCCTGCTTGTGGTGATACTTTGATTGCTTCTTCAAGTGTTTCTGCTCGTATTATGGATGAGGCGGTTCGTAGTTCTCAGAGTCTTTTGGATGCTGAGTTACAGCTTTCGAAACTTGACAGGTTAAAAGGCTTAGCTTCGTCGCACAACTCCCTCCACAAGGTCCCTCCATGTGCGGCTTCGCGTACCATTATGGGCCTGCCTACGCCTAACTTTCTGTATGTGCATGGTGGTGAAGGTGTGGGTCACGATACTACTGCCTTTGAAGCGGCTTCTACTCCTGGGGATTTCTTGCCCGGTGAGGCTCCTGTGCTGCCGGCGGTGGTGGAGGAGTCGGCGGCCTCGCCACCGTCGGGGCTGGCTCCATTAGAAGCAATGGAATCTAGCCAGGATTTAGCTAAGGCTGTTAAAAAAGGGGATCTTGCCATCGTTCCTTTTTCAGCCTCTGCTAGGGCTAATGCGAAAATTTGTTAATGGTTCCGGTGGTCTCCAATAAGGAACGTAGAGCTTGTGTGGAGGGTGTTCGCATGAGGTCTAAAGCCAAGGCGGCCAGGGGTTCCTCTGGGTATGTTTCCTCATGATTTGCCCATCCCTTTTTTGGAATATCAGAGGTATATCTAATATGGCCTGTAAAAGATCTTTCAAGCGTTTGGTCCGGAGATACTCTCTTGATTTTATTGCTATTTTTGAGCCCAAGGCATCTTTGAGTAAGGCTCTTGCTATTCGCCAGTTTTTGGGCATGAATCATCATGAAGTTTGCCTCAATGAGGATTCAAATATCTAGATTTTCTAGAACAATCCTTTCTCTTTTCAATTGGAGGCTAAGTCTTTTCAGCATGTCTCGGGTGTGGTTAAGCGTGGCGACTTAGCCCTTTACAAGGTGTCTGCGATGTACGCAGCTTGTGACGTCGCTGCTCGGAGATCTCTGTATGATGACCTGCTTTCCTTTTCTGATCATGATACCCTTCCCTAGATTGTCGGGGGTGATTTCGATTACATTTCTGATCCTTCTTAGAAGAGGGGGGGAATTATGCGGAATTCTTGTTATATGCTGGACTTTAATGCTTTCATCTCCTCTTTTGGGTTGCTGGACGCTGGGTTTGAGGGTCCTAATTTCACGTGGTCTAATCATAGATTGGGAGGTGCTGCCATTATGGCCAAGTTGGATCGCGTCCTCTTTAGCGTCCGATGCCAAGCCTCTTACCCAGGGCTGGTTGTTCAGCATCTTCCCCGCGGTCCTTCTGATCATGCCCCTCTTTTACTTCACTTCCAGGTTACACACCAGCAACCATCTCACTTTATTTTCCAAAAGATGTTGCTAGACCATCACTCATTCCTTCAGTGCGTCAGAGAAGCCTGGTCGACCTCAATTTTTTGAACCCCAATCCTTTTATTATGCTGCAGCATAAACTCAAAGCCACCAAGATTGCCCTGCAATCATGGAATAGGGACGTGTTTGGCAGGCTGGAGGTGAATTTACAATCTGCGAATACCTCCTTGCATCTTCAATAGCAGGTTGTTGATGACCACCCCACGGAGGCTAACAGAGCTGCGTTAAACGCTGCAGAGGCGGAGTTGCAGAGAACTCTTCATCGACAAGAGGTCTTCTAGTCTCAAAAGGCTAGACTACAATGGCTGGACGTTGGAGACAGGAACACGGCCTTCTACCATGCAGTCGTTCAGGGCAGGCGGTGGAAAAATTTTATTCACAGACTTAAAGTGGATGGCTCTTGGTGTGAGGACCAGCAGGCCCTGCAGATTGAGGCGGAGCGTTTCTTCTCGCATCTCCTCTCCTCTGAGAACCACACCATAGATAACCCCCTTCTGGACGTTATTCCTTCCCTTATCTCTGAGCATCATAACCATGTTTTATCCCCTCCTCCTTCTGCCTAGGAGATCAAAGACGCTGTGTGGGGGATGAATGGTGACAGTGCTCCGGGCCCGGACGATTTCACCGGCGTCTTCTGTACGGCTTGCTGGGACATTATCAGAGATGACGTCGAAGCAGCTATCAAGGATTTCTTTCAAGGTTTCCCCCTTCCTAAAGGCGTTACTTCTAGCATCATTGCTCTCATCCCTAAAGTCAAGAACCCATCTCACTTTGGTGAATTCTGCCCTATAAGCCTCTACAATTTTAGTTACAAAACCATCTCTCTCATATTTTGTGCTAGGCTTACCAACATTCTACCGATTATTATCTCGAAGGAGCAGGGAGCCTTTGTGAAGGGTAGGCATATTATTGATAACATTTCTCTGTCTAAGCAACTGATCTCCGATCTTGGTCGAAACGTGTGCGGCCATAATGTGGTTTTCAAGCTGGATATGATGAAGGCCTATGATAGAGTGGAGTGGGACTTTCCTTTGGTGATTCTTCAGAGGTTTGGCTTCTGTAGCAGATTCACTTCTTACATCGCCATGCTGGTTTCGAATTGCTGGTTTTCAGTTTTATTCAATGGGTCCCTTGCTGGCTACTTTCCATCTTCCCGAGGTATCCGCCAAGGTGATCCTCTTGCGCCAGCTTTATTTATTATCATGGAGAAGTCCTAAGCAGGGGTCTTACTAATCTTTATTTCCAAGGGACTATCAAGCCCTTCTCTATCCCAAGAAGTTGTCCGACGATCACTCACCTGCTCTATGCGGATGGCACCCTTTTATTTCTTAAAGGCCACGCCTCTAATGTCCGGAAGCTTATGCAGTTCTTGCAGTCCTATTAGAACTCCTCGGGGTAGAAAGTTAACCCCTCCAAGAGTAGTTTCCTCATTTCCAAGGCTACTCCTCGGAGGGTGGAGTCCAACATCTCTGATATCACTGGCTTCCGACAGTAGAGCGGGGCTCTCACTTACCTTGGCGTTCCACTCAGGCAAGGGAAGACCTTGGTGGCAGACTACAAACCTCTCATTGATAAGGTCACTACTCCTAACGGTTCCTGGTGTTAGCTAGGTACGATTGATAAACACTGAACCAGAGGGGGGGTTAATGGATCGTTCAAAGAATTCTACCCAATTTAAAATTCGCATGAGATGAAAACAACTAGATCAATGGACAATTGATCAAACAAGATATGCAAACTCAATTAAATTCTAGGATATAGATAATCAATTAAATCATGGTCCTAGCATGCATCTAGCGGAAGCAGGCGATCAAACAAACCACTGCACGATGATTTTAGGTGGTTCGGTCCAAAGACCTACGTCCACCCCTCACTCCCAACCGGAGTGAGGCTTACACTAGTAACACTAGCATAGCAGACTCAGTCTGCAACAAATGCTGCCACACAGCTTGACCAGGGAAACAACCTCCCCTCTTCCTCCCAACCGGAGGGACATCCCAAGTGACTCCCAGCCACTTGGAAACCAGAGACACACGGTCTCTCTTCCTCCAGACCTGGAGGGAACCCCTGGACTTGCTACCCACAAGCCCAGAACCGGAGGACCAAACCTCCCTTCCTCCAAACCGGAGGGGAACCTAGAGACCCAAGTCTCTCTTCCTCTGAACCCCAGAGGGAAGCACAAGTGACATTATGTCACCTGCAAACCAGAGGTCTCGGACCTCTCTTCCTCCCAACCGGAGGGACCCCTGGACTTGAAACCTACAAGCCCAGAACCGGAGAAACGAGCCTCCCTTCCCCTAACCAGAGGGAACCCACAAGTAGCACCCAGCTACTTGCAACCGGAGATAGCAATCTCCCTTTTCCTGAACCAACAGGAGGGACCCGATCCCCAACAGGACAATCGGAAGAACAACAAGTGAATAGTTCAAAAGAAAAATAAAACCCAGCAACAGAAAGCTGAAAAGATAAAATCAAATGTGGCTCTCGCAGGAGCTGGCTGGCCTGGATTTGATCCACGGTCCAGCAGGAACTTCTTCTATTGCTTCTCTCTTTCTCCCAGCACGAACTCTCTTTTCTTCTTCTTCTTCTTTCTTACTTCTTCTTCTCACAGCTTCTGCCTTTTCCTTCTTCTCACTCTCTGTATCTCACTGTCTCTCTTTCTTTTTCTTCTTCTGCTCTCTCGATCTAGCTCTCAGCTTTCTCTATCTCTTCTTTCTCTTCTGCACTTCTTCTCTTAGCTCTGGCTGCTTCTACTTCAGTCACTCTCAGCCCTCTCTCACTTTAGAGGAAGAACACACACATATATATAGCAGCAGCAGATTAGGGCGGCGTGTGCTCTCCATGATTCCCGCCCAAATGCTTCAGTCCACGTGGAGGCTCCTCTGCATCTCGGATCACGTGCCAGATGCCAGCCTCGTATCACATGCCCCACTCTACATAGGCTCCACGAACAGTACCTGTCACACAGTCATAGGAGATTAATCAGAAGGATAGAATGTATAGACTTTGAAGACTTAGCCAACGAGTGTATTAACTTGAACAGCTAGCCACGAGTGTATAGACTTAAGATGTGATAACAAGTGTGTAGACTTGAACTTAGAAATGAATGTATAGACATTAGAACATCAAAAGGTGCACTATACTGAAAACGACACGGGATACATAAGATGATTACAGCACGAGATAAACAGAGAACGACACGAGGTATATACAGTATCAAAGCTAACACTACAAAGATAACGACACGAAGTCTGATGAGAACAGCACGAGGTAAGAGAGAACGACACGAGGTAAAACGGTAGTAAAACACGCGATCAGAGAAAACCTGGACGAAGATAGAAAGAAGCAACATGAAGAAATAAAAACAACACTAAGACATAAACACAGAACTAACATGAAGACTCAAATACAAAAATAACACGAAGACATAAAAATAATATGAAGACAGAAAAACAAAAGATAACACGAAGATACAGGAAAACGACTCGAACACGAGGACGACACGGGCTGAAAACAACTCGAAGATGAAAACAGAAACCGACACGAAGTGTAATCACAAAGCAAGAAGGACACGGGGTCTTGGAAGAAACAACACGAATACAGAAGACTCGAAGACATAGGGGTGACACAGATGGAGCGACACGAGGTGGTACAGAAAACAGCACGAGGTGCTGCAGTGTTCAGCACGCGATGGAACAAACAACGACACTAAAGCTCATAGTGTTGTCAACCTCAAAACATGTAAAGACTCAACAATAGAAAGTCTGAAGGCGATGTACATACTTTATGAGAAGGCAACTGAACACTGTACACACTTCCAATGTACAGACTTCATATGAACAAACCAATGTGCATACTTTCCTTTGATGCATCTACAGTGCAATGTATTGGTTTGACAGACATTACGCAATGTATGGACTTTGATGAATGGCCCAATGTATGGACTTCGCGAACAAGATGCAATGCTGACCGATGTATACACTTGGCAAAGAGAGTGATGCATGAACTACCCTGTATAGACTTTAAGACTTAATGAGCAACAAAAAGTAGACAAAGCAGCATGGCGTCAACCCAGCTGATCCACTGTGTCAACGCAGCTAGTGAACAGACAGCCAATGCGTCAACCCAATCTCCAACTGCGTTAACGCACTCATTGCACAGAACCCATATTAATGAAAGACAAACATGCAGACATGCAGACATGGTGAGTGTATAATCTATGCCATGCTCACAGTTAAACTGTTTTGTGTACCAAGTTCTGAATGAAGTAAACACATATGACATGAGATGGACGCTGTACATACTTGATGCATGTGAACAGTGAGACGGATGTATAGACTTGATGAACTACAACATGAACATTATTAGCAGAGAAGCAATGCACAGAACAGAAATCAAGCACAAACCAATTTATCACAGGCATTCTTCACAATTCAGACATGGCACACTCATGCAATCTACCACAGAATAGATCAGACATATTCAAGACAAAGTGGTGACTCAATTATGTTGCTATCATTAAAACACCACATCATCAACAAAGCACAAGGGGCACAACAATCTCCCCCTTTTTGATGATGGCAATATAATGAGTCACACTGACTCATCAAACTATTCTCCCCCTTTGACATAATCAAAAAGAAGGGAAATGGTTTGATAGTCAAATGTAGCATATAAATGCAGCACACAAAGACAGCACATAAATGTAGAGAATAAGTCATGGTTCTTAAAAATGAAGATCTCCCTTTTGACAATGAAACAACTCTCCCCCTATCAACATGCATGATTGACTACTCTCCCCTTAGATGGAAATAAACCATAACTCCCCCTGAAGCACAGGAATGGACTCTGGTTATCCAATAAATTAATCTGAAATCAGCCATTACAAAGAATCTGAATTCTGGTGAAAATACCACAGAATCAGAACTTATTGCAGAACAAGATGGAAGATTCCAACAGTGTGGAGAGAAATGCATCTCAGGAATCAATCTGAAATCCACCACCATAAGGATTCTGAAGTTCAGAGGGCTGCAAGTGAACAAGGTAATAATGGGAGTGGCACCTCACATTTGTATGGTCAGAAAAAAATGCAGATGGAATCAGTCAACTGATAAGAGAGGAGTTCACTTTGTTGATCATGCAAGAATCTGATCATGAGGGATTTGAATGCATACATCACTTCAATAACTCTTAAAAGATGTAGACTCTTCTATCATAAGGAGTTATGAAGTGGCAACTTAACCAATCTGATTTAATTTTGATGTATACCAACTTTGCCAAATTAAACTCAATGCTCATATCTGAATCCAAGTTTTAATAAAAGTGAACCAAATAGTCAGAAAAACACTCAAAAACAATCATCTTTTATCTTACACATATGATCTCAATTGCACCTTTGAAAGATACACAGGTTAGTACTGAAGTTAAACACTTTTTCAAGAACATGAGTTGACAGATTTTTTTTTCAAGATAATTTTATTTGAAGCACATTATATTTTTCTTGAGCAATTTAAGTTGATCAACACCTTTTTACATGAGGCACAACAAGTCTTAGTTGAAGTGACCCAGTTACTCAGTGTGATAACTGGCATTGCCTCTCACTTTGAGAGCAGAGTTAGCAATATGAGTGTCTTTTTTTCATGAGAAGACACCTTTATCAGAGGCCAGACTCCCCAGCTACTCAACACAAATAAGCTATTGCTCTGTCAGGTTTTGTTTCACTAAATTTTTATCAGAGATAACTGTGGCACCTCATGACATGAGTTAGTTTATTTCATTGATAAGGAACTCAGTTTCTCAGTGACCGAGTCATTGCTCTGAATTCATAACTTTTTCATTTAGTCAACTTTTTTAAGTTAATGTTTAACCACAACACTCACTCTATGTATCTCTACCAAAGTAGCCTAGATTTCAAATTTTCAGATATCAGATGAGAGACTTTAAGGATTACATGACACAAGAGGTTAAAGTTTATTAAACCTTATCAACAGATATATTCAATTCGTTTAATTACAAGGCAGAGAATACATTAATCTTATATCAGTCTGATTCAGTGATAATTCTTAAACCCATATGACAGGAGTTTCTACCAAAATCTCAGACTGAATTGCATGAGATGCAGCTTAAGTTCCTCAGATCAAAACAATAAATTTAGCTGACCAACAACTCAATAATGCAGCCAACATAGTCACACTAGCTAAGAGGTATAGGAAGGAAGAGTACAGGCTGGTGGAAGAGTCAATCAGCAAGAGAGAATAAGGTTTAAAACCACTAGCAAAGTCAATCACTCAATACAGGTTTAAAGTCATTTCAGTCAGGCAAAATGAGACACTCCTTCTTCAACAGATTGAGGATTAGCAGCCAAATTTTTAGATTCAAGAAGGTATGAACTCAAAATAGTCAATTGATGATTTGAAAGAGTGTAGAATGTGAATTTCAAATAGTGACAACAATATAATAAAGCTCCCCCTTGTCTATATGCAGTGACTCACATATGACTCAACAAGCTCCCCATGAATTGATGCAGTTTATGCAAGTTAGACAGAAGAGAATTATTATAAGCATGATTGTTCAATTCATATTTCAGAAAACTTCAGTTTAGCACCAACAGATCAACATGATATGCAATACACTGCTCTATATGACTTGACCCATGGTACTGAGCAGAGGACTTGGTCCAAGGACCACCTCACACATGGCAGTAGCATCCAGACATACTCCAACTGCCCTCCAGCAATGTTCCATTTCATATACCATGATGGTCATGCAAATGACATATGCAGTGCAAAGCAATCTCATTTATTTAGTGCAAACAACAGCATGAGAAGAACATCAAAAATCAACCAAGCAAAACAACAATTTCAGATAATGAAATTGAAACAGATTTCAGAACTGACCTGAATTGAGTCCTGGGGTTTTCCTTTTTGAATGCCTTGGTTAACCCCTTTTATTTCTCCCTCCAAGGCACACCTGCAAAGTATTTGATCATCTTGATCCTGCAGGGACCCAAGCAGCTTTGGGTCCTGCGTTAGCCCTGACATGTTTTCTAAATATTTTCATAGCAACATTATCATCAAATTTCATCATTGAGCAGTCATCCATAGAATGTCCAAATTTTCCACAGTATCTACATGAAATGGCTGGTGTTTGATTCTTATGATGCATATTAACAGCAGGGTGATGTTTATAAACATGTTCATAAGATTTTCTGTTATATGCATGAGCAGTTTGATGCTTGTTCTTAACCATCCAACATTCGGTAGATTTATGACCTGGCTTCCCACAGTTATAGCATGAAATTTTCACAAAAGGTTTTGCAGGGAATTTGACAAAATGGGGTTTAACATAGTTCTTTTGAACATACCAACAGTCCTTGACTGTATGCCCCTTTTTCCCACAGTGGGAGCAAGCAAAAGAATTTCTTCTATGAAAAACATTTTTACCTCAAGTAGATCTAAACCAGCACTCAGCAGCCTTGTGCCCAGGCTTATTGCAGTTGAAGCACACAATGTGCTGACTAGGATTGTGGTTCGATCCATATGGACCATGAACATGAATGGGGAACTTGGCATGCTGTTTATTGTCTTCTTTCATGATAAAACATTCACTCATGAGATGACCATGCTTCCCACAATAATAACATGAACCCTTTTTAATGTGAGTGTGTGAGAGATCATGTGAATTGTGTGTAGCCTTCTTTATAGTAGCAGGAGTGTCTTTATCCTTCTTCTGTGAAGTTTCACCCTTTTTCAATTTTTGATTTTGTTCCACAGTTTTGGGTTTCACAGTGGATTTTCGTGCAGTGAATTTGAAGACAGAAGGAGCAGAGGTTGTGTTCTGATTGGTGGCTTTGACAAAAATAGTAGATGTTTCATTCCCATTACTCCTTTTATTTGTCAGACTATAGCCCAGTCCCCTTCTCTCAAAGTTATCACTCTTTCCAAGAAGCTTATTCAGATTGTCCTTACCTTTGACAAATTTTGATAGAGAATTTTTCAAATCTTTAATCTCAAAATTCAAATCAGTAATTTTAGCTTCATATTTGGACAGATCTGTTTCACAGGAAATGACTTGTTGATGCAAGGCATCATTCAGACTCTTGAGTTTTTCAACTTCCTGTTTTAGTTTTGTTTCATTGTCAGCTTCGAATAGGGGCTTATAAAGATCATCAACTTCTTGTTGAAGGGATGTGATAGTAAGCTCATATCCAGCTATTTTCCGTTCACTACAACTGACATTTTCATTTAACATTAAGTTGATGGTTTTCAGACTCTCAATTTCTTGTTCAGCATTCATCAACCTATCAGAATTATCCACACTCACACACTTGCCTTTTTCCATTGTTATTAGCCTATCTGTCAACTGAGTGTTTAGATGTTTCAACTCATTGATTTCCTCTTGCAGTTTACCATTCTGCTCTAGGAGATCAGCATCAACCACCCATTCATCTGAGAGAGACTGACATTCATGAAACATTTCCAGTTATTTTTCAGAATCTTTCTGTAATTCTATGTTTACAGATTTTATGGCATTAAGCTTTTCAATCAGCAATTTGTTCTCCTGTCTAAGTTTCTCTGATTTTTCATCATTTTTATTGGAGAACTCTTTAAGAGAATCATTTTCAGATTTCAGCTTGTTTAGTTCAGACTTAACACATTCAATTTCTTTCAGTAAATCCTTGCTCTGAACAGAATCATGATTAGCTAGACTAATCTTCTTTTCAAGTTCAGATATTTCTTTCACATGATCTTGATTCTCAGTTTTTAATAAAGAAATTTGTTTCTTCAACATTAGAAGATCAGACATACAGGCATCATGAATATTTTTCAATTCAACACAATTTCTACAAGGAGAACTTGAACTATCTAAACCAGTACCCTTCTTCAATTTTTTATACTGTTTTGTTAACAGTTCATGAGATTCAATTAATTCAGCATATGCATTCTCCCAATCTTCTAGAGAAAAATTCTCGAAGAGATTTACCTCATCATCATCATCATCTTCAGTCTGATTGCTACCTTGATTGCTGCCAATTGGATTACTTCTGTTAGCCATCATGCAGTTGTCCTCGTTTACCCTGTGAAATTGCTTCAGCCTATCCAGGATGTCCTTTGCTGAGCTGCAATTATGAAGACAAGACCATAAGGCTCTGTCAGTAGCTGCTTTCAACATGTTAAAGGCTTTCTGATTTTCTCCATTCTTTGATCTGTGTCTGTCGGTCCATTTGGACACTTCCGTTGGTAAGGTGTGAGGACCTTGTGAAATTAATTTCCACAAATCAAGATTAGCAGAATTTACATAAGCATGTAAAGCAGTGTACCACTTATTGAAACCAGAACCACTAAAGACGGGTGGTAAAGCCATTGAAAAACAAATAGCGAGTAAGTTCAAGGCAACAGGAATAATTATGCACTAAAAACAAATTAGCACCTAAGACAGCAAGATCGAATCTGCAGGTCGCTGGACCTTGTATGCAGACACCGCTCTGATACCAATTGTTAGCTAGGTACGATTGATAAACACTGATCCAGAGGGGGGGTTAATGGATTGTTCAAAGAATTCTACCCAATTTAAAATTCGCATGAGATGAAAACAACTAGATCAATGGACAATTGATCAAACAAGATATGCAAACTCAATTAAATTCTAGGATATAGATAATCAATTAAATCATGGTCCTAGCATGCATCTAGCGGAAGCAGGCGATCAAACAAACCACTGCACGATGATTTTAGGTGGTTCGGTCCAAAGACCTACGTCCACCCCTCACTCCCAACCGGAGTGAGGCTTCCACTAGTAACACTAGCACAGCAGACTCAGTCTGCAACAAATGCTGCCATACAGCTTGACCAGGGAAACAACCTCCCCTCTTCCTCCCAACCGGAGGGACACCCCAAGTGACTCCCAGCCACTTGGAAACCAGAGTCACACGGTCTCTCTTCCTCCATACTCGGAGGGAACCCCTAGACTTGCTACCCACAAGCCCAGAACCGGAGGACCAAACCTCCCTTCCTCCAAACCGGAGGGGAACCTAGAGACCCAAGTCTCTCTTCCTCTGAACCCTAGAGGGAAGCACAAGTGACATTAAGTCACCTGCAAACCAGAGGTCTCGGACCTCTCTTCCTCCCAACCGGAGGGACCCCTGGACTTGAAACCTACAAGCCTAGAACCGGAGGAACGAGCCTCCCTTCCTCTAACCAGAGGGAACCCACAAGTAGCACCCAGCTACTTGCGACCGGAGATAGCAATCTCCCTTCTCCTGAACCAACAGGAGGGACCCGATCCCCAACAGGACAATCGGAAGAACAACAAGTGAATAGTTCAAAAGAAAAATAAAACCCAACAACAGAAAGCTGAAAAGATAAAATCAAATGTGGCTCTCACAGGAGCTGGCTGGCCTGGATTTGATCCACTGTCCAGCAGGAACTTCTTCTACTGCTTCTCTCTTTCTCCTAGCATGAACTCTCTTTTCTTCTTCTTCTTCTTTCTTTCTTACTTCTTCTTCTTCTCACAGCTTCTGCCTTTTCCTTCTTCTCACTCTCTGTATCTCACTGTCTCTCTTTCTTTTTCTTCTTCTGCTCTCTCGATCTAGCTCTCAGCTTTCTCTATCTCTTCTTTCTCTTCTGCACTTCTTCTCTTAGCTCTGGCTACTTCTACTTCAGTCACTCTCAGCCCTCTCTCACTTCAGAGGAAGAACACACACATATATATAGCAGCAGTAGATTAGGGCGGCGTGTGCTCTCCACGATTCCCGCCCAAATGCTTCAGTCCACGTGGAGGCTCCTCTGCATCTCGGATCACGTGCCAGATGCTAGCCTCATATCACGTGCCCCACTCTGCATAGGCTCCACGAACAGTACCTGTCACACAGTCATAGGAGATTAATCAGAAGGATAGAATGTATAGACTTTGAAGACTTAGCCAACGAGTGTATTGACTTGAACAGCTAGCCACGAGTGTATAGACTTAAGATGTGATAACAAGTGTGTAGACTTGAACTTAGAAATGAATGTATAGACATTAGAACAGCAAAAGGTGCACTATACTGAAAACGACACGGGGTACATAAGATGACTATAGCACGAGATAAACAGAGAACGACACGAGGTACATACAGTATCAAAGCTAACACTATAAAGATAACGACACGAAGTCAGATGAGAACAGCACGAGGTAAGAGAGAACGACACGAGGTAAAACGGTAGTAAAACACGCGATCAGAGAAAATCTGGACGAAGATAGAAAGAAGCAACACGAAGACATAAAAACAACACTAAGACATAAACACAGAACTAACATGAAAACTCAAACACAAAAATAACACGAAGACATAAAAACAATACGAAGACACAAAAACAAAAGATAACACAAAGATACAGGAAAACGACTCGAACACGAGGATGACACGGGCTGAAAACAACTCGAAGACGAAAACAGAAACCGACACGAAGTGTAATCACAAAGCAAGAAGGACACGGGGTCTTGGAAGAAACAACACGAATACGGAAGACTCGAAGACATAGGGGTGACACAGATGGAGCGACACGAGGTGGCACAGAAAATAGCACGAGGTGCTGCAGTGTTCAGCATGCGATGGAACAAATAACGACACTAAAGCTCATAGTGTTGTCAACCTCAAAACATGTAAAGACTCAACAATAGAAAGTCTGAAGGCGATGTACAAACTTTATGAGAAGGCAACTGAACACTGTACACACTTCCAATGTACAGACTTCATATGAACAAACCAATGTGCATACTTTCCTTCGATGCATCTACAGTGCAATGTATTGGTTTGACAGACATTATGCAATGTATGGACTTTGATGAATGGCCCAATGTATGGACTTCGCGAACAAGATGCAATGCTGACCGATGTATACACTTGGCAAAGAGAGTGATGCATGAACTACCCTGTACAGACTTTAAGACTTAATGAGCAACAAAAAGTAGACAAAGCAGCATGGCGTCAACCCAGCTGATCCACTGCGTCAACGCAGCTAGTGAACAGACAGCCAATGCGTCAACCCAATCTCCAACTGCGTCAACGCACTCATTGCACAGAACCCATATTAATGAAAGACAGACATGCAGACATGCAGACATGGTGAGTGTATAATCTATGCCATGCTCACAGTTAAACTGTTTTGTGTACCAAGTTCTGAATGAAGTAAACACATATGACATGAGATGGACGCTGTACATACTTGATGCATGTGAACAGTGAGATGGATGTATAGACTTGATGAACGACAACATGAACATTATTAGCAGAGAAGCAATGCACAGAACAGAAATCAAGCACAAACCAATTTATCACAGGCATTCTTCACAATTCAGACATGGCACACTCATGCAATCTCCCACAGAATAGATCAGACATATTCAAGACAAAGTGGTGACTCAATTATGTTGCTATCATTAAAACACCACATCATCAACAAAGCACAAGGGGCACAACACCTGGAACTCTAGGATGATGTCTTAAGCAGGAAGGGTTACTCTCATCAATTCTGTGCTTTGCTCCATCCCCGTTTACCTTGCGGCTGCAGCCTCTGTTCCAAAGTCCGTTGTTAAGTACATCGAGCGTCTCTGTGTAGCCTTCTTTTTGGGTGGTTCAGATGGAAGGCATCGCAGGCACTGGGTTCCCTGGAGCGTCATTCAGTGGCCTGTCCTCGAAGGTGGGTTAGGTGTGCGTAGCATTTGGCATGTCCAGCTTTCTTTAGCGGTGAAGCTCGTTTGGTCTATCCAGCATGGTTCCTCTCTGTAGGCTGCCTATGCGTGGCATCACTTCCAGCCTGTGCATGGTTCGACCCACCCATCCCATTATCCACATGGTATCCGCAAGAATACCTTTAATGCTGCTCGGGAGGTGGTCGCCGAAAACTCCAGGTGGATTGTCGGTGATGGTAGCTGGATTGATTTCTTGGACGATGTTTGGGTTGGCAACTCTCCTCTGCGACAATCCCTACCTGTTTCTTATCAGGGTCCCTCTGCTACAGTCTGAGAGGTGCTCTCTAATGCTTTGCATCCCATCCGATCGCTTCTGCCTGATGGATATAATCTTGATGGGATTCACCTCTCATCGTATGAAGATAAGTGTATTTGGTCTGCCTCCTCTTCACGGACATTCTCTGTCAAGTCTGCTTATGATCACCTCAGACCTACAGGCATTAAAAGGAGGCCTCTTCAGTGTATCTGGCACCGGTTCTTCCAACGCCGTGCTTCCTTGTTCACCTGGCGGATTTTACATAGAGCTGTCCCTATCGACTCCAGAATTTCTGAGTGTGGAATTCATATGGCCTCCTACTGCAATTGCTGTAGGGACCCGCGTGCTGAAGACCCCAACCATCTCTTCATGCATGGGGATCTCGTGGCCGCTCTATGGAATTTGATTACTCCATTGCTGGATGCTGGTCCTAGGGTTCACTCTCATATCACACAGTGCCTCTGGGATATCCTTGGTAGATATAACCCGCATACTCCCTATGGTTGCATTGCCATTTACGGCTCCATGCTTATTGTCTAGGAAGTCTAGAAGGTGAGATGTAAACAGTGCTTTGAGGGCCAGCGTATTCATATACATGGTCTCCTTCGTAATATCCATTTCAGTATCAGTGTGGCTCTTGTGAAGATTACCTTCAAGCAACGTTCCACCGACCACAAACTCCAGCTTATCTTCGATTTTGGTTTTATCCAGAGATCGTCTCCTGCTACGATTAAGCTGGTCAGATGGATCCCTCCCATCAAGGGTCTGTCACTCAATGTTGATGGCGCAAGCAAGGGCAACCCAGGTCCCTGTGGAGGAGGTGGTTGCATCAGAGACAGCATAGGCCGTTTTCTCTTGGCCTTTTCGCACTATTATGGCATTGGTACCAGTTTAGTTTCGGAGACCTGCGCAATTTACGATGGTCTTAGGTTAGCTTTGCAGCATGGTTTCCTCATTTCGAAAGTTCGCACTGACTCCGTGACTTTGGCTTCCTCTTTGTTGGCGGGGAATGCTCCTTCCTGGGAATGCTTGAGGTGGTGGCGTGAAATTTTCCAATCTATTAAGTCTTCTGGGTTAACTGTTTCTCATGTTTACAGGGAGGCGAATGAAGTAGTTGATGCCCTCACGTTTTATGCTTGCTGCAACCGCCGCAACATTATTTATTTTTCCTCCTCACAGCTTCCTAAGGCTTGTTTTGGTCCCTTAGTGGTTGATCGACTGGGTCTTGTTTCTTTTAGATACTCTTAATTTTGGAAGTTGTTGTTTCTGCTTCCTCTCAGGGGCGTGCCCCTTTGATAATGTACTATCCATCTTATTATTAAATAAAATAAAGATTTGAGCAAAAAAAAAACACCAGTTCGAAAGGAACAAGGTGTGGTCTCTTGTGTCACGTCCTAAGAATCATCTCGTAATTGGAACCCGATGGGTTTTCAGAAACAAGCTAAATGACACGGGATTGGTGGTTAGGAACAAAGCCCGGCTTGCAGCCAAAGGGTATAGCCAGGAGATGGGGATTTTTTTATGAGTCGTTTGCACCGATTGCTAGATTAGAAGCAGTCCGGATTCTTTTCTCCTATGCTTGCTCTTTAACTTTAAATTATTACAAATGGATGTTAAATCTGCCTTTCTAAATGGGTACATCAAGGAGGATGTTTTTGTATAGCAACCCCTAGGTTATGAAGACTCGAAGCATCCACAACACGTGTACAAGTTGCAAAAGGCCTTGTACGGACTGAAGCAAGCAGCAAGGGCATGGTATGAAAGGCTCACCTCATTCCAACTTGAGAATGAATTTAAAGAGGTAAGATTGATCAAACCCTCTTTACAAGAAATTCAGGTAAGGACATATTTGTAATGCCCCAGAATTTTTATAGAATATTTCTGAATTATTTAAGAATTTTCTAAGAATTTTTCAGATTTAAAATATAATTGTTAAAGCATTTAATGGGCGATTAAATGCATTATGGGGAAATAAATCTAATTATTTAGGCCCTATATTAATCCAAGAGGATTAGGTCATATAATAAACCCAATAGGCCCAAGGGATTCTTTGGACTATTAGCCAATGTTCTAGAATCTTAGAATAGGTGTATTCTCGGAATTTAAGAGGTAATGACTCTTTAGAAGATAAGTTAAAAGATAATACCATGGATAATATCAAAAGAGTTTGAACCAGTTCAAATTCGGAGCTCGCGATTGCTAGCGGTCTATCTCGGAATTGCTTGGGGAAGGTTGGCGGTCCAGTCTTAGACCGCTAATTTCTGTCAGTTCCGTGAAATGAAGAAAGAGTAAAAAGATAGGATTTTTGACATTTTAACTCCTAGAGATCGTGGTGGAGGGACTGGTAAGCATTTTTAGGACTCTCAGAAGTTGGTTTGATGCCAAATAGGGACTCTAGAATTGATCTAATCAGCGAAACCCTAGCAAAAACCTATAAATAGACCCTATATTTCACTTGCGCGACCCTTACGTTTGGCTCGCGTGGAACTAAGGTAAGGAAGCATTATTTCATGTAGGTTCTTTTGAGGTTTTTATTCCAATTACTAAGGACTAACTTGTCTCAAAAATTCGTGCCAGGAGATCAACCCATCAGGAAGATAGAGGAACCCAAAGTTGCTGGTTCCACATCAATGACCAAGGAGACTGTGCAACAGTGTGGTGAAGAACAGGAAATTAGAAGCCCTAGACGAGGTATTTATAAGTTGTGTCTTTATAACTTTCTGTTTCCCTTAGTATATTCTTCTTACCCTCCAAATTTCATGTCTTTAGGTCAAGTGAATCAAGAGTTATTAGGACGTGAAGTTGATGTTTTAGCACAAGAAGTGTAGGGAACTAGGGTTAACTTCCAGGCTTAAGTTCGAAGTTAAAAACCCAGAACAGTGGTAGGTCATCTCATGAACGGCTAAAACATTGTTCTAGGATTAAAAGCCCTCTTGTTACACTTGATTTCATACTTTATAGACCGAGAATTTCATGTTTTATTTGAGTCTATGCGTCTAGTGCATCATTCATGAATATCTCGTAGCCTTAATTTAATTTGAAGAAATTCTCTGCTGATAATACACAAATCCCATGCATATTGTTAGCCTCTCTTCGTTCTATCATGGTAGAAGTTTTATATATGTTGGTTTGTAGGCATGATGTGTCTTGGAATAGAATTTAGTTAAATTGTCTAGTTTCTGTCAAGCCAAATGGCCCAAAAATGGACCGCCAGCATTAGTTAGCGGCCCTATGATAAACCGCTAATAGATGATTAGCGGCCAATATATGGACTGTTTGTGTTCATGTGATTTCACCGTTATAAAACCACAAGCTGACTTACGATAGACCGCTTAAGCCCTACAAACTGCTGTAAATTAGGCTGTTTGCAACCCTGAGATTCTGTATTTTGGTTAATCCGAAACCTAATGCAGAATTACCCTATCTATTATATGATAAACTTAGTTAGTTAAGTTTTATCCCTATTTCTGGCATTATTTATGTATATATATAGAGAGAGATTTCTAATAGATTTCATGTTCTTTATTGTACTTGGGATTATTTTTAACATAAGTTAAGTTATGCCAAAATCATATACTTTTGTAATTAAATACATGTTTGTAAAGTTAGATGATTCATGGTTTACCTTGATCACTATTTTAATGATCTCTTTCTCATATATAGAGTCAATTTCATAAGTATATGGCATATATCCCGGTATATGACCATTAGTTACACCTATGCACATTAGACACACAATCTTGGACTTGATAACCTCTCCTTTGGATATTCCTTCCAACGGATTAGGAAATCTTATTTCAAGGCCTCCGTAATTCTCCGTGAGCCTGGGATTCCCTCCAGGATGTCGAGTTGGTTGTACAATTAAAGCCCATTATCTAGAAAGCACTTATACCGGTGTTTTATATTTCTGGAACTTAGCGGCCTTCTGGTTGACCGCCATAGTCTTCTAGCAGACCTTCACTAGACCGCTAACGAATCCTTGACGGTTCTTTCTTTGACCGCTAACGACTCCAGATAATCTATTTAATTATCGAACAGTCTTGTCCTTAACGGTCCATAATGAGACTGCTTTCGTCATGAAACGGCCTAGTAAATGACCGCTATTTTCCTGAGTACTGTTAACCCGAGGTTTGACCTAGGGGTTAATATTCCTATGATCCTAGATAGTCCAATTGATTATCTAGAGCCTGTCACATTATTTCAAAGATACCTAAGTAAATTATGAAAGTTAAGAAATGTACCGTTATGCTGCCGATTTATTTCCATGGCATAACCTAGTTATTAATGTGTTTATTGAAGTCTTATTCTCAATAGAAGCATTCTTATTTTTGTTACCTTATCATGGAACTATCATTGAAATTGTACAATCTTGGCCACATTATTATTAAATACGTGAAAGTAGCTTGATTTATACTTGAAGATGCAGTTCGAGCACTGATTGTGTTCAAGGGCTCTATGCTAGTCCCCTCGGCTGATTGTCGGAAACATACTAGATAAACCATGGGGTATGATGCTATTGGCGTCGCATTGCGCTGGGAGTACTTTCTTTATAAATAAGTGAAAATATCCACGGAAATCACAAAAATCTACTTGAATTCACGAAGTACTTGTTACTAAGTGAAGAGTACGTTCTTGCTTGTTACATGACTTGCTAGTACATTCTTGTTACATTCTTGCTGGATTATACTTAAATTGAGTAAGTATGATTTAATCGCATTATACTCCATTCATATTCTCATATCTCAAGCTTGATCTTGTCTTGTTACTTTGACTTTAATCGCATGTTTGATCGTATTTGCATGATATATCCTTTTCTTTAGAGCTAAAGATATTAATTACTTTAACATTGCCAATCATGTTGATGCGAAGATACATACTGGGCAAGTGTGCTCATTACCTATTTTTCAATCCTTTTCAGGAAATACCAGTGGGTCACATTCGTATTTAGGTCATTCCAGTGATGGGTCCGAGAGCGATTAAAGAGTGAAGACTTAGGAAGTTCAAAATATCTAGATTGAGTATATGTAATTTTCTCTTATTGAGTCTAGCGAGTTTAGGAAAGTCAATGTCTCATGTACTTGAATTATGGTTGTTATTATTAATAAAAGTGAAGGTTTGAGTAAGTTATTATGCAATTACTTAGTGTGGTTGTTTTGTGCTCTGATTATTCTTGCTTGTAAGAGGCTTACCATGTCGGCTGTTCGCGTTCCCGAATGTTTCTGCTGCATTATCTCAGGACGTGACAGTTAAGTTGGTATCAGAGCACTAGGACCTAGAAGTCCTAGGAAAATGTCATGTCATAGGTTAAGTCCAAGGCTTAGGGACCCATACCTATGAACTAAGGAGGAAATTTCCCCACCTATGTGAGAATTGGGTAGAGCTCAGGAAGAGATAGTGAATTAGCTCTAGATTAACCCTTTTAAATTTCATGAGAATTAATGATTTCTTATTTCTCTCAGGTACAATATTATCTCAATGGCTCATCATGTAGATTAGAATGGTATGCAAGAGACCGTTGCTGGTCTTACTCAAGCATTACAGATTATGGCACAAGCTGGTGCCGGAACAAGAGCTGGAGATTTACATCGCAACTTTAGGAGTCTAAACCCTCCACGGTTCTATGGTTCTTCTAATCCAGACGAAGCTGAGAACTGGATTGATGAGATGAACTGCATATTTGAGGTCATGCAATGTGCTGACCAAGAGAAAGTACATCTTGCCACTTTTCAACTTAACAAAGATGCACGTACATGGTGGAAGTCGGTTCTGGCACTGCCAGCAGATGCACCCCATACATGGGAAGGTTTTCTTACGTTATTCCGTGCCAAATATTTTTCTGAGCACGTCAAGGAGCGGAAGGTTATGGAATTCGCTTCTTTATGCCAGGGCATGTTGTCGGTGGATGAATATGAGCTTTAGTTTTCCAGGCTGGCACTGTATGCGCCTCATCTGGCCAGTACTGACTTACTAAAGGCTAATCGGTTCATGGATGGTTTAAGACCCGGTATCATTCAGCAACTCGGGACTCAAAATATCCGTACTTATGCGGAGATGGTTCAACGGGCATATCTGTGCGAAAGGACCTTAGAAAAGGCGAAGAACCGAGCCAAAGATCAGATCGGCGTGATAAGAAAGGCAAGTTCAGCATCACAGAACCCTATAAATCTTGTGATAGCAAGAAGAGATCCTAAAATGGGAGTGGTAGTGGTTACCATAAGAAATAAGAAAGTCAAGGAAGAAGATAAGCAGGTCGCCACAGCCTGTACTTTTTGTGAGAAGTTCAGCCATTCAGTCAAAGAATGCTAGAAGCTCCTTGGTGCTTGTCTACGTTGTGGTAGCCAGGAGCACCGTATGTCGGATTGCCCCCTTATGAAGGAACTATCTTCTGGAAGTGGACGTAAGAGACAGGCTCGTCTCAATGCTATTTTAGATGAAGAAGTGCCCCCAAATGACGGGCTTATGGAAGGTACCATTCACATTTGTTCCCATCCTGCTTTTATACTATTCGATATCGGTGCTTCTCATTCCTTTATATCTACTGCCTTTGCAAAGACCTTGCTAGTTTCATCAGTTCCTTTACCTTCGGACCTTGCTATTACTACACCTTTAGGTCCTAAAACCAAACTCACAAACTATTATCCTAATAGTGAGGTAAGTGTGGAAGGTCACAATCTCCCTGCAAACCTCGTATGCCTTGACATGGAGGGCTACGATGCTATATTAGGTGTAGATTGGCTTGTAGATCATGATGCCTATATAGATTGCCGTAACCGGATTATCTCTTTTTGGAAACTAGGTCTTCCAAGGTTTTCTTTCCTTAGTATCAAATATAGGAAGCACCCTGCCATTATTTCATCTCTTCACGCTTGCAAACTTATCTCGCAAGGATGTGAAGCCTTTCTTGCTTATGTAACCCTCACCGAATCCAAGGAGATCATCTTAGAAGATATCCCTATTGTCAATGAATTCCCATCGGATTTACCCGGTTTACCGCCCGAAAGAGAAGTAAACTTTTGCATTGAACTTATTCTCGGAGTGGCACCTGTTTCAATAGCTCCCTACAGGATGTCTCCCACAGAACTTAAGGAATTGAAGAAACAGCTTCAAGAGTTATTGGACAAGGGATTCATACGACCTAGCACATCCCCTTGGGGTGCGCCAGTTCTATTTGTCAAGAAGAAAGATGGATCTCTCAGATTATGTATCGATTACCGACGATTGAATCAGCTTACTATCAAGAATAAGTATCCGTTACCGCGTATCGATGAGCTCTTTGATCAAATTTTTGGAGCAGAATATTTCTCCAAGATAGACCTCAAGTCAGGATATCATCAGCTCAAGATCAAAGATGAAGACATTTACAAAACTACTTTTCGGAGTAGATATGGCCACTACGAGTTCGTAGTAATGTCGTTCGGGTTAACCAATGCCCCGACAACTTTTATACAACTGATGAATAATGTCTTCCAGCCTTATCTTGACCAGTTCATAGTTTTCTTCATTGATGACATCCTTATATATTCCAAGACTAAGGAAGAACATGAAGATCACTTAAGGATAGCCTTGCGGATACTAAGAGAACACAAACTCTATGTGAAGTTTAGTAAGTGCGAGTTTTGGTTTAAGGAAGTGTCTGTCCTTGGCCATATTATTTCAAAGGAAGGTATCAATGTTGATCTTTCTAAGGTGGAAGCTGTTAAGAATTGGAGCCAGTCAACGACCGCATTAGAAGTAAGAAGATTTCTAGGGCTAGCTGGCTATTACAAGAGATTTATTAAGGATTTTTCTAAAATCGCCATTCCTTTGACTAGACTTACAAGAAAAGAAATTCCTTTTGTATGGTTGAAGGACTACGAGGAGAGTTTTCTAACTCTTAAAGATCACCTCACCATAGCCCCTATTCTGACATTGCCCATTGTGGGTGGTCGATTTGAAGTATATACGGATGCATCTGGCATTGGCCTAGGATGTGTTCTCAAGCAAAATGGGAAGGTGATTAGTTATTCCTCAAGACAATTGAAGCGTCATGAAGAGAATTACCTGTGCATAATCTGGAATTAGCTGCGATTATATTCGCTTTGAAGATTTGGCGACATTACCTTTATGGGGAGAAATTCACTATATTCTCAAACCATAAAAGTCTAAAATATATTTTCACCTAGAAGGAATTAAATATGCGACAACGCAGATGGTTGGAGTATCTCAAGGACTTCGACTTTATAATTCAATATCATCCAGGAAAAGCAAATGTTGTGGCTAACGCTCTTAGCAGAAGACCAAGGGCAACACTAGCAAGCCTCAGAGAAGGTATGACTTGCCTTATCAAAGATTTTTCTCACTTAAACCTTGATATTGATAGGGAAGAAGATGGATGTTTAATTGCCAATATAAGGTCTCAACCTACATTGATTAAGGATATAGTCAAATTACAAGAGAATGACCCTACATTGATGGAGATCAAGGATAATATTGATCAGAGACCGGAATTTTCTATCTCAAATGATAGAAGACTACTATGTAAAGGTAGGAATTGCGTGCCAAATCACAATGATACTAAGAAATTAATCATGGAAGATGCACATAAGTCAAGGTATGATGTTCATCTGGTGCTACCAAGATGTATCAAGATTTGAAAAGATACTTTTGGTGGCCCAACATGAACAGAGAGGTAGCAGATTTTGTGTCACGTTGTCTCACTTGTCAACAGGTCAAGGCAGAACACTTAAAATCCGTAGGTAAATTACACCCCTTGAATATTCCCGAGTGGAAGTGGAAAAGTATAGGGATGGATTTCATCATGGGTTTACCTAAGACAAGAGGAGGACACGATGGTATATGGGTGATCATAGACCGATTGACTAAATCTGCACATTTTCTACCAATCAAGAGTCGATGGCCTGTGGATGTACTAGCAGCATTATACATGAGGGAAATTGTCAAATTGCACGGTGTCCCCGTCAGCATCATATCTGACCAAGACCCTCGGTTTACATCACAATTCCGGAAGGGTCTACAACATTCTTTAGGAACCCAACTAAACTTTAGCACGGCGTTCCATCCACAAACTGATGGTCAAACAGAAACGACAAATCAAGTGGTGGAAGATATGCTCAGGGCTTGTGCTATTAACTTTGGAGGAAGTTGACATGATCACTTGCCTCTAGTAGAATACGCATACAACAATAGCTACGAAGCTAGTATTCAAATGGCACCGTTTGAAGCTTTATATGGAAGAAGTTGTCGTTCGCCTATTTGTTGGAATGAAGTAGGGGAAAAGCAATTTCTCGGTCCTGACATTATTAGCGATACTACCGAGAAGATTAAACTCATTCGAGAAAGACTTCATATGGCCCAAGACAGGCAGAAATCATATGTTGACAATCGAAGATGCAACTTGGAGTTTCAAGTAGGTGACCATGTGTTCCTTAAGGTTTCTCCAGGTCAAGGTATTCAAAGATTTGGTATTAAGGGTAAGCTTACTCCAAGATTCATTGGCCCCTTTAAGATTTTAGAAAAGTTTGGTGAAGTGGCTTATCGATTAGCTTTGCCTCCACAACTAGCAGGAGTTCATGACGTATTCCATGTCTCTATGTTGAAGAAATATATTTACGATCCTTTCCATGTCATCACTTACGACAATCTGGAGACTAAGAAGGATTTGTCATACGAGCAAAACCCGATAAGGATCGTTGAATAAGAGGTTCGTCAACTTCAGAATAAGACTATTCCGATGGTCAAAGTCCAATGGACCAAGTTATGGCCGCATGAAGCTACATGAAAAATCGAAGAAGCTATGCGCAAAAGATTTTTGGAATTATTTAATTATAAGTACACTCTCCATATAATCTATACATTGAATTTGGTGACCAAATTCTCTTAAGTGGGGGAGGGTGTAATGTCCCGAAATTTTTATAGAATATTTTCGAAGTATTTATAAATTTTCTAAGAATTTTTCAGATTTAAAATATAATTGTTAAAGCATTTAATGGGCTATTAAATGCATTATGAGGAAATAAATCTAATTAGTTAGGCCCTATATTAATCCAAGAGGATTAGGCCATATAATAAACCCAATAGGCCCAAGGGATTATTTGGACTATTAGCCCATGTTCTAGAACCTTAGAATAGGTATATTCTTGAAATTTAAGAGATAATGACTCTTTATAAGATAAGTTAAAAGATAATACCATGGATAATATCAAAAGAGTTTGAACCAGTTCAAATTCGGAGCTCGCGATTGCTAGCGGTCTATCGCGGAACCGCTAGGGGAGGTTGGTGGTCCAATCTTAGACCACTAATTTCTGTCAGTTCCGTGAGATGAAGAAAGAGCAAAAGGATAGCATTTTTGACATTTTAACTCCTAGAGATCATGGTGGAGGGACTGGTAAGCATTCTTAGGACTCTTAGAAGTTGGTTTGATGTTAAATAGGGACTCTAGAATTGATCTAATCCACGAAACCCTAGCAAAAACCTATAAATAGACCCTAGATTTCACTTGCGTGACCCTTACGTTTGGCTGGCATGGAACTAAGGTAAGGAAGCATTATTTCAGGTAGGTTCTTTTGAGGTTTTTATTCCTAATACTAAGGACTAACTTGTCTCAAAATTTTGTGCCAGGAGATCAACCCATCAAGAATATTGAGGCACCCAAAGTTGCTGGTTCCACATCAACGACCCAGGAGATTGTGCAACGGTGTGGTGAAGAAAAGGAAATTAGAAGCCCTAGATGAGGTTTTTATAAGTTGTGTCTTTATAACTTTATTTTTCTCTTAGTATCTTCTTCTTACCCTCCAAATTTCACGTCTTTAGGTCAAGTGAATCAAGAGTTATTAGGACGTGAAGTTGCTGTTTTAGCACAAGAAGTGCAGGAAACTAGGGTTAACTTCCAGGCTTAATTTTGAAGTTAAAAGCCAAGAACAGAGGTAGGTCATCTCATGAACGGCTAAAACATTGTTCTAGGATTAAAAGCCCTCTTGTTACACTTGATTTCATGCTTTATAGAACGAGAATTTCATGTTTTATTTGAGTCTATGCATCTAGTGCATCATTCATGAATATCTCTTAGCCTTAATCTAATTTGAAGAAATTCTCTGGTTATAATACACAAATCCCATGCATATTGTTAGCCTCTCTTCGTTCTATCATGGTAGAAGTTTTATATATGTTAATTTCCAGGCATGATGTGTCTTGGAATAGCATTTAGTTCAATTGTCTAGTTTTTGTCAAGCCAAACAGCCTAAAAATGGACCGCAAGCAATAGTTAGCGGCCCTATGATAAACCGCTAACAGATGATTAGCGGCCAATATATGGACCGTTTGTGTTCATGTGATTTCACCGTTATAAAACCACAAGCGGACTTACGATAGACTGCTTAAGCCCTACAAACAGCTGTAAATTAGACCGTTTGCGACCCTGAGATTCTGTATTTTGGTTAATCCGAAACCTAATGCAGAATTACCCTATCTATTATATGATAAACTTAGTTAGTTAAGTTTTATCCCCCTTTCTAGCATTGTTCATATATATATAGAAAGAGAGAGATTTTTAGTTGATTTCATGTTCTTTATTGTACTTGGGATTATTTTTAACATAAGTTAAGTTATGCTAAAATCATATACTTTTGTAATAAAATACATGTTTCTAAAGTTAGATGATTCATGGTTTACCTTGATCACTATTTTAATGATCTCTTTCTCATCTATAGAGTCAATTTCATAAGTATATGACATATATCCCGGTATATGACCATTAGTTACACCGATGCACATTAGACACATAATTTTGGACTTGATAACCTCTCCTTTAGATATTCCTTCCAACGGACTAGGAAATCTTCTTTCAAGACCTCCATAATTCTCCGTGAACCTGGGATTCCCTCCAAGACGCCAAGTTGGTTGTACCATTAAAGCCCATTATCTAGAAAGCACTTATATTGGTGTTTTATATTTCTGGAACTTAGCGCCCTTCTGGTTGACCGCCATAGTCTTCTAGCGGACCTTCACTAGATCGCTAACGGATCCTTGACGATTCTTTCTTTGACAGCTAACGACTCAAGATAATCTATTTAAATATCAAACAGTCTTGTCCTTAACGGTCCAGAACTAGACCGCTTTTGTCATGAAACGGCCCTGTAAATGACCGCTATTTTTTTGAGCATTGTTAACCCGAGGTTTGAGCCAGGGGTTAATATTCCTATGATCCTAGATAGTCCAATTGATTATCTAGAGCCTGTCACATTATTTCAAAGATACCTAAGTAAATTGTGAAAGTTAAGAAATGTACCGTTATGCTGCCGATTTATATCCACGGCATAACCTAGTTATTAATGTGTTTATTGAAGTATTATTCTCAATAGAAGCATTCTTATTTTTGTTACCTTATCATGGAACTATCATTGAAATTGTATGATCTTGGCCACATTATTGTTATATACGTGGAAGAAGTTTGATTTATACTTGAAGATGCAGTTCGAGCACTGATTGTGTTCAAGGGCTCTATGCTAGTCCCTCGGCTGATTGTCGAAAACATACTAGATAAACCATGGGGTATGATACTACTGGCGTCGCATTGCGCTGGGAGTACTTTCTTTATAAATAAGTGAAAATATCCACAGAAATCACGGAAATCTACATGAACTCACGAAGTACTTGTTACTAAGTGAAGAGTACATTCTTGCATGTTACATGACTTGTTAGTACATTCATGTTACATTCTTGCTGGATTATACTTAAATTGAGCAAGTATGATTTAATCGCATTATAATCAATTCATATTCTCATATCTCAAGCTTGATCATGTCTTGTTACTTTGACTTTAATCGCATGTTTGATCGTATTTGCATGATTTATCCTTTTCTTTAGAGCTAAAGATATTAATTACTTTAACATTGCCAATCATGTTGATGTAAAGATACATACTGGGCAAGTGTGCTCATTACCTATTTTCCAATCCTTTTCAAGAAGTACCAGTGGGTCGAATTCGGATTCAGGTCATACCAGTGATGGGTCCGAGAGCGATTATAGAGTAAAGACTTAGGAAGTTCAAAATATCTAGATTGAGTCTATGAAATTTTCTCTTATTGAGTCTAACAAGTTTAAGAAAGTCAATGTCTCATGTACTTGAATTATGGTTGTTATTATTAATAAAAGTGAAGGTTTGAGTAAGTTATTGTGCAATTACTTTGTGTGTTTGTTTTGCGCTCTGATTATTCTTGCTTGCAAGAGGCTTACCATGCCGGCTATTCGCATTCCCGATTGTTTCTACTATATTATCTCGGGGCGTGACAATATTAGTGGTTCAAGTTTACGTAGATGATATCATCTTTGGAGCTACTAATGATTCCTTATGTAAAGAATTTGCAAAAATCATGCAGTGTGAATTTGAAATGAGCTTAACGGGTGAATTGACATTCTTCCTTGGCCTGCAGGTAAAGCAAACATCCGAATGTATCTTCATCAATCAAGCCAAATACACCATGAAACTCTTGAAGAAATACGAAATGGCAGATGCAAAGTCAATGTCAACTCCGATGGCCACAACCACGAAGTTAGACAATGATGAAAAGGGTAAAATAGTAAATCCTACACTGTTTTAAGGTATGATCGGATCACTACTGTACCTTACAGCATATCGTTCTGGCATTCAATATAGTGTATGTCTCTGTGCTCATTTTCAGTCATGTCCTAAAGAGTCTCATTTATTGGTTGTTAAACGGATCTTTTGATATTTGATTGGCATAGTAGACTTCGGTTTATGGTTTCCCCTCGGTAGTTCATTTGATCTGATTGCATACACCGATGCAGATTATGCTGGCTATATTATTGATCATAAAAGTACTAGTGAGTTCTGTCAGTTTCTTAGTGGGTGCCTATGGACGCACTAAAATTCGGAGGGGGGATCCGTTCGTTTGTTGATCGGGGTTAATTCTTCTATTTAGTGCGAGGGCGTGCCAGTCACAAAGTGACGATTTATTCGGGCTTCATGGAAGCCCATGGTGCGCTCGATCTGACTATTCAGACGATTGTGTAGTTCGTGTCGGGACCGAAACCCGCCGTGCCGTAAAGGCCACGACGTTATTTACATCCCCCATACGGGGGAACACCCTTGATTGATTGCCGGGAATAAGGGCCCTACGGCCTAAAGAGAATACTAATAATGCAGGAGGATAATGAAAGATGAACTATGCTAGAAACCCGTATCGGGACGTGAATGCTAAGACTATGTCGGCCACTCATGGGCCACTTCATGTTCGGACGAAGGTCCATGTTTGTAGTATAAAAGACGGTAGCAAAATCGCGCGAATGTCTGCCATGAACAAGGCAAGTTTAATGAGAATGCGGGATTGGATCCCGGTAGGGATGGGTCAAGTTGATAGACTGTTGGCCGGAGATGATTTTGGATTATGGTCATGTCGGAAGTTCCGTAAACCACGTCCGATACCATAAGGCGTCGTTGATTTTCTCTTTGCACCCAGTCCGAGGGAGTGAATTGTTAAATGCGTAGCCCGAGCTCAATAATGTGCGCCCTCACACGCGGATCGACCTGCGCGGTCAGGTCGCGGGGTTTTCGGGGGCAGCGCCCCCGGAACAAAATTTTTAATTGAAGCGCGGGTACTGGAGCTCCTTTCATTTTTATTATTTGGCATTGATCTTTGCATTTTTTGTTTGAACCCTTCTCCCTTTTATTATCATTATTTACCTCCCCCTCTTTATATAAAAGAGGCGTGTCGGCTATAGAGGTGTAAAAGGGGGGCGCGCCAGGTTAAGTTAATGCCAAGGAGGGAGAGGGGCCGCGCCGGAATAGCCTCAGAAGAGTGGGGCGCGCCGGTTATGGATGCCAAGGGGGAGCGCGCCGGCTAATGGCCAAGAAAGGGGGGGCGCGCCGGTTATGGATGCCAAGGGGGAGCGCGCCGGCTAATGGCCAAGAAAGGGGGGGCGCGCCGGTATATGGCAAGAAGGAAGAGGGGCCAGGGGCGCGCCGGAATAGGCTAAAAAAGGGGAGGCGCGCCGATTTGTGGCAAAGAAAATAAAAGTGGTTTTGAGTGTAAGGCTGAACCGGCGTGGGGGGGTACCGCGCCGGGTTAGCCCGCGCCGGATTAGGAGCACGCCGGGTTAAGCTTCTGCGAGGTTTTATCTCAATCTGTTTGATTCTTATTGCCTCTGTTCTTATTTCTTCAACTTGCAGATTGATCAAATGAGCAGATTGTTTGTTCAATTGACATTTTAAATCATTATGATGCTTCTTAACATTTGTTCAGGTGAATGAGTACTTGTATTTGGATGTTTACTTGAGGGGTTTATTATGCAAGAACTTAGATGTTTAGCTTGATTCAGGGGCGGCTTCAGGCATGAACTATTCTTATCTTCCGAGGACTTAGCTTGCTCGTCTGTTCTTGAGTGTTCTCATCCTGGCGAAATTTGGGCAGCACCTCCCCTGGACTGGGAGTTGCCAGAGAGCAATAAGGAACACCAAACGGTTAACTCCGGGGTGCACCTCAAATCTAGACCTCATGGCGGTCCAAAAATCCAAATGTGAGTGTTGGAGAGCTCGAGGACTAGCCTTCAAGAGCTCTCACAACTCACGGGTGATGAATTCGTGGAACGGGACGGATGTAGGCCGTGGGTGGCCATGACTATTCACCCTTCGAACGGGTTCCCTCAGAGTTCATGCCACAGAAGGGCAAGCTCCCGAGGACCCCAGGTGATTCAGAGAACCAGAGAAATAAAACATAAGAAAAAAAGGGGGGAAAGGATCAAAGCCATATAATACTGCGCATGCTCACAAGTCATTCTTTTATTCATCCTCAAGGGAAAAGGAAGGAAGAATACAACGGAGAAGATAAAAGAAAAGCCAAATGTTGAGGTGGGGGAAGAAGATACATCGGCGGGGGGAGAAGAAGGAACAGAGCACAAGCTCTTCCCCCCTCTCTCCCCTCTCTTGCTCTCACCCTCTCCCTCTCTTTCTTCACCTTGCCGGCGTGAACGGATGGCTGTAGCTTCTTCTTCTCTTCGGAGGCTGGAGAGCTCTCGAGAAGACCTCTCTCCTCTCCTTCTTCAACCTCTTCCTATTGTCTCCCTTCCTCTTCTTCCCTGTTGTCTCTCTTTTTTCTCTCTTCGCTTCCGCTTCACAATGCTGCCCCTTATATACATCAGCCAGCCTGGGAGCCTTCCTGCCATTTCCACCTCGTCCGTAACGAAGTCGGGAGTTGACCGGCTGTGCTGGACGCTGTTCATTTGTCCCGTACACTGTTGCTCGTCCGAGGATGGGACGCTCAGAGATCTGCCGGAGCTTGCCTTGCTGCTGCTGCTTGTGTGCTATCGAACGAAGGTAGAAGCAGAGCCCTTGGCATTGAATGTTCTCTGCACGCCATAATGATGCAAAACAGAGCATCGGAATGTAGATGGGACAGCTTGTTTGCGCGCCGGATTAACGTGAGATGCAAGGGAAAGGGTGCGCGTCGGTTTAGCCCAAGATGAAGGGGAAAAGGGGCGCGCCGGTTTAACCCAAGAAGAAGGGCGCGCCGGTTTAAGGCCAAAGCAAGGGCACGTGAAAGAAAATGGGGCGCGCCGGCTTAAGATGTTGAAGGGGGGGGGGGCGCCGGTTTAGAGCGCGCCGGTTTAAGTCCCTTCCGTGCCGTTTTAAGCCTCAAATTGATTCTTTTCGAAGTCGCGGCCGTTTATATGAATGTCGGCGTTCCCATAACATTCTGGTTGCAATGCATGGCCTCCGTAATATTCTGTTCGCAGCCTTCGGGACTCGGTCCCAGACTTTGCGTGACTTTCGGTGCATGCCGAGACTGTGCCGGAGTTCCTAACTTTTCTCTGATTCAGCCCTCGGCACGGCTGGTCGGAGCGTTGAAGTTGTATCTTCTGCTTAGGGGGCTTTCTTAGC
Organism: Amorphophallus konjac; assembly: GCA_022559845.1. NCBI lineage: Eukaryota > Viridiplantae > Streptophyta > Magnoliopsida > Alismatales > Araceae > Amorphophallus > Amorphophallus konjac. The sequence continues at coordinate 60,959,612 of CM040129.1, read as the reverse complement.
GGGTAGCGGACCACCAAGTGAGTTCTCGTCCTGATCGGGTGAGGCATGAGGTTTATTCGGCATTTCTGTCTTCGACTCGCGCTCTAATGTGTAGACGCGAATGTCGCCATGATCATCATCGTCATTTTTTTTGGCGTCCACAGTGCCTAGTTTCATGGGCTTCCAAGAAACAACATTCAATAGCTCTCTCACCGGCGGAGGCTGATTATGTAGCCGCCGGAGGTTGTGGGGCCCAAGTACTTTGGATCAAAAATCAATTACTTGATCTGAATGTTGAAGTGAAATCTGTTCCAATTCTATGTGACAATACCAGTGCAATCAACTTGTCTAAAAACCCTGTCTAACATTCTAGAACGAAGCACATTGACATCCGACATCATTTTTTGAGAGATCATGTAGGTAAAAGGGATTTTGAGTTGAACTTCATTGATACACATAATCAGTTGGTAGATATCTTCACCAAACCCCTAAACCAGGAACAATTCACTAAAATAAGAAGAGAACTTGGCATGTGCAAGGGTGAGAGCATACATACCTAGGTCTGCATTAAGACTAAGTGTTGCATATGTAGAAAAGTTAGTTGCATAAAGGGTAGGTTGCATGGAAGACATGCATATTTTGTGTGACTGTTTATAGTTCCTTGTATGTTAATATTCCATCCTTCTATGCTTGAATGCAATTATCTATATAGCCCCTCCTTGAAAATTTTCTAAGACCAAATAATCCTTGATAAATAAATGTGGACCCAGTGACCTTGGGATTTGAGGTATTTTCTGAGGTGGAGAGTCAGAGGGATTTCTGAAGCAGTGCTATCTCAGAATGCCTCATCATTTTTTCACCAAGTCTAATCCTTTTCAAAAACAAAAAAGGGAGAAAAGGATATATTCAAATAAAAAAGGAGGAAGAGAATAATGAAACAAAAAAAGAAAAAGAAAAAAGAAAATAAGAGAAGAAAAAGGAAAAACAAAATATAAAGGAAGAAGGAGATTTTAAAAAAATGCAAAGGGCCGACCAGTTCGGTCGACCGACTCCCCACTTCGGTCGACCGAAACCAATCGAACCGGTCTGCCCGTAGCCGCGACTGAACTCATTTTAAAGGGGTCTTTCACCCCATTTTCTCACTTCACTCACCCCCTTTCACTCTCAAACCTTCTCCTCCAACCCTAAACACCCACAAACCCTCCTTCCAACCCTAGAAACATCTTCTTTCTCCTCTCTGCACAAGATCTGGATCGTCCGCCGTCCTTCAACACACAATCTCTATGGCGGAGTGTGCGATCTTGCAACCCTATTTCAGGATCCAAGCTTGTGGAGAACATCTTTCGAAAGCCTTTGGTGTGTCCTCCAGTCCATCTTCCCACCAAGGGAAGAGGTTAGCACTCTAAGAGTTTCCACTGCGGTTTCTAGTCTAATGGCGCCCAGGAGAAGCTTTTTCCGAGATCCTCGAAAATCCACCCGGGGGGAGTCCAGCTCTCGGAGAGGTGAGGACCTGGTTCCTCCACCCCAGTAGGCAACCACACTTACACCAGCACCTCGTCTTCGTCCAAGGCCGATTATCAACCCTCGGCTTGTTGATTTTGGTGAGTTGAATGACATTCTACAAGATCTAAGTGCTGCATTTGAATGTCAAGATGGATGGATTGATTTTGTGACTAGATACACCAAGTTTTATCCTACTCTAGTCTAGCAGCTTTATGGGAATTTATCTATGCGGCATGAACATTTGTATACAATTGTAAAAGGAGTTGAGATTACAATAAATCTAGCACTATTTGAGAATGCCCTAGGAGTCTCAGCTAGGGGCCATGATATGATTTTTGGTAATGCTCCAATTGAGGAGACTTTCATCCTCATGACATGCGGTGAGTATATACAAGGAGTTAGCAATTTGATAAAGTTGAATGCCAAGTACTTCCTGCCACTGCAGCAGATCTTGCACCACATGTTTACCACGCTAATTTATCCCAATGGTGGAAGTAGAAATGAAGTGACTGAGGTGCACAAATTCCTATTCTACTGTGTGATGATTGGTATGCCAATAAACATGGGCGCCTTATGATAGACTTAATTGGATCTTGTCACACTCAAAGAATGCGTTCCTTGCCCTATGCTTTCCAACTCACAGGCATTTTTACATTTGTTGGAGTCAATTTGGATGGAGAAGTGCAAGTTCCAGTTGGGCAGGATGATATTTACAACAAGCATAAATTATTCACATCTTTTCAATACTATTTGGGTCCAGATGGAGAATTATACAGAAATGTGGGAATGTATGGTGAAGGCTAAGAAAATGAGGAAGAAGAAGAGCCACAACAGCAGGAGGCTCAAGCACAAGTCCCACCTCCAGTTCAAGAGGAGGAGCCTCCTTCTCCACATCATATGGATCAGGAGGTGCCACCACAGTTTCACCCCGGTGAGTCCTCTACTCAGGGCGCTGGACAACCATCTTGGGACTATGAGGCTTTTGATAGGCACCTAACTAGAATAGAGACTATTGTAGATGCCTTTGGGGTGAAGTCCCATGATCAATGACACCCAAGAGGGGGGTGAATTGGGTTATTAAAGTTTTTAGAAAACTTTTACCCGATTTAAATAGATATGATGAAATAGTAACTTAGAAACTCAGATTTGCTACATTACAAATTAGATCTTTCAAAATCTATAACACACAGTAGTTATTCAGTATTAGGCATAGGTATGAATCTGAAAAGTCTGCTCACGCAAGGTGTTATCGTCCTGACAAGACTAGCCTTGTCAATTCAAACCCACCTTTCGATATACCAAAGATCTATTACAGAAAAGATTGATTATGCTAGATCTGAATGATCAAACGCAGAAAAAGTAATATGCACAAACGATTACACAGAATGGGGGCAGAAGAAATGGACAAAATCACATAATAGACAGTGATTTTTAGGTGGTTCAGATGCAACACCGGCAACCTACGTCCACCCCTCATGATCCGTGAGGATTCACACACTATCTTGTAAGGAGTTACAAGATCAACACACATACACACACTCGTATGGAATTAAGAGCTCCTACGATGGTGCAGAGGCACCGACACACATACACGGATCTAAATAGATCCATATACACACTTAGTGTTTACAGGTGAAGAACAAAAACACACTTGAAGCACAAGACACATTAGAGGAAGAAAAGGAAACGAAAAGCTCAGATCTAGGTTCCCCTGAATGAAAGATGCAGATCTTGGACTGAGGCTTGCTTCTCCACTTGATCACAGCTTCGTTAGCTTCAAAATGATCTTCTAAATCTTGGATCTTGATGAAGGATGGCTAGACCGAGTACTGTTCATGCAGTGCTTCTGGTTCTTGTAGTATCTCACCCTCTTCTCTTGATGGCATCCCTTGAATCCTTTTTGGTTAATTAGGATTTCGTGACCCATAAGGTGTTTTTATATGGCCTTGGGTGCTCAAGAGAGATGACAAAATAGCCTCCCACACTTTCTGGTAGCTTTGAATGCTCATGGACTCAAAAGTCCACATGGAGGGCTTGCCCACGTTGAAGAAAACACAAGTCAACAATTGCTGCTTGAACAGGGGTCGATCAACCGAAATCTGCTGGTCAGTCGACCGATCTCTGAGAAAGTCCAGACCTTTCCGCACTGGGAATTTTGGTTGACTGAACTAGGGCCATCGGTCGACCGAACTCTGTAACTCTTCAGAGTTATGCATTCTAGGTAATTTCGTCGACCGATCTGCGGTCATTGGTCGACCGAAACACTTTTCTTTTACAAAAACAACTCATTAGCCCATAAATCATAGTCTTATTGAAGAGGCCTTGCATTGAGCATCATATAGCATCCATTTGAGGTTTAATTTGCTTATTTCTTGAAGCTTTGAAGCTTAGAGATGTGAGCGTTGGAATTCCACATAAGGTGACTTCAATTATCTTATTGTGCTCACATTTGTGCAAGTTACACGACACGAAACAGTTAACAAATCCAGGGTTTTGTTATCATTAAAATCACCTAGAGAAACTCAACAATCTCCCCCTTTTTGATGATGATAAAACTCTAGATCATTAAATGCATTGACGTGCCGTTAAACAACTTTGAACCTGTACAAATCCTTTACATCGCATAATGTATCATTGAATTCTTGTAAGCTCCCAGATGATTCTTGTATGAGGTGGAGTTTACACTCACGCATGTTGTATCCCTGTTGTTTTGATGATGTCAGACACTTCTGCATGAGAATTGAATTATTTGTTTTTAAAGCTATTGCACCACTCATTGCATTAGGTTGCTGCACTTCATGCCTTATAAAGTTCTTTCAACTCGATGCATGTACTGATTGCGTGCACATGAAGAACTAAGGTCAATGCACATCTTGCCAACGCAGAACAAAGGTCGGTGCACATGAAGAACTAAGAACAAAGGTTGGTGCACATGAAGAACTAAGGTCGGTGCACATCTTGCCAACGCAGAACAAACGTCGGTGCACATCTTGCCAACGCAGAACAAAGGTCGGTGCACATGAAGAACTAAGAACAAAGGTCGGTGCACATGAAGAACTAAGAACAAAGGTCGGTGCACATCTTGCCAATGCAGAACAAAGGTCGGTGCATGTAATGACCCAGAATATTTATATTATTTTAAGAATTATTTAATGATTTTCTGGAATTTATTCGAAATTTATTAAGGCCCAATTATGGTAAACGATTAATCTAGCCTATTTAATTGAAGCCTAAAAGGTTTAAGGACCAAGCCTATTAAGTTTGGCCCAATTCTAGAAGGTTATTTAGCCTATTCACGAATTATAAGGATACATACTCATTAATTAAATAAATAAGTGGATAAGACAAAATTAGAATTTGAATTCATTTCAAATTAGGCACCTACGATAGGTAACGGTCTATCGTACGACCGCCACAGGGACCTGATGCTCCAAGGTTCGACCGTTACACTCTATCAGTTCTATGAATTGAAGAATGACCAAAAAGATTAGATTTTTTATAGTCTATCTCTTAGGGATCGAGATGGGAGGGAGTAGTAAACGTGTTAAGGACTCTCTGAAGTCGATATATGGTCTAATAAGGACTCTAGAATCGATCTAATCCTCAAGACCCTAGCTAGAACCTATAAATAGACCATAGTTTTGACCTGCGCGACCCATACATTGGCTCGCATGGAACTAAGATAAGGAGATAGTATTTCGGGTAAGTTCTTTAGAACTTTTTGTTGTTAATACATAGGATGATGTGACACGACCCCTTGGACCTGAAAATTTGCAAGCAATCGAACCGAACGGCGGACCCACTCAAGTGAACTCACTCGCGTCGCGCACACCCTAGTCGGTAGGTGGACCGGCGATAGTGGTGAGGGTCCAAGGATGGACCTCGCCTTTCCAGAGGTTTGACTAGCTTGGGCTGTACCCCTAAGGGTCTGGGATGCCCCAATTCCGTGGGCGGCCAGCACGCCAAGGGCGTGGGATGTAGTGACTCTCTCTCAAATCGCTCCGCGGTGGCACTCAATTTGATGATATTTTGAGATCGGGCGCTCACTCACTGACCGACGGCACTAAGCAGCAATACTAAACAAGCCAAGCAATTCCAGTAGAGTAGGGCAACCCGAGGCTCACCTGATCGGTGTGAAGACACCGATCCCGGTCGGAGACGAGGGCGAGCGGGGAAGTGTGGATTCCCCGCACACTGCGCCGATGAAGCTTGATCCCTGTTTAATAATTACAATCACTACACCTCACACATAAGGGTGGACTTGGGGTGGGGATTTTTGTATTACAAGTCAAACACTACCTCCGCACAGGGAGGGGCGCTAAGCCGGCCAGGCGGGGAGGGGAGATAAGCTCGATCGCGCCGACGGAGCACCCGGCCGAATCTGCCCGGGTCGGGGACAGCAAGACAGGGGGTCGATGTAGTCGCCGTTGTGAGCTCTCCCGGACTCAGAACTTGATGAGACTTGCGCCAAAATGTCGCTGACATACCCAGGTACGACTGTGATTTTTTGTGGGCGGTCCCGATGTCGTCGATGGCAGGAACGGGCTCTGGAACAGGTCCCCTGCGTGCAGAAGCAGACTATTCCCAGGGGTAGCAGCGGATGGCCGAAGTCACCACGGCGGCTCCCAAAGTCCGAATGAGGCGAGACCAAGTTGGGGACGTCCGTGGATGAGTCTTGTTCGAGCAGCAATCAAGAACAGCACCATAGGATGTCGGGGCGGTGAGGAGGAGTCCGTTGAGTGAGGGGCTATCAGGGCAGGACCTAAACAGACTGTCTGCGCACCCGGAAAAAAAAATGGAAAAGGCACTTCCTGATGCCAAAAGGGACGCCGCTTTTTGGTACTGGTGGACGACTCGTGGTTGCAGCTCTCGGCCAAGTGGCGCCTCCAGAAGTTGAAGGATGTGGCCGTGGTGAAGGTTCGAACAGGGGGGCAGAAACTGGGACAGGCAGCTTCTGATCTCATGCAGCAGGTTGTAGAGAGTGCCCCGACCGCTCCTGGACTCCGAATCACAAACCGCCAGAGTTTCTAGAACCGTGGACGAGCCCTCTTTGCAGAAAAACTAACGAGGAAGCCGTCTGATGTCGGAGAGGACTGGGGAACTCAGAAGAGAGGAAGTAGGTCGTTGCAGACTGTGGGAGGCAGACCCGCGCAGCCGAGGGAGAAAAATAGAACTTTGGCCTCTGGATGCCGAACGTGGTTCTGCTTCTTGATTCTGATAGAGGACTGGGGGAGGAAGAACTTTGTAGAAGGGCTCGTAGCCTGAATCTTCCGCCGTTTGTCGTGGTACAGCTTCTAACCAGGCTCAGGTACTCTGCAGAGGGAGCCCAGCGCAGTCGGGGGAGAATTGGCACCACGATCTGTAATGAAGTCAGAACGAGACGAATCCACCTCGCCTGTGAAGAAGACTAGAAGACCTTTCCGTCAATGTATGGTGCACCTTCAGATGATGTCGGACAGCACCGGGGCAGTCTCTGCAAGTCAGGCTCCAACTGCTGCCTGCGAATTGAGATGGATAGGGTGATGAAAGGTGATGGGAGATGGAGTAGATGGGGTAGGAAATGGGGTGGATGGGTGTGGGGGTGACACCTAACTATGTGGGGGTCTATTAGGGGGTGATTCAAGGTGTGGGAAGGGCAGAAAGGGGGCTGGGAGGTGGTCTAGCAAGTGGAGGGAGGGGGAGATTCGAATTTGGGTTGGGAAGGAGAGAGGGAGGAGAGATGTCTCCTTTGTTTTGAATGGTGGGTTAATGGAGGGGTTAATGGGGGCCTAGGGAATGGGAAGGGTTGCCTTGGGGAGGGGAAGGGGTGTTTGGGAGAAGGGATTCTCCCTTGGGAAAATGAAAGGTTGTATGGGGAAGGGGAAAGGTTACTTGGGAGGAGGGAGAGGTGCCTAGGAGAAGGGGATTCCACCTAGGGGTTGGAGGGGACTTAAATGGGAGGTATGGGGAAGGGGGAGGGGTCTTAATTAGAGGTGAATAAGGAGGAGAGAGAGTGAATTTCGAATTTTGGGGTGGGGATGAGAGAGAATGGTGTTCGCCCCCTTTAGAGAGAGAGAGAGAAATAGAGAGAGAGAGCTAGAGAGAGAAGGAGGCACAATTCTTGTGGATAATTCTTTTCTCAATAATTCATTAGCTTACAACTGAGGGATTGGGGTCCTATTTATAGGAAACCAACTTTTACATATAAGACCCTGACTTTTAACATACTAACAGATAACCAAGGAAGGGGGGGGTGCGCCCATGGGCCTAGCCCAAAGAAATAGGCCCAATAGCAAGCACCATAGCCTAATGAGACTCGAACTTAGGGAAATGACTTAATAACCTAGGTACAAGACTCAAATAAAAGGTAAATTACATGAGTAGAAAAATGAAAATTACATCATAGGACTCGAAATAACGTGGTGAACAAGATGTAGCTTAGGCGGCGAGTATCGGGATCCTCGATCATATGAAATTGCTGGTGATGTCCTCATCATACCCTCGGGGTGCGGAAAACTCGACTCTGTCGAGTATGGGCCCACCGGGGAAGTGGTCCTCTCCAGAAACTCAGAGTGAGCCTCAACTTCCAAACTCAACCCTGCGTCTGCAACCAGGGGAAGGTCCCTCATCCTCTCGAGGTGGCTCAGGCGCACCCTCTTGCTGGTGATGGGACCCTGCTTGCCTAGTATTGCCTTGGTGTGCACACGTCGGACTCTCAGGCCATTTTTTTGGTGGCTCTCCGAGGGTGTCCCTCTCAAAGGAAGATAAAGGCTCGAGGCACTCACTAGGATCCACCGCGGTGCCCATATAGGGTGCCGGATCCGCCATGTGGATAATGGGGTGAATCCCAAAACCCATTAGTAAGTCCAACCCGATGGCCGGGTTGCCAAAATCACTTGGAACTTGGGAAGGTCCAAGTCCACGTGCCCTCGAATTGGAGGTGACCCTAGGGTAGAGCCACTCTAATGCCATCATCACCAGATTGCCTACTTGGAATTCCAAGTGGCGCTCGTAAGCTTTTGCCCGCTCTTTGTGAACCTCACCGCTCATTGTTAGATGCTTGCATGAATGTGTACGCCATGCACTATGATGCAGTGAGTGGGTGTGGAAGAGGATAGTATGCAAAGGTGGACCGGGGCAACCGTAAATTGACCTATCATGTTGTGATTTCATGTGGACCTTGATGCACTTAGGTGGACCGGGGCAGCCACAAATGGCCCTATCATGCCTGAGGTGGATGAAGAGTGGGGGAGGACCAGCATGTCCAAATGTGAACCTGTCATACACTGGACCTAGTGTGTATGTGACACAAATGAGATGACTAGCCCTACCAGGTGGGGCAAAATGTTGTGGCACATGCATTACAATCAAGATGGTCCCATCTTTAGGTGGGGGTGGATTTGGGGGTTTCCACTCATATGGGTCGAAGGGGTCCAAGAAGGTGGACATTTTGGGATTGGTCACTTCCTCATTTCCTAGGTGGATGTCACCCTCGGTCATGGCTCTCATAGTGTGAACTAAGTAGTGGAATGGGTTGGTTGGGTTCAACATGGTGGGTGAGGGTAGGAGGGAGTGGGTGCTGGGTAAGGCGGCTAGGTCCCATGGGTTTAATGTCTTCCATAGGGAGGGATCAAAGGGGTCATGGAATGTGTTACCAAGGAAGGGGTATTCTATCTCCTCAAGGTCTTCAAATGATGGTGAGTCCTCCTCCTCAAATGAAGTAATTGAACCGAAGTCCTTGGCGGGTTGGTTGGCCATGAATGGAGGGCTTGGCATCCTACCCGAAATAAGCAACTCTAATTCACGGATAGCATCGGGCTCTTCGGGTGTTGGGAGGAATAAAAGAAGGTCGCTAGTGTAGCAACCCACAGTGTATATCGAGGAGATGGACCCGACACATAGGTGTAGGAGGTCAAGGCTCCTAGGTTGGTCGGCTACAGTGGTCAACATGCCAGTTAACTCCATTTGCCAAGATAGTCCCTTAAGAAAATCCCCTAATGTTTCCACTTGATAGGATGATTGGATTGTGGTGTGATAGGTGGGTAAGGGTACTATAGGAAGGTTTTGTTCCATAGGAGGGCAAACATGGGCCATGAGATCTCTAAATGGGTTCTCCTTTAGCCAACGTGAAAGGGGTTCTCCTAAGATGAGCTCGGCCCCTACTAGGGAGGGTGGTGTAAGGTGAAGACCACCATGTGAAGTTTCTTCTTCTTCCTGGACATGGTTGATCTCCATGGCGGGGGTTGGGTCCGGAGTATTCACCACTATGGGGTCGGGTATGGGGATCATGGTTTCCTCTACCAAGGAGGTGAGTAAGTCCATTGTTTGTGGGGTGATGATGACTGGCATATGGCTCTTTTGGGGTGGTTGGTAATGGGGGACTTGGGATAGGATGGGGAGGGGTAGAAGTGGAGGCCTAGGTTGGGCATCTTGTAACTCATGGGGGAGGGTGCACCCCATTTGGCTCAATGGGTCTTCTTTGGGTAGGAATGAGTTTTCTTGACCTATTTGGGCCTCATATTCTTCTTCCCAATCTAGGGGAGCCTCATAGTCTTCGGTCACCTCCGTAAGTTCCTTTTGGAAATGGGTGGGATGAGGATTTGTGGAAGCTTGTGGGGTGTGGGTTTGATGGGGAATGTTGGGTTGGGTGGTGGCCAATTTGGTTTTAATGGTGGTAGTGATCAAGATTGGAATCATTTGGGGTGGTGGAGATTGGACCCTAAGGGAGGTCTTGGGTTGACGGGGAGGGAAAGGTTGAGTGGGAGTGCTCATTGGGCTATGGGTGCTTGAGTTGGAAGAGTGGGAAGGTTTTGGAATGAGGATCTTCCTAAGTTCTACCTTCATCTCTTCCCATGAGTGAATGGGCTCTTGTCTCTCAATCCCCCTTCGAATCTCAAGCTTTCTCCATTCTGTCTCGCTGAAGGGACCAAGGGTTGTCTTGGCGAGGCGCACTTTTCTTTCCTCGGTCATGTAGTAGTGGTGGAAGTATCTATCCATGGAGGTCTCCCATTTCCTATATGTGTGAGGGTTTTGGGACCCATCGAAGCGGGGCAACTCCGGCCCGATAATGAAGTAGTCATCGGAGTGCCTGGTGAGGTACATGGTTTGGATGATCGGATGACCTCAATGCAATGTGCCCAAGGACAGACTTAGTAGAGACAAGTCTAGAACTTACTCTGATACCAAATTGATGTGACACGACCCCTTGGACCTGAAAATTTGCAAGCAATCGAACTGAACGGCAGACCCACTCAAGTGAACTCACTCGCGTCGCGCACACCCGAGTCCGTAGGTGGACCGGCGATAGTGGTGAGGGTCCGAGGATGGACCTCGCCTTTCCGGAGGTTTGACTAGCTTGGGCTGTACCCCTAAGGGTCTGGGATGCCCCAATTCCGTGGGCGGCCAGCACGCCAAGGGCGTGGGATGTAGTGACTCTCTATCAACTCGCTCCGCGGTGGCACTCAAATTGATGATATTTTGAGATCGGGCGCTCACTCACCGACCGACGGCACTAAGCAGCAATACTAAACAAGCCAAGCAATTCCAGTAGAGTAGGGCAAACCGAGACTCACCTGATCGGTGTGAAGACACCGATCCCGGTCGGAGACGAGGGCGAGCGGGGAAGTGTGGATTCCCCGCACACTGCGCCGATGAAGCTTGATCCCTGTTTAATAATTACAATCACTACACCTCACACAGAAGGGTGGACTTGGTGTGGGGATTTTTGTATTACAAGTCAAACATTACCTCCGCACAGGGAGGGGCGCTAAGCCGGCCAGGCGGGGAGGGGAGATAAGCTCGATCGCGCCGACGGAGCACCCGACCGAATCTGCCCGGGTCGGGGACAGCGAGATAGGGGGTCGATGTAGTCGCCGCTGTGAGCTCTCCTGGACTTAGAACTTGATGAGACTTGCGCCAAAATGTCGCTGATGTACCCAGGTACGACTGTGATTTTTTGTGGGCGGTCCCAAAGTCCTCGCTGGCGGGAACGGGCTCTGGAACAGGTCCCCTGCATGAAGAAGCAGACTGTTCCCAGGGGCAGCAGCGGATGGCCGAAGTCACCACGGTGGATCCCAAAGTCCGAATGAGGCGATACCAAGTCGAGGACGTCCGTGGATGAGTCTTCTTCGAGTAGCAACCAATAACAGCACCAGAGGATGTCGGGCCGGTGAGGAGGAGTCCGTTGAGTGAGGAGCTGTCGGGGCAGGACCTAAACGGACTGTCTGCACGCCTGAGGAAAAAAAATGGAAAAGGCACTTCCTGACGCCGAAAGGGACGCCACTTTTTGGTAGTGGTGGATGACTCGTGGTTGCAGCTCTCGGCCAAGTGGCGCCTCCAGAAGTTGAAGGATGTGGCCGTGGTGGAGGTTCGAACAGGGGGGCAGAAACTGGGATAGGCAGCTTCTGATCTCATGCAGCAGGTTGCAGAGAGTGCCCCGACCGCTCCTGGACTCCGAATCATAAACCGCCAGAGTTTCTGGAACCGTGGACGAGCCCTCTTTGCAGAAAAACTGATGAGGAAGCCGTATGATGTCGGAGAGGACTGGGGGACTCAGAAGAGCGGAAGTAGGTCGTTGCAGACTGTGGGAGGCAGACCCGCGCAGCCGAGGGAGAAAAATGAGAACTTTGGCCTCCGGATGCCGAACGCGGTTCTGCATCTTGATTCTGATAGAGGACTGGGGGAGGAAGAACTTTGTAGAAGGGCTCTTAGCCTGAATCTTCCGCCGTTTGTCGTGGTGCAGCTTCTAACCGGGCTCAGGTACTCTGCAGAGGGAGCCCAGCGCAGTCGGGGGAGAATTGGCACCACGATCTGTAGTGAAGTCGGAACGAGACGATTCCACCTCGCCTGTGAAGAAGACTGGAATACCTTTCCGTCAATGTATGGTGCACCTCCAGATGATGTCGGACAGCACCGGGGCAGTCTCTGCAAGTCGGGCTCCAACTGCTGCCTGTGAATTGAGATGGATAGGGTGATGAAAGGTGATGGGAGATGGAGTAGATGGGGTGGGAAATGGGGTGGATGGGTGTGGGAGTGACACCTAACTATGTGGGGGTCTATTAGGGGGTGATTCAAGGTGTGGGAAGGGCATAAAGGGGGATGGGAGGTGGTCTAGTAAGTGGAGGGAGGGGGAGATGCGAATTTGGGTTGGGAAGGAGAGAGGGAGGAGAGATGTCTCCATTGTTTTGAATGGTGGGTTAATGGGGGCCTAGGGAATGGGAAGGGTTACCTTGGGGAGGGGAAGGGGTGTTTGGGAGAAGGGATTCTCCCTTGGGAAAATGAAAGGTTGTATGGGGAAGGGGAAAGGTTGCTTGGGAGGAGGGAGAGGTGCCTAGGAGAAGGGGATTCCACCTAGGGGTTGGAGGGGAATTAAATGGGAGGTATGGGGAAGGGGGAGGGGTCTTAATTAGAGGTGAATAGGGAGGAGAGAGAGTGAATTTCGAATTTTGGGGTGGGGATGAGAGAGAATGGGGTTCGCCCCCTTTAGAGAGAGAGAGAGAGAGAAATAGAGAGAGAGAGCTAGAGAGAGAAGGAGGCACAATTCTTGTGGATAATTCTTTTCTTAATAATTCATTAGCTTACAACTGAGGGATTGGGGTCCTATTTATAGGAAACCCACTTTTACATATAAGACCCTGACTTTTAACATACTAACAGATAACCAAGGAAGGGGGGGTGCGCCCATGGGCCTAGCCCAAAGAAATAGGCCCAATAGCAAGCACCATAGCCTAATGAGACTCGAACTTAGGGAAATGACTTAATAACCTAGGTACAAGACTCAAATAAAAGGCAAATTACATGAGTAGAAAAATGAAAATTACATCATAGGACTCGAAATAACGTGGTGAACAAGATGTAGCTTAGGCGGCGAGTATCGGGATCCTCGATCATATGAAATTGCTGGTGATGTCCTCATCATAGGACTAACATCTCCCAAAATTTCATGCTAGGAGATTGACTACACAAGGAGCTAGAACCTTGCAAAGTTGCTGGTTTCATCATGTCAACCTAGGAAACTATACAACTGGGTGCTGAAGATTAGAAGATTATAACACCAAAACAAGGTATTTAGAGTTTGGTTCTTTAGAACTTTTTGTTTCCCTTAGTGTCATCTTCTTACCCTCCAAATTTCACGTTTATAGGTCAAGGGATTACGGAGTTACAGCAATGTGAAGTTGCTGAAAATTCATAGGAAGGGAAGAACTAGGGCGTGTCTTGCAGTCCCAAATTTGAAGTTGAAAGCCCAGGAAAGGGGTAGGTCATCTCATGAACGGCAAGAATATCATGATAGGAGTAAAAGCCCTCTAGTTTTGTTTGATTTCATGCACTATAGACCATGAATTTTATGATTTAGCTCAGTCTATGCATACATGCATATTTTTAGCCTAAATTAAAGATAAAAGGGTATTTCTCCTATAAACTCATTGAAACCTATGCATCTAGATGGCCTTTACTTCGTTTTGTCATCACTAGAGTACTTATTTATTTTTCTTGCATGAGAGGTTTTAAACCGAAGTTCTTTTACTTTTACTGTTAGCAGTGCTCTAACGGATTATAGTTAGACCGTCACATGACTCTAACGACCTTACGATAGATCGTCAGACCTGCTGTCACACTTAAGTTCTCTGTAATCTATGACGGACCAGAATCAGTGCGTCACAGTCTTCTGACGGCTCCACGATAAACCGTCACAGTCATATGACGTGCCAGAGTGCTGTGTTCTGTCTATTCGGGATAGAATTGAGAATAGTCAAATTAGCTTATAAATAAGCCTAGATATCTAAGTTTTGACCTGTTTTCATGACTTTAAGTTTATTAATTGATTCATGATAGAAATTACATGTCTAAAGCACCTTGAGTTATTTTAAGCATATGTTAATTTCATTTTCCAAACTCTATAGTTTTGTATTAAAAACATGATTTTAAAAGTTGTATTGACGGAGTTTATCATGATTTCACATCGTTACACATTCTTTCTCATCTATAGAGTCATTTTCTTTAAGTACGTGGCATATACTCCGGTATGTGTCCACTAGCTACACTTTTTGCACTATAGGAACACATTCTTGAACTTGAGGACCTCTCTATTAGATATTCCTTCTAATGGATTAGGAAATCTTATTTCAAGGCCTCCGTAATTCTCTGCGAGCCTGAGATTCCCACTAGGACGCCGAGTTGGTTGTACCATTAAAACCCAAATTATCTAGAAAAGCACTATCGAAGTTTTAAATTTTGTTAATGTAACGGCCTATTACTCGACCGTTAGGCCCATCTAACGGTCCAGTATACAACTGTCACATTTATTGAGTCCAATTTATTCTTTCTAGATTCAGCCCGATCTAATGGCCCAATAATAGACCGTCACATTCACGTAACCGCCCATTAATTGACCGTCACAATTCCTGAGTACTTTAACCCGAGGTTTGACCTAAGGGTTGATATTTCAAAGTTCCTAGATGGATTATTGATGGTCTAGGACTTGTCATATTGTTCAAGATACTTAATTTTCCATTATGGAAGATAAGGAATGTACTATTATGCTGTCGAATTATTTTCATGAGCATAACCTTGTTTTAAGTCATTCTTGGTCCCTCGTATTCTTAATTGAAGCGTTCATTCATTGAATTATTGTTATCATGAACTTATTGAACTTGTTATATTACTGGCCATATTTTATTGCTTGAAACGTGGAAGTAACTTAATTTATACTAGAAGATGCGATCGAGCACTGATTGTGTTCAAGGGCTCTATGCTAGTCCCCTCAGCTGATTGTCGGAAACATACTGCAAACCATGGGGTATGATGGTACTAGCGTCGCATTGCGCTGGGAGTACTTTCTCTATAAATAAGTGAAAATCCACAAGGCACGACATATATACGTACATTACTTTCTTGCTTGTTACATGATATTCCACAGAAATTCACCAAGGACTTGCTCATAAGCAAAAGATGTTTGTGTGATGATTACGTGGTTTGCCAGTACATTCTCGATACATTCTTGTCCATGAAAGGCCATATCATGTTCTTGATACATTCTTGCTAATTCATACTTGTTCATTCTATCTTACATGATCGTCTTGTTACCTTGGTTATTTACATGTGATTTATTGTTTTCGCATGATTTCACTTTATTTTCTTTAGAGCTAAAATGCTAATCACTTTAATAGTGCCTTCATATTGATGCGAAGATACCTACTGGGTAAGTGTGCTCATTACCTATTTCTAATCTTTTTTAGGCGATGGAAGTGATTCGAATTCAGATTCGAGTTATACAAGTAGCGGGTCCGAGAGCGAATGAAAGTCATATCAAAATGAGAGTGAAGACTTAGGAAAGTCAAATATTGTTTAGATCGAGTCTTTATAATTTCTTTTTTCTTGAGTCTGATGGATTAAAGAAGGTTGAAAAGTTATTGTACTTGAATATTTTGATATGATGAAATAAAGTTGGAGTTTGAGTAAATTATTGTGCAATTGCATTTTTATGTGTGATTGTCTTGCGCTCTGATCGTTCTTGCTCGCAAGAGGCTTACCATGCCGGCTGTTCACGTTCCTCGAGCTAGTCTTCCACTGTAATAAAGGCTCGGGACGTGACAGTTAAGTTGGTATCAGAGCCTAAGTCTCAGGACTTAGGGAAAAGAGTCACGTCATAGGATAAGTCTAAGGCTTAAGGACCCCTACCTATGAACTAAGGAAGAAATTTCCTCACCCATGCGAGAATTGGGTAGAGCCCGGGATAAGATAGTTAATTAGTTTTAAGATTTATCTCTTTCTCATTCCATGAGAATTAACAATTGTTATTTCTCTCACGTACCCTTCAAATTTGTTCCCGTCCTGCATTTGTGCTATTTCATACTGGTGCCTCTCATTCTTTTATCTCCACTACTTTTGCAAAAACATTACCAATTACATCAGTTCCCCTACCTTCAGATCTTGCTATTACCACACCCTTAGGTTCTGGAAGAAAGTTTACCAAGTATTATCCCGATAATGAGGTAATAGTAGAAGGTCACAATCTCCCCGCAAACTTAGTATGCCTTGACATGAAAGGTTATGATGCCATCTTAGGGGTAGATTGACTTATAGATCATGATACTGATATTAACTGCCGAAATAGGATTATATCTTTTCAAAAACCCGATCTTCCAAGATTTTCTTTCCTTGGCATCAAGTATAGGAAACATCCCACTATCATATCCTCTCTTCACACTTGCAAACTTATCTCGCAAGGATGTGAAGCTTTTCTTGCTTCTGTCATTGTTACCGAGTCCAAGGAAATCATCATAGCAGACATTCCTATTGTAAATGAGTTCCCAGATATGTTTCCACCCGAATTACCCAGTTTATCACCCAAGAGGGAAGTAAACTTCACTATTGAACTCATTCCAAGAGCAACACTTATTTCTATAGCCCCTTATAGGATGTCTCCCACGAAACTTAAGGAATTAAAAAGGCAGTTGTAAGAACTATTAGATGAGGGTTTCATCAGACCTAGCACATCCCCCTGGGGTGCGCCGGTTCTATTCGTCTAGAAGAAGGATGGCTCTCTCAGATTATGCATAGACTACCGGCGACTGAATCAACTTACAATCAAAAACAAGTATTCGTTGCTGCGTATTGATGAGCTCTTCGATCAACTTTCAGGAGCAGAGTATTTCTCTAAGATTGACCTCAGATCAGGTTATCATCAGCTTAGAATTAAAGAAGAAGACATTTATAAATTAGCTTTTCGAAGTCGTTATGGCCACTATGAATTCGTGGTGATGCCGTTCGGGTTAACAAATGTCCCTGCAGCATTTATGCAACTTATGAACAATGTTTTCCAGCCATATTTGGACCAACTCATCATCGTCTTCATCCATGACATCTTGATATATTTCAAGACAAAAGAGGAACATGAAGGACATCTGAGGATAGCTTTGCAAACACTTAGAGAACATAAAGTTTATGCCAAGCTTAACAAGTGTGAGTTCTAGCTCAAGGAAGTTTCATTCCAAGGCCACATTATTTCAAAAGAAGGTATCGCTATGGATCCTTCTAAAGTAGAAGCTGTCAGAAACTGGAGCCAGCCAACGACTGTATCAGAAGTAAGGAGCTTTCTGGGTCTAGCTGGTTATTATAGGAGGTTCATTAAGGACTTCTCAAAAATTACTGTTCCTTTAACTAGACTCATAAGAAAAGAAAATCATTTTGTCTGGTCAGAGGAATGTGAAGAGAGTTTTCAAACTCTTAAGAACCATCTTACTACAGCTCCTATTCTATCACTACCGGTGGAAGGTGGTGGATTTGAAGTATATACGGATGCGTCTAGCATTGGCTTAGGGTGCGTCCTCATGCAAAACGGAAAGGTAATCTGTTATTCTTCAAGAGAATTGAAATGTCACGAAGAGAAATACCCTGTGCATGATTTGGAATTGGCTACTGTTATTTTCACCTTAAAAATTTGACGTCATTACCTCTATGGAGAGAAGTTCACGGTCTACTCGGACCACAAAAGCTTGAAATACTTATTATCTCAAAAGGAGCTAAATATGACGCAGAGGAGATGGTTAGAATATTTCAAGGACTTTGCTTTTGATATTCAACATCATCCTGGCAAGGCTAATGCTGTAGCCGATGCACTCAGCAGAAAACCAATGGGAAAGCTATCAAGTCTTATGATTAGTTTGACTAATCTTATTCCTTAATTTGCTCAATTAAACTTAGATATTGACATGAAGGAAGAAGAAGATTATTTTATAGCCAATATCTGAGCTCAACCTACATTAATGAAAGATCTAGTCATGCTACAAGACTATGATCACATATTACTGGAAATCAAAGCCAACATAGAACAGAGGTTGGATTTTTCTGTCTCCAATGACAGAAGATTGTTATTTAAGGGACGAGTGTGTGTACCAGATCATGAGGATATGAAGAAACTGATCCTAGAAGAAGCACATAAGTCCAAGTACACCATTCACCCTGGTAGTACCAAAATGTATCAAGATCTCAAAAGAAATTTCTGGTGGCCCAATATGAAGAGGGAAATAGCTGATTTCGTGTCCCAATGTCTCACTTGTCAACAAGTAAAGGCAGAGCATTTTAGACCCGCAGGTAAATTACACCCCTTAGATATTCCAGCATGGAAGTGGGAAAGTATAGGAATGGATTTCATCATGGGATTACCTAAGATCAGAGGAAGATACGATGGTATCTCGGTAATCATAGACCGATTGACTAAATCTGCACATTTCATACCAATCAAAAGTCGACGGTCTGTAGATATTCTAGCAGCATTACACATAAAAGAAATTGTCAAATTACATGGTGTCCCTGTTACTATTATATCTGATAGAGATCCTCGATTCACATCACAGTTTTGGAAGGGTCTACAACACTCACTAGGGACTAGATTGAATTTTAGCACAGCATTTCATCCACAAACTGATGGTCAGACCGAAAGAACAAATCAGGTAGTAGAAGATATGCTCAGGGCTTGTGCTATTGAGTTTGGAGGAAGTTGGCATGATCACTTGCCTCTGGTGGAATTTGCATATAACAACAGTTATCATGCCAGCATACAGATGGCACCCTTTGAAGCTTTATATGGAAGAAGCTGTAGATCATCAATATGTTGGAATGAAATAGGGAAAAGGCAATTTCTAGGCCCCGACATTATCAGGGATTTTTCAGAGAAAATTAAGCTCGTTCAAGAAAGATTGCAGGTGGCACAAGATAGGCAAAATCTTATGCTGATAATCGAAGGCGCAACTTGGAGTTTCAAGTAGGAGATCATGTATTTCTTAAAGTTTCTCCAAGTCGGGGTATTCGAAGATTTGGTATTAAGGGAAAACTTACTCCAAGATTTATTGGTCCTTTTGAAATTTTGGAAAGAGTTGGTAAAGTAGCTTATCGGATTACTTTACCTCCACAATTATCCGACGTTCATAATGTATTTCACATCTCGATGCTCAAGAAGTATGTACCTGATCCTTTCCATGTCATCACTTACGACAATCTGGAGATTAAGAAGAACTTGACATATGAACAAAAACCAATCAGAATACTTGAACGGGAAGTACGTCAACTTCGGAACAAGACTATTCCCGTGGTTAAAATCCAGTGGACAAAGTCAGGAGAGACATGGGAAATAGAAGAAGCCATACAGAAAAGATTTCCAGAATTATTCAACTGTAAGTACACTCTCCATCTAATCCATGTATTGAATTTGGGGATAAAATTCTTTTAAGTGGGGGAGGGTGTAATGACCCATTATATTATTTCAGAAATTATTTAATAATTGTTTGGAATTTAATAAAAATTTATTAAGACCCAATTATGGTAAACGATTAATCTAGCCTATTTAATTGAAGCCCAAAAGGTTTAAGGACCAAGCCCATTAAGTTTGGCCCATATTCTATAAGGTTATTTAGCCTATTCACGAATTATAAGGATAAATACTCATTAATTAAATAAATAAGTGGATAAGATGAAATTAGAAGTTGAATTCATTTCAAATTCGGCACCTACGAAAGGTAACGGTCTATCGTACGACCGCCACAGGGACCTGACGCTCCAGGGTTCAATCGTTACACTCTGTCAGTTCCGTGAATTGAAGAATGACCAAAAAGATTAGATTTTTGATAGTCTATCTCTTAGGGATCGAGATGGGAGGGCTAGTAAACATGTTAAGGACTCTCTGAAGTTGATCTAAGGTCTCCTCAAAACCCTAGCTAGAACCTATAAATAGACCCTAGTTTTGACCTGCACGACCCTTACATTGGCTCGCGTGGAACTAAGGTAAGGAGATAGTATTTCGGGTAAGTTTTTTAGAACTTTTTGTTGTTAATTCATAGGACTAACATCTCCCAAAATTTCGTGCTAGGAGATCGACTACACAAGGAGCTAGAACCTTGCAAAGTTGTTGGTTTCATCACATCAACCCAGAAAACTATACAACGGGGTGCTGAAGATCAGAAGATTAGAACACCAAAACAAGGTATTTAGAGTTCGGTTCTTTAGAAATTTTTGTTTCCCTTAGTGTCATCTTCTTACCCTCCAAATTTCATGTTTATAGGTCAAGGGATTACGGAGTTAGGGCAACGTGAAGTTACTGAAAATTCACAAAAAGGGAAGAACTGGGGCGTGTCTTGTAGTCCCGAATTGGAAGTTGAAAGCCCAGAAAAGGGATAGGTCATCCCATGAACGGCAAAAATATCATGATAGGAGTAAAAGCCCTCTGGTTTTGTTTGATTTCAAGCACTATGGACCATGAATTTTATGATTTAGTTCGGTCTATGTATACATGCATATTTTTAGCCTAAATTAAAGATAAAAAGGTATTTCTCCTATAAATTCACTGAAACCTATGCATCTAGATGGCCTTTACTTCATTTTGTTGTGACTAGAGTTGTTATTTATTTTTCTTGCATGAGAGGTTTTAAACCGAACTTCTTTTACTTTTACTGTCAGTAGTGCTCTGACGGATTATAGTTAGACCGTCACATGACTCTAATGGCCTTACAATAGACCGTCAGACCTTCTGTCACACTTAAGTTCTGTAATCTCTGACGGACCAGAATCAGTGCGTCACAGTCTTCAGACGGCTCCACGATAAACCGTCACAGCCATATGACGCGCCTGTCTTAGACCGCCAGAGTGATGTGTTCTGTCTATTCGGGACAGAATTGAGAATAGTCAAATTAGCTTATAAATAAGCCTATATATCTAAGTTTCGACCTGTTTTCATAACTTTACGTTTATTAATTGATTCATGATAGAAATTTCATGTCTAAAGCACCTTGAGTTATTTTAAGCATATGGTAATTTCATTTTCCAAACTCTATAGTTTTGTATTAAAAACATGATTTTAAAAGTTGTATTGATGGAGTTTGTCATGATTTCACATCGTTACACATTCTTTCTCATCTATAGAGTCATTTTCTTTAAGTACGTGGCATATACTCCGGTATGTGTCCACTAGTTACACTTTTTGCACTATAGGAACACATTCTTGAACTTGAGGACCTCTCTATTGGATATTCCTTTCAATGGATTAGAAAATCTTGTTTCAAGGCCTTCGTAATTCTCCGCGAGCCTAGGATTCCCACTAGGACCCCGAGTTGGTTGTACCATTAAAGTCCAAATTATCTAGAAAAGCACTATCGAAGTTTTAAATTTTGTTAATGTAACGGCCTATTACTCGACCGTCAGGCCCATCTAATGGTCTAGTATACAACCGTCACATTTACTGAGTCCAATTTATTCTTTCTGGATTCAGCCCGATCTAACGGCCCAATAATAGACCGTCACGTTCATGTAACGGCCCATTAATTGACCGCCACATTTCCTGAGTACTTTAACACGAGGTTTGACCTAAGGGTTGATATTTCAAAGTTCCTAGATAGATTATTGATATTCTCGGACTTGTCATATTGTTCAAGATACTTAATTTTAAATTGTGGAAGATAAGGAATGTACTATTATGCTGTCGAATTGTTTCCATGAGCATAACTTTGTTTTAAGTCATTCTTGATCCCTCGCATTCTTAATTGAAGCGTTCATTCATTGAATTATTATTATCATGAACTTATTGAACTTGTTATATTACTGGCCATATTTTATTGCTTGAAACGTGGAAGTAACTTAATTTATACTAGAAGATGCGATCGAGCATTGATTGTGTTCAAGGGCTCTATGCTAGTCCCCTCGGCTGATTGTCGGAAACATACTGTAAACCATGGGATATGATGCTACTGGCGTCGCATTGCGCTGGGAGTACTTTCTCTATAAATAAGTGAAAATCTACAAGGCACGACATATATACATACATTACTTTCTTGCTTATTAGATGATATTCCACAGAAATTCACCAAGGACTTGCTCATAAGCAAAAGATGTTTGTGTGATGATTACGTGGTTTGCTAGTACATTCTCGATACATTCTTATTCTTGAAAGGCCATATCATATTCTTGATACATTCTTGCTAATTCATACTTGTTCATTCTATCTTAGATGATCGTCTTGTTACCTTGGTTATTTACATGTGATTTATCGCATTCGCATGATTTCACTTTATTTTCTTTAGAGCTAAAATGCAAATCATTTTAATAGTGCCTTCATGTTGATGTGAAGATACTTACTGGGCAAGTGTGCTCATTACATATTTCTAATATTTTTCAGGAGATGGAAGTGATTCGAATTCGGATTCGAGTTATACAAGTAGCGGGTCCGAGAGCGAATGAAAGTCATATCAAAATGAGAGTGAAGACTTAGAAATGTCAAATCTTGTTTAGATCGAGTCTTTGTAATTTCCTTTTTCTTGAGTCTGATGGATTAAAGAAGGTTGAAAAGTTATTGTACTTGAATATTTTGATCTGATGAAATAAAGTTAGAGTTTGAGTAAATTATTGTGCAATTACATTTTTATGTGTGATTGTCTTGCACTCTGATTGTTCTTGCTCGCAAGAGACTTACCATGCCGGCTGTTTGCATTCCTCGAGCTATTCTTCCGCTGTAATAAAGGCTCGGGGTGTGACAGTGCACATGAAGAACTAAGAATAATGGTCGGTGCACATGAAGAACTAAGGTTGGTGCACATCTTGCCAACGCAGAATAAAGGTCGGTGCACATGAAGAATTAAGAACAAAGGTCAATGCACATGAAGAACTAAGGTCGGTGCACATCTTGCCAACGCAGAACAAAGGTCGGTGCACATATTCATTTGCTTGAAGGTTGATGCACACTTACATAGAAGAGTCAATGAAGCTAGAGTGTTAGACATTGCTTCGACCTGAACGGATCGAAGCATTCAGGTAGTAAAGAACTATTCAAGGACACGTGACCACTTTAACACGTGAAAGGGGTACCGGAGGAATTTCACCAAACACCTCAGACGCAAAACCTGGGAGCATCTCACGTGTAGATTCTTTTGGAGTGAAAAGGCATGTCCACGTGGCAGAACACCAGAGAACCCAATGATTAGGGAATATCCAAAATCCACGTGGAGGAATCAGATTTGCTGACTCCTTCTCACTCATTCGATGCTCCATTCTATAAATTGACGGCATCTGGATCGAATGAAGAGGTATGAAGTTGAAGACTGCCAGACCTATAACCACCGGGTGAAGAGAGCCATATCCGAAAAGAGAGAGAGCAGTTTCAAAGAGAGTTATCTTGAGCGATCTGTAAAAGCACTTTAGAGAAGCTACATTTTCTTTCACACTGCATCAGTCTTCTATTATTGTTCTTAATCCTTGTTTTGTTTTTCTTGTTTCAACTTAATTTTTCGATCTCTGTTTTAGGGTCGGGTTCCTCCTGTGAATTCAGGAGAAGGGAGAGTGTTCTCTGGTTTCCCTCTAGGTGTTAGAGGAAGGGAGACTAAGTCTCTGGCGTGTGAGTGGCAGGTTGTCACTCGTGATTTCCCTTTGAGGATTCAAAGGAAGGGAGGTTGTGTCACGTCCCAAACCGATAGTAGCGGGAAGCGATGCCCGGAACATGACAGCAAAATAATCATGATAATTAGAGCAGAAAATAAATAAACATAATAAATAATATTCAAACACATGGAGGCCATTAATTTGAGAAAAATATAGTTTTATTGATATTTGGAAATTGAATTACAAATTTGAGTCAATAAAAGAAATAAAGAAGAGAAAATAGCAAGACCCACTACACTCAGCTAGACTCAAGAAATAAAAAGACTTTGGTCTCTAAGTTCCAGGTTCACTCGATCATGCTGACCCATTCCCAGTTTTAAGCATCCATCTACCGCGTTACCTGAAAAGGATAGCAAAGGGGAGTGAGCGAGAAGTTCAGTAGGAATTACACTCTATCACTAGGCATTATTTAAATACTTTACCACTTCATGAAGATACATAAACGATGCATAAATTACGAGTAAAGCAGACTAAATGAACATCACGAATAGGTGATTACTAACATAAGGCTGGAATAGAGATATTACAGTCAAGATATCAAGAGCAAGTAACTAGAACTTCATGTGAATGGCCATTTATCAAGTCATGTCATGTCACTCAAGCAAGCACTTCACGCATTCAAGCAAGTATAGCAAGTATCACGAGAGTGTGGAATGTCATAGACTTGACACGCTAGATAGTACCCGGTGATAATGCCACACCTAGTCATTCATTCCCCGGGGCACAAGTACGCTTCAGGTGCTCCTTCCAGGACCAGATTGGGCCCTTATAAAGTTTGCATTGGCATTGATTGGTTGGATCAGAGATCCCACGAAATCTAGACATCCACACTATTTAATGGCCAAGAGTTCCAAGGTCAAGCTATGTAGCAAAAGACGATACATGTAGGAAAAAGAAATTCTTGAAGGATTTCCAAGGATAAGCTCTTTAACGAGAAAGAATATTCATACATAAGTCATTACAGGGTATGACTTGCAAGGAAAGGATTACGCTGTAGACCCATCAAGGTCACATTTTCGAGATCGAATAGCCTGGAGAGGCTAAAGGGCATAACATGCAATCAAACCACGAAATCACAAATCTGGAAAAAAAAAATGGCTATGAGGCGGTCAAGGAATGTAATACCCTGGATTCTTATCGAATCTTTCGGATCCTTATCGGAGTACTTTCGGATCGCTTTTGTAGGTCCTGAGTTGAGTTTTACGATCCACGTGGGTTTTTCTCTTTTACAAGTTATAGAACCCTGGGGTGAGTTTATTTCTCAGTTCATCGACTCGAGGATGCTACATTTGCGATGTACTCTTTGAGAGGATCGTTTCGGTTTTTTTTACGTATTTTTCTAAATTAGGGGATTTTTGACACAAAAATTAGAATTTTGGAAAATTAGGAAAATTCCCAATTTTCTTTCTATTTAACCTTCCTCACCCTCTCTCCTCCCTCATTTCTTACC
Source organism: Amorphophallus konjac (assembly GCA_022559845.1). Lineage (NCBI taxonomy): Eukaryota > Viridiplantae > Streptophyta > Magnoliopsida > Alismatales > Araceae > Amorphophallus > Amorphophallus konjac. Next base: position 60,934,285 of record CM040129.1, on the reverse strand, counting down.
TCTCTTTCTCTCTCTCATTCTCTCTCCCCTCTGCTCCTCTCGACGCAGGGTGCACACCGTTGGCGAGCTAGCTGAGGTGGGAACGCGATGGGGTGATCGGGACGCGTGATGGGGCGACTGATTGAGCGTGGCGTGGCGCGGCGCGATCCCTCGGTGGATTCAAAGCCGGTGCGGTTCGTTGTTTTGGTGGATTTCGGCACGGTTTAGTTGCTTCGGCAAATGGATCACCTACTTCTTTTTACGTTCCCTCGCAGTTTCACGTTGAACAGTGAGAATACGAGTGGGTTTTGCCATGTTGGGGTAAAATCATGCTTTTGGGGTGTTCGTAGGGTTCGCCGAAAAATGGCGACGATTTTCAGATCAGTTGGTATCATTCAAACCCCTGGAATGTCAGCGTTCCAGATCCGCTGATTTCGTGTCGATTGGTCGATATTTGAGGCCGACACAAACCTGGGAACCCCTGTGACCCAAATAGGTTTCTTGCGATTAAACTGTTGCATGTGCCCCTTCCGGCCTGTGGAAGGTTGCTTTTGTCCATTAGGACTGTTTCCCCTTCGATCGAGATCAAACGGGGCGTGGAAAGGGGCTTTAGAGCTCGGTCTGGTCGGTTTTCCGCCGTAACCGGTCGACCACCGCGGGCTGGCCGGTCGATCAGCTGGCGTTCGCAGCGGACGGGTGACCGCAGTGTTGGTCCGGTCGACCTACCGCCCAGGTCCGGTCGACCTACCCTGTCAGGTCGACCGACCCCAGGGGTCAGGTTGACCGGAATTCAGTGTTTTTGCCTGTTTTGAGTCCCGTTCGATCCAGTTGAGACCCAATGACCGACCTATGGCCTCGCGAGTGTTCGGACACCCCGTGGGTTCCGTGTCCATGTTTCTGGGGTGTCGAGAGGTGTCGTGTGACCTCGATTAGCATGCCCATAGGTGTGTGTGTCTCAGGCTCTGTGTTACGTTCGATCGAGTTACTGTGTATTACTGTGAGTGCGGTGGGGTTCCCTCGCATGTGAGTGGCCTCCCTTGAGTTCCCATTTTAAGGGGATGGTCTAGGCGGCTCGTGAGTTACATCGATATTCGTGCTACCGTAGTTTTAGACCTAGTCAAGAATTTTAGTCGGTTGGCCTTGGCGACCCAACCTTCATCCGCTTCTTCGTTGTGGCGCCTCCTTTCTTAGGCCGCTACAAGTCGTTTGACTTAGGTCAATGTTTTAGGGCAGTTAGTGTGGCGGTTGTCTCTTGTACTGCCTAGTCCGTGTGGTGGGTCTATATTAGACCGCTTGGTGGTTTAACTGGGTAGGTCGGTTTGAGGGTTGACTGGGTATAGCGGCCATATCTTTGACCGCCAGAGTCACCTCGCGGCCCGGTGTAAGACCGCCAGAGTCCTTGCCTCTGTGTGTAGTGGCTTCTTCCTTGGCTGCTTGTGTTGCTTAGCGGCCGAGTGATGTACCGCTTGCATCCCAGAGGATGGTTTACGGGTATTTTGGTTTCCGAGTGTCTTGGCATGACCTCGTGGTTTGCCCATTGTCCCATGGACGTCTTTTGATGTCCTATGAGCGCTATGACCATGTTATAAGGTAGCTAGGTGTTCTTTGCTATTGATTAGGTTTCTATAATGCTTCAGAGTCATTGTCAGATTCTGGTCAACCCGGTGAGACCCAGTGGTTGAAAGGTGACCTTTTGTGTGTCTCGACTATTCTGGATAGCTCGAGACATGGTTCTGGATACCTTGAGGTACTACCTTACCTCGGTTTACATGTCCAGTTGCGTTGAGGGTCTTGGTGATCCCTCAGATCTCCGTGAGTCGTTTCCTCCGGATGTGTTGTTTCTTCTGGCTTAGGATTAGACTGATTGGCGGCTCGTTCTACTTTGTGCGACGATCATGACTCTGAGTCGTGAGACTCAAGGATCGTTGTATTAGCAAGTCTAGTTGTCCTATCCTTAGTCTGTTTGCAGTTAGTATGCTGCCTTGGTGCTTTATAGTACGTGTGATAGTGCTTGCTTGGCCTGTCTGTACTCCAGCACTCATGTTTCGGAGTCTTTGTGTCTAGTGAGCCTCCACTCGTCGTAGCCTCACGACCTCGAGTGTCGGCCCACCTGGGAGTGGTGGTGAGGGCAGTTCCCGAGATACTATTTTTAAGCTAGTTTCCGTGGGCCCCTGCTTTACGGTAGCGTCCTACTGGGGGGAAACTGGCTAGAGGCCTGGCTCTAGGCAAGAGTCAGTGTCTGCACACGTGGTCAGGGGCATTTGGACTGGGGCCGACGGGCGTGACCCTGACTAGTCACTCGTTACTATAGTTCCTGTTCTGGTTCAGAGAGTATCTCAATCTTCATCGTTCTCGACATCCGTAGCGAGATACTTGAGGCGCAGTGTAAGACGTCAGTGGACGCATCTGGCCATTCTTATAGTGAGGAGGTGCTTCCGTCACGTGACACGTGACTCTCGTGTTTCTCGCACTTCGTGTCGTGACCTTCCCGGGTTAGTCTTTTTTGGCTATACCCGAGGTCAGTGTTGTGTGGTATGCACGACGACTCAGTCGTGTATGCGTTCGCGTTTAGGGAGTACGCACGGTAATCCAATCGTGTAGACTTTAGTGTTCCATGTTTGTCTAGGTCTTTTATAGGGCTTTTTGCCTATCTTTATAGGCCTTCGCCTTGGGCCTTGTGCTTGGTCAATGGATCGATAACTCCTGACTCTGTGAGATCAGGGTTCACCTTCCTGTTGCTGTTGGAGTAGTGTAGGAGCCGAGGTTCTGGTTCGGTTCGACTTCTTTTCCCTTTTCTTTTAGTTATTCCTACTCCTTCCATTTCTGATTTTCTTTTACAACCTTCTAGTGGTAGCTTTTCCTGCTTTACCACTACTGTTGTTTTAGCTGTTCTTCCGTGTTACTACGTGTTTTTCAGTGGGGATCCGTTTGACCCCTATTGGGCCAGTGACACGAGGCTCACCCCTACTTTTCAGGTGTGACGCTCTTCTTCCTTCAAGGTTCCTGGAGTGGCGTGTTCGTAGTTACCAGCAGTACCTGCGTCGGGCTTCCCCCGACCTCAAAGTACATTTTTCTTTCTGTTGGACTGTACTTGTCTTTCCTTTGGACTGGACTCTGGTATAATTGTTAAATTTAAACTGTTAATTAAAAGGTAATTTTATTTCTGCTACTTTAGCAAACCTGATTAATGAAATTTAATTGCTTACTATTATATCTGCGACTTCAATGTACTACACGATAATCCTTTTTCCCTTTCGGAGCTTTACCGCTCTTGGGAGGCTTCACGGGTTCCAAGTGGTATCGGGTCTGCTCGGTAGTCCTATCGGGTATATCCGGTATCCGGAGTCCGGGTCGTCACAGTTGGTATCAGAGTATTGTTATGTGAAGTACATGGGAATCCAAGATATATAGTATCAAGAGTCCTTAAAGTCCAATACAGTCTTTTGATGGCTTAGGTTTTACGATTCCTTGTCGCTTTATTTTTCGTAAGTGGTCTTGTGCGTGCTATGTTGGCACTGTACGAGATGGTTTTGCTCTCGTCAGGATGCGACAGGATGCTCTTTTTCATCGTGGTTTTTGTCTTGATCGGGCTATACTTGGTAGAGTTCGTCGATAGGCGTGAATCTGCAGTACATTGTTCTAGATTTTTCCGTGCCTTGTTCAGGTGGCTGGTGACTTTTCGAGTTGGTGTGATGGCCGTACACGTTCTTACGTTGTTTTGGTCATCCCAGGTTGAATCTGTGCAGCTCCTGAGGTGTTTCGTTTCTGTTGAAGTGATTGCTTTGTTGCCTAGATTGAGAAGATGGTCAAGCGAACCTAGTATTTTCCTTCCTCGTGAGCTACTGTTAGTGAGCACGATGCTTCTCATCCTATTTGCTGGAGTCTTTTCGAGGTATGCCTTAGAAGTGCTATCTTAGTGAGACCCTTGTCCTGTGTCTACTAAAGTGTAGACTGTATTTATTCTGAGCCTGATCTGCTCTTTGTTCTACGGTTGCTTGGCCTTGGGACCTAATCCTTGTGTTGAGAGCCGTTGTGTACCGTGTTTGTCGTGCCTTGTCTAGCGGCCGATGTGTTGTGAAGGCTCATTTATCGTTTCCAGGACGTAAGCGTAAGCTGAGATTGGCCTTTCTTTGGGCTCTGCGCTGAAGCTGATACTCTTCTTCATTGCACTTAGGCTACTTGTGATCGGTTGTTCGCAAGATCGGTACTCGCGGTGTGATACATTACGATTTTCATGAATTACGATGGTGCCGAGTGTGTGCTGAGATGCGGATACCGAGATATTTTTGATGTCGGTGTGCGTTGTTTGAGTGCGCAACGGAATTGTGTGGGCTGATAACCCACAGGTCGAGGATCGTTGGTTGTAAGATTCTGGCCAGTCGAGAGAATTGTTCTTCTCGATGTGACTTCATCTTGGCTTCATGTGCCTTGATGTTGTCCTTACCGTGTTGTTGCTATTGGAGGCATTCTGGTGTTGGCACTGGCATTTGTGAGTGTTGGGGAATCTGTTGGCATTTCTGCTAGTTGAATACCCTCTACTCTGTAATTCTTTCTTGGGTGTTGTAGTCTCGAGACGTGATCATGGTCCTTGAGATGCGTTTCCCAAGATTGTCCTTCTTATTGTCGTGGGTCTTTCCTTGGTAAGCTATTCGACTCATGACTAGCCCATTGTAGTCGTGTGTTCAGCCGTTATTATGCCTTGGTGTGACCCAGCTTGCGGTTGTGATCCGTGGTTCTGTGTTTAGTACGGAGCCGGGATCCTGCAAGTGATGTCGTTGTCATTTTGTCATTTTTTTCTTGTGAATATGTCTTGGCATTGTTTGGACTGTGATCTTGTCGGTTAGTTGTGTTGTACTCTTCTTTCCTGGTAGAGTTTGCATGCGACTCGATCAGATATAATATCTGAGTGAGGACTGGCTTGATTGTGTTTGTGGGCCGGTGCTGTCGTTGGCATCCTGTGTGCTAGGTTTCATCATTTCCTTTGGCACTGGAGCCGATGTGTCAAGTTGTTAGCTAAGAGGACTATGCTTCCTTTGTTTAAGCTGATGCTTGCCATGTCTGTCGTTTTGTTTTCTCGATATCTATTTTAGTGGCATGAGTCGTGTCTCATTTCCTGTGAGACGTAAGCGACGTTGCCTTATTTCGAAGGTGTCAAACTTGTGTTGACTTGTGTGACATGCTTGTTCTGTGGATCGATTTCCCTTGGAGATCTAGAGCGTGTGCTTGTGATTATGGTCTGACAATGTTCATCTGAACTGTGTTTTTTGAGATTCGTGCTGTTTCAAGTTGTGTCTTGGGGTTTGTTCGTCCCTACTTCTTCTTGTTTGCTCCTTAAATTTTGAGGACGAAATTTCTTGAAGGAGGGGAGGCTGTAATACCCTAGATTCTTATCGAATCTTTCGGATCCTTATCGGAGTACTTTCGAATCACTTTTGCGGGTCCTGAGTTGAGTTTTACGATCCACGTGGGTTTTTCTCTCGTACAAGTTACGGAACCCTGTGGTGAGCTTATTTCTCAGTTCATGGACTCGAGGACGCTACAGTTGCGATGTACTCTTTGAGAGGACCGTTTCGACTTTTTTTGCGTATTTTTCTGAATTAAGAGATTTTCGGCACAAAAATTAGAATTTTAAAAAATTAGGAAAATTCCTAATTTTCTTTCTATTTAACCTTCCTCACCCTCTCTCCTCCCTCATTTCTCACCTCTCTTTCTCTCTCTCATTCTCTCTTCCTCTGCTCCTCTCGACGCGGGGTGCGCACCATTGGCTAGCTGGCTGAGGCGGGAACGTGATGGGGTGATCGAGATGCATGATGGGGCGACGGATTGAGCGTGGCACGGCACGATCCCTCGGTGGATTCAAAGCCTACGCGGTTCGTTGTTTTGGTGGATTTCAGCGCGGTTTAGTCGCTTCGGCGCACGGAATCATCGGTGGAGGTAGGGAAATGGATCACCTACTTCGTTTCTACATTCCCTCGCAGTTTCACCCCGAAGGGTGAGCATACGAGTGGGTTTTTCCTTGTTGGGGTAAAATCATGCTTTTGGGGTGTTCAAAGGGTTCGCCGGAAAATGGCGATGGTTTTCAGATCAGTTGGTATCATTCAAACCCCTGGAATGTCAGCGTTCCAGATCCGCTGATTTCGTGTCGATTGGTCGTCATTTGGGGCCGGTACGAGCCCGGGAACCCCGGTGAACCAAATAGGGTCAATTCGATGGAATCACCCGTTTCTTGCGATTAAACTATTGCATGTGCCCCTTCTGGCCTGTGGAAGCTTGCTTTTGTCCATTAGGACTGTTTACCCTTCGACAAAGATCGAACGGGGCGTGGAAACGGGCTTTAGGGCTTGATTCGGCCGATTTTCCGCCGTAACCGGTCGACCGCCGCAAGCTAGCCGGTCGACCGGCCGGCATTCGCAGCATACAGGTGACCGCCATGTCAGTCCGATCGACCGACCGACCAGGTCCAGTCGATCGACCCTGTCAGGTCGACCGACCCCAGGGGTCAGGTCGACCGGAATTCGGTGTTTTTGCCCGTTTTGAGTCTCGGTCGGTCCGGTTGAGAACCAATGACCGACCTATGGCCTCGCGCGTGTCCGGACACCCCGTGGGTTCCATGTCCATGTTTCTGGGGTGTTGGGAGGTGCCGTGTGACCTCGATTAGTGTGCCCATAGTGTGTGTGTCTCAGGCTCTGTGTTACATTCGATCGAGTTACCATGTATTGGTGTGAGTGCGGTGGGGTTCCCCCGCATGTGTGTGGCCTCCCTTGAGTTTCCATTTTAAGGGGCTATTCTAGGCGGCTCGTGAGTTGCATCGGTATTCGTGCTACCGTGATTTTAGACCTAGTCATGAATTTAAGTTGGTTGGCCTTGGCGGCCCAACCTTCGTCCGCCTCTTCGTTGTGGTGCCTCCATTCTTAGGCCGCTACAAGTCATTTGACTTAGGTCAATGTTTTACGGCGGTTAGTGTGGCGGTTGTCTCTTGGACCGCCTAGTCCGTGTGGCAGATCTATATTAGACCGCTTGGTGGTTTCACTGGGTAGGTCGGTTCGAGGGTTGACTGGGTGTAGCGGCCATATCTTTGACCGCCACATGTTGTGTCTCTGTGTTTTGATGATAGCAAACACCATGAGTCAATATGCGTCTGCCGTTTGTTACATGATTCAATATGTGTTTTACTACATTCTTCTTGTGTATTTGGTCATGCCTTTACTCATTGCATATAGGTCAGTGCATGCATTGTTACATGCATTAGTCGTCTAGAGCTAAAGTCCGTGCACACTTGCTTGGACTTAGAATGTGCATGCTAGGCTTAAGGGATATTGGCTCGGTGCATTCCTTGCATCTTGCACATTCTGTTCCTGCTCACTTAGCTCGGTGCATGTTGCTTCTAAGGTTTGAGCATGCACGTTTGAGGTCGATACAGCTATCGCTCATGCATAAAACACGGTCGGTGTAATTTTTCATCTTATGCACAATCCCGGTAGGTGCAATCTTTGCACCTAGCTTGTAAAGGTCGATGCACTTCACTGAAGCATCTATATCCCATGTCGGTGCATACGTTGCCCGGGTACATAAGCTCGGTGCGGATTATATTCTGCACGCACCAAGTCGGTGCATTCTTTGCCTGCACACACATAAGGTCGGTGCAATCTTTATATCAGGCTGCATGAGGTCGGTGCAATCCTTGTTTATGCACTATGTAAGTTTGTGCATGATCTGCATTTTGCACGGCAAACTCCGTGCACCTCACTGTAGCAATGCAAACTCCGTGCACCTCACTGTAGCAATGCTGCTAAGGTCCGTGCAACATATCTTCCTCTATGTGATACATGGTCTGTGCATATATGGTCTCACGTTGAATTTGTTCTTTACATAGTCCGTGCATGTCTTTACTGTTTGATCTGTGCATATGTGCATATAGACTTATATGGTATGTGCTTAGATTCATATACGCACTATGAAGTCAGTGCATCCTTCATACTTAACTGAAATTCATTTATGCAAAATGACTTTCATATCAGTAGGTCAATACACAATGGCTATTAATTCATGACTACGATATGTTTGACAAAATGCCTCTATTGTGTCTGACAGGGACTTAAGCGTATCTCATCACCTGCTCGTGATAAGTAAGTGAGGTACGTGGTCCAAGGTTCCACTGAGCTCGTGTGTGACATCAGAACCAATTATTGGGGGACGTGATCCAAGGCAGACCGGTCCAAAAAGAAGCTGACACGTGGTTCATCTCTCCATCTGCACCTGACGCATGGCTTCTCTGGGAATGGTGGGAACAAGCTCTCCACACGCCTGAAGCGAGAGCTTGTGGGACCCAAGTCTAAAGCTCCATAAGAAGGCCCCTCCTGCGATCAAAGAAAAAGAGATCGAAGCAGAAAGAGAGAGTAGAAGTAGAGAAGAGTAGAGAAAAGAATAGGAGAGTTCAAGAAAGAAAAGGAGAGAACAACAGAGAGGAAAAAGAAGAAGAAGAAGAATAGAAGAGACGAAAAAGATAGAGAGAGAGAGCACCCAGAAGAAAAAGAGATCGGAGCGAGGAGAAGACGAGAAGTAGAGAAGAACAAAAGAAGAGAAGAGCGGAGAAAAGAATAGGAGAGTTCAAGAAAGAAAAGGAGAGAACAGCAGAGAGGAAAAAGAAAAAGAAGAAGAATAGAAGAGACGAAAGAGAGAGTAAGAGAGCCCGCAGTAGAAGAGGAAGAGTGAAGCAGTTCAGTTCTAGGATCAGATCCTGAATTGCTGTGCTCCTGTGTGAGCTATATTTTTATTGAGCTTTATTCGCCAGTTTATTTTTTCCTTTTTGTTCTTTCATCTTCCAGTTTCTTGGTCTTCTGATACTCAGGTTGAGTTCGGGGTTCCTCCTGTGGTCTAAGGAGAAGGGAGACTTGGTGTCTCCGGTTGCAAGTGACTTGGTGTCATTTGTGCTTTCCCTCTGGGTTTCAGAGGAAGGGAGATTTGTTCTCCGGTTTGCTAGTGACTGGGTGTCACTAGTGGTTCCCGTCTGGGTTGGAGGAAGAGCGGAGTGTGTTCCTCTGGGTCAAGCTGTTAGGCAGCATCTGTCTGCAGACTGCGTCTGCGATTCTTGCTATTGCAAGAGAAGCCTCACTCTAGTTTGGAGTGAGGGGTGGACGTAGGCAGACTGTGGGTCTGGCTGAACCACCTAAAAAATATCATGTGCATCGTGGTTTGCTCTTTGCGCTCCTCCATATCATCTTTCTCCCCTTCACAGGTTGTGTGTGCTTAATTTCTTACGTTCGCCCTTGTGTTTCGTTGAGAGTTTTAAATATGCTTGTGGAGTGTATGGTCCTATGCTTAGTAGAATTATATGTGCGAGCCTGAGTGTCTCAGCTCACGGTTGTGAGAAGAGAGTTGTCGTGCTGTCTCATTTGATTACTGAGTGCTATTAAAGGTTTCATTCCGTAATTGTTTTTAAATTGGGTGTAGTTGTTGAAAGATTCATTCATCCCCCCCCTTCTGAATCTGTGTCTCGCACCCACATATCCTAACACCGCAGTCACCTCGCGGCCCATGTAAGACCGCCAGAGTCCTTGCCTTTGTGTGTGTAGCGGCTTCTTCCTTGGCTGCTTGTGTTGCTTAGCGGTCGAGTGATGTACCGCTTGCGTCCTAGAGGATGGTTTACCGGTATTTTGGTTTTCGAGTGCCTTTGCTTGACCTCGTGGTTTGCCCATTGTCCCATGGATGTCTTTTGATGTTCTATGAGGGCTATGACCATGTTATAAGGTAGCTAGGTGTTCTTTGCTATTGATTAGGTTTCTATACTACTTCAGAGTCATTGTTAGATTCTTGTCACCCCGGTGATACCCAGTGGTTGACAGGTGACCTTGTGTGTGTCTAGACTATTCTAGATAGCTCGAGACATGGTTCTAGATGCCTTGAGGTAGTGTCTTACCTTGGTCTGCATGTCAAGTTGCGTTGAGGGTGTTGGTTGTTGGGTTAGATGGACGCAGTCTATCTCCACTAAGTGTGGATCTAGAGGGGGGGAATAGATCAACTTGCCTAATTTAAAACTATTGTAAGTTCTAAAGCGGAATTTAGGCAAACATCAGTTAAGCTAAAGGAAGAATGCTAAGCAAAAAGTTGACCCATGAAAGCCATTCACCATATCTATATATCGAAAGCTAGACATGAGCATAAGCGATGCAACCAAATAAGCTAAGCAAGAATTCCCATCGCACACAGATCACACAAAAACACAAACACACTGCACACACAATTTTTAGGTGGTTCGGTCAACGACCTACGTCCACCCCACAGTCAACCGAGTATGGCTTCCTGCTGCGCAGCACAGCTTGCGTCCGCTGGGCTTTACAGCTTGGCCAAACAATCCGCTGATACACAGCTTCGCTAGGCACTACAGCTTGCCGACCAGAGGATCTGATCCTCTGCAACCGCTGGGGAAATACAGCTTAACCCGTCCAGTGGAGACTACCACTGCAAGACCGCTGACACACAGCTTGAAGAAACAGTATTCGGAAATGAAAGACAGAATCAAAACGAAAACAAAAAAACTCAAAAGTAATATAGCTCTAAGAGCAAAGCTCAGCTCTGGTTTTGAACCACGAGACTGAGATACATACTCTCTCACTCTCACTCTCAATCAGCTCTCTCTCAACTCAATCTCTCTCGATCTCTTCCTCTCTCTTTTTCTTCTTCTTCTCTATTTCTTCTTCTTCTCTGTATCTTCTTCTTCTCTCTTTTCTCACTGTGGATCGAAGGAGCCTTGCTGTGGCTGTATAGACTTTCTCCCTTCTGTCTTCGATCTGTCTTCTTCTGTAGAAGAAGAGCCATATATATATGGCAGCAACAGCAGCAGCAGGCGTGTGCTCTCCACGTTTCCCGCCTAAAGCATTTGGACCACGTGGCAGCATCCAATGGAGTGTCAGAACACGTGTCCTCATCTGGATACCTTGTTCTTCTCGGATCATGAGCCAGGTACCTCAGATCACGTGCCCTTCATTTGCTTCTGCATTCACTGTCAAACAGACAAGAGTATATTCAGTTTAACTATAAACCCTGTACAGGCTTTGCAACCACGAGTGCAATGCAAAGTATGCACAATGCAGTGTATAGACTCAATGATCGTAAAGGCTTCATGCGAAGGACAGCAGTGTACAGACTTAATGAAAGTTTAGGCTTCATAAAAGGGAAACCAGTGTACAGACTTGCCCGAAGTATAGACTTCATATGAAGAGACAACGGTTGTACATACTTCCTATATTAAGCAGCCATTGTACATACTCAAGGTGAAAACCGATGCCAATGTATAGACTTTACTGAAGACAACGGACTCGAGTGCAGTGTACAGACTTGACTATGCTCACTCAAACCAATGTATAGACATGATGAATGAAGAGTGGCTGTACAAACTTGATAACGATGCAGAGCGAACGGATGTACAGACTTCATGTGAAAAACCCAATGTACAGACATTGAAGAACAAGCAGCTATAGTCCAATGTGTGGACTTGTCGTTCACTGGTGAGTGTACAGACTTCGAATGAAAACCAATGTGTAGACTTACCACCGACCATTGTGTAGACTTGAAGAATGTGAGACGATGGCTAAGACACTGCACAATCGGATGTATAGACTTGACCAAACAGTCTAGTGAATAGACTTGAATAGCTAAGGCCAGTGTAGAGACTTGCCACCGACCAATGTTTAGACTCGATCAGCATAAGGCACAGTATAGACATCAACTCTGCACATCGAATGTATAGACTTCAGGTGTGAAGACCTTTGTATAGACTTTGGATTCGAAGACCAATGTGCGGACTTTGGATTTGAAGACCAATGTGCAGACTTTGGATTTGAAGACCAGTGTACAGACTTTGAGTCTGAAGACCAATGTGCAGACTTTGAGTTTGAAGACCAATGTCCAGACTTCAAGTAACACTGTGGATGTACATACTTTATGAAATCAAGCGATGTGTAGACATGAAGCTCCACGATGGATGTATAGACTTCAAATATCAAGACGCTCAGGAAGACGGACAATGTACAGACTTGCTGTAACAGTCTGATGTACAGACTTCATGAAACTCTAGACACTGAATGCAGTACAGACTTAGCCCAATGCCTGAGACGCTAACAAAGACGGACGATGTTCAGACTTGCTGACAGACCGATGTACAGACTTTGCTCAAATGCATGAGACGCTAACTGAGACGCTGGACTCTGTACAGACTTTGAGCGATGTATGGGCTTCAAAGAAGTTGGCGATTCAATGTATAGACTTGATGAAGCTAAAGCCTTGATCGTAGGAATAGGCTGGACTGTATAGGCTTTAAGCTTCAGAACCGAATGTTCAGACTTCACCTAAGAAACGTAGGGAAAGTCCCCAGTGTATAGACTTTGCCTTGAGCGAAAGGTAAGTGATGAATGTATAGACTTTCACGATGTGTAGACTTGAATATGTGAAAGCTACAGTGAAAGAGTGTATACACTTGACCAGATCAAGGGCAATTCGGATGTACAGATTCTGAGCTTCAAAGCCAACGGCTGTACAGACTTAGAATATTAAGACTGATGTACAGACTTCATGCGTTGACGTTGTACACACTTAGCGAGTTCAAATGAAATGCAGTGTGTGGACTTTATCTGAAATGGACGATGTATAGACTCAATCGATATGAGAGTTTCCAGTGTATAGACTCAGTCTAAACAAGTCTGCTGGAGGAGTCGACCCATCCTCTGATGTGTCGACCCATGACAGTGAGAAATGCAGACAGCAGTGTATTAAATGCAAAGAACACATAGTCAATATGATAGAGCAATTTCATCAAATCAAAAGCAGTTGCCAATCAATCAAAACAATGGTGTTGCCAACGAAATAAAGTAAGTGTCAACATCATCAACATAGAGGGGTCACAACAATCTCCCCCTTTTTGATGATGGCAACCCCATATGAAGTAGAATAGCAACATCCTGTCATATAGATATATGTTTGATGAAAGACATGATGTGTTATGCAGATTGACATGCAGATGCTATGAATGCATGCAACTCACTGCCTCAAACTCTCCCTTGGAATGAATTCAGAATTGAATTCAGAATTCAGACAGATATGTATTCTCCCCCTAGACATCCCCTAGACAATATTCTCCCCCTTTGCCATCAACAAACAGGAGGGAAAAAATAAATACAAAGGAGGAATCAAGAGAAGAACTGACTGGCATTCTGAACAGGTAGTTCATGAATAAGCATTCTAAAGCATAGAGTCTTCAGTCATATGAATTTATAAACTGCTATCAGAAAGATTTCTGATTTAAGAATGATAAAATTTGGAGTTCATGTACTACAAGCAATAGATAAGTTCACTGTGCATGATAAAACAATAAACCAGAATCACATTTGCATGAAAGATTCAGTTTCATAATATCTTACTTTCATAGTCTCAAAAAAAATTGAGAGAAATCAAGTCATGTATTGAAACTAAACAAATTGACACTCATGAACTTTTCTTTTGAAGGAGAAGCATTATAAATATTAGATCATTTTGAGCATTTAGGTACCATAAGTCTTTCTGCGTAAGGGTATACGTTTATCAGACGTCAATACTCCCAGATACTCAACAAGATGGACCATTCTGCCTATGATCAAATTCAACAGAACTGAGTTATACCTTTTTGTATGAGGGTACACGTTTATCAGACGCCAGTTACCCCCAGGTACTCAGTGAAACCAGCCTGCTGTTTTGAACATTTTAAACAGAGATAGCTGATACACTTCATGACATGAGTGTTGTCCACTTCTTTGATGGATCACTCAGTTTCTCAGTGATTTACCAGTCATTGCTCTGCCAATATTAATTTTCAATGATTTTTAATATTTTTCAATATCTTTCTTAGCTGTCCTTTTTTATGTTTCAGTATGACTTGTTTAAGAACAATACACTTACTTAACTTCTCTAACATGATTTCAGATGAGTTTTCAGATTTCAGATATGATTAGCTTTGTCTGACATGAGATAAGAAAGAGGTTGAGAGTTTTATCAATTTTCAACTTACTTATGTACTGATTGTAATCTTTAAACTCCAACCATTATAAGATTTAAACCATTACATCAGTCTTTGATCAAATCAAATTCTTATAAATGAAGAAGTCCATTTTCTACTACTTAGAAATCAGAACTGACCAACAGATTGTCATAATGTCAGAGACAAGTATTCAGAGTTAAAGGTTGAATGACTTCAAGAAAGTTGAAACCACTCTGAATTTCTAGCAATACTCTCCCTGTCTATATGCATGCAATTTGCTAATGAAAGGCAAGAATTAATTGAGAGAGAGCTTATGCATAGGTCATGAATGAATGATATGCAAAGACATGCAAATACTCGACAAACTCCCCCTGAATATATGCAATGTTTTCTTTGAACACTGAACAAAGTATTTTGAATAGAGAAATGAAATGCAGGACAGTTCTACATGCATGTTCAGTAATGATTATGAGTCTGTTTCAATATTCACATCCACATGAATTATCCAAGCAATCAAATGCAAGTCCACATCAGAAATTTTATTCACAGCAGTTAAACAATCATTCATCATGCTGAAATTTACATAAGTCAAGTTCTCTTCTAAGAAACTTAAAATTTTCATTCCCAAGAGGCTTAGTAAAAATATCAGCAATTTATTTTTCAGTTTCTATGAAATTCATTTCAATCTCATTTTTATTTACAGCATCTCTAAGAAAATGATGTTTTATCTCTATATGCTTAGTCCTAGAATGGTGAACAAGATTTTTAGCAAGGCATATAGCACTAGTATTATCACATAAAATTGGAATGCATCCCAGATTTATCTGATAATCAGCCAGTTGGTGCTTAATCCAAAGTACTTGGGCTGCACAATTACATGCTGCAACATACTCAGCTTCAGCTGTGGATAATGCTACAGTGTGTTGCTTCTTAGATGCCCAAGACACTAGACAGCCACCAAGGAATTGACAGTAGCCACTGGTGCTTTTTCTATCTACTCGACACCCAACATAGTCTGCATCAGTGTAGGCTAGAAGCTCTAACTCACACTTAGCAGGATACCAGAGACCTAGTTCTTGGGTGCCTAGTAAGTACCTAAAAATCCTTTTCACAGCTTTAAAGTGAGTTTCTTTAGGACTTGCCTGAAATCTAGAGCATAAACACACAGCAAATTGTATATCAGGCCTAGATGTTGTAAGATAGAGAAGAGATCTGATCATACCTCTGTATAGCCTTTGGTCCACAGGTTTACCTTTAGAATCTTCATCCAAACTGGTTGAGGTACACATTGGAGTAGCTATTTCATTGAGGTTGTCTATTTTGTACTTCTTCAATAAGTTCTTTACATATTTGGACTGAGAGATGAAGGTGCCATCTTCTGTTTGTGTAACCTGCAGTCCAAGGAATAGTTTGAGCTCACCCATTGAGCTCATTTCAAATTCATCAGTCATTATTTGAGAGAATTCCTCACACAATTTGGGGTTAGTTGACCCAAACACAATGTCATCCACATAAATCTGAATGATACGAATATCTGGATGGCTTACCTTGGTAAACAATGTTTGATCAACTATACCTCTTGTGAAGTTCTTGTCGGTGAGAAATTTGCTCAACCTGTCATACCAAGCTCTAGGAGCTTGCTTTAAACCATAGAGAGCTTTATTGAGCTTGTAAACATGATTAGGGAAATCTAAACATTCAAACCCAGGAGGCTGTCTCACATATACATCCTCATTAATTTCCCCATTTAGAAAAGCAGATTTCACATCCATCTGTTGAAGATTTATTCTTAGGGAACATGCATAAGCCAATAAAATTCTTATTGCTTCTAACCTAGCTACAGGGGCAAAAGACTCTTCAAAGTCTATTCCAAATTCCTGATTGTACCCCTGAGCTACAAGTCTGGCTTTATTTTTAGTAACATTCCCTGCTTCATCAGTTTTGTTTCTAAATACCCATTTAGTTCCTATGACTGTTTCATGATCAGGAGGTGGAACCAAAAACCATACCTTATTCATGTCAAATTGATTGAGCTCCTCATGCATGGCATTAATCCAATGCACATCTTGGAGAGCACAGTCAATGGACTTGGGTTCTGTGTTTGATACAAAAGCATAAGCATTCAGTTCATGTTGAATTCTTAAGTGGCCTCTAGTCCTAGGAGGGTCATGCAGATTTCCAATAACATTATCTACATGATGATCCTTGAGATATCTAATATTTGTAATTGGACTATCATGAACTTGATTTACCTCCCCCTGAACTGTAGGCTCCTCTTCATTAAGCTCTTTATGTTCTTCTTCATCCTCGGATTTGTCTGCAGGATCTCCTTCCTTCAGAATTTCACCATTGTTTTCATTCCTGCATTGACCAACATTAGAATTTGCCAAGGATTCATCAAAAACTATGTGTGGAGATTCTTCAACAATTTTAGAGTTCAGATTGTACACTCTGTATGCTCGGGTGTTTTCAGAATAGCCAAGAAAAATTCCTGGTTCTCCTTTAGGTTCAAATTTATCAAGGTCCTTTTTATCATTTATGTGAATGAAACATTTACAACCAAAAATCTTGAAGTGAGCAATAGAAGGTTTCTTACCTTTTAATATCTCATATGGTGTTTGCTAGGTAGAAGGTCTTACCATGGCTCTGTTAATTACATAACAGGCAGTGTTCACTGCTTCAGCCCAAAATTTCCTTGGTAGACCACCTTCGACAAGGAGTGTATGACCCATTTCCACTAGGGTTCTGTTCCTTCTCTCCACAACTCCATTCTGCTCAGGTGTCCTTAGTGAGGAGTACCTGTGGTTGATTCCATTTGACCTGTAGAATTCATCAAATTGTGAGTTTTCAAACTCACCTCCATGATCAGACAAAATGTTTTCAATTTTCTGATTTGTTTTAACATAGAACTCCTGAAATTCTGAGAAAGTATCACTCTTATTAGATAAGAAATAAACCCAAGTATACCTAGAAAAGTCATCTACCATGACAAACCCATACCTCCTCCCTGATAGGCTGACAGATCTAGTTGGCCCGAAAAGGTCCATATGTATCAGCTCATAGGGTTTGGAAGATAGATTTTCAGTTCTAGACTTAAATGACTTTCTAGTTATCTTTGATTGAGTGCATGCATCACAGATTTTGTTTTCTTTCTTGAATGAATCTTTAGGAAGTCCTCTAACCATGCCATGCTTATTTAATTTGTGCAAAACAGTGTAGCTAGCATGACCTAACCTACGATGCCATAAAAATGCTATGTCTTCTCTACTCGCAGTAAGGCAAAGGTTAGTGTGTTGAATTTCATCTAAATTTATCATGTAAGTATTATTTATTCTTTTTCCAGAAAATTTGACAATATCAGAATCAGGTTCAAAAACCTTGCAGCATTGAGAATTAAATAAAACATTGTAACCTTTATCACATAACTGGCTGATGCTAAGTAGATTATAGGCTAACCCTTCAACCAGCATAACATCATCAATGCAGCAGGTAGAACACTTACCTACTTTACCTGATCCGATAATCCTACCCTTTGTGTTGCTTCCAAAGGTGACAAGGCCTTCTACTTTCTCAGTCAGTACGTAAAATTTGGCCTTATCTCCTGTCATATGCCTGGAGCAGCCGCTATCCATGTACCACAAGTTGTTCTTGGCTGCCAGGCATACCTGCATACACAATTAGGTAGAGAAGTTTGGAACCCAAGACTGATTGG
Source organism: Amorphophallus konjac (assembly GCA_022559845.1). NCBI lineage: Eukaryota > Viridiplantae > Streptophyta > Magnoliopsida > Alismatales > Araceae > Amorphophallus > Amorphophallus konjac. Next base: position 60,916,589 of record CM040129.1, on the reverse strand, counting down.
GCTCCAATGTAAATGAACTAGAAGCAAAGCAGGGAAGTAGATGTTTCGGAATCCACATTTGTTTAAATGAACTTTGTTCAGTGGATCCTACAGATTTTCTTCTGTTGTTGTTCCTTTTCTTTTTATTGTTCTTTTTCTTGTTGGCAGCAGCATGATTATTGACAGTATTGTTATTTCTGTGCCAGTGCCTTGGCCAAGGTGTGTTCACAAAATTTTGGCCATAGTAGTTCCTGGGCTGGCTATGGAAATATTGGTTTCTAGATGTCCAGTAACCATACCCATTGACCCAATTTCCACTGTAAGGTCTTTGATATTGAGCACCCTGGTGTGCAAGACCTGTAAACCTACCCTGAGTTCTAGACCAATCTGACCTATTGAAGTAGGTTGGCTGTGCATTGTAGTGGGTCTGAGCTATGGGTTGATAAAAATAATTGGGTTGACTCCTAGCAGCACTCTGTCTCCCCTGTACTTTGGACCCTGCTGACCTATACACAGGTTTGTATTGGGTCTTCTTCAGAGGTGGAGGTGTTGGTGGAGACTTGGTTACCTTGACCTGGGGTTTACCGGACTATGTAGGTTGACCCCTAACCTGAGTCTGAGCCCTAAGATTCTGCTTAGATGTGCTAGCTCTACTAGGCTCACTGAGTTTTTGTTTACCCTTCTCCTCAGCACTGGTCTTTTTCAGATTAGCAGTTTTGTTCATTAAATTTGTTGAGTTCATGCTAATTAGAGGTCCATTTTCCTTTTGAGCAACAAATGAAATTGTTTTCATCCCGAATGATTTTGTTGCACTAGAATTAAATCCTAGGCCCTCTTTTCTGAAATTAACCTTTGACCCTAACAAAGCATTTAAGTTATCTGTTCCTTGGGTCATTTTCTCAATGGTTTTCATTTTATCCTCATTGTCTTTCTGAAGTTCATCAATAGCCTTTTTCAGCTCATTGTTGACATTGAGGACAGCTTCATATTTTTCAGAGATGATTTTTACTTCACTTTCACATTTTTGAATCTTCAGCTTCCATTCATCAATTTCATTTTTAAGCCTTAGATTCTCTTCCCTAGAAACCTTTAACTCAATTTTGATGTCCTCTACTTCAGAGCATGTGAGTTTCAGTTTATCATTTTCAGATTCCAAACATGCAATTTTATCAGATAAAGTTTTATCATTTTGCATGGAATTGATTTTTCTTCTAAGATGCCTATTCTCTTTTCTAATATCATCAGCTCTATCAGCTATGTCATGATAAGCATCTACCCAATCAGCAATTGTGAAGTTTTCAAATCTAGTGATTACCTCATCTGTGTCCTCCTCTCTATCTTCGGAGCTTGTTGCCATAAGGCAAATGGGCTGTTCAGATTCGGCTTCACTATCTGAGCTGCTACTGAAAGAGCCTTCATCTCCATCACTCCATGTGCTGATCATAGCTCTTCCCTTCTTGGTTTTCTTCTTTGACCTGTCCTTATGTTTCTGATTGTCTGGACAGTCAGCTTTCAGATGCCCTGGTTTCCTGCATTGATAACAGACATTAGCTTCATTTTTCTTTGCAGATTTAGATTTATACCTTTTATCCTTTCGGCCACCATTGTATTTCTTCTGGCCGAACCGTCCTGCTCCCTTTCTGAAAAATCGCCTGAACTCTCTAGTCATCATGGCTATCTCAGATCGAGTCACATCTTCTTCTTCATTTAGGCTCTCCTCTGATGATGAAGAGCTGCTGGAGCTGGATTTTGTTGATTTGCTGGAACTAGCCTTCAGCACTATCGGCTTCTTCTTCCTCTCGGCTTCATCTGTCCTTGGCATGTTTATCTCATATGCCATTAGTGAGCCAATCAGCTCATCAGCTTTAGTATTACGCAAGTCCCTTGACTCCTCCATCACTATTGCTTTGGTGTGCCAAATGGGAGTCAGGGAGCGCAGAATTTTCCTCACTACATCATACTCTGTCTGAGGTTTCCCAAAACCTCTGAGGCCATTAGTTATGACAGTCAGCCGAGCGTACATTTCGCTGATGGACTCGTTCTGCTTCATCTTGAAGGCTTCATACTCAGATACAAGAAGATTGGCCTTCTGCTCTCTTACTTGAGATGTACCTTCATGAATTACTTCCAGCGCATCCCACATCTCCTTAGTTGATTTGCAAGCAGACACACGGGAGAATTCTGTAGGATGCAGAGCGCACTGGATAGCATTTATAGCACTCCAATTCAGCGTGGACCTTCTGATCTCCTCCTTGGTCCATACATCTTCATTCGGGGACAGCTCATAAGGCCCCTTGCTGACAATCTTCCAAATCTCATAATCCTTAGCCCTGAGGAACACTTGCATATGGTTCTTCCAGTATGCGTAGTTTGATCCATCAAAGAATGGGGGCTTCGTTGTTGAGTGACCTTCGGCAATCATCCCTCGAGCATCCATCTCTGCCTATTCTCTTCGGGCGATCAGTCCCTGCAGAAGAGTTAGGCTCTGATACCAAGTGTTGGGTTAGATGGACGCAGTCTATCTCCACTAAGTGTGGATCTAGAGGGGGGTGAATAGATCAACTTGCCTAATTTAAAACTACTATAAGTTCTAAAGCGGAATTTAGGCAAACATCAGTTAAGCTAAAGGAAGAATGCTAAGCAAAAAGTCGACCCATGAAAGCCATTCACCATATCTATATATCGAAAGCTAGACATGAGCATAAGTGATGCAACCAAATAAGCTAAGCAAGAATGCCCATCGCACACAGATCACACAAAAACACAAACACACTGCACACACAATTTTTAGGTGGTTCGGTCAACGACCTACGTCCACCCCACACTCAACCGAGTATGGCTTCCTGCTGCGCAGCACAGCTTACGTCCGCTGGGCTTTACAGCTTGGCCAAATAATCCGCTGATACACAGCTTCGCTGGGCACTACAGCTTGCCGACCAGAGGATCTGATCCTCTGCAACCGCTGGGGAAATACAGCTTAACTCGTCCAGTGGAGACTACCACTGCAAGACCGCTGACACACAGCTTGAAGAAATAGTATTCGGAAATGAAAGACAGAATCAAAACGAAAATAGAAAAACTGAAAAGCAATATAGCTCTAAGAGCAAAGCTCAGCTCTGGTTTTGAACCACGAGACTGAGATACATACTCTCTCACTCTCACTCTCAATCAGCTCTCTCTCAACTCAATCTCTCTCGATCTCTTCCTCTCTCTTTTTCTTCTTCTTCTCTATTTCTTCTTCTTCTCTGTATCTTCTTCTTCTCTCTTTTCTCACTGTGGATTGAAGGAGCCTTGCTGTGGCTGTATAGACTTTCTCCCTTCTGTCTTTGATCTGTCTTCTTCTGTAGAAGAAGGGCCATATATATATGGAAGCAACAGCAGCAGCAGGCGTGTGCTCTCCACATTTCCCGCCTAAAGCATTGGGACCACGTGGCAGCATCCAATGGAGTGTCAGAACACGTGTCCTCATCTGGATACCTTGTTCTTCTCGGATCACGAGCCAGGTACCTCAGATCACGTGCCCTTCATTTGCTTCTGCATTCACTGTCAAACAGACAAGAGTATATTCAGTTTCACTATAAACCCTGTAAATGCTTTGCAACCACGAGTGCAATGCAAAGTATGCACAACGCAGTGTATAGACTCAATGATCGTAAAGGCTTCATGCGAAGGACAGCAGTGTACAGACTTAATGAAAGTTTAGGCTTCATAAAAGGGAAACCGATGTACAGACTTGCCCGAAGTATAGACTTCATATGAAGAGACAACGGCTGTACATACTTCTTATATTAAGCAGCCACTGTACATACTCAAGGTGAAGATCGATGCCAATGTATAGACTTTACTGAAGACAACGGACTCGAGTGCAGTGTACAGACTTGACTATGCTCACTTAAAACCAATGTATAGACATGATGAACGAAGAGTGGTTGTACAAACTTGATAACGATGCAGAGCGAACGGATGTACAGACTTCATGTGAAAAACCCAATGTACAGACATTGAAGAACAAGCAGCTACAGTCCAATGTGTGGACTTGTCGTTCACTGGTGAGTGTACAGACTTCGAATGAAAACCAATGTGTAGACTTACCACCGACCATTGTGTAGACTTGAAGAATGTGAGACGATGGCTAAGACACTGCACAATCGGATGTATAGACTTGACCAAATAGTCCAGTGAATAGACTTGAATAGATGAGGCCAGTGTAGAGACTTGCCACCGACCAATGTGTAGACTCGATCAGCATAAGGCACAGTATAGACATCAACTCTGCACATCAAATGTATAGACTTCAAGTGTGAAGACCTTTGTATAGACTTTGGATTCGAAGACCAATGTGCAGACTTTGGATTTGAAGACCAATGTGCAGACTTTGGATTTGAAGACCAGTGTACAGACTTTGAGTCTGAAGACCAATGTGCAGACTTTGAGTTTGAAGACCAATGTCCAGACTTCAAGTAACAATGTGGATGTACAGACTTTATGAAATCAAGCGATGTGTAGACATGAAGCTCCACGATGGATGTATAGACTTCAAATATCAAGACGCTAAGGAAGACGGACAATGTACAGACTTGCTGTAACAGTCTGATGTATAGACTTCATGAAACTCTAGACACTGAATGCAGTACAGACTTAGCCCAATGCCTGAGACGCTAACAAAGACGGACGATGTTCAGACTTGCTGACAGACCGATGTACAGACTTTGCTCAAATGCATGAGACGCTAACTGAGACGCTGGACTCTGTACAGACTTTGAGCGATGTATGGGCTTTAAAGAAGTTGGCGATTCAATGTACAGACTTGATGAAGCTAAAGCCTTGATCGTAGGAATAGGCTGGACTGTATAGGCTTTAAGCTTCAGAATCGAATGTTCAGACTTCGCCTAAGAAACGTAGGGAAAGTCCCCAGTGTATAGACTTTGCCTTGAGCGAAAGGTAAGTGATGAATGTATAGACTTTCACGATGTGTAGACTTGAATATGTGAAAGCTACAGTGAAAGAGTGTATACACTTGACCAGATCAAGGGCAATTCGGATGTACAGATTCTGAGCTTCAAAGCCAACGGCTGTACAGACTTAGAATATTAAGACTGATGTACAGACTTCATGCGTTGACGCTGTACACACTTAGCGAGTTCAAATGAAATGCAGTGTGTGGACTTTATCTGAAATGGACGATGTATAGACTCAATCGATATGAGAGTTTCCAATGTATAGACTCAGTCTAAACAAGTCTACTGGAGGAGTCGACCCATCCTCTGATGTGTCGACCCATGACAGTGAGAAATGTAGACAGCAGTGTATTAAATGCAAAGAACACATAGTCAATCTGATAGAGTAATTTCATCAAATCAAAAGTAGTTTCCAATCAATCAAAACAATGGTGTTGCCAATGAAATAAAGTAAGTGTCAACATCATCAACATGGAGGGGTCACAACATTGGTGATCCCTCAGATCTCCGTGAGTTGTTTCCTCCGGATGTGTTGTTTCTTCTGGCTTAGGATTAGACCGATTGGCGGCTCGTTCCGCTTTGTGCGACGATCTTGACTCTGAGTCGTGAGACTCAGGGATCGTTGTATTAGCAGGTCTAGTTGTCCTGTCCTGAGTCTGTTGGCGGTTGGTATGCTACCTTGGTTCATTATAGTACGTGTAACAGTGCTTGCTTGGCCTGTTTGTACTCCAGCACCCGTGTTTCGGAGTCTCTGTGTCTAGTAAGCCTCCACTAGTCGTAGCCTCACGACCTCGAGTGTCGGCCCACCTGGGAGTGGTGGTGTGGATAGTTCCCGAGATACAATTTTTAAGCTAGTTTTCGTGGGCCCCTGCTTTACAATAGCATCCTGATGGGGGGGGGGAATTAGCTAGAGACCTGGCTCTAGGCAAGAGTCGGTGTCTGCACACGTGGTTAGGGGCGTTCGGATTGGCGTCGACGGGAGTGACCCTGACTAGTCACTCCTTACTATAGTTCCTGTTCAGGTTCAGAGAGTATCTCAGTCTCTGTCGTTCTCAATGTCCATAGCGAGATACTTGAGGCGCAGTGTAAGACGTCAGTGGACGCATCCGGCCGTTCTTCTAGTGAGGAGGTGCTTCCGTCACGTGACATGTGACTCTCGCATTTCTCGCACTTCGTGTCGCGACCTTCCCAGGTTAGTCTTTTATGGCTATACGCGAGGTCTGTGCTGTGTGGTATGCACGATGACTCAGTCATGTATGCATTTGCGTTTAGGGAGTTTGCACGGCAATCCAGTCGTGTAGACTTTAGTGTTCTGTGTTTGTCTAGGTATTTTTAGGGCTTTTTGCCTGTCTTTGTAGGCCTTCGCCTTGGGCCTTGTGCTTGGTTAACGAATCAGTAACTCCTGACTCTGTGAGATCAGGGTTCGCCTTCCCGTTGCTGTTGGAGTAGTGTAGGAGCTGAGGTTCTGGTTCGGTTCGGCTTCTTTTCCCTTTTCTTTTAGTTGTTCCTACTACTTCTATTTCCAGTTTTCTTTTACAGCCTTCTAGTGGAAGCTTTTCCTGCTTTACTACTACTGTTGTTTTAGCTGTTCTTCCGTGTTACTATGTGTTTTTTAGTGGGGATCCGCGTAACCCCTACTAGGCCAGTGACACGAGGCTCACCCCTACTTTTCCGGTGTGGCACTCTTCTTCCTTCGAGGTTCCTGGAGTGACATGTTCGTAGTTGCCAGCGGTACCTGCGTCGAGCTTCCCCCGAACTCAGAGTACATTTTTCTTTCTGTTGGACTGTACTTGTCTTCCCTTTGGACTGGACTCTGGTATAATTGTTAAATTTAAACTATTAATTAAAAAGTAATTTTAATTCTGCTACTCTACAAACCTGATTAATAAAATCTAATTACTTACTGTTATATCTATGACTTCAATATACTACACGACAATCCTTTTTCCCTTCGGAGCTTTACAGCTCTTAGGAGGCTTCACGGGTTCCACGTGGTATCAGGTCTGCTCGATAGTCCTATCGGGTATATCCGGTATCCGGAGTCCGGGTCGTCACAAGGAACAACTACAATCAACATAAAAACGGTCTATACTGAATCGCTAGAGTCGTTACTAGGCCAAAGAACAAAGCCTAGCTAATCTGAAGAAAATGGTTTGGGTGATGACCACAAGGTTGGTTTGCGGTCCAGGGCATGACCACAAGCAGGCCCAGGCAGACAGGCCATACGAACTTCGTTTGCCTAGCACAAAAATCACGAGTCGACATGTACAGGCTTTGCTGGTACAACCTGTCTGGCATCCTAGTGGGAATCCCAGGCTCGCGGGGTCTTACGGAGGCCTTGAAACAAGAATACCTAGTCCGGCGGAAGGAGTATCCGACGAAGAAGCATTCATGTTCAAGAAATTAGGCTTATAAACAAGCAAAAAATGAATATGATCGGTCTAGTCATTTCTAACAGAGTGTATGACCTTAACACAATTTGAATCATTCATAATAGAAGTTAAAGTAAGACTAATTCCAGGTATAAAGCATTAATCTACTTTCTTTTCAAATACATGAAAGATTGGATAGAACAATTATAAGAAAGAGTTAAACTTAATTCATATGTTTCATAAACCCTAGTTTTAGTGCGTTAATACCATGTAATTGGCCTGACCAACAAGCTGTTTAACAAGACAAAACATGCCGGGATGATCAATACACTTTACTGCAACAGGGGTGAAAACGGTCATATAACAGGCCGCCAGAGGCCATAAGCGGTCAAGAGAAGGGCTTCATACGTACTGGAAAACCCCTTTTCATTTTAAAATTTGCTAGCCAGAAATGGTCTATCGTTGGGCCGCTAGACCATGGCAAACGGTCTATCGTACGACCGCTAGTCCCTGGCGGTTTCTGGAATGAGCGTTTCTTCCAACCCGAGTCAAAAATGCGAAAAACAAGACATCAGTCCAATAAAAGCATGATTAAAACATAGATATAGCATGAGAATTATGCTATTTACTATCAAAATGTAGGTAACTTAAAAATGTACATCATGTCATGGTCAATTTAAGGATTCCACTATAATTACTTGATGTAAACTAAATAGAAAGAACATGAGTAAAAACCCTAATTGCATGCTTTACATAAAACTAGGAGTACGCCCAAATTAGACCGTCACAATTGGGCAAATGGGACTCAAAAGAAAGCTAAGGACTTGATCTATCTATCCATGTTATTTAATTAGATTGGGCCTGAGAGAAACCTATCGATTTGGATCGAAAGGAAGACGACGCGCTAAAACCCTAACCGCGAACACCTCGACGTTCTCGCCCTAATCCACCCTCGATCGGCCACCCTAGATCGTGCCGCTGGTTGGGGAAACAAATAGAGGCTTGGGGCTGTCAAAGCCCTCTAGTTATAGGGTCTAAGAGGGTTCCTAGCGATCGAATTTGACTCGAGAGTCCAACGGGGAATGAGCGCCGAGAAACTCGCACATTGACCAAATTCACGCCGTCGCCGTCAAGAGAAGCATCTAGAGGCTAGGGTTTCGAAGGGAAAATGAGCTCCTATGGTTAACCTTTTGATTGGGCCTGGTTTGGGATCGATTGATTAAAAATTGGGCTCCAATTTGGTCGTTTAAGATTGATCTACGAAAACAACGAATTTGGACATTAATTCCTTAATTCAGTCCAATCAAATTTTAATTAGGGGTCGGCCCAGTTGATATTATTGTTTAACATTTCATTCTCTATAAGAATATAATTTTTTTATATTTTTATAAATTGGTCGAAACTTTGGCTTACGGGCGAAATTAAATTAATTTAATCTATATACAAATTAAATTCAGATTATAATGAAAAATTTAATTACATCTTAAAATATGAAATTTCTTTTATGGTAATTATAGAAAAATAATTATTCCTTCTTATTTATATAATTTGGCCACTTTGCAAAATAAATAATATTTTTTAACTAACAAAACTATTGAAGTCATTAAATAGCGAGTTAATAACTTTAATCCATTTTACTATATCTTGCATTGAATTAGTGATTCGATTAGACATTCTATTTTTACAAAAATTAGATTCCCTTTTCTTTTCTTTTATTTTCTTCTTCACATGAGATTTAATAATTTAAGCGATAATTAACCGCACATTTTTCATTTATTTCTATTTATCATGTTTTATTCCAATACATATTTCAAAATCTTAATATTATATTTTATTATTTAACCAGGGTGTTACAGGTTGGACCTCCGGTTCTAGCTCTGTGGGTAGCGTAGCTAGGTGTCTGGTTTTGTGGGTTGCAGAACCAGGTTGAGGGATTTGTCTCCCTCTGAACACAAGCTGTTAGGCAGCGTATGTTTGCAGGCTGAGTCTGCATGTTTTGCTTGAAGCAAGGAAGCCTCACTCCTTCGGAGTAAGGGGTGGACGTAGATTGTGGGTAGCAATCGAACCACCTAAAAATCATGTGTGATTCAGTGTGGCTTGCTTCATTATTTAACAGATTGCGTGTGGCACGTCAACTGTTTGATTGCAGATCAATTTAAGCTTCATTGCTCGATCAATTTATGTTGAAATGACTCAGATAGGGCCAGTTGAGTGCTGACTATAGTTGAGTTTCAGTTTCTATCGATTGAATTTTATTACAAGACAAGGTTTGAGTGATCTATTCAATCCCCCCCTTTCAAGATCACATTCTCTTTGTTTATCAAGTGGTATCAGAGCGGGTTACCCAACATGTGGTCCAACGACCAGGGTAGACCTGGATCTAGCACCCCTCGCAGCTTCTTTGCTGAGGGACATTCTATTAACCACCCTCCTTTCTTTGATGGTAATAATTACATTTATTGGAAAAATAGGATGGAAGTGTTCTTAAGAGTGCAGAGCCACGAACTTTGGAGAGTGATCACCATCGGACCATTCGAGCTCGCACAAGATAGAAATGCGTGGACAAGGAAATAGATCATGCTCTCAACAGTTAACTGGACGGCTCTAAATATAATGCAATGCGCAGTCCATCCAGAAGAGTACTCCAGGATCTCAGCCTACAAAAAATCAAAGAAAATGTGGGATGAACTAGAGCTCATCTATGAAGGTACATCCCAGGTCAAGGCCACCAAGATAAATATGCTCGCCTCTGAATATGAATTGTTTAAAATAAAATCTGAGGAGACGATTACAGAGATGTATGCTAGGCTGTCGCTGATCACTAACACTCTTAAGGGTCTTGGGAAACATGTCCCAGAAGGAGATCTTGTTAGGAAAATACTTAGGTCATTAACCTTCGCGTGGCACACTAAGGCCACTATGATAGAGGAGTCTAGGGATCTGTCAACATTGACAGTCACTGAGCTAATAGGATCCCTAATGACTTATGAAATGAACTTCAAAAGAAATGTTGAAGAAAACAACCAGAAGGGCAAGAACATTACTCTTAAGGTGTCTTGGAGTAGCAGTAGTGAGAGTAGTAAGGAATATGATAGTTTCTCAGATCTTGATCAAGAGCAGCAGGCTATGCTGACTTGTCAACTCCAGAAGTTTCTAAGGACTAAAGGGAAAACGTTTAGAAGAAGAAGATCATAGTCCTCTGGAAAGCATTTCAATTCTAATCCTGACAAACACAAAAATGCTAACAAGTTTACTTGGTTTCACTACAAGAAGCCTGGACATATGAAAGGGGATTGTCCCGACCTCTAGAAGAAAAGCTCCAAGGTGCAAAAGAAGAAGCCTCAAGCTATGATCTGCACATGGAGTGACGAGGAAGAGGATATTGAAGAGGATTCGTCAGAAGAGGAGCAAGGACTGTGTCTCATGGCCGACACAGACAATGAGGTAAACATTCTTTTTGAGAATTATACAATAGATGATTAGGAGGATGCATACACTGATTTATTAGATAGATTTAACTATCAAACTAAAGACTATAAAATGCTAAAAAAGAAACGAAATAATGTTGTTGAAGAACTAGGCACACTAAGAATTGAAAATAAAAATCTCCAAGTTGAATGTGAAGAAGCTAATAAGAATCTCGATGAGTTTAATGTGAAAGTTCATGAGATCTAGAGAGAAAATACACTTGTTTCTGAGAAATATGAGGCTGTAAAAACTACCAACACTAAGATATAGAAACATAGTGAAAAACTTCAGAATGATATTGAAGATAAACAAGACACATTGGAGAAATTTGTGCAAGGCAAATCCAACCTAGATACCATGCTAGGTATGAGGGTTAACTTCAACAGGGAAGGATTAGGATATGATCCCACCAATAAAAGGCCCTTTGAATTCAAAACTATAACTTTCTGCTCAGAAAAAGGGAAAGAGAAGCTGGACACCCCATCCAGCTTAACTAGCAATGAAAGAGCTCAATCAACCATGAAAACCCATCACTCAAAACTCAAGAGTCAAGGTAAAATAGTCCACAAGCCCGCATCACATCGGAGCAACCAGCCTCCTACTTCGTGGCATGCAGATATCAATAAGAAAAATCTTAAATCTCTAAATGGAATGCGTCGAGGTAACAACTCTTGTGCATCGACGCAGTGGACTCAGAACAGATGGCCCAACCAAAACAAAAATAAGAACCAATATACACCACATTGGGCTCTTTTCAATTCTTCTCAGAAGAAGTTTGGAAGGCATCCACATAACAGTTACAGGAATGACTGGAATAAAACATTTAACCATGTAAAGCAAACAAAATAATTTTCAATGCCTACTGCACCTAGATTTGCTTATGCTGAAAATAAAAACCCTCCTGTCAAAAACTGTACCAGATAGATCTGTATTTCTAAAATTTTGATGAAAGGATTGAGTGACACATTTGGACCCAACTTATTAGGGGTCCCAAGGCATTTTACTTAATTTGTTTACAGGTGAGCCTAGCAGCCCAGTACAACAGGTGGCACCTCGATAGCGACTGCTCCAGGCATATGTTAGGCGATCAGACCAAATTCAGCAAATTGGAGCTGAAGGTAGGAGGATTTGTCAAATTTGGAGGGAAAAACAAAGGTAGAATAATCGGTTCAGGAACCATCGGTAAGTTTCCTTCCAATACTGTTGAAAAGGTTCTTTTGGTAGAAGGTCTTGAGCATAACTTACTTAGCATTAGTCAGTTGTGCGACAAAGACAAAGTGTGTTTTGACAATAATGCATGCAAAATCTTTGAAATAAATTCAGACAAGGTTAGGTTTATAGGACATAGAGTAAATAATGTCTACATTGTAGACTTAAATGAAAACTCAGAAACAAATCCTTATTTGTCTGCAAGTTTGGATAACAATGCCTTTAATTGGCATAGATGTTTAAGCCATGCTAGCTTCACCACATTGAATAAATTAGTCAAACATGACTTGGTTAGAGGCATGCCTAAGATTAAGTTCAATTCTATTTCCAAAATTTTTGATGCATGTGCTCTGGGTAAACAAACCCGCAAGACATTCAAGCTCAGATCAGAGCCATTGTCCTCCAGGCCAATGGAACTTTTACATATGGATCTATTCGGTCCAACCAAGACTCAGAGTCTAAATGGAAAAAGATTTGGGTTTGTGCTTGTAGATGATTATACTAGGTTCTCATGGATATTTTTCTTAGCAAATAAAAATGATACATTTCAGAAGTTTAAATAGTTTTTTAATAAAGTTAAACAAGAAGGAAATCACAGATTTTGCACCATCCAATCTGACCATGGAGGAGAGTTTGAAAACTCCATGTTTTCTGAATTCTGTGACAATGAGGGATTAGCTCAGATTTTCTTCTCCCAGGACTCCAGAGCAGAATGATATAGTGGAAAGAAGAAACCGGACCGTTGTTGAAATGGCCAGAACCATGCTCATGGAAAGTCAACTACCCAAAAGCTTTAGGGCAGAAGCGGCCAGCACTACATGCTGTACTATCAATAGAGCCATGGTAAGACCCATCTATAAGAAAGCACCATATGAGCTTATGAAAGGTAAGAAGCCAAATGTGGCTCACTTTAGGATTTTCGATTCTAAATGTTTCATTCACTTTAGGACCTTGATAGGTTTGAAGCTAAGAGTAGTCCAGGAATTTTTCTAGGATACTCGGAAACATCCATGGCATATAGGGTTTTCAATTTCTCAGATCAAACTGTAGAAGAATCTCCTCATGTTATGTTTGATGAAACAAACAATGTTACTAACTGGGATGATAATGACAGGAACTCAAAGCATGATGGAGAGTTTTTGGAGGACAAGCTGAACGAATAAACTCAGTCACCTGCTACAATAAATGTTCCAAATCACGTAGAGCCAGCTGAAACAAGTGAGTCCTCAATCAATATCGGATTTTTGAAAGATCACCCTACACACAATATCATAGGAAACCTAGTTGATCCTCCTAGGACAAGGTCTTTTCTCAGAAATGTAAATAATCAAGACCAAGTTGCATTAATGTCACAGATTGAACCCAAAACTTTAGAAGAGGCATTGATTGATGAATCATGGGTTAATGCAATGAATGAGGAACTAAGACAATTTGAACGAAATAATGTCTGAGAACTAGTTTCGATATCTAAAAATACAAATGTTATCGGAACTAAATGGGTTTTCAAAAATAAAATGAATGAAGATGGAATAATTTCAAGAAATAAAGCCAGATTAGTAGCCAAGGGTTATTGTCAGGATTTTTGGGTTGATTTTGATGAATCTTATGCACCCATTGCTAGGATGGAAGCAATAAGAATTTTATTGAATTTTGCATGTTATAAAGATATAAAACTTCATCAAATAGACGTCAAAAGTGCATTTTTAAATGGTTTTATTAAAGAAGAAGTTTTTGTAGAACAACCCCCTGGATTTTAATTGTCTTCACACCCTAACAAGGTTTTCAGGTTAAACAAAGCCCTGTACGATCTAAAGCAGCCTCCTCGAGCCTGGTATGAGAGGCTGACAGAATTTTTGATCAGCAAGGGCTACAACAGAGGTAAGGTGGATCAAACTTTGTAAACCAAAATTTTGGATAAGGACCTCATTATAGTTCAGGTATATGTAGATGACATAGTCTTTGGCTCAACATGCACTGAACTATGTAATGAATTTGCTCAATTAATGTCTAATGAGTTTGAAATGAGTTTGGTCAGAGAATTGAAATACTTTTTTGGTCTGCAGGTTCAGTAGTTAGAAGATGGATGCTTTATTAGCCAGACCAAGTAGACCTTGGAAATCCTCAGGAGGTTTGGCATGGATAAGTTGAAGCACATTTCAACTCCAATGGGTACCAATACATCGTTAGATGCAAATGAGTCAGGTAAAGAAATTGATGCAAAATTATACTGAGGTATGATTGGATCCCTACTCTATTTGACTGCCTCGAGACCTGATATACAATTTAGTGTAGGTATGTGTGCTAGGTGTCAATCTAGGCCTACTGAATTGCATCTAGCTGTTGTAAAAAGAATCTTCAGATACATATTTGCTACACACACTTTAGGATTATGGTATCATGCATCACACACCTTAGATCTAATTGCATATGCGAATGTAGACTATGCTGGGTGCAAATTAGATAGGAAGAGCACTAGTGGGCACTGTCAATTTTTAGGTGGGTGTTTAGTTTCCTGGGCTTCCAAGAAACAACACTCTGTGGCCCTCTCCACTGTAGAAGCTGAGTATGTAGCTGTAGGGAGCTGTGGTACACAGGTGATCTGGATCAAACACCAGCTTCAGGACTACCAGGTAGATCTGGGCTGTACACCCATATATTGTGACAATACAAGTGCTATTAATCTTGCAAAAAATTCTATCTTGCACACACGCACCAAGCACATTGAAATAAGACATCATTTTATAAGAGATGAGGTGTCAAAAGGAACCTTTGAATTGATCCACGTAGGGACTGCACATCAGATAGCTGATATTTTTACTAAACCTCTGGATAATGACAAATTCACCACACTGAGAAGAGATTTGGGTATCTTCAAAACTCCTTGAATTCTGAACTCTCTGGGAAAAACACTATTTTTTTGTTGTTTTTTTTTGTTGTCTTTGGTCCACGTGTTAAAATAGTCATGCATTTGCATCAATACACTTAGCTGCATAGTGTGTTCATTTGCACCCATTAACGCTTAGCAGGAGTCATACTTTAGTGAGTTACATTCACATGCATGACCCTTGGTATATAAAATGGTACGCTGGGAGAAGGACAGATTATGTCTGTCTAGAAACCCACATCATGCGTAGAGGCTAGACCTCTGCCCAGTACTGTAAGTCAAATTGCACGTAGAACAGTCTAAATGTCATCAAGCATTAGTTCTTTTGCATAGTTGCTCATATTGCATTAGATGTGTTTGAGTATTAGTCCTTATTGTGAGGGGGAGGTGTTTTTGTTAGTCCAGTTGTCAGGGGGAGTTTCTCTTGTCTGTTAAGGTTGTGAATCTAGGAAACTGATTCAGAGGATATAGAGGGATCTTGTTGCTGCATAAAGTTAACTGAGAATCTCATACAGTCTAATCACAAAAGATAGAAACTCTCAACTTTCTTAAATCTTCAAGTTTGATTGACTGACATTCAGCTAAGAAGCATCTACCTAATAATCCTGCAAAGACATAGATGATGACTCTGAAGATATTTTCCTACATACTTTATGAGCATGGATCAAAGCTAAACCTTCATGTCAAGAAATCTGCTAAAAGCTTGAAATTTAGACTTCTAGAAGCATCTTCTTTAAGACCCAGTACATGTAGCATTGTTTTCAAACATCACATCCCTATGTCACTAGGGTATAAAATCTCATAAAAATGATTTGGTCACCGAGAAACTAGGTACTTCATCAATGAAACGAGGAACAACCTATGTCATGAAGTGCCAGATTAAAAAAAAACTCTGTGAAAAATGAAAAATCATGGCAGAGTAATGGCATTTAAGTGTTGAGTAACTGGGGATTCTTGCCTCTGATCAAGGTGTATCATCACGGAAAAAGATACTTCAAATGCTAACTTTGTTCTCTAAAGAGAGGTAATACGGTTATCACACTGAGTAAACTAGGGATTCCGGATTCTAATCATGGTGTCTCCTCACGTGAAAAGGTGTGCTTTACCAAAATTGCCCTTTGAAAATTATACTCTCAGAAAAGACATATTTGTCATACCCTTCAGTTTCTGATATACAACGTGTTGACTGTTTGTCCTCAATGCTGTTAGAACAATCTTTATAGAAGACCAATCTCTACAAGTTTAAGTAGTACATCCTTTGGATAGATCCCTCTTGGCATAACTGTTACTCATTGGTCTTCCTCATTATTTTTGTACGAAAGTAATCTTCCCTCTTATTCTCTGTCTCTCCTCATTATTAGCCCTGAGGAATCCTTGCTTCATCTAGTCACCTTACTTGAATCTTTAAGGGATGCATATGAGATTTTTCTACATCGTGAATTCATTGTATTTGTTCTCACCAGCTTAGCAGTACCATGTTTCTCTCTTCACTCTTTTTAATGATGTCAAAGGGGGAGGAAGTTTGGCATGGAGTCATTGTGGAGTCATTGAGTCTTTGAGTCTTTAAGTTTGGGTATGAGTCATTTGTATGAGTATTTTCGCACCCTGTGTGTTTTTGATGTATTTGGCATAAGTCTATGTCAAAAAGGAAGTGTGCTTCAAACGGGAGTGGAGCTTGTTCTACACCATTGAATTAACTATGATCATCACACTTGCATATCATTGTTGATGTTTTTATTCTAAATAAATCAATTCTCCAATAACTCATAACGATTGCCATCATCAAAAAGGGGGAGATTGTTGTATCCCTATTATTTTGATGATGTCAGACACTTCTGCATGAGAATTGAATTATTTATTTTTAAAGCGTTTGCACCACTCATTGCATTAGGTTGCCGCACTTCATGCCTTGTAAAGTTCTTTCAACTCGATGCATGTACTGATTGCATGCACATGAAGAACTAAGGTCGATGCACATCTTGCCAACGCAGAATAAAGGTCGGTGCACATGAAGAACGCAGAACAAAGGTTGGTGCACATGAATAACTAAGGTCGGTGCACATCTTGCCAACGCAGAACAAAGGTTGGTGCACATGAAGAACTAAGGTCGTTGCACATCTTGTCAACGCAGAACAAAGGTCGGTGCACATGAAGAACTAAGAACAAAGGTCGGTGCACATCTTGCCAACATAGAGCAAAGGTCGGTGCACATGAAGAACTAAGAACAAAGGTTGGTGAACATGAAGAACTAAGGTCGTGCACATCTTGCCAACGCAGAACAAAGGTCGGTGCACATGAAGAACTAAGGTTGGTGCACATCTTGCCAACGCAGAACAAAGGTCGGTGCACATATTTATTTGCTTGAAGGTCGATGCACACTTACATAGAAGATTCGATGAAGCTGGAGTCTTAGACATTGCTTCAACCTGAACGGATCAAAGCATTCAGGCAGTAAAGAACTATTCAAGGGCACGTGACCACTTTAACACCTGAAAGAGGTATCGGAGGAATTCCACCAAACACCTCAGACGCAAAACCTGCGAGCATCTCACATGTAGATTCTATTGGCACGAAAAGGCATGTCCACGTGGATGATTGGGGAATATCCAAAATCCATGTGGAGGAATCAGATTGGCTGATTCCTTCTCACTCATTCGATGCTCCATTCTATAAATTGATGGCATCTGCATCGAAAAAAGAGGTATGAAGCTGAAGACTGCCAGAGCTATAACCATTGGGTGAAGAGAGCCATATCCGAAAAGAGAGAGAGCAGTTTCGAAGAGAGTTATCTTGAGTAGTCTGTAAAAGCACTTCAGAGATGTTACATTTTCTTTCACGCTGCGTCAGTCTTCTATTATTGTTCTTCATCCTTGTTTTGATTTTCTTGTTTCTACTTAATTTTTCAATCTCTGTTTTGGGGTCGTGTTCCTCCTGTGAATTTAGGAGAAGGGAGAGTGTTCTTCAGTTTCCCTCTAGCTGTTAGAGAAAGGGAGACTAAGTCTCCGGGGTGTGAGTGGCAGGTTGTCACTCATGATTTCCCTCTGAGGATTCAGAGGAAGGGAGGTTGGACCTCCGATTCTAGCTCTGTGGATAGCGGAGCTAGGTGTCTGGTTTTGTGGGTTGCAGAACCAGGTTGAGGGATTTGTCTCCCTCTTAACACAAGCTGTTAGGTAGCGTATGTTTGTAGACTGAGTCTGCTTGTTTTGCTTGAAGCAAGGAAACCTCACTCCGAAGGAGTAAGGGGTGGACGTAGATTGCGGGTAGAAATCGAACCACCTAAAAATCCTATGTGATTCTGTGTGGTTTGCTTCATTGTTTCACTGATTGCGTGTGCCACGTCAACTGTTTGATTGCAGATCAATTTAAGCTTCATTGCTCGATCGATTTATGTTTGAATGACTCAGATAGGGCCAGTTGAGTGCTGACTATAGTTGAGTTTCAGTTTCTATCGATTGAATTTTATTACAAGACAAGATTTGAGTGATCTATTCAATCCACCCCTTTCTAGAACACATTCTCTTTATTTATCAACGGATAGTGAGGGATTTCAGACGGGCGGACCTGTCTTTCATCCCACACCATTTGATATATAGAACCAATGGAGGGTAATCAAAATAATCCATCAGGCTTTAAAATACATCATCCAAACCAATAACAATCCATTCATTCATATTTGCCAAATCCATATGAAGAAGTAAAACAGAAGAACCAAGATATGCCAAACAACCAAGTGCATTTCATTCATTAATCCATAAGGTTTACATTGACTTTTGACATTGACACGACTGCATACATGGACTATGCAAATGACTCACAAATGCCAATGCAAATGACTCTCATGCCAAATGGCAAACACGCATACAAACAAAGGGAGACACGCTTGCATTAAGCTATATTACAAACATAGTGACATGCATGCATAAGCTATATAAAACTACTTAACTACTTCTCCCCCTTTGGCATCATCAAAAGAGGGGAAGGGAGTATAAGAGTGGAGCAAAAGTGAACTACAGGACGCAAAGACAATCACTACAGTAGTAGAGCAGAAGGTCCTAGGGCATTAGCATCAGAAGGACCCCAAGCACAAAGGCCACACCTGATATCATTAAGGCCGGTTTCATGGGCCCGACTACGGTGCTGAAGACTCACGAGGGTACGGTTCATAAGGCGAGAGGCCCGACGTGAGTCACGATGGCTGGTTTTGAGGGTGGCCATGTGAGTGGATAGGTTATCCAAGACATGTGCAAAAGAATCAATCTGAACAGACATGTTGTCTAGAACAGTGCCAAAGGTGTTAAAAGAGGTCTCAATGTTACTCCCAAAGTTGGAAAGTTGCTTGCCTAAGGCATCCACAAAAGTCTCTAGTCTAGTGAGGCGCCTATCAACACCCTCTAAATCTGCCCAAGAGATTTG
This sequence comes from Amorphophallus konjac, assembly GCA_022559845.1. NCBI lineage: Eukaryota > Viridiplantae > Streptophyta > Magnoliopsida > Alismatales > Araceae > Amorphophallus > Amorphophallus konjac. The sequence continues at coordinate 60,897,306 of CM040129.1, read as the reverse complement.
TCCAACGCCTTGAGTGGATGACTCCCTGTGATAGAACTATGGTGGCACCTCCAGATCTGCGTGCTGTGGAGGAGGAGGAGGCTGCTCCTCAGCCTAAACTAGAGGTGGGGCTTGTCCTTGAGCTTCCTACTGTCTTGGCTCTTCTTCTCCTTCATCTTTTGAGTCTTCTCCATAAACGCCCACATTTCTGTATAACTCGCCATCAGGACCCAAATAATATCCAAAGGATGTGAAGAGTTTGTGTTTATTGTATATGTCATCCTGTTTAATTGGAACTTGAACTTCTCCAGCCAAACTGATCTAAGCATAAGTAAATATCCCAATCAACAATGATGCATACGGCAAGGATCACCTTCTTTGGATACGGCACGACCCAATTAAATCTATCATGAGGCAGCCCATGTTTATTGTCATCCCATTTATCACAAGTAGAATAGAAATTTGTGCACTTTAGTTACTTCACTGCAACTTCCACCCTTGGGATATATGAGAGTAGTAAACATGTGCTGTAAAATGCACTGCAATGGCGGGAAGTAGTTGGATTTCAGCTTTATAGAATTGCTGACTCCTTATACATACTCACTGCATGTCATGAGGATAAAAGTTTCCTCAGCATGACCATGACAAAAAGCCATATTGTGGACCCTACCTGAAACTCCTAGGGCGTTCTCAAATAAATCTAGAGTGATAGTGATCTCTACTTCTTTCACAATAGTGTATAGACGGTCATTTCTCATGTTCAGATTCCCATCAAACTGTTGGACAAGGCAAGGATAGTATCTGGTGTATCTTATTACAAAATCAATCCACACATCTTGTATCTCAAAAATAGCACTCAAATCTGGTAGGAGTTCATTTAACTCACCAAAATCAACTAGACGGGGGTTGAGTATTGGCCTTGGGCGCATCGACGATGCATGTGGAGGTGCAGGTGCATGCTGGGTTGGAGGAACTGGGTCCTCACCTCTCCTAGAGCTAGACTCCCTCCTGTTAGATCTCTGAGGGTCTCGGAAGAAGCATCTTATAGGCACCATTTAGACTAGAAACCACAGTGGAAACCCTTAGAGTGCTAACCTCTTCCCTTAGGGTGAAGATGGACCAGAGGACACACCTAGTGCTTTGGAAAGATCTTCTGTACAAGCTTGAACCCAAAGAATGAGCTTTGAGGTTGCACACTCCACCGCACAGATTCGATGTCGAAGGACGATGCGCAAACCTGATCGTGTGCGGAGAGGAGAAAGATGGAGTTCTAAGACTTTAAAGGAGGGGTTTTGGGGTGTTTATGGTTGGAGAAGGGTGTGAATGGGGGTGAAAAATAGGGTGAAGAGGCCCTTTAAAAAGAGTTCGGTCGCGGCGTGCACCGGACCGGTTCGACTGGTTTCAGTCGACTGAACTGGTCGGCCTAACCCAATTTTCAATTTTTTTAACTCCTTCTTCCTTTCTGTTTTCTTCTATTCTTTTTCAACTTCTTCTTCCTTTCTATTTTCTTCTCCTTTTTTTTGAATATATCCTTTTCTCCCTCATCTGTGTTTGGAAGGGAATGGACTTGATGAATAAGAACAGATGAGGCATCCTGAGATAGCATTGCTTCAAAACCCTTCTGACTCTCCCCCTCAGAAAATGCCTCAGATCCCGAGGTCACTTGGTCCACATTCATTTATCAAGGAATATTTAGCCTTAGAAAATTTTCAAAGAGGGGCTATATAAATAATTACATTCAAGCATACAAGGTGGTAGATCAACATACAATAACTGGAAATAGTCACACAAAATATGCATGCCTTCCATGCAACCTACCCTTTATGCAACTGACTTTTCTACATATACAACACTTAGCCTTAATGTAGACTTAGGTATGTATGCTCTCACCCTTGCACATGCCAAGTTCTCTTCTTATCTTACTGAATTTTTCTTGGTTTAGGGGTTTGGTGAAGATATCTGCCAATAGATTGTGTGTATCAATGAAATTCAACTCCAAATCTCCTTTACCTACATGATCTCTCAGAAAATGATGCCGTATGTCAATGTGCTTTGTTCTAGAATGTTGGACAGGCTTTTTAGACAAGTTGATTGTACTGGTATTGTCACATAAAATTGCAACATATTTCACTTCAACATTCAGATCAAGTAATTGATTTTTGATCCAAAGTACTTGGGCCCCACAACTTCCGATAGCTACATACTCAGCCTCGGCAGTTGAGCGAGCTACTAAATGTTATTTCTTGGAAGCCCATGAAACTAGGCACCCACCAAGAAAATGACAGTACCCACTAGTACTTTTACAATCAATAATACAGCCAGCATAATCCGCATCGGTGTAAGCAATTATATCAAATGAACTACCGATGGGAAACCATAAGCCGAAGTCTATTGTGCCAATCAAATATCGAAAAATCCGTTTAACAGCCAATAAATGGGACTCTTTAGGACATGACTGGAAACGAGCACCGAGACATACAATGTATTGAATGTCAGGACGACATGCTGTAAGGTACAATGATAATCTGATCATACCTCAAAATAGTGTAGGATCTACTATTTTACCCTTTTCATTTTTGTTTCACTTCGTAGTTGTTGCCATTGGAGTTTACATTGGCTTTGCATCTCCCATGGCGTATTTCTTCAAGAGTTCCATGGTGTATTTGGCTTGGTTTATGAAGATTCCTTCGGATGTTTGCTTAACCTGCAAGCCAAGGAAGAATATTAATTCACCTATTGAGCTCATCTAAAATTCACCCTGCATGATTTTTGCAAATTCATCACATAAGGCATCGTTAGTAGCTCCAAAAATGATGTCATCTACATAAACTTGAACTACTAATATATCTTTACTTGAATTTCTTGTGAATAAGGTTTGATCAACCTTACCTCTCTTGAATCCATTTTCATGTAAGAACGAGATAAGACTTTCATACCATGCTCTTGGTGCTTGCTTCAGTCCGTACAAGGCTTTCTGTAACCTGTACACATGTTGTGGATGTTTTGGGTCTTCAAAATGTGGAGGTTGTTCTACAAAGACATCCACTTTGATATACCCATTATGAAAAGTAGATTTTACATCTATTTGCAATAACTTGAAGTTAAACTAGCAAGCATATGATAGAATAATCCGGACTGCTTTTAGTCTAGCAACCGGTGCAAAGGACTTATCAAAATCAATACCCCACTCCTGGCTATACCCTTTAGCTACATGCCGAGCCTTATTCCTAACCCCGATTCCCGTGTCATTTAGCTTATTTCTAATAACCAATCATGTAATACCCCAAGATTCTGTAAATAATATTTTGAATTTTATAGAAATATATTCATATTTTCTAATATTTTTCTAGAAATAAATAGAATTAATTCAAGGCTAATGGGCAGTGAAATGAATTATAGTTAATTAAATCTAATTATTAAAGCCCAATATTTATTTAAATGAATCCAATCTTTTAAATAGGCCCAAAAGGACCCAAAACCAAGCCCATAAGGTTTAGCCCATATTCTAGAAGCTTAAACTAGTGTATTTGCGGAATTTAGGGGGGATAATTACTCCTTAATGGATAAATAAAGGGATAAATAATAAGAAGAGTTTGAAACTGTTCAAAATTTGACGCCCAACAATAGAAATGGTCTATCGGGTGACCGCATGGGAACTAAAAATGGTCTAGACTAAGACCGCTAAGTGCTGCAGATTTCGTGAATGGAAGAAGACATGAAAAGATGAAAACTTTGACATCCTAATCACCTTGGATCGATGCATTCCATTAGCTAGAAGGTTCTAAGATAGATTTAGATCGATTTTATGACCTAATAAGGACTCTAGGTTCGTACTAATCCATGGAAACCCTAGCTAACCCTATAAATAGACCCAGAATTGACCTGTGCGACCCTTACTTTTGGCTCGCGTGGAACTAAGGTAAGGAGGATGAATTAGAGATATGTTCTTTAGAAGTTTTCGTTCATAATACTAAGGTCTAACTACTCTCAAAATTTTATTCTAGGAGATCAAGCCTATAGAAAGTTGGAGGCATCTAAAGTCGCTAGTTCGTCACAAGAATTTTAGGAAATTGTGCGACCGGGCTAGATTGATCAGCAAGATAGAAGCCCTAAACGAGGTAATTAGATAGGGGTTCTTTAGAGTCAATTGCTCCTTTTAGTACCCTCTTTTTACCCTCCAATTTTTGTGGTCATAGGTAAAGGGTATCCAAAGTTACAAAGTCACGAAGTTGCTAGTTCGGTTTAGGACGAGCAGAACTAGGGTCCAGTTCCAACCCAAAATTGGAAGTCTAAAAGCCTAGATCAAAGGTAGGTTATCTCATGAATAGGTTAAACATGATCTCAGGAGTAAAACTCCTCAAATTCCAGTCGATTTCATGCATTGTACGTGGAGTATTTTGTGTTTTATTGGAATTGCGTAGTTAGTTCATTTATCATGCATAAACCTAACCCTATGAATATAAAAAGGTGAAAATTCTTGTCTATTTCACTTCAATCCATGCATATTCATAGTTTAAGTCTTTCTATCATGTCTTAGAAGCATGTTTTAATGGTTTACCATGCATCCATTTACCCTAGATTAGCTTATATTTCATTTTTATTGTTGTTTTTAGTAAACAAGAAGAAACGATATTCCTAAGCCCACTCGGAATCACTAGCGGCCCTATGATAGACCGCTAGCCTCCGAAAAATGGTCCTTGAGTGACCGCATTTGTTTCTGAGTTCTGTAATTATGTTAACTCTAAACATAATGCAGAGTGGCCTTATTTATTTTATGGTAAGTCAAGATAAAGTAGGTTTTATCCCTGTTTTAAGAACTATATTCTTATACTTGGTTATGTTAGTTAATCATCTTAGTTGATTTCATGTTTTTTATGCACTTAGAAATTATTTTAAGTTATGCTAATTTCATGCCAAAACTTATAATCTTATATTAATGAATTTAATTTTCATGGACTTGACTAGTTTTGATTGTTGTTTATCACGGTCTCTTCTTATCTCTTGAGTCATTTTCATATGTACATGGCATATACTCCGGTATGTGACCATTACTTACACTTTGCACTTATAGGCACATTTTCTTGAACTTATGAACCTCTCCGCCTGATATTCCTTCTGTCGGACTAGGGGATTATGTTTCAAGACCTTCGTAAGACTCCGCGAGCCTGGGATTCCCACTAGGATGCCGAGCTGGTTGTACCATTAAATCCTATTGTCTAGAAAGCACTTTACCGGTGTTTTATGTGTTCTGGACCTTAATGGCCCTATGGTTGACCACCAGATTCTGTTAAGCGGCCATTCACTAGACTTCTAAATCTTTAGAATGTTTTCTTGCGTCGACACTTCTTTTTAATGCGTCGACTCTATTCATTAAACGGTCTATACTATGATCGCTTTCTGCATAAACGGTCCAGTAAGTGACCGCCAAGTTTCTGATTTAGTAGGAAGAGCACTAGTGGGCACTGTCAATTTTTAGGTGGGTGTTTAGTTTCCTGGGCTTCCAAGAAACAACACTCTGTGGCCCTCTCCACTGTAGAAGCTGAGTATGTAGCTGTAGGGAGCTGTGGTACACAGGTGATCTGGATCAAACACCAGCTTCAGGACTACCAGGTAGATCTGGGCTGTACACCCATATATTGTGACAATACAAGTGCTATTAATCTTGCAAAAAATTCTATCTTGCACACACGCACCAAGCACATTGAAATAAGACATCATTTTATAAGAGATGAGGTGTCAAAAGGAACCTTTGAATTGATCCACGTAGGGACTGCACATCAGATAGCTGATATTTTTACTAAACCTCTGGATAATGACAAATTCACCACTCTGAGAAGAGATTTGGGTATCTTCAAAACTCCTTGAATTCTGAACTCTCTGGGAAAAACACTATTTTTTTGTTGTTTTGTTTTGTTGTCTTTGGTCCACGTGTTAAAATAGTCATGCATCTGCATCAATACACTTAGCTGCATAGTGTGTTCATTTGCACCCATTAACGCTTAGCAGGAGTCATACTTTAGTGAGTTACATTCACATGCATGACCCTTGGTATATAAAATGGTACGCTGGGAGAAGGACAGATTATGTCTGTCTAGAAACCCACATCATGCGTAGAGGCTAGACCTCTGCCCAGTACTGTAAGTCAAATTGCACGTAGAACAGTCTAAATGTCATCAAGCATTAGTTCTTTTGCATAGTTGCTCATATTGCATTAGATGTGTTTGAGTATTAGTCCTTATTGTGAGGGGGAGGTGTTTTTGTTAGTCCAGTTGTCAGGGGGAGTTTCTCTTGTCTGTTAAGGTTGTGAATCTAGGAAACTGATTCAGAGGATATAGAGGGATCTTGTTGCTGCATAAAGTTAACTGAGAATCTCATACAGTCTAATCACAAAAGATAGAAACTCTCAACTTTCTTAAATCTTCAAGTTTGATTGACTGACATTCAGCTAAGAAGCATCTACCTAATAATCCTGCAAAGACATAGATGATGACTCTGAAGATATTTTCCTACATACTTTATGAGCATGGATCAAAGCTAAACCTTCATGTCAAGAAATCTGCTAAAAGCTTGAAATTTAGACTTCTAGAAGCATCTTCTTTAAGACCCAGTACATGTAGCATTGTTTTCAAACATCACATCCCTATGTCACTAGGGTATAAAATCTCATAAAAATGATTTGGTCACCGAGAAACTAGGTACTTCATCAATGAAACGAGGAACAACCTATGTCATGAAGTGCCAGATTAAAAAAAAGCCTCTGTGAAAAATGAAAAATCATGGCAGAGTAATGGCATTTAAGTGTTGAGTAACTGGGGATTCTTGCCTCTGATCAAGGTGTATCATCACGGAAAAAGATACTTCAAATGCTAACTTTGTTCTCTAAAGAGAGGTAATACGGTTATCACACTGAGTAAACTAGGGATTCCGGATTCTAATCAAGGTGTCTCCTCACGTGAAAAGGTGTGCTTTACCAAAATTGCCCTTTGAAAATTATACTCTCAGAAAAGACATATTTGTCATACCCTTCAGTTTCTGATATACAACGTGTTGACTGTTTGTCCTCAATGCTGTTAGAACAATCTTTATAGAAGACCAATCTCTACAAGTTTAAGTAGTACATCCTTTGGATAGATCCCTCTTGGCATAACTGTTACTCATTGGTCTTCCTCATTATTTTTGTACGAAAGTAATCTTCCCTCTTATTCTCTGTCTCTCCTCATTATTAGCCCTGAGGAATCCTTGCTTCATCTAGTCACCTTACTTGAATCTTTAAGGGATGCATATGAGATTTTTCTACATCGTGAATTCATTGTATTTGTTCTCACCAGCTTAGCAGTACCATGTTTCTCTCTTCACTCTTTTTAATGATGTCAAAGGGGGAGGAAGTTTGGCATGGAGTCATTGTGGAGTCATTGAGTCTTTGAGTCTTTAAGTTTGGGTATGAGTCATTTGTATGAGTATTTTCGCACCCTGTGTGTTTTTGATGTATTTGGCATAAGTCTATGTCAAAAAGGAAGTGTGCTTCAAACGGGAGTGGAGCTTGTTCTACACCATTGAATTAACTATGATCATCACACTTGCATATCATTGTTGATGTTTTTATTCTAAATAAATCAATTCTCCAATAACTCATAACGATTGCCATCATCAAAAAGGGGGAGATTGTTGTATCCCTATTATTTTGATGATGTCAGACACTTCTGCATGAGAATTGAATTATTTATTTTTAAAGCTTTTGCACCACTCATTGCATTAGGTTGCCGCACTTCATGCCTTGTAAAGTTCTTTCAACTCGATGCATGTACTGATTGCATGCACATGAAGAACTAAGGTCGATGCACATCTTGCCAACGCAGAATAAAGGTCGGTGCACATGAAGAACGCAGAACAAAGGTTGGTGCACATGAATAACTAAGGTCGGTGCACATCTTGCCAACGCAGAACAAAGGTTGGTGCACATGAAGAACTAAGGTCGTTGCACATCTTGTCAACGCAGAACAAAGGTCGGTGCACATGAAGAACTAAGAACAAAGGTCGGTGCACATCTTGCCAACATAGAGCAAAGGTCGGTGCACATGAAGAACTAAGAACAAAGGTTGGTGAACATGAAGAACTAAGGTCGTGCACATCTTGCCAACGCAGAACAAAGGTCGGTGCACATGAAGAACTAAGGTTGGTGCACATCTTGCCAACGCAGAACAAAGGTCGGTGCACATATTTATTTGCTTGAAGGTCGATGCACACTTACATAGAAGATTCGATGAAGCTGGAGTCTTAGACATTGCTTCAACCTGAACGGATCAAAGCATTCAGGCAGTAAAGAACTATTCAAGGGCACGTGACCACTTTAACACCTGAAAGAGGTATCGGAGGAATTCCACCAAACACCTCAGACGCAAAACCTGCGAGCATCTCACATGTAGATTCTATTGGCACGAAAAGGCATGTCCACGTGGATGATTGGGGAATATCCAAAATCCATGTGGAGGAATCAGATTGGCTGATTCCTTCTCACTCATTCGATGCTCCATTCTATAAATTGATGGCATCTGCATCGAAAAAAGAGGTATGAAGCTGAAGACTGCCAGAGCTATAACCATTGGGTGAAGAGAGCCATATCCGAAAAGAGAGAGAGCAGTTTCGAAGAGAGTTATCTTGAGTAGTCTGTAAAAGCACTTCAGAGATGTTACATTTTCTTTCACGCTGCGTCAGTCTTCTATTATTGTTCTTCATCCTTGTTTTGATTTTCTTGTTTCTACTTAATTTTTCAATCTCTGTTTTGGGGTCGTGTTCCTCCTGTGAATTTAGGAGAAGGGAGAGTGTTCTTCGGTTTCCCTCTAGCTGTTAGAGAAAGGGAGACTAAGTCTCCGGGGTGTGAGTGGCAGGTTGTCACTCATGATTTCCCTCTGAGGATTCAGAGGAAGGGAGGTTGGACCTCCGATTCTAGCTCTGTGGATAGCGGAGCTAGGTGTCTGGTTTTGTGGGTTGCAGAACCAGGTTGAGGGATTTGTCTCCCTCTTAACACAAGCTGTTAGGTAGCGTATGTTTGTAGACTGAGTCTGCTTGTTTTGCTTGAAGCAAGGAAACCTCACTCCGAAGGAGTAAGGGGTGGACGTAGATTGCGGGTAGAAATCGAACCACCTAAAAATCCTATGTGATTCTGTGTGGTTTGCTTCATTGTTTCACTGATTGCGTGTGCCACGTCAACTGTTTGATTGCAGATCAATTTAAGCTTCATTGCTCGATCGATTTATGTTTGAATGACTCAGATAGGGCCAGTTGAGTGCTGACTATAGTTGAGTTTCAGTTTCTATCGATTGAATTTTATTACAAGACAAGATTTGAGTGATCTATTCAATCCACCCCTTTCTAGAACACATTCTCTTTATTTATCAACGGATAGTGAGGGATTTCAGACGGGCGGACCTGTCTTTCATCCCACACCATTTGATATATAGAACCAATGGAGGGTAATCAAAATAATCCATCAGGCTTCAAAATACATCATCCAAACCAATAACAATCCATTCATTCATATTTGCCAAATCCATATGAAGAAGTAAAACAGAAGAACCAAGATATGCCAAACAACCAAGTGCATTTCATTCATTAATCCATAAGGTTTACATTGACTTTTGACATTGACACGACTGCATACATGGACTATGCAAATGACTCACAAATGCCAATGCAAATGACTCTCATGCCAAATGGCAAACACGCATACAAACAAAGGGAGACACGCTTGCATTAAGCTATATTACAAACATAGTGACATGCATGCATAAGCTATATAAAACTACTTAACTACTTCTCCCCCTTTGGCATCATCAAAAGAGGGGAAGGGAGTATAAGAGTGGAGCAAAAGTGAACTACAGGACGCAAAGACAATCACTACAGTAGTAGAGCAGAAGGTCCTAGGGCATTAGCATCAGAAGGACCCCAAGCACAAAGGCCACACCTGATATCATTAAGGCCGGTTTCATGGGCCCGACTACGGTGCTGAAGACTCACGAGGGTACGGTTCATAAGGCGAGAGGCCCGACGTGAGTCACGATGGCTGGTTTTGAGGGTGGCCATGTGAGTGGATAGGTTATCCAAGACATGTGCAAAAGAATCAATCTGAACAGACATGTTGTCTAGAACAGTGCCAAAGGTGTTAAAAGAGGTCTCAATGTTACTCCCAAAGTTGGAAAGTTGCTTGCCTAAGGCATCCACAAAAGTCTCTAGTCTAGTGAGGCGCCTATCAACACCCTCTAAATCTGCCCAAGAGATTTGTCCAACGCCTTGAGTGGATGACTCCCTGTGATAGAACTATGGTGGCACCTCCAGATCTGCGTGCTGTGGAGGAGGAGGAGGCTGCTCCTCAGCCTAAACTAGAGGTGGGGCTTGTCCTTGAGCTTCCTACTGTCTTGGCTCTTCTTCTCCTTCATCTTTTGAGTTTTCTCCATAAACGCCCACATTTCTGTATAACTCGCCATCAGGACCCAAATAATATCCAAAGGATGTGAAGAGTTTGTGTTTATTGTATATGTCATCCTGTTTAATTGGAACTTGAACTTCTCCAGCCAAACTGATCTAAGCATAAGTAAATATCCCAATCAACAATGATGCATACGGCAAGGATCACCTTCTTTGGATACGGCACGACCCAATTAAATCTATCATGAGGCAGCCCATGTTTATTGTCATCCCATTTATCACAAGTAGAATAGAAATTTGTGCACTTTAGTTACTTCACTGCAACTTCCACCCTTGGGATATATGAGAGTAGTAAACATGTGCTGTAAAATGCACTGCAATGGCGGGAAGTAGTTGGATTTCAGCTTTATAGAATTGCTGACTCCTTATACATACTCACTGCATGTCATGAGGATAAAAGTTTCCTCAGCATGACCATGACAAAAAGCCATATTGTGGACCCTAGCTGAAACTCCTAGGGCGTTCTCAAATAAATCTAGAGTGATAGTGATCTCTACTTCTTTCACAATAGTGTATAGACGGTCATTTCTCATGTTCAGATTCCCATCAAACTGTTGGACAAGGCAAGGATAGTATCTGGTGTATCTTATTACAAAATCAATCCACACATCTTGTATCTCAAAAATAGCACTCAAATCTGGTAGGAGTTCATTTAACTCACCAAAATCAACTAGACGGGGGTTGAGTATTGGCCTTGGGCGCATCGACGATGCATGTGGAGGTGCAGGTGCATGCTGGGTTGGAGGAACTGGGTCCTCACCTCTCCTAGAGCTAGACTCCCTCCTGTTAGATCTCTGAGGGTCTCGGAAGAAGCATCTTATAGGCACCATTTAGACTAGAAACCACAGTGGAAACCCTTAGAGTGCTAACCTCTTCCCTTAGGGTGAAGATGGACCAGAGGACACACCTAGTGCTTTGGAAAGATCTTCTGTACAAGCTTGAACCCAAAGAATGAGCTTCGAGGTTGCACACTCCACCGCACAGATTCGATGTCGAAGGACGATGCGCAAACCTGATCGTGTGCGGAGAGGAGAAAGATGGAGTTCTAAGACTTTAAAGGAGGGGTTTTGGGGTGTTTATGGTTGGAGAAGGGTGTGAATGGGGGTGAAAAATAGGGTGAAGAGGCCCTTTAAAAAGAGTTCGGTCGCGGCGTGCACCGGACCGGTTCGACTGGTTTCAGTCGACTGAACTGGTCGGCCTAACCCAATTTTCAATTTTTTTAACTCCTTCTTCCTTTCTGTTTTCTTCTATTCTTTTTCAACTTCTTCTTCCTTTCTATTTTCTTCTCCTTTTTTTTGAATATATCCTTTTCTCCCTCATCTGTGTTTGGAAGGGAATGGACTTGATGAATAAGAACAGATGAGGCATCCTGAGATAGCATTGCTTCAAAACCCTTCTGACTCCCCTCAGAAAATGCCTCAGATCCCGAGGTCATTTGGTCCACATTCATTTATCAAGGAATATTTAGCCTTAGAAAATTTTCAAAGAGGGGCTATATAAATAATTACATTCAAGCATACAAGGTGGTAGATCAACATACAATAACTGGAAATAGTCACACAAAATATGCATGCCTTCCATGCAACCTACCCTTTATGCAACTGACTTTTCTACATATACAACACTTAGCCTTAATGTAGACTTAGGTATGTATGCTCTCACCCTTGCACATGCCAAGTTCTCTTCTTATCTTACTGAATTTTTCTTGGTTTAGGGGTTTGGTGAAGATATCTGCCAATAGATTGTGTGTATCAATGAAATTCAACTCCAAATCTCCTTTACCTACATGATCTCTCAGAAAATGATGCCGTATGTCAATGTGCTTTGTTCTAGAATGTTGGACAGGCTTTTTAGACAAGTTGATTGTACTGGTATTGTCACATAAAATTGCAACATATTTCACTTCAATATTCAGATCAAGTAATTGATTTTTGATCCAAAGTACTTGGGCCCCACAACTTCCGATAGCTACATACTCAGCCTCGGCAGTTGAGCGAGCTACTAAATGTTATTTCTTGGAAGCCCATGAAACTAGGCACCCACCAAGAAAATGACAGTACCCACTAGTACTTTTACAATCAATAATACAGCCAGCATAATCCGCATCGGTGTAAGCAATTATATCAAATGAACTACCGATGGGAAACCATAAGCCGAAGTCTATTGTGCCAATCAAATATCGAAAAATCCGTTTAACAGCCAATAAATGGGACTCTTTAGGACATGACTGGAAACGAGCACCGAGACATACAATGTATTGAATGTCAGGACGACATGCTGTAAGGTACAATGATAATCTGATCATACCTCAAAATAGTGTAGGATCTACTATTTTACCCTTTTCATTTTTGTTTCACTTCGTAGTTGTTGCCATTGGAGTTGACATTGGCTTTGCATCTCCCATGGCGTATTTCTTCAAGAGTTCCATGGTGTATTTGGCTTGGTTTATGAAGATTCCTTCAGATGTTTGCTTAACCTGCAAGCCAAGGAAGAATATTAATTCACCTATTGAGCTCATCTAAAATTCCCCCTGCATGATTTTTGCAAATTCATCACATAAGGCATCGTTAGTAGCTCCAAAAATGATGTCATCTACATAAACTTGAACTACTAATATATCTTTACTTGAATTTCTTGTGAATAAGGTTTGATCAACCTTACCTCTCTTGAATCCATTTTCATGTAAGAACGAGATAAGACTTTCATACCATGCTCTTGGTGCTTGCTTCAGTCCGTACAAGGCTTTCTGTAACCTGTACACATGTTGTGGATGTTTTGGGTCTTCAAAATGTGGAGGTTGTTCTACAAAGACATCCACTTTGATATACCCATTATGAAAAGTAGATTTTACATCTATTTGCAATAACTTGAAGTTAAACTAGCAAGCATATGATAGAATAATCCGGACTGCTTTTAGTCTAGCAACCGGTGCAAAGGACTTATCAAAATCAATACCCCACTCCTGGCTATACCCTTTAGCTACATGCCGAGCCTTATTCCTAACCCCGATTCCCGTGTCATTTAGCTTATTTCTAATAACCAATCATGTAATACCCCAAGATTCTGTAAATAATATTTTGAATTTTATAGAAATATATTCATATTTTCTAATATTTTTCTAGAAATAAATAGAATTAATTCAAGGCTAATGGGCAGTGAAATGAATTATAGTTAATTAAATCTAATTATTAAAGCCCAATATTTATTTAAATGAATCCAATCTTTTAAATAGGCCCAAAAGGACCCAAAACCAAGCCCATAAGGTTTAGCCCATATTCTAGAAGCTTAAACTAGTGTATTTGCGGAATTTAGGGGGGATAATTACTCCTTAATGGATAAATAAAGGGATAAATAATAAGAAGAGTTTGAAACTGTTCAAAATTTGACGCCCAACAATAGAAATGGTCTATCGGGTGACCGCATGGGAACTAAAAATGGTCTAGACTAAGACCGCTAAGTGCTGCAGATTTCGTGAATGGAAGAAGACATGAAAAGATGAAAACTTTGACATCCTAATCACCTTGGATCGATGCATTCCATTAGCTAGAAGGTTCTAAGATAGATTTAGATCGATTTTATGACCTAATAAGGACTCTAGGTTCGTACTAATCCATGGAAACCCTAGCTAACCCTATAAATAGACCCAGAATTGACCTGTGCGACCCTTACTTTTGGCTCGCGTGGAACTAAGGTAAGGAGGATGAGTTAGAGATATGTTCTTTAGAAGTTTTCGTTCATAATACTAAGGTCTAACTACTCTCAAAATTTTATTCTAGGAGATCAAGCCTATAGAAAGTTGGAGGCATCTAAAGTCGCTAGTTCGTCACAAGAATTTTAGGAAATTGTGCGACCGGGCTAGATTGATCAGCAAGATAGAAGCCCTAAACGAGGTAATTAGATAGGGGTTCTTTAGAGTCAATTGCTCCTTTTAGTACCCTCTTTTTACCCTCCAATTTTTGTGGTCATAGGTAAAGGGTATCCAAAGTTACAAAGTCACGAAGTTGCTAGTTCGGTTTAGGACGAGCAGAACTAGGGTCCAGTTCCAACCCAAAATTGGAAGTCTAAAAGCCTAGATCAAAGGTAGGTTATCTCATGAATAGGTTAAACATGATCTCAGGAGTAAAACTCCTCAAATTCCAGTCGATTTCATGCATTGTACGTGGAGTATTTTGTGTTTTATTGGAATTGCGTAGTTAGTTCATTTATCATGCATAAACCTAACCCTATGAATATAAAAAGGTGAAAATTCTTGTCTATTTCACTTCAATCCATGCATATTCATAGTTTAAGTCTTTCTATCATGTCTTAGAAGCATGTTTTAATGGTTTACCATGCATCCATTTACCCTAGATTAGCTTATATTTCATTTTTATTGTTGTTTTTAGTAAACAAGAAGAAACGATATTCCTAAGCCCACTCGGAATCACTAGCGGCCCTATGATAGACCGCTAGCCTCCGAAAAATGGTCCTTGAGTGACCGCATTTGTTTCTGAGTTCTGTAATTATGTTAACTCTAAACATAATGCAGAGTGGCCTTATTTATTTTATGGTAAGTCAAGATAAAGTAGGTTTTATCCCTGTTTTAAGAACTATATTCTTATACTTGGTTATGTTAGTTAATCATCTTAGTTGATTTCATGTTTTTTATGCACTTAGAAATTATTTTAAGTTATGCTAATTTCATGCCAAAACTTATAATCTTATATTAATGAATTTAATTTTCATGGACTTGACTAGTTTTGATTGTTGTTTATCACGGTCTCTTCTTATCTCTTGAGTCATTTTCATATGTACATGGCATATACTCCGGTATGTGACCATTACTTACACTTTGCACTTATAGGCACATTTTCTTGAACTTATGAACCTCTCCGCCTGATATTCCTTCTGTCGGACTAGGGGATTATGTTTCAAGACCTTCGTAAGACTCCGCGAGCCTGGGATTCCCACTAGGATGCCGAGCTGGTTGTACCATTAAATCCTATTGTCTAGAAAGCACTTTACCGGTGTTTTATGTGTTCTGGACCTTAATGGCCCTATGGTTGACCACCAGATTCTGTTAAGCGGCCATTCACTAGACTGCTAAATCTTTAGAATGTTTTCTTGCGTCGACACTTCTTTTTAATGCGTCGACTCTATTCATTAAACGGTCTATACTATGATCGCTTTCTGCATAAACGGTCCAGTAAGTGACCGCCAAGTTTCTGATTTAGTGTAACTCAAGGTTTGACCTTTGGGATTAATTTTCTTAAGTTCCTAGATGATCTTTGGATTGTCTGGAGTTCCAAACTATGATAAAAAGGTTAACATTAAGTTATGGAATTTAATTAATGTACCGTTATGCTATCGGATTGCCGCCGTAGCATAATGTCCTTTTAAATCATTCTTTGAAATCATATCCAATTTTATTACGTTCTATACCTTGGTTACTTGATCATGAAACATGTTGTTTGGAATTGAATTATTGGCGGACATTATTGTCATATCTTGTGGAAGTAGCTGGATTTATAACTTCAAGATGCAAGACCGGGCACGGATTGTGTCCAAGGGCTCCATGCTAGTCCTCATGGCAGATGGTCGGAAACGTGCTATAAACCATGGGGTACGATGATATTGGCGTCGCATTATGCTGGGAGTACTTTCTCTTATAAATGAGTGAAATCTACGAGGCTCTTTATGGAAATTACATGCTTGATAAATGTCAATCTAGTACATAGCCTTTACAAGGTTGTGTAAAGTACTTTCTACTTACATGCTCGTACATTCTTGTTCGTAAAAGGCCAAATTTACGTCTACATGATGATCTTGTTTGTTCATGGTCTATACTCGTTCACATCTACTTGCTCAGTTATTTCAATATTTTTGGTTATCTTGGTTTATATCGATTTTTTATCGCGTTCTTATTTTGCCTTAATTCTAGAGCTAAGACGTTAATCACTTAAATATTACCTTCATGTTGATATGAAAATACCTACTGGGTAAGTGTGCTCATACCTATTTTCTTGTCTATTTCAGGAAGTACTAGTGAATCGGATTCGGATTATGCTAGCAGCAGTTTCGAGAGTGAATGAAGGTTTTCAAGATGAGAGAAGCCTTAGATGATCAAAGTGTCTAGTCCAGTTATATTGTATTTTTTCTACTTTTCTTGAGCCTATGATGTAAGGATGGTTAAAGACAGGAATCTAATTTACTTTTACTAGTATGGAATAAAGTTGAAAATTTGAGAAAAATTACTTGTGCAATTACTTTTCTGTGATTGTCTTGCTCTCTGAATTCTTGCTCGCGAGAGGCTTATCATTCCGGCTGTTCACGTTCCGATATTCCTTTCGTTGTATTAAAAGCTCGGGGTGTGTCAGTTAGAGTGGTATCAGAGCCTTGGTCTAAGGATTTTACTTATTCCTAGGAAAAAGAAGTCATGTCAATTGATTAAGTCCAAGGTTAAGGACCCATGCCTATGAACCTAAGGAAAGAAATACTGACCCATGATAGAAATTGGGTAGAACCGGGGTTGAGATAGTTATTTAGAAATTTCCTATGAGATAAACCAACTAATTCCATTAGAATTAACAAATTTATTACTCCTCTCAGGTACCTTATTCTTGCAATGGCTCATCGTGTCGATTGGAATGGAATGCAACAAACCGTTGCAGGTCTCACACAGGCTTTGCAAACTATGGCCCAAGCTGGCGCGAGGGCAGGAGCTGGTGATCTACACCGTAATTTTTGTAGTTTGAATCCTTCGAGATTTAATGGTTCTTCCAATCCAGACGAAGCGGAGAACTGGATTGACGAGATGAATCATATCTTCGAGGTCATGCAATGTGCCGACCAAGAGAAGGTTCGCCTTGCTACATTCCAGCTTAACAAAGATGCACGTACATGGTGGAAGTCTGTACCTACACCACCTGCAGATGCACCACACACTTGGAAAGGATTTCTCACGCTCTTTTGAGCTAAATATTTCTCCGAGCATGTCAAGGAGAGGAAGGCGGCAGAGTTCACTTCATTGCGTCAAGGTATGATGACGGTGGCCGAGTACGAATTACAATTCTCTCGTCTGGCACCCTATGCTCAACATCTAGTGAGCACGGATCTCCTTAAAGCAAATCACTTTATGGATGGGCTGCGACCCATTTTCATCCAGCAACTTGGCTCCCAGAATATTCGGACCTATGCCGAAATGGTCCAACGAGCCCATCTATGTGAAAGAACCTTGGAAAAGGTCGAGAAACTTGAAGGTAAAGGGGAGGAGTCTAGCCGAAAGTCAGATCAGCAAGGAAGAAAAGGGGAAAAATTCAACATCACCTACAAGTCCCGGGATAACAACAAGAAGAGATCCCGAAGTGGTAATGGGAGCGGAAGACACAAAAACAAGAAGATAAAGGAAGAAGAGAAGGCTCTTACAACTGCTTGCTCATTCTACAAAAAAATTGGTCATTCGGTCGAAGAATGTTGGAAGCGCTTAGGTGCATGCCTAAGATGTGGAAGCCGGGAGCACCGCATGCCAGATTGCCCCCTTATGAAAGTTCAGTCTTTCAGCGGTGGACGAAAGTGACAGGCTCGTCTCGACGTTGTTCTAGATGACGAGGAAGCACCCAAGGATGATGGGCTTATTGAAGGTACTATACATATTTATTCCTATCCCGCATTCGTGTTATTTGATACTGGTGCTACTCATTCCTTCATATCAACTACTTTTGCAAAAACCTTGCCAGTTTCAGTGGTCCCTTTACCATCGGACCTAGCTATTACCACACCCTTAGGTCTTGGAACTAAGCTTACAACTTATTACCCCGATAGTGAGGTAATAGTAGAACGACATAATCTTCTGCTAATCTAGTATGTCTTGACATGAAAGGCTACGATGCCATATTAGGAGTTGATTGGATGGTAAACCACGATGCCTACATGAATTGCAGAAATAGGATAATCTCTTTTCAAAAACTAGGTCTTCCGCGATTTTCCTTCCTTGGTATCAAATACCAGAAACATCCTGCCATTATTTCATCCCTCCACGCCTGCAAAACCATTTCACGCGGATGTGAAGCTTTTCTTGCCTCCGTAACAGTTTTCGAGTCTAAGGAAATCCAGATAAATGAAATCTCCATAGTTCAGGAGTTTCCTGATATCTTTCCTTCAGAGTTACCCGATGTACCGCCCGAAAGAGAGGTTAACTTCACCAATGAACTCACACCCGGAGCAGCACCTGTGTCAATAGCTCCTTACAAGAAGTCCCCCACGGAATTGAAGGAACTAAAGAAGTAACTTCAGTAGCTGCTAGAAAAAGGCTTCATACGACCTAGCACATCCCCTTGGGGTGCGCCGGTCTTATTTGTCAAGAAGAAGGACGGTTCACTCAGATTATGCATTGACTATCGGCAATTGAATTAACTCACTATCAAAAACAAATATCCATTGCCGTGTATTGATGAGCAATTTGACCAACTTTCTGGCACGGAGTACTTCTCCAAGATCGATCTCAGGTCATGCTATCATCAACTGAGGATCAAGGATGAAGACATTCACAAGACTACTTTTCGAAGCCAGTATGGACATTATGAATTTGTAGTTATGCCGTTCGGTTTAACTAATGCACCTGCTGCATTCATGCAACTGATGAATAACATGTTTCGGCCTTATCTTGACCAATTTGTGGTCGTATTCATTGACGATATCCTCATCTATTCAAAGACAAAGGAGGAACGCGAGGAACATCTAAGGGTTGCCTTGCAAACCTTGCGGGAACACCAACTTTATGTGAAAGTAAACAAATGTGAATTTTGGCTTAAGGAGGTCTCTTTCCTTGGCCATATCATTTCTAAAGAAGGCATTGCAGTAGATCCTTCTAAGGTTGAAGCTGTTAAGAACTTGAGCCGACCGAACACGGTATCTGAGGTTCAGAGTTTTATTGACTTAGCTAGTTACTATAGGAGATTTATCAAAGATTTCTCCAAGATTGCAGCTCCTTTGACCAGACTCACTAGAAAGGAAAACCGTTTTGAGTGGACGAAGGAATGTGAAGAAAATTTCTTGGCTCTTAAGAAACATCTTACCACGGCACCTGTATTGGCATTGCCGGTTGAAGGTGGCAGATTTGAAGTATACACCAATGCATCTAGCATTGGTTTAGGGTGCGTGCTCATGCAAAATAACAAGGTCATTTACAACGCTTCAAGATAATTAAAGAAACATGAGGAAAATTATCTTGTTCATGACCTAGAGCTAGTTGTCGTGGTATTCGCTTTGAAGATTTGGCATCATTACCTTTATGGAGAGAAATTTATTGTATATTTAGATCACAAGAGCCTGAAATACCTCTTTTCTCAAAAGGAGTTGAATATGAGGCAAAGACGATGGTTGGAGTATCTCAAGGACTTTGATTTTACTATTCAATATAACCCTGGGAAGACAAATGTTGTTGCCGATGCGCTCAGCAGGAAACCAATTGGGAAGTTATCCAGTCTGAAAGGTATGTCCAATCATATTTCTAAATTTGCTCAGTTGAATTTAGATGTTCATCTGAAAATACAAGATTACTTTATAGCCAATATTAGAATACAACCAACATTGATTGAAGATCTAGTAAAGTTACAAGAAAATGATCCAGTATTGTTGGAGATTAAGGCAGATACGGAGCAACGACCGGATTTCTCTATTGCAAATGATGGAATAATATTGTTTCGATGCCATATTTGTATCCCGGATCATGTTGATACTAAGAAGATGGTCTTAGATGAAGCAGTTACAAGTATATCGTTCATCCTGGTGCTACCAAGATGTATCAAGATCTTAAAAGAAACTATTGGTGGCCCAATATGAAGAGAGAGATAGCAGACTACGTGTCACGTTGTCTTACTTGTCAGCAAATTAAGGCTGAACATCAAAAGGCTGTTGGAAAGTTACATCCCTTGAAAATTCCAGAATAGAAATGGGAGAGTATAGGGATGGATTTTATCATGGGACTGCCTAAATCAAGAGGTGGACATGATGGGATATGGGTAATCATAGATCGTTTAATAGAATCGGCTCATTTTCTACCTATTAAAAGCCGATGGTCTGTGGATATCCTAGCTACTTTATATGTAAATGAGATTATTAAATTACATGGTGTCCCTATCACCATTATTTCTGATCGAGATCCTTGATTTACTTCACAATTTTGGAAAGGGCTACAACATTCTCTAGGAACCTGATTGAATTTCAGCACTGCTTTTCATCCACAAACTGATGGCCAGATAGAAAGAACCAATCAAGTAGTAGAAGATATGCTCAGGACTTGTGCTCTCGATTTTGAAGGAAATTGGCACGACCACTTATCTTTAGTGGAATTTGCATACAACAATAGTTACCAAGCCAATATACAGATGGCACCATTCGAGGCACTGTATGGTAGAAGATGTTGCTCACCTATATGTTGGAATGAAGTAGGAGAAAGGTAATTTCTCAGACCAGATATTATAAGAGATACTACCGAGAAGATACAGCTTATTTGGGAGAGACTCCAGATGGCACAAGACAGGCAGAAATCATACACTGATAGCAGAAGGCGCGACCTGGAATTCCAAGTGGGAGATCATGTGTTTCTCAAGGTTTCTCTGGGTCGAGGTATTCGAAGATTTGGTATTAAAGGCAAGCTCACTCCAAGATTCACTGGCCCCTTTGAAATTCTTGAAAGGGTAGGTGAAGTTGCATATCGAATAGCTTTGCCCCCTCAACTAGCCAAAATTCATGATGTGTTTCACATATCAATGCTTAAAAAGTATGTCTCCGATCCATTTCATGTCAAAACTTATGACAACCTAGAGATTTAGAAGTATTTGACGTATGAGCAAAAGCCAATCAGAATACTTGAATGTGAAGTACGTCAACTTCGGACTAAGATTATTCCAATGGTCAAAGTCCAATGGATAAAATTTTGGCCACATGAAGCAACATGGGAAACTAAAGAAGCTATGCGCAAGAGATTTCCCGAGCTATTCAACTGTAAGTACACTCTCCGTAAATATAATTCCATATATTGAATTTGGGAACCAAATTGTAATGACCCGTGATCCAAATACCGGGAGAGGCTCGATATCCTGAATCCCGAACCGCCACCCACGAGCCCGAAGACTCGGAAGGGTTAAAAGGGATGGTGTGGAAATACACAAGAATTTAAAATAATTGCAGAACTACACATTTTGCAAGAATAAACAAGAAATTAATAATTAACATTAAGCAAATTACATGGTCCACAATGTAACAACAGTCTAAAAATATAACAGTAGTCCACAACTAGTACAGCGCAGAAAAGAAGGTACAACTACATGGGACATACCCCGGCCTGGCAACTGGCAACTAACCCTAGACACCTGAACCACGTGGAGCCTTGGAAGCGCTCCCCTGAAGCCTCATCTCACCTGAAACGTGGAAAACACGTAGGGAATGAGCCTCAAAACAAAAGGCTCAGTAGAGATCATCCGGTCCCCACCTCGTAAACCGTGAAACTGTGCGACAAGTAGCTACAAGCTATCACTAGCAAGACGTAGAACGAGAACTATAGAAATAAGTAAACGGAAGAGCTCTGCTACGTCTTGTACCGAACCCACGGCATATAAATCGAGACAACTTGTCAAAAACCCAAGAGTCGCTACCGAACAAAGAAAGGAGTACCGTCCATAAGAAGCACAGTCGGATGCGTCCCCGGATGGCTTACACCGGGCCGCAGTGTCTCCCTACTTGCCCCAGGCAGAAACTGAGACACACAAGTAACACTGACAAGGGTTTAGTCGAGGCCGTGCTCATCTGCACGCGTCTGAAGTCTCCGACCACGTGTGCACACACTAACTGACTGCGCTACGTCAGGCCCTATAGCTGGTTCGTCCTCCCGGCCCGGACTCGAGCCGCCATAGTAGGAGGCCCACGGTAACCAGCCTAAAATCGTCTCTCGGGTAGCCTCGCCAACACTCCGTGGTGGGACCACACGCGTGTCGGAAGGCTACGACTAGTGGAGGGTCACTGAAGGTGTAGACTCTCTAGTCAACGGAAAACAACGTCTAAACTGGACAAAGTACAAGGGCCGCTCCTCGTACCGACACCGACTCACGGTGACACAAGCCGAGAACACCACCACCCAGGATCCCATGGCACCCTAGCATGTGGCCCCCACATGATGTCTAGCATCAGTCGGACCACCGGTCAGCACGTAGATCGAGACCTACTCACCCAGAATTGGAATCGGGACAAAATGAACTCTGGTTGATCTGAACACTGCAAGCGGTCCACTCTGGATCGTTTCTGCTAAAAGGTCTACAGCTGGACTGCCCAAAGGATATAGGCGGTCCACTCTAGGCTGTGCCAAGAAGCTGAACGGTCCCCATGGGACCGCCCAGTCTTGGACCTACAACACGGTGAAACAGTCTCCATGGGACCGTTCAATGAAATAGCGGTCCATTCCTGGGCCGCCTAAAGGTGTAAACGGTCTCCCCAGGACCGCCTAACCTTGGGACTGAGGAAACTATAAATGGTCACCTAGTGGCCGTTTGGGCACAAGACGGTTCCACTGGGACAGCATGGAGGGTTAAGACGGTCTCCTTAGGACCATTTAATCCCAAAATGTCCCAACGGTCAAAAGCTAACGGTCAAAATGCCTCGATGACCACGCTGGCCCGCGAGTGAAAACGGTCGGCCATATGGCCGCTCCAGGGCTAAAACGGACTATCGCGCGACCGCTTACCCCACCGATGTTCCCAAGCTTGAAACGGTCCACCTGGGGACCGCCCGAACCCAAAAATGGTCCATCTAAGGCCGCTTAAGGCTAAAAACGGTCACTATTAAACCGCGTACACTCCGTGAAACTGAGAACGGGGAACATGGCAGAATTTCACCATTCCATGCCCCAATCACCCCCGGGTGATGGGGAAACAAAGGGGAAGCTTGTCCCCATGATTCTAGCCACTCAATGGTGCCCTCAAACCTCTGATTCACGTGGTAAAACACTAGATCGGGCACGCGATCCCCAAAACATGACTTTCCCTTCCCTGCACAAAATAGCCCTCTCTCGATCTCGCCTCGGCCTAGAAATCACAGGAAAGGTTAATGCCGAGCTAAGGATCGTCACCCTATGTAATACCCCGATTTTGAAAATCTAAAATTTAATTGAAATAAATAAATTTTTAATTGAAATGAATGAATTTCAGAATTTAATATTTAATTCCTTAGTAAATAGAACTAGTGAAATTTTGACTACGTTATAAAAATCTAGAAAAATGGTAAATTGGTTAAGGATGACTTATTTAACAACTTTGTCTTCTGTGGTCGACCTAACAAAAATCCGTAATTAGGTCTAATTAGTGGATTGAGCCCAAAATGCACACTTACCTAACCCTTACCTAACCTTAACTTAAAACGCGAAATTAGAGCTTAATACTCAACCAAATGACCCCAAATCGGTGGCAAATGAAAGGCCACGATCTAAGGATCATTTTCCCTCTGTTAATTGATCAAAACCCTAGCCCTAAAACGTGGTGTCGGCCGAGCTTTGACTAGGTCAAACATTTCGGTGCCGTTTTCAAACAATCAACTTGTTTCGACGAATTCTCCCAGCACCAAAGGCTCCAGAAGGTGTATGAGCTATAAAAATGAAGCTATGCAACCCTAGAATCCTTTGGTAGCAGCGGCGGTTGCAGTGGAGATCGATCTAGGGAGATCTTGGGAGTTTAGTGGTGACGTGTTGGCGTCCGTTCTCCCTCCTTTCTTCTTCCTTTCTTCTCTGATTGAGGTAGGTTCTCTCGGGCTCAAACCGCAAGTAATATATCAAAATGTTCACCATCTAGTCCTCTTTCTTTTGATATATAAAGCCCTAATTTTCATAGACCATGCTTAGAGAATTTCGTGTTTGATTAGAAGCATGCTAAAACCAGGTTTTCAAGTGTTCTTCCTAGATAGATTGTGATTTCGATTAATTTTCTGGTGAATTTAGTGATCCAAACCCTTGTATTATGACCCTAGTATGTCCATCAAGAGCCCAGGAGCATGGGGTTAAGATCTTAGTCCAATTAGACCCCAATTGGATGAGATTCAAAGGTTTACGGAAGTCACGTTCTCATCTGTGAACGCAGGGGTCGACCCATGGGGTCGACCAATGCTCAAGCAGATTCTGTCTGCCCGAGGGTCGACCCATACAGCGGGCATGTGTGGGTCGACCCATGGGGTCAACCCAAATGGTAGAATTGTGGGGGTCGACCCATGGGGTCGACCCACACACAGACAGACCCTTGGTTTTTCCAGGGGTCGACCCATTGGGTCGACCCATATGCTGGCAGACCCGGTTTACGTGTTTTCGACCCAAGGATCGATCCGGACCGTGAGGGGATCGACCCATTCAACCTAGTCCAATTGAAAACCATATTTTGAGGAACCAATGACCCATACATGCAACCCTATGATCTCAAATTAAGCCCGGTGTTCTTCAATCCAAAATTGAAGGACAATGGTCCCTGCACTCAATCAAAGTGTATGAACCACTCCAATTACCATCTCCACTTCAACACACACAATGGTTAATTAGAAACCCACATGATTAGTGGTTAATTATGTAACTAAATTTCTGTTAAATGCATGTTGTTCATTCCTACACGATCTTGTTCATTATCTTATCATCTTGATTCATCTTTTTGGCAAATACATTAAATGAAAAACATAATCCTTGATGATTTAACATGGAAATTAGGTTTATCATGAAATTTTAGTTGCTGGATAACAATTCTATTCCAGTAGAATGTTGACCAAATTACTGACTTCTAGTAAGTCATTAGCCCCTTTAAGTTGTGTTAACTTTGAACTTATCACCGGAAACTCCATCCAGCGAACTTACCATCATCTCGAGATTTCTTTATACCCTTGTTATGAACCTAATGAACCACCAAAACATCGATTTACGTGACCGAATCGCTTGTTTAAGTTTTGGATCGAATTGGGCTAAGAGAGGTATGTGCGGCCCGTAGTGGACCGTATATCCTCATAGGCGGCCCAATAGCGACCGCATATCCGTAATATGGCCCAGTATGGACCGTATATCTTGTTCATGGGTCTTAATATCTTTCGGACATGCGCGGCTCAATATTAACCGTATATACCCTTGAGCGGCCCTTGTCTGACCGTTTATATGACAGTTTTCCGAAAAGTGGTTATTTCATGAATTTCGAATCGTGTGAGCTAACCAAGCCAATGTAGGCTATGGTATTTTGTGAATTTACCTATTGTTAGATCTATTGATCATTAATTATAGTCCTTTGGGATAATTATTCCTCTCGGTTATGGAGCTTATTGTTTGGACTCTTAAAGAATCATTATTCTTATGTTCTTTACCTTGACTACATGAACCTGACCTTGGAACCCTTGGCCATTAAATATTGTGGATGTCTAGTCTCGTGGGATCTACGATCCAAAAAGAAATCAATGCCAAGGCAAACAAATGAAGGGCCCAGTCTGGTCCTGGGAGGAGCACCCGAAAAGTACTTGATCCTCGGGGAGGTGAATGATTAGGTGTGGCAATTGGCACCGGTACTATCTAGCGTGTTGGGTCTACGACATTCCACATTCCCGTGAAACTTATTATTATTCATGCTTAAAGTATGAAGTACTTGCTTGCTTGCTTACTTGACATGACTTGAAATTGACTGCAAATGGCCATTTACTAGAAAATCTTGTTAATCTTGCTTGATATCTCGACATGCAATTATTTCTACCATTCAATTATCATTACTCTGTCTATCTTAGTGATTATTTAGTTCTTCTTATTTTTTCGCGTTAATCATGCATATTCATTAATTGGTTAATCACCTAAACTATGCCTGATGGTAGAGTATAATTTCTACTGAGCTTCTTGCTCACCCCTACTTCTAATCCTTTTTAGGTAACGCAGTTAACGGTACGTTACAAATGGGAATCGGATCAGTGTGATCGAGTGAACCTAGAACCTAGAGATTGGAGTCTGTCCTTTTTATCTTCTTGAGTCTAGCTAGTGTCGTGAGTCTGGTTATTTCTTTTTGTTCTTTCTTCCCTTAATTTGAATCTAATATTGTTAAGTGACCTTTTTAATATTAATAAGAGCTCATATTTTTCAATATGTGTGTATGGCCTCCTCGTGTTTAATTGTGGTTATTTATCTTCCGCTCTTGTTATCATGACTGTTATCTGTCACGTTCCGAGCATCGCTTCCCGCTGCTATCGGTTCGGGGCGTGGCAAAGGTGGTATCAGAGCCTCCTTGCCTGAGTCCTTGGATTTTGTCCAAGAGTATAGGTTACCCTAAGTCTTAAGACCCGTGTCATCCCTTGTCACCTGGTGAGATTGGGTAATATCTTGGGTTAAGTAATAAAATATATGCAAGATTACGTTGTGTTACGCGTAAGGGTAATGAAAAAGTTAACCATATAACTATCTTGCTGGTCTCTAAGCCATTCTTAAAATGAAAGCGAGTGGGTCCATGAGTAAACTAAGATTCGGTTCCGCTAGAGGCTGGCAAGTCCATCGTAAGGAAACCCGAAGTAATAAGAGGAAGAAGAGCAATATTACGCAAATGAAATGTTTATACTGTTACAAACTTGGTCATCTCGTAAAGGAGTGCTGGCGAAGGAGCGGAGCGTGTCTGCGTTGTGAAAATCAGGATCATACAATGGCTAACTGTCCTAAGTTACTTCCACAAGTAAAACTACAAGAAGAATCGGAACCAACTTCTATCGAATGAAGAATTATATATGGTATCGTTCTCTTTTATCCCTAGCTATAGCTAATTTCTTTCAGCATTAATTGTATAATTATCATGTTATTTTGATAAATAAGATCATCTTAGTTTAAACATTCACATAATTGGTAATACCCGATGAATTTGGGGACCAAATTCCTTAAAGTGGGGGAAGGTGTAATACCCCGGTTTTAAAAATCTGAAATTTAATTGAAATAAATAAATTTTTAATTGAAATGAATGAATTTCGGAATTTAATATTTAATTCCTTAGTAAATAGAACTAGTGAAATTTTGAGTACCTTATAAAAATCTAGAAAAATGGTAAATTGGTTAAGGATGAATTATTTAACAACTTTGTCTTCTGTGGTCGACCCAGCAAAAATCCGTAATTAGGTCTAATTAGTGGATTAAGCCCAAAATACACACTTACCTAACCCTTACCTAACCTTAACTTAAAACGCGAAATTAGAGCTTAATACTCAACCAAATGACCCTAAATCGGTGGCAAATGAAAGGCCACGATCTAAGGATCATTTCCTCTCTATTAATTGATCGAAACCCCAGCCCTAAAACGTGGTGTCGGCCGAGCTTTGGCTAGGTCAAACATTTCGGCGCCGTTTTCAAACAATCAACTTGTTTCGACGAATTCTCCCAGCACCGAAGGCTCCAGAAGGTGTATGAGCTATAAAAATGAAGCTATGCAACCCTAGAATCCTTTGGTAGCAGCGGCGGTTGCAGTGGAGATCGATCTAGGGAGATCTCGGGAGTTTAGTGGTGACGTGTTGGCGTCCGTTCTTGCTCCTTTCTTCTTCCTTTCTTCTCTGATTGAGGTAGGTTCTCTCGGGCTCAAACCGCAAGTAATATATCAAAATGTTCAGCATCAAGTCCTCTTTCTTTTGATATGTAAAGCCCCAATTTTCATAGACCATGCTTAGAGAATTTCGTGTTTGATTAGAAGCATGCTAAAACCAGGTTTTCAAGTGTTCTTCCTAGATAGATTGTGATTTCGATTAATTTTCCGGTGAATTTAGTGTTCCAAACCCTTGTATTATGACCCTAGTATGTCCATCAAGAACCCAGGAGCATGGGGTTAAGATCTTAGTCTAATTAGACCCCAATTGGGTGAGGTTCAATGGTTTACGGAAGTCACGTTTCTTGTGTCCCTGTGATTTTGATGATAGCAAACACTATAAGCCATTTGAATGCATACAATTCTGTTTGTCGTGCAGATGAATGTTTCATTGAAAATCTTATCTAAATTATTGCTGCATTTAAATATGGCTGTGTGGTGTGTGCTTTGGTGCATTTCATTATTGCTGATGCATTTCATAATTGATTGTTATCTGGATTGTTTGATGTTAGTCTGTACAATGGGTGTTGCTGCCATACCCTTTCAGCGTAGTCTATACATCATTCATCAGTCATCAAGTCTGCACATTCAAGTTTGCATGTCCATACACTACACTGTAGATGCTCGAAGGGAAGTCTATACATCGCATGGCACAGCATGCGTCCAAGTCTGAACATTACATTCGCCAAGTCTGTACAGCCCATGCTCAAAGCTAAGTCTATACATTGGCATTTGAACACACAAAGTCTGAACAGCTTGCATTGTCCTGTAGCTTGCATCGTTTCACAAGTCTATACAACAGTTAGCATTGCATCTTGTTCATGAAGTCTATACATTGGCATGCAGCGTCTCATGAAGTATGTACATCCTCTTCAAGCATTTCAAAGTCTATACATCGCTTGGAGTTCTTTCAAGTCTATACATTGCTGAGCGTCTCACTGACTGTCTCATGCAAGTATATACATTGGCATATGCATTCACTGTAAAGTCTATACATTCATAGCGTCCAGTGTCTAGAGTTTCATAAAGTATGTACATTGGAAGTATGTACAACGGACTGTACATGCATCAATCTTCAAAGTCCATACAATGGACTGTTACACGCATCATTGAAGTCTATACACTAGTCCGTCTCTCCAGTCTGCACAGCCTTCTGATTGGACTTAATGTCTATACATCCTGCATCGTCTCATGCAGCATCTCAAGCCAAGTTCATACATAGTCCATCAGCATTTAGAAGTCTGTACATCGGTCCGTCTTGTTCAGCGTCTTAGTGCATTCAAAGTCTGTACAGCGTCCGTCTCAGCCAGCGTCTCATGCTGCGTCATAGGCAAGTCTATACATTGCTCTGTTGCACGAAGCAAAGTCTGTACATCCGATTGTCTCACTCGAAGTCTGTACAGCCCATGGTCTAGAGATCAAGTCTGTACATCGCCTTCAAGGCAGCAAGTCTATACACTGGGGTCGCCAGCTGAAGGAACAGCATGTCTGTACGTTGGGTGTTCATCGTCTGCTGCATGCCATTTCAAGTCTGTTCATCGATGTGTTGCTTTGATGCCGTTGCATAGTCTATACATTGATGAGCTTTACGCACACATCTTCGGTGTCTATACATTGCTTGTGTAACTCAAGCCTCTACATCAAAGTCTATACATCCGATAGGCTTGTTAATGCATCTGTCTGCAAGTCTGTACACTGAGGATGCTTGAAGGCTTTAAAGTATATACATTCTACACACTTCTCACTTACTGTTTCTATGTATATACATTGTGTTGCATTGCTTGAATTTCGTAAAGTCTATACACTGCATGCCTCACTCTAAGTCTATACACTCGTGAGTGTCTCATCAAGTCCATACACTGGCTTTGAGCTGAAGTCTATACAGTGCCTCAGGCTGAGCAAGTCCATACACTGGCTGCTGTTCTTCAGAGTCTGTACATCGTAGTGAGTTGAAGGTTGCCAAGTCTGTACAGCCAAAGCCTGTTCAAGCTTTCACACAAAGTCTGTACAGCCACATCTCAAAAGCCAAGTCTATACACTCCTCACCTTTCCCTACGTTTGGCCAAGTCCATACACTCATACCTTTCCCTACGTTTTCTGGCCAAGTCTACACATCGTTTGCCTAGCGTTTGCTTCTGAGTCTATACACTCAGGTTGTTGAAGGGTTTTCAAGTATGTACACTGCATGCTCACTCAACTAAGTCTATACACTCGATTGTTAACCTTCAACTCTATACACTCGGTCTCAAAGCTTCAAGTCTAAACACTTGATATCAGGCCTCAAGTCTATACACTCGTTTGTTAACTCTCAAGTCTATACACTCGTCTGTTAACCTTCAAGTCTATACACTCAAGCTGCATCATGTCTGTACACACTTTGTTAAATAGCCTGAACCAAGTCTATAGATTATCTGATACCTTCTTATGTCTATGTGACAGGTACTATTCGAGAAGCAAATAAGTGGCACGTGATCCGAGGTTGGCACCTGGCACGTGATCCGATGATAATGCCCTAAATGCTACAGCTATAAATACCAGGCCGCCTCCATCTGGAGAAAATAGTGTGAGTGAAGAAAAGAGAAAAAGAGATCGAGATCAGAAAGAAAGAAAGTGATCGATATAGAAGAAGAGAGTTGCAGAGAGGCAATGAGCAGAAGCAGAAGAAGAAGAAGAAGAAAGAAGAAGTGAAAGGAAAAGCCAGAGAGAGCCTGCGAAAGAAAAGAAAAAGAAGAAGTGAGAAGAAGAGAAAGCGAGAGTGATAGAAGCTTCAACTGAAGATCAGTTCCTGCTGGACCGTGCATCAAATCCAGGCCAGCCAGCTCCTGCGAGAGCCACAGTCTGATTCCACTTTTTCCAACTTTCTGTTGCTGCGTTTTTTGTTTTTCTTTTCAACTATTCACTAGTTGTTCTTCTGATTCTCTTGTGTGAGGTCGGGTTCCCTCCGGTGTGGAGGAAGAGAGACTTGCGTCTCTGGTTGCCTTTGACTGGGAGTCATCGGTTGTTTCCCTCCGATTTGGAGGAAGGGAGGCAAGGTCCTCCGGTTCTGGGCTTGTAGGTTTCGAGTCCAGGGGTCCCTCCGGTTGGGAGGAAGAGAGGTCCGAGACCTCTAGTTTGCAGGTGACTTGGTGTCACTTGTGCTTCCCTCTGGGTTTCAGAGGAAGAGAGACTTGGGTCTCTAGGTTCCCCTCCTGTTTGGAGGAAGGGAGGATTGGTCCTCAGGTTCTAGTCTTGTGGGTTGCAAGACTAGGTTTTCTCTCTGGTTTGGAGGAAGAGAGACTGTGCGTCTCTGGTTTCCAAGTGGCTGGGAGTCACTTGGGCTGTCCCTCCGGTTGGGAGGAAGAGGGGAGGTTGTTCCCCTGGCCAAGCTGTTTGGCAGCCTTTGTTGCAGACTGAGTCTGTTGTGCTAGTGTTACTAGTGGAAGCCTCACTCCGGTTGGGAGTGAGGGGTGGACGTAGGTCTTTGGACCGAACCACCTAAAAGCCTGGTGTTCTTTTGTGGTTTGTTTGCCTTATGTGTTCATTTCTCTGCTGCGCTCACTAGATGTATGTTTAGGATCGAGTGTGAGTTTATTCAATTGGACTGCTTTGCAATAGCTTCCTAAGTTTTCTTAGTTTATATCTGCATCCGCTTTTAATTCCGCACATCTAAGCGGTAGAACTTAAATTGGGTAAAATTCTTTGAAAGATCCATTCACCCCCCCTCTGGATCTATGTTTATCTATCGCACCTAGCTAACAATTGGTATCAGAGCAAGTTCTCTGATTGATCAGATCCAACGATCTGCAGAGGATCCTGTTGTCCCTTGGTGCATTTCTGATTTTACTCTTTGCTGCATTAATTTACTTACCGATTTATTCAATGGGTTCTCCACCGGTTTTTAATGGCTCTAACTTTAACTCATGGGTTAGCAGTCTACATAACTATGTGAATTTGATGAATCCGGATCTGTGGAAGTTAATCTCACATGGTCCTCACAGACTGCCAAAGAAAAGTCCAAATGGACTAAAAGTCATAGATCGAGAAATGAAGAAAATCAGAAAGTTTTGAATCTAATGAAAGAAGCTACTGACAAGGCTCTACATTCTTGTTTTTATGACTGCAGGTCCGCTAAGGACATTCTGGAAAAGCTGAAGCTAACTCAGAGGAGAGATGAGGACAGTTGCCTGATGGCTGACAAGGGCAACCATGGCAGTGATCAAGATGAATCCGAAGAACAGGATGATGAGGAGGTAAACCCTTTCGAGAATTTTTCTTTAGATGACTGGGAAGATGCCTATGTCAATCTGACAAGATCCTATAAAAAACTAGGGAAGAAGTATAAAGGTCTGAAAAAGGAGCTAAAGAATCATGAGAATGCTAAATCTCGAGGTGAAAACCCTGAAATTCTAAAAACTGAAAATGAAATTTTTAGAAGACAACTACAAGATTTCGATTCTATTACTACAGATCCAGATCATTTGAAATCTGAAAAACAAACCCTTGTGAAACAAATTGGTTTACACAAAAAGGAGAATCAGGAGCTTGTTTGTGAAATTTCTGAACTAAAGGAGAGGCTTAGTTTAATTGATGATCAGGTTCATCACTATAATGCAGTTCAGAATGAAAAATTGGTGAGAGAATTAGAGTGTGTCAACTCTGAACTTGAAAAAATGAAATCTGAAAATGCTTTCAATGCTTGTGCAGCTTTAAGAGACTTGATAAATGAATTTGATTCTGATGATAAACATCAAAAGGATTTAATCAAATCTCTGAAAGAAGAAAACAAATCATTGCTAGAAAAGAAAACTGAAGTTGAAGATATGAAATCTGAAAATGAAAGACTCAAAAACCAGTCCAAGGAATTTGAACATAAATTGATGAGTCTTGAAAAAGAAAACAGATTGATTTCTGAAAAAATGGAGGCTGATAGAATAATGAATCTAGAGCTTCAGAAAAATCTCAACAAACCTCAATCTGAGAAACAACAGGAAAACTTTTATGAATGTCAGTCTTCCTTAGATGATTGGATGTTTGATGATGATCTCCTAGAGAAAAATAGGAAATTGAAACAGGAAATCAACAAGCTAAATCATCTAAACACCCAACTGTCAGATAGGCTATTGATAATTGAAAAAGACAAGGGTGTGAGCATAGATAATTCTGATAGGTTGATGAATGCTGAACAATAAATTGAGAGTCTAAAAACCATCAACTTAATGATAAATGGAAATGTCAGTTGCAGTGAACAGAAAATAGCTGGATATGAGCTTACTATCACATCCTTTCAACAAGAAGTTGATGATCTTTACAAGTCCCTATCTGAAGCTGACAAGGAAATAGAATTAAAACAGGAAGTAGAAAGACTCAAAAGTCTGAATGATGCCTTGCATCAACAAGTAATTTCCTGTGAAACAGATTTGTCCAAATATGAAGCTAAAATTGCTGGTTTGAATTCTGAGATTAAAGATTTGAAAATTTTTCTATCAAAATTTGTCAAGGGAAAGGACAATCTGAATAAGCTTCTGGGAAAGAGTGATAACTCTCAGAGAGAAGGGCTAGGTTACATTTCAACAAACAAAAGGATCAATAGCAATAAAACTTCAACTGTGTTTGTAAAAGCTTCTGATCAAAACACAACTGCTGGTCCTTCTGTTTTTTAATTCACTGCACAAAAGTCCACTGTGAAACCCAAAACTGTGGAACAAACTCCAAAACAGAAAAAGGGTGAAAATTCATAGAAAAAGGAAAAGGACACTCCTGTTGTTATAAAGAAGACTGCACACAATTCACATGATCTCTCACACACTCACATTAAAAAGGGTTCATGTTATTATTGTGGGAAGCATGGTCATCTCATGAGTGAATATTTTATCATGAAAAAAGACAATAAACAGCATGCCAAGTCCCCCATTCATGTTCATGGTCCATATGGGTCTAAACACAATTCTAGTCAGCACATTGTGTGCTTCAACTGCAATAAGCCTGGGCACAAGGCTGCTGAGTGCTGGTTTAGATCCGCTTGGGGTAAAAATGGTTTTCATAGAAGAAATTCTTTTGCATGCTCCCACTGTGGGAAAAATGGGCATACAGTCAAGGACTGTTGGTATGTTCAAAAGAACTATGTTAATCCCCATTTTGTCAAATTCCCTACAAAATCATTTGTGAAAATTTCATGCTATAACTGTGGGAAGCCAGGCCATAAATCTGCTGAATGTTGGATGGTTAAGAACAAGCATCAAACTGCTCATGCATATAACAGAAAATCTTATGAACATGTTTATAAACATCACCCTGCTGTTAATATGCATCATAAGAACCAAAAACCAGCCATTTCATGTAGATACTGTGGAAAATTTGGACATTCCATGGATGACTGTTCACTGATGAAATTTGATGATAATGTTGCTATGAAAATGTTTAGAATACCTGCTAGAGGTAAGGCAGGACCCAAAGCTGCTTGGGTCCCTGCAGATCAAAATGATCAATATTTTGCAGGAGTGCCTTGGACTGAAGAATAAAAAGGGGGAAATAAACCAAAGCACCCAAGTTGATAAAACCTCATTCAGGTAAATTTCTCAAATCTGTTCAAATGAAATTTATGGTTGAGCTGATAAGTCATAGTTTCATGCATACATGCTTTTTATTTGATTTGACTCTTGCATTGAGCTTTGTAGGCTTTCTTGCTTGTACTGTGAGCTGTGTGCATATATGTTAATTGCATATCATGCACTTTGAAAGGGGGAGTTTGATTGATGCTTGCATAATCATGATAATCTCATTTGCTGCATGCATACATGTAGTTAGTTGCAATTGCATTTCCTTACATTAAAAAAATGATTCATTGCATCTAGATAGGGGGAGCATTCCTGATTCATCTCTTTACCTCTTGAACTCCTTCTGTCTAGTAATCTGATCCATTCTTGGCAAATGTGTGGTTCACTTGAATTCTCTGTTGTCTACACTGATGTAGCTCCATTAGTTCTGTCTACTATGAATTCAATTGATAACTTGTTACTATCATACACATTTCTTCATATCTTGTCAAGACTGGCCCAAGCTAATCTGACTGAATTCTAGTCTTTAAGGCTTGCTTCTGAATTGCTCTATTCTCTCAACTATTGGTATCTGAATTGCTCTCTGCTAATTTCTCTTGACAATGACATTGATTCAGCCGAATGAGGAAAGATTTAA
This sequence comes from Amorphophallus konjac, assembly GCA_022559845.1. Lineage (NCBI taxonomy): Eukaryota > Viridiplantae > Streptophyta > Magnoliopsida > Alismatales > Araceae > Amorphophallus > Amorphophallus konjac. The sequence goes on along the minus strand of CM040129.1, from coordinate 60,862,099 downwards.
TCAGTGCACCCTAGGCATAAATCAGACATTCTGAAAAGAAGAATCTTCTATTATACTAGCTTAAGAATATTTTGATAAATCAAATTGATTTAAGCCTAATGTATTTTCTAAGTTTTGATGTAAAAGACTTGAAAATATCTGAATCATCATGCTTAATAAGTCTTAACCAATTGCCTCATGAATTTCATGCAAAACTTTCTGAAATCTGAAAATTTAAAAGACATGGCTTTCTTTGGTTAAGATACATGTAGAAAGTATTTTTCTTAATCATTTCAAGTGTACTGAGCTTTGTTTGAAGAATCTGAAAACAGTTAAAATTTAAAGCTAGAGCAATGACTGTGGTCACAGAGAAACTGGATTTTCTATCAATGAAATAGAGTAAGTCCATGTCATGAAGTGCCATAGTTACCTCTTTTCAATATGTTTGAAAGTCTAGCAGAGCAATGGCATGGATGTGTTGAGTAACTGGGGATTCTGACCTCTGATCAATGTGTCTCCTCATGTAAAAAGATACTCCACTGCTAACTCTGTTCTCCTTGAGAGGCAATGCGGTTGTCACATTGAGTAACTGGGTCACTTCACCTAAGACGTGTTGTGCCTTATGTAAAAAGGTGTTGACTGAACTAAAATTGCTCAGGAAAAATAAGTGCTGCTCAATTGGTATCAGAAAATTCTGAAAATCTAAAGACAAGCTCAATCTCATTTATTTCTGTTTAATCTCAATATGATCTTGTGTATTTTCCATAGGATTTACTGAATTTAAATGAGTAAGATGGAAGGAGGTTAAACATGAATATCAAATGAGTTGTTGGTTCACCTTTATTAAAAGGTGTTTCAGATATGAGTATTGAATTTTCTTGATAAACTTTGAATACATCTCTCTTAAATCATGATGGTCAGTTTAAACTCATTCATAATCTATTATAATTGAAGAATCTGAAATTCGTTTACAAAGATTTATGAATTTGATGTGCTAATGAAAATCTGTCTTCCTCATTTATTCACTATGATTACAGTCTGTGTTATGTTGATAGATGCTCATCACTTCACTATATCAATTGGCTTCACTCCATCATCTAATCAGGGGTAGCTTTCCTGTCTTGCTGAGTGTATTTCTTAAAGGGGGAAATCTAGTCAGCATTCTTGAGTGTCCCTATGTTTTGATATTCTCCTTTCATCTCAATTAGTTTCAACCTTCAAAACGTTTCTGATCATAGTGCCCTCTATCAATGTGTTTTGATTGACATTGGTTCTCTTTTATGTGACGCACAACTCTCAGAATTTTTTTTGTGGATAACCAGAGTTCATCCTTGTAGATTTCTCTGGCATCATGGATCATAAGGGCAGAATTCTCTGGTCTGGTTGATACACTATATGCATAAGAGGATAATGTGCTAGATTGTCTGATCACTTTGTTTGTCTGCAATAGCTCTATAACTTCTGCCATGTCAAAGGGGGAGTGTTTGTTGCATATGCACGACTGCATAAGTTGTTTGACTAAGGGGGAGAATTGATTTAAATGATTCTGATATTGTATTGCCCTTATCTACTGAACTATTTTAAGTGTCTCATATGACATCACTGGATTATCAAAGTATTTTTTTTTGATGAAGTCAAAGGGGGAGAATACTTTGATGAGTCTCTAGTCTGAATATTCCATCTATTTCATTCATAAGACTCATAGTATTGTCATCATCAAAAGGGGGGAGATTGTTGTGTCCCTGTGATTTTGATGATAGCAAACACTATAAGTCATTTGAATGCATACAATTCTGTTTGTCGTGCAGATGAATGTTTCATTGAAAATCTTATCTAAATTATTGCTGCATTTAAATATGGCTGTGTGGTGTGTGCTTTGGTGCATTTCATTATTGCTGATGCATTTCATAATTGATTATTATCTGGATTGTTTGATGTTAGTCTGTACAATGGGTGTTGCTGCCATACCCTTTCAGCATAGTCTATACATCATTCATCAGTCATCAAGTCTGCACATTCAAGTTTGCATGTCCATACACTACACTATAGATGCTCAAAGGGAAGTCTATACATCGCATGGCACAGCATGCGTCCAACTCTGAACATTGCATTCGCCAAGTCTGTACAGCCCATGCTCAAAGCTAAGTCTGTACATTGGCATTTGAACACACAAAGTCTGAACAGCTTGCATTGTCCTGTAGCTTGCATCGTTTCACAAGTCTATACAACAGTTAGCATTGCATCTTGTTCATGAAGTCTATACATTGGCATGCAGCGTCTCATGAAGTATGTACATCCTCTTCAAGCATTTCGAAGTCTATACATCGCTTGGAGTTCTTTCAAGTCTATACATTGCTGAGCGTCTCACTGACTGTCTCATGCAAGTATATACATTGGCATATGCATTCACTGTAAAGTCTATACATTCATAGCGTCCAGTGTCCAGAGTTTCATAAAGTATGTACATTGGAAGTATGTACAACAGACTGTACATGCATCAATCTTCAAAGTCCATACATTGGACTGTTACACGCATCATTGAAGTCTATACACTAGTCCGTCTCTCCAGTCTGCACAGCCTTCTGATTGGACTTAATGTCTATACAGCCTGCATCGTCTCATGCAGCATCTCAAGCCAAGTCCATACATAGTCCATCAGCATTTAGAAGTCTGTACATCGGTCCGTCTTGTTCAGCGTCTTAGTGCATTCAAAGTCTGTACAGCGTCCGTCTCAGCCAGCGTCTCATGCTGCGTCTTAGGCAAGTCTATACATTGCTCTGTTGCACGAAGCAAAGTCTGTACATCCGATTGTCTCACTCGAAGTCTGTACAGCCCATGGTCTAGAGATCAAGTCTGTACATCGCCTTCAAGGCAGTAAGTCTATACACTGGGGTCGTCAGCTGAAGGAACAACATGTCTGTACGTTGGGTGTTCATCGTCTGTTGCATGCCATTTCAAGTCTGTTCATCGATGTGTTGCTTTGATGCCGTTGCATAGTCTATACATTGATGAGCTTTACGCACACATCTTCAGTGTCTATACTTTGCTTGTGTAACTCAAGCCTCTACATCAAAGTCTATACATCCGATAGGCTTGTTAATGCATCTATCTGCAAGTCTGTACACCGAGGACGCTTGAAGGTTTAAAGTATATACATTCTACACACTTCTCACTTACTGTTTCTAAGTATATACATTGTGTTGCATTGCTTGAATTTCGTAAAGTCTATACACTGCATGCCTCACTCTAAGTCTATACACTCGTGAGTGTCTCATCAAGTCCATACACTGGCTTTGAGCTGAAGTCTATATAGTGCCTCAGGCTGAGCAAGTCCATACACTGGCTGCTGTTCTTCAGAGTCTGTACATCACAGTGAGTTGAAGGTTGCCAAGTCTGTACAGCCAAAGCCTGTTCAAGCTTTCACACAAAGTCTGTACAGCCACATCTCAAAAGCCAAGTCTATACACTCCTCACCTTTCCCTACGTTTGGCCAAGTCCATACACTCATACCTTTCCCTACGTTTTCTGGCCAAGTCTACACATCGTTTGCCTAGCGTTTGCTTCTGAGTCTATACACTCAGGTTGTTGAAGGGTTTTCAAGTATGTACACTGTATGCTCACTCAACTAAGTCTATACACTCGATTGTTAACCTTCAACTCTATACACTCGGTCTCAAAGCTTCAAGTCTAAACACTTGATATCAGGCCTCAAGTCTATACACTCGTTTGTTAACTCTCAAGTCTATACACTCGTCTGTTAACCTTCAAGTCTATACACTCAAGCTGCATCATGGCTGTACACACTCTGTTAAACAGCCTGAACCAAGTCTATACATTATCTGATACCTTCTTATGTCTGTGTGACAGGTACTGTTCGAGAAGCAAATAAGTGGCACGTGGTCCGAGGTTGGCACCTGGCACGTGATCCGATGATAACGCCCTAAATGCTACAGCTATAAATACCAGGCCGCCTCCATCTGGAGAAAATAGTGTGAGTGAAGAAAAGAGAAAAAGAGATCGAGATCAGAAAGAAAGAAAGTGATCGATATAGAAGAAGAGAGTTGCAGAGAGGCAGTGAGCAGAAGCAGAAGAAGAAGAAGAAGAAAGAAGAAGTGAAAGGAAAAGCCAGAGAGAGCCTGCGAAAGAAAAGAAAAAGAAGAAGTGAGAAGAAGAGAAAGCGAGAATGATAGAAGCTTCAACTGAAGATCAGTTCCTGCTGGACCGTGGATCAAATCCAGGCCAGACAGCTCCTGCGAGAGCCACAGTCTGATTCCACTTTTTCCAACTTTCTGTTGCTGCGTTTTTTGTTTTTCTTTTCAACTATTCACTAGTTGTTCTTCCGATTCTCTTGTGTGAGGTCGGGTTCCCTCCGGTGTGGAGGAAGAGAGACTTGCGTCTTTGGTTGCCTTTGACTGGGATTCATCGGTTGTTTCCCTCCGGTTTGGAGGAAGGGAGGATGGGTCCTCCGGTTCTGGGCTTGTAGGTTTCGAGTCCAGGGGTCCCTCCGGTTGGGAGGAAGAGAGGTCCGAGACCTCTAGTTTGCAGGTGACTTGGTGTCACTTGTGCTTCCCTCTGGGTTTCAGAGGAAGAGAGACTTGGGTCTCTAGGTTCCCCTCCGGTTTGGAGGAAGGGAGGATTGGTCCTCCGGTTCTAGTCTTGTGGGTTGCAAGACTAGGTCTTCCCTCCGGTTTGGAGGAAGAGAGACTGTGCGTCTCTGGTTTCCAAGTGGCTGGGAGTCACTTGGGGTGTCCCTCCGGTTGGGAAGAAGAGGGGAGGTTGTTCCCCTGGTGCAGACTGAGTCTGCTGTGCTAGTGTTACTAGTGGAAGCCTCACTCCGGTTGGGAGTGAGGGGTGGACGTAGGTCTTTGGACCGAACCACCTAAAAAGCCTGGTGTTCTTTTGTGGTTTGTTTGCCTTATGTGTTCATTTCTCTGCTGCGCTCACTAGATGTATGTTTAGGATCGAGTGTGAGTTTATTCAATTGGACTGCTTTGCAATAGCTTCCTAAGTTTTCTCAGTTTATATCTGCATCCGCTTTTAATTCCGCACATCTAAGCGGTAGAACTTAAATTGTGTAAATTTCTTTGAAAGATCCATTCACCCCCCCTCTGGATCTATGTTTATCTATCGCACCTCGCTAACAACGTTTGCATCTGTGAACGTAGGGGTCGACCCCGACCCATGGGGTCAACCCATGCTCAAGCAGATTATGTCTGCCCGAGGGTCGACCCATGGGGTCGACCCATTCAACAGACATAAGTCTGTTTGTGCAGGGGTCGACCCACACATAGACAGACCCCTGGTTTTTCCAGGGGTCGACCCATTGGGTCGACCCATATGCTGGCAGACCCGATTTACGTGTTTTTGACCCAAGGATCGATCCAGACTGTGAGGGGATCGACCCATTCAACCTAGTCCAATTGAAAACCATATTTTGAGGAACCAATGACCCATACATGCAACCCTATGATCTTAAATTAAGCCCGATGTTCCTCAATCCAAAATTGAAGGAGAATGGTCCCTACACTCAATCAAAGTGTATGAACCACTCCGATTACCATCTCCACTTCAACGCACACAATGGTTAATTAGAAACCCACATGATTAGTGGTTAATTGTGTAACTAAATTTCTGTTAAATGCATGTTGTTCATTCCTACACGATCTTGTTCATTATCTTATCATCTTGATTCATCTTTTTGGCAAATACATTAAATGAAAAACTTATTCCTTGATGATTCAACATGGAAATTAGGTTTATCATGAACTTTTAGTTGCTGGATAACAATTTTATTCCAGTAGAACGTTGACCAAATTACGGACTTCTAGTAAGTCATTAGCCCCTTTAAGTTGCGTTAACTTTGAACTTATCACCGAAAACTCCATCCAGCGAACTTACCATCATCTCGAGATTTCTTTATACCCTTGTTATGAACCGAATGAACCACCAGAACATCGATTTACGTGATCGAATCACTGGTTTATGTTTTGGATCGAACTGGGCTAAGAGAGGTATGCGTTGCCCGTAGTGGACCGTATATCCTCATAGGCGGCCCAATAGCGACCGCATATTCGTAATATGGCCCAGTATGGACCGTATATCTTGTTCATGGGTCTTAATGTCTTCCGGACATGCGCGGCTCAATATGAACTGTATATACCCTTGAGCGGCCCTTGTCTGACCGTTTATATGACAGTTTTCCGAAAAGTGGTTATTTCATGAATTTCGAATCGTGTGAGCTAACCAAGCCAATGTAGGCTATGGTATTTTGTGAATTTACCTATTGTTAGATCTATTGATCATTAATTATAGTCCTTTGGGACAATTATTCCTCTCGGTTATGGAGCTTATTGTTTGGACTCTTAAAGAATCATTATTCTTATGTTCTTTACCTTGACTACATGAACTTGACCTTGGAACCCTTGGCCATTAAATATTGTGGATGTCTAGTCTCGTGGGATCTACGATCCAAAAAGAAATCAATGCCAAGGCAAACAAATGAAGGGCCCAGTCTGGTCTTGGGAGGAGCACCCGAAAAGTACTTGATCCTCGGGGAGGTGAATGATTAGGTGTGGCATTTGGCACCGGTACTATCTAGCGTGTTGGGTCTACGAAATTCCACATTCCCATGAAACTTATTATTATTCATGCTTAAAGTATGAAGTACTTGCTTGCTTGCTTACTTGACATGACTTGAAATTGACTGCAAATGGCCATTTACTAGAAAATCTTGTTAATCTTGCTTGATATCTCGACATGCAATTATTTCTTCCATTCAATTATAATTACTCTGTCTATCTTAGTGATTATTTAGTTCTGCTTATTTTATCGCGTTAATCATGCATATTCATTAATTGGTTAATCACCTAAACTATGCCTGATGATAGAGTATAATTCCTACTGAGCTTCTTGCTGACCCCTACTTCTAATCCTTTTCAGGTAACGCGGTTAACGGTACGTTACAAATGGGAATCGGATCAGTGTGATCGAGTGAACCTGGAACCTAGAGATTGGAGTATGTCCTTTTTATCTTCTTGAGTCTAGCTAGTGTCGTGAGTCTGGTTATTTCTTTTTGTTCTTTCTTCCCTTAATTTGAATCTAATATTGTTAAGTGACCTTTTTAATATTAATAAGAGCTCATATTTTTCAATATGTGTGTATGGCCTCCTCGTGCTTAATTGTGGTTATTTATCTTCCGCTCTTGTTATCATGACTGTTAACTGCCACGTTCCGAGCATCGCTTCCCGCTGCTATCGGTTCGGGACGTGACACCCTACCTCAGAATCGCCCGAAACGCGACGGATCGTCGCCGATCTTCAAAACACCGCTTGAAACTTCACGACCTCCCATGATCTCACCGAGCGCTGAACGCCGTCGGGATCACCACACTGTTACCCTTGTCGCCACGCCGTCGCCTCGCCACCGTCTGCAGTCGGAGGGGAGGTCGCCAGGGCCGTCACCAGAAGAGGGGGGCGGTCACGGTGGTGTGCTCACGGGAGAGAAGGAAGGAGGAAGAAGAAGAAAGAAGAAGGAGGGGAAAAAAAGAAAAAGGGATTATATAGAAAATCTAAATTTTCTAAAAAATACAGAAAATAGAAAAATATACCTCCGCGATCCTCGGAACACGCCGATCGCACCGGTACCATCCCGAAGTAGGTGAACGACTCGGTTCGCCTGCTATAGGGTTTCGTAGGTTTGTTAGAGAAAAATACGCGAAAATCGCGGAACACGTTCCGGGACCTCCGAAACTGATCAGAAACGCACAAATATGAACCTGAAAGATGTCCGAAAAATAATTCCGAGCATAAAGAGAACAAATTCTCTGAGAAAATAAATCCGGGACCCAAGAATATGGATCCGAAGGGTCCGGGATATTACATAAATTCTCGTAAGTGGGGGGAGGGTGTAATACCCCAAGATTTTGTAAATAATGTTTGGAATTTTCTAGAAATATATTCAGATTTTCTAAGATTTTTTCGAGAAATAAATAGAATTAATTCAAGGCTAATGGGCTATTAAATGAATTATAGTTAATTAAATCTAATTATTAAAGCCCATTATTTATTTAAATGAATCTAATCTTTTAAATAGGCCCAAAAGGACCCAAAACCAAGCCCATAAGGTTTAGCGCATATTCTAGAAGCTTAAACTAGTGTATTTACGGAATTTAGGGGGGATAATTACTCCTTAATGGATAAATAAATGGATAAATAATAAGAAGAGTTTGAAACTGTTCAAAATTTGGCGCCCAACAATAGAAACGGTCTATCGAGCGACCGCATGGGAACTAAAAATGTTCTAGACTAATACCGCAAAGCGCTGCAAATTTCGTGAATGGAAGAAGGCATGAAAAGATGAAAACTTTGGCATCCTAATCACCTTGGATCGATGCAATCCATTAGCTAGATAGTTTTAAGATAGATTTAGATCGATTTTATAACCTAATAAGGACTCTAGGTTTGTACTAATCTATGGAAACCCTATCTAACCCTATAAATAGATTTAGAATCGACCTGCGCGACCCTTACTTTTGGCTCACGTGGAATTAAGGTAAGGAGAACGAATTAGAGTTATGTTCTTTAGAAGTTTTCATTTATAATACTAAGGTCTAACTACTCTCAAAATTTCGTTCAAGGAGATCAAGCCTACAGAAAGTTGGAGGCGTCTAAAGTCGCTGGTTCGGCACAAGAATCTTTGGAAATTGTGTGACTGGGCCAGATTGATCAGCAAGATAGAAGTCCTGAACGAGGTAATTAGATAGGGGTTCTTTAGAGTCAATTGGTCCTTTTAGTACCCTCTTCTTACCCTCCAATTTTCGTGGTCATAGGTAAAGGGAATCAAGAGTTAGAAGGCCACGACGTTGCTGGTTCGGTTCAGGACGAGCAGAACTAGGGTCCAGTTCCAGCCCAAAATTGGAAGTCTAAAAGTCCAGATCAAAGGTAAGTTATCTCATGAATGGATTAAAAATGATCTTAGGAGTAAAAGGCCTCAAATTCCAGTCGATTTCATGCATTGTACATGGAGTATTTTGTGTTTTATTGGAACTGCGCCGTTAGTTCATTTATCATGCATAAACCTAACCATATTAAGATAAAAAGGGAAAAATTCTTATCTATTTCATGCCAATCTATGCATATCCATAGTTTAAGTCTTTCTATCATGTCTTAGAAGCATCTTTTAATCATTTACCATGCATCCATTTACCCTAGATTAGCTTATATTTCAATTTTATTATTGTTTTCAGTAAACAGGAAGAAACGGTCTTCCTAAGACCGCCTGGAATCACTAGAGGCCCTACGATAGACCGCTAGCCTCCGAAAAATGGTCCTTGAGTGACCGCTTTTATTTCTAAGTTTTGTTATTATGTTAACTCTAAACATAATGCAGAGTGGCTTTATTTATCTTACGGTAAGTCTAGATAAGTAGGGTTTATCCCTGTTTTAAGAACTATATTCTTATACTTGGTTATGTTAGTTAATCATCTTAGTTGATTTCATGTTCTTTATGCACTTGGGAATTATTTTAAGTTATGCTAATTTAATGTCAAAACTTATAATCTTATATTAATGAATTTAATTTTCATGGACTTGACTAGTTTTGATTGATGTTTATCACGGTCTCTTCTTATCTCTTGAGTCATTTTCATACGTTCATGGCATATACTCCGGTATGTGACCATTAGTTACACTTTGCACTTATAGGCACATTTTCTTGAACTTATGAACATCTCTGCCGGATATTCCTTCTATCGGACTAGGGGATTATGTTTCAAGGCCTCCGTAAGACTCTGCGAGCTTGGGATTCCCACTAGGACGCCGAGCTGGTTGTACCATTAAATTCTATTGTCTAGAAAGTACTTTACCGGTGTTTTATGTGTTTTGGACCTTAGTGGCCCTATGTTTGACCCCCAGATTTTGTTAAGCGGCCATTCACTAGACCGCTAAAGCTTCAGAAAGTTTTCATGCGTCGACACTTCTTTTTCATGCGTCGACTCTATTCATTAAACGGTCTATACTATGACAGCTTTCTGCATAAAACGGTCTAGTAAGCGACCGTCAAGTTCCTGATTTAGTCTAACCCGAGGTTTGACCTTTGGGGTTAATTTTCTTGAGCTCCTAGATGATCTTAGGATTGTCTGGAGTTCCAAACTATGATAAAAAGGTTAGCATTAAGTTATGGAATTTAATGAATGTACCGTTATGATGTCGAATTACCGCCGTAGCATAATGTCCTTTTAAATCATTCTTTGAAATCATATCCAATTTTGGTATGTTCTATACCTTGGTTACTTGATCGTGAAACTTGTTATTTGGAATTGAATTATTGGCAGATATTATTATCATATCTCGTGGAAGTAGTTGGATTTATAATTTGAAGATGCAAGACCGGGCACGGATTGTGTCCAAGGGCTACATCCTAGTCCTCACGGTCGATGGTCGGACACGTGTTATAAACCATGGGGTACTATGATACTGGCGTCGCATTGCGTTGGGAGTACTTTCTCTTATAAATGAGTGAAATCTGCGAGGCTCTTTATGGAAATTACATGCTTGATAAATGTCAATCTAGTACATAGCCTTTACAAGGTTGTGTAAAGTACTTTCTAGTTACATGCTCGTACATTCTTATTCGTAAAAGGCCAAATTTACGTCGACAAGATGATCTTGTTTGTTCATGATCTATACTCGTTCACATCTACTTGCTCAGTTATTTCATGATTTTTGGTTATCTTGGTTTATATCGCTTGTTTATCACATTCTTATTTTACCTTAATTCTAAAGCTTAGACGTTAATCACTTAAATATTGCCTTCATGTTGATACGAAGATACTTACTGTGCAAGTATGCTCATACCTATTTTCTTGTCTATTTCAGGAAGTACTAGTGAAACGGATTCAGATTATGCGAGCAGTAGTTCCGAGAGTGAATGAAGGTTTTCAAGATGAGAGAAGCCTTAGATGATCAAAGTGTCTAGTCTAGTTATATTGTATTTTTTCTATTTTCATGAGCCTATGATGTAAGAATGGTTAAAGATAGGAATCTGATGTACTTTTACTAGTATGGAATAAAGTTGGAAATTTGACAAAAATTTCTTATGCAATTACTTTTATGTGATTGTCTTACGCTCTGATTTCTTGCTCGCGAGAGACTTATCATGCCGGCTGTTCACGTTCTGACATTCCTTCCGTTGTATAAAAAACTCGGGGCGTGACACATCGGGTTCCAATTACGGGATGATTCTTAGGACGCGGCACAAGAGACCACACTTCGTTCCTTTCGAATTGGTGTAGCTCTTCATGTATAACCTGGATCTAGGATTCATTTTGAAGAGCTTCATGAATGTCCTTAGGCTCATCTTGAGAGATAAAAGCAATCAAATTCTCTTCTTCCACTTTCCTAAGTGTGGATCTAGTTTTGACACCATCTACAGGATTACCAATAATGTTCTCGGTGGGGTGATCTTTCAAGAACGTTGAAGCTCTAGGCAGGTCGGGGTGCTGCACTTGTTGTTCTTGAAGTGTTTCAATTGAGGGATCCCGATCATCTTCATCCTTGTTGGAGGTTCCTTCAGTTGTTTCATCCTTAGCCTTAGAGGATCCATCATCACTTGGATGTTTAGGAGCTTCATCTGCATCCAAAATTGGAGTAAGTTGATTTGTTAGTTTTAATTCAGATTCATCAAAAATCACATGAGGACTTTCTTCAACAACCAAAGTCCTATTATTAAACACTTTGTAAGCTCTGGAATTCGATGCATAACCTAGCAAGATTCCTTTGTCACTCTTCTCATCAAACTTACCTAGGTCAGTCTTACCATTATTCAAGATGTAGCAAGGGCATCCAGAGGGGTTTAAGATAGAAAATGTTTGGTTTCTTACCCTTGTAGAGATCGCATGGGGTTTTTTTTAAGATGCGCCTTACCATTGCCCTATTAATGACATAGCATGTAGTACTTACGGCCTCAGCCCAAAAGTATTTTGGTAGGGAGTTTTCACTCAACATAGTCCGTGCCATGTCTATCAAAGTTCTATTCTTCATCTCCAGTACACCATTTTGTTGAGGTGTTCTTGGTGATGAGAAGTTGTGTGTGTACCCCTACTCTTTACAGAAATTATTGAATTCATGATTTTCAAACTCTCTACCATGATCACTTTGAATGGTGGTGATGAGGTAGCCTTTGTCATTTTGGATTTTTCGATAAAATACTCGAAACTCCATGAAGGCATCACTTTTATTAGCTAAAAATAACACCCAGGTGAACTTGGAGTAGTCATCAACAGTAACAAATCTAAATGAATTCCCTCCTAGGCTCGATGTCCTAGTGGGGCCAAACAAATCGAGATGCAGTATTTCTAAGGGCCGAGAGGTAGAAACACCGTTCTAATTTTTAAAAGAAATGTGTGTTTGCTTGCCTTTTGTGCAAGCCTCACAGATTTTATCACTTTCAAACTTTAATTTTGGCAGCCCATTCACCAACTCATGTGTAGATAATTTGGAGATTACCCCAAAACTACCATGACCTACTCTTTGGTGCCATAACCATGTATTTTCATGGTTGTTAGCTACCAAGTATATATCATCACTAGAAACATCATCAAGATCAATAGTATATATATTATTGTTTCTTTTTCTGATGAACTTGATTTCACTTGTGCTTTTATTCATGACAGAGCAATGGATTTCATCAAAGACAATCTTAAAGCCCTTGTCACAAAGTTGACTTATGCTTAAGAGATAGTGATTTAAGCCCTTCACTAGCAGTACATTCTCGATCAAGGTTTCAAAATTCTTATCTATGTTGCCGATCCCAATGATTTTACCTTTGCCTTTTCCTCCAAAGGCAATTGAGCCTCCGTCCTTGTCTTGCGGCGTAGACAACACCTTCTTGTCATATGCCATGAGCAACCGCTATCCAGGTACCATTTCCTCCCCCTGACTTCAAGGCATATCTGCAAGATGCAATAGTCTCATCCAATTATTTTTGTTACCCAAACTAATTTGGGTCCATGAGAGTTAGTCCAATTATACACATGTTTTTTCTTGATCCAAACTCCATGATTTATTTGTGTGTATTGATTGAACCAGCAATTTACAATAATATGTTCAAATTTGCCACAATAAAAATAGTTAACATGTGAAAACCTTTTTTAAATTTTTTGCGGTTTAGGCTGGACATGTTTTGGCTTTGTGTATGAGCACGAAGCATAATTATTTCCTTTTTCATGAACAAAAGACATTGTTATCTTACGCTCAAATGATTTTTGTTTTGGGGACTGTACCCCAAACATTCTTTCTGGAAGTTAACTTTAACTCCCAGCAGGTTGTCTTGGTTTTGTTTGCCTTTAACAAACCTAGATAAAGTGGACTGCAAGTCAGCCACTTCCTTATTAAAACTCAAGTTTTTCATTTCAAGTTCTGAAACTATGGATATCAGAACTTCTTTTTCACTTTTCAAATTTTCAAAAGTTTTTTTCATTTCAGACACTTTACTTAATAACTTGTCATGCCCCGAACCGATAGCAGCGGAACGTGTCGTTTGCTCGGAACGTGACAGTTAAACAGTCGTGACTGATCAAGAGCAATCGCATGAGACCAAATAATTTAGAACAACAATAAAATTTTATTTCAAATATAAGCCTCTTATAATTTCAAATTTCAAACTTGAAGACTCAACTACATCACTATGAATGAAAAGGAAATGACACACTAACAGACTTAGACATGACAAACTAACAGGAAACACCAACTAGACTCAAGAAAGGTAAAAGACTCGAGCTCACTAATTTCCAATGCTCTCTTGCACACTTGCCCCTCCTGTGTGAGTCTCGGTCCCGCTAGCCACCTGATCACCTGAAAAATGTTAGAATAAAACTGGGTGAGCGAAAGCTCAGTAAGAATTATATCTCAAGAACAAGCCATTGGTATAAGTAATTATATTTTTCACATGTAAATGCAGGTAAGACTATGCATGCAGAATTAACCGAGCAAGTGAAAAAAAACTAGCAAGAGTTTAACAATGCTATGCAAAACTTCCAAGCGAGTCTTAAAGAAGAGACATTCAAGATAGAATTTACAGATTATTGGCTATTTCACGCAAGTACTTGCCCATTCTGGGTCACACAAGTCGAGTCACGCAGTCAAGTCATGTACGCAAGTCATGAGAGAAAGAGAGAGTGTGGAATGCCAAAGATCAAGAGAGACAAGTACTTCGGTGCAATGCTAGACACCGTGATCAATATAACTCCCATGGGCACAAGTACTTTCGGGTGATCCTCCCAGGACCAGATCGGGGCCCTAAATGCACAGCATAAAAATAGATCTAGACATCCACTATAATTCATAGCTAATAAAGAGTTCCAAAGAACAAGCTAAAATGATAAGTAGAGATTAGGGAACTCAAGGGCAAGGCCCTTGGGTGAGGACAGACTAGCGATAAAATCCACGCAAAGAGCATAGACAAACCGTGACATGTCGATAAACTAGGTGGAAATGGCACCTAGATAGGTTGTCATGATACTTTGAATAAATGACTAACAAGAGTCAAGAATTCAATGGACATGAAGCAAGCTGAAGAATTGGCACCTAACCATAGGTTACCCAATTCAATAATTTGCAGAGTGGAACGGTCACCCACTCCACCGGCTTGAGAGATTTCTCTCATGGGCCAAGCGTAGCACCATGAAAGGGCCGGGTTACCATGTTTCTCCAGAGTGACATGGCAATTAAAACGGGTACAGGGTATTTAAGGTACAACCAGCTCAGTCGGCCTTGAGGGAATCCAAGGCTACGAGGAGACTTACGGAGGTCCCAATGACTAACTTACAAATCCGAAGGAACAGAATGTCCAACGGAGGGCTCGTATGTCACCGAGAGTTGAGTTGTATAATGTGAATCAATCATGAAACATGGACTCCATCTATGGACGTGAGATGAGAGTGCCAATAGACCCGCGGTATGGGTCAAAACTGGAAGAAAATGGTGAGAACATGAATGCGTTACTTATAGACTTTACGTTCATCTAATTCTAAAATTAACTATAATTAAAAAAACTTATATTAATTGACGCCCGTGGGTGACGTCATTTATAAATTAGCGTCCACTTGGAGGGACGTTAATTCTATGATTTTTAACTTAATTTATCTCACAAGAATTCACGTCAATATCTATTTAATTGAATAATTTCAAAATATACATTCAAAGACACATTTATTTATATAGAAAAGTTTAGAGAATAGAAAATATGATAATTAGGAGAAAAATATGAGGATTCCAGATATATAATTTTTATAATTTTATGTTACATAGTTTAGTAGATATAGATTTTTAAAGATACGGTTAAAAGTTACACATTATATATATATATTAAAGAAACAACGACCACGCATATGGTCATTATTTCATTAAATGTTTTAAAATATTTGAAACTTCCGTTCTCGAGGTATACACATCGGAATCGCGCAATCTATATACCAAAATAAAGGGCTCGAAAAACTCTACCTAATTGGATGTTCAGAAATATTTTTAGTTGAGAGTAGGGCTATCTTCAGATAGGAGGACCGAAAAAAGGAGATATCACCCTCACTACCTCGGTCTCCACCCCAATAGTACACCCTTAAAATTTCATGATCAAAAGATACTCCGGTGCCCACGAAAAGGTTGTCACAATAAAATCTCATAACTAACATGCTACAGTGCCTTAGGTGATTCACCGAGTACCTTTGTTAATTCATATTATTTAATAAAGTTAATTATTAACTAGTTAACACACCAATTAATCACATAGAAATTTAGGATAAATCATGGAGATTCACGTCACATATATTTTGTGATTTTTAGATATGTGATTACATAGATATAAAATGTTTAAACATGTTGTGATTATTTAATTAATTAAAGTAAACATGCAAATCGTAAGTTAGAGAACACAAACATATAATGCAACTTAATTACTATTGTCTTGAGCTTCAATTCTTTGAGAAAACATACCTTTTGGTTGATTGGAGGATGAACGGGATGAACGTCTTCTTCACGTTCACAGCAGCACGAAGAAGAAAAGGCAGCAAAAGGAAAAAGGAATGGCCAATCACGTTCTAATCTTCTGCTGCTTTTCCACGTCGTAGGAGCAAGAAACGAAGGGGAAGAAGAGTCCCTCGATCAGTAGGATGAAGATGGAAGAGGAAGAATGCCCTCTTCGCTGGCTTCACGAATAGCAAATAGGAAGGAGAGCGGCAACCAGTAGCGGGCGAACAGTAGCAGGAAGAAGATGTTGACACGGAGAGCTCTTTCTCCGAACGCAAGGGCAGTAACCCATTCTCGTTCGGCCATGGTCTTCTTTATAGTGATGTGAGATTTTCTAGAGGGTTCGGATGCCAACTTGTGCAAGGAATTAAAATAGCTGATACATTTCTTTTTCCCTTCCCAAACCGTAGCCGTCTGCCATGTTCTGAGGTTGAAACCCTAAAACTAGCATTCTGCTCTTTCGAACATGCACATGCATGGTTTGTTTCGGGTGGTTTGCGCATGGGTCACATACGTGGGTTTTGCTGTGTGTTTTTGGGTTGAGATAAAAGTGGGTTTAATTTTGGTGTTCGAAAAAGGGACTTTGAATATTGGGTTTTTGGGCTTGTTCGACTACAACAGGTTGCATGTGGTTTGGGCTTGAGTGACTCACTTGGGTTATATATATATATATGAGAAAATGGTTGACTTACGAGGGTGGCATTCGAAGAAGTATTGGGTTTACATGCATGGGTTTTGTGTTTCAGTTGGGTGGCAAATATACGCTTTAGTTTTTGGAAGGAAAATGCTTTATATATTTATTGGTGGTTATTTGGTGTGGGTTTTAGTTTGTTGTCTCCATATATATATATATATATATGTGGCTGTGTGTCAGGTGGGTTTTGCACACATGGGCTCATGGGTTTTATAGGCTTTATCTATGCATTCATATATACATACTTGTACACACACTTGAATTGTTGGGTTAGGATTTATTTATTATTAATTACTATTAAAGCTCAAGTCTATCCCAACTCCTTATTCTAGATGGACTTGTATTTATAAGACCCTTGTTAAGGTATATATTTATTTTATTTGAACTTCGCATGCAGGTATTTAAGGGCTGTATTCAATATTTTGATTATCTCAACTCATTTGTTATTTATTAACCTTTATATACGCGTCTTATATTTATTAATAGTTTTGCACATATATACATATTTTTACGTATAAGGTCCATTGGCCTTAAGCTAAGCCGATTTCTATGGGGTTATATTAAGGGTATATTATAGGTGGGTCATGATATCGATTGAGAGTTTAATTAACGTAGTATTTCCTGTAGGGATTTTATTTCTTACAATTTTCTTCACTCTATTTATCTCATTAATTATTATCTTAGGTATCAGAGGCAGGTTCGATCCTAGAAAGCATTTACTTTCATTTAAAAGGAATTTTTAACTAACCACCTATTTATTTATTCAAAGAATGATCTACCCAACTTCTTACTTATTAAACTATTTACAGGAATATGTATATGTTATCTTTTCTTTTCATATATATATATATATATATATATATATATATATATATATATATATATATATATTCATTTTTAGCCTTCAAAATTATCGGGTGTTACACCCTCCCCATCTTAAAAGAATTTGGTCCCCAAATTCACATCACTTTCTACTCCGGACGGGGGAGTAGCCATAATTCATCATGATACTACATAGATAAAAAGAAATCTATTGAATGGAAAGAACTAATTTAGGATTGAGGATGAGGGGTACCTTCCGTAGCTTTTCCTTTGGCTGGCACGGCTCCTATTAAAATTTGACTTTCTCCTGGAAACTTCTTGGTCGGAACAGGCATATAGCGATCTTAAGGTCTAAGCTCCCGCAACGAAGGCATGCTCCCGACTTCCGCCAACACTTCTCTGATTCGTGACTATATCGACCATAAAAGCCACACTTACCTTGAGAGGAATCATCCTCTTTCTTACACTTCTTGCATTTCTTGCACTTCCTACACCCTTGGGAATTACCACTCATGTTTGGCCTCTTGTTGGTCACGGAGAACTTCTCAGAATTTTTGACTTGATCTTTTCCTTCTATTCTTTCTTTTTCTTCTACCGCCTTCTCTAACTCTTGGACTCTTCGGACAGGGTCCGCATAAGCATGGACATTTACCAATACCATCTCAGGGACAAAAGTTGGTTTAGATGCCTCCATTTTGTTTCTGCAAGGATTATTGAGGAGATTAATTATCACTCTTAGAATCTTGATAATTAGTAATGACCAAACTTAAGTATTTTATAACTTAACCCCAAGCTCTACCCAATTCTCACAGAATTTCCTATAGGATGATCGACGAGGATATTCAACCTATCACTTGAACTTAATGACCCAAGGAGACAAGGATACTTGACCTATCATTGGAACCTAATAACTGGAGAATATGAAAGTCGAAGCTCTGATATGACTAACAAGGATACTTAACCTATCATTGGAACCTAATAACTTGAGGATGTGAAAGCCGAAGCTCTGATATGACTGAAAAGGATACTTGACCCATCATTGGAACCTAATATCTTGAGGATGTGAAAGCCGAAGCTCTGATACCACCTCTGTCACGCCCCGAACCAATAGTAGCGGAACGTGTCGTTTGCTCGGAACGTGGCAGTTAAACAGCCGTGACTGATCAAGAGCAATCGCATGAGACCAAATAATTTGGAACAACAATAAAATTTTATTTCAAATATAAGCTTTTTACAATTTCAAATTTCAAACTTGAAGACTCAACTACATCACTATGAATGAAAAGGAACTGACACACTAACAGACTTAGACATGACAAACTAACAGGAAACACCAACTAGACTCGAGAAAGGTAAAAGACTCGGGTTCACTAATTTCCAATGCTCTCTTGCACACTTGTCCCACCCGTGTGAGTCTCGGTCCCGCAAGCCACCTGATCACCTGAAAAATGTTGGAATAAAATTGGGTGAGCGAAAGCTCAGTAGGAATTATATCTCAAGAACAAGCAATTGGTTTAAGTAATTATATTTTTCACATGTAAATACAGGTAAGACTATTCATGTAGAATTAACCGAGCAAGTGAAACAAAACTAGCAAGAGTTTAACAACGCTATGCAAAACATCCAAGCGAGTCTTAAACAAGAGACATTCATGAGAGAATTTATAGATTATTGGCTATTTCAGGTAAGTACTTGCCCATTCCGGGCCACGCAAGTCGAGTCACGCAAGTCAAGTCATGTACGCACGTCACGAGAGAAAGAGAGAGTGTAAAATGTCAAAGATCAAGAGAGACAAGTACTTCGGTACAATGCTAGACACCGTGATCAATATAACTCCCATGGGCACAAGTACTTTCGGGTGATCCTCCCAGGACCAGATCGGGGCCCTAAATGCACAGCATAAAAATAGATCTAGACATCCACTATAATTCATAGCTAATAAAGAGTTCCAAAGAACAAGCTAAAATGATAAGTAGAGATTAGGGAACTCAAGGGCAAGGCCCTTGGGTGAGGACAGACTAGCGATAAAATCCACGCAAAGAGCATAGACAAACCGTGACATGTCGATAAACTAGGTGGAAATGGCACCTAGATAGGTTGTCATGATACTTTGAATAAATGACTAACAAGAGTCAAGAATTCAATGGACATGAAGCAAGCTGAAGAATTGGCACCTAACCATAGGTTACCCAATTCAATAATTTGCCGAGTGGAACGGTCACCCACTCCACCGGCTTGAGAGATTTCTCTCATGGGCTAAGCGTAGCACCATGAAAGGGCCGGGTTACCATGTTTCTCCAGAGTGACATAGCAATTAAAACGGGTACAGTCTATTTAAGGTACAACCAGCTCAGTCGGCCTTGAGGGAATCCAAGGCTACGAGGAGACTTACGGAGGTCCCAATGACTAACTTACAAATCCGAAGGAACAGAATGTCCAACGGAGGGCTCGTATGTCACCGAGAGTTGAGTTGTATAATGTGAATCAATCATGAAACATGGACTCCATCTATGGACGTGAGATGAGAGTGCCAATAGACCCGCGGTATGGGTCAAAACTGGAAGAAAATGGTGATAACATGAATGCGTTACTTATAGAATTTACGTTCATCTAATTCTAAAATTAACTATAATTAAATAAACTTATATTAATTGACGCCCGTGGGTGACGTCATTTATTATATAGCGTCCACTTGGAGGGACGTTAATTCTATGATTTTTAACTTAATTTATCTCACAAGAATTCACGTCAATATCTATTTAATTGAATAATTTTAAAATATACATTCAAAGACACATTTATTTATATCGAAAAGTTTAGAGGAATAGAATATATGATAATTAGGAGAAAAATATGAAGATTCCAGATATATAATTTTTATAATTTTATGTTACATAGTTTAGTAGATATATATTTTCAAAGATACGGTTAAAAGTTACACATTATATATATATATATATATATATATATATATATATATATATATATATATATATATATTAAAGAAACAACCACCGCGCATATGGTCGTTATTTTATTAAATAGTTTAAAATCTTTGAAACTTCCGTTCTCGAGGTATACACATTGGAATCGTGCAATCTATATACCAAAATGAAGGGGTTAAAAAACTCTACCTAAAAGGATGTTCAGAAATATTTTTAGTTAAGAGTAGGGTTATCTTAAGATAGGAGGACCAAAAAAAGGAAGTATCACCCTCACTACCTCGGTCTCCACCCCAATAGTACACCCTTAAAATTTCATGGTCAAAAGACACTCCGGTGCCCACGAAAAGGTTGTCACAATAAAATCTCATAACTAGCATGCTACAGTGACTTAGGTGATTAATCGAGTAACTTTGTTAATTCATATTATTTAATAAAGTTAATTATTAACTAGTTAACACACCACATAATCACATAGAAATTTAGGATAAATCATGGGGATTCACGTCACATATATTTTATGATTTTTAGATATGTGATTTCATGGATATAAAATATTTAAACATGTTGTGATTATTTAATTAATTAAAGTAAACATCCAAATTGTAAGCTAGAGAATGTAAACATATAATGCAACTTAATTACTATTGTCTTGAGCTTCAATTCTTTGAGAAAACATACCTTTTGGTTGATTGGAGGATGAACGAGATGAACGTCTTCTTCACGTTCACAGTAGCACGAAGAAGAAAAGGCAGCAAGAGGAAAAAGGAATGGCCAATCACGTTCTAATCTTTTGCTGCTTTTCCACGTCGTAGGAGCAAGAAAGGAAGGGGAAGAAGAGCCCCTCGATCAGCATGATGAAGATGGAAGAGGAAGAATGCCCTCTTCGTTGGCTTCACGAACAGCAAATAGGAAGGAGAGCGGCAACCAGTAGCGGGTGAACAGTAGCAGGAAGAAGATGTTGACACGGAGAGCTCTTTCTCCGAACGCAAGGGCAGTAACCCATTCTCGTTCGGCCATGGTCTTCTTTATAGTGATGTGAGATTTTCTAGAGGGTTCGGATGCCAACTAGTGCAAGGAATTAAAATAGCCGATACATTTCTTTCTCCCTTCCCAAACCGTAGCCGTCTGCCATGTTCTGAGGTTGAAACCCTAAAACTAACATTCTGCACTTTCGAACATGCACATGCATGGTTTGTTTCGGGTGGTTTGCGCATGGGTCACATACGTGGGTTTTGCTGTGTGTTTTTGGGTTGATATAAAAGTGGGTTTAATTTTGGTGTTTGAAAAAGGGACTTTGAATATTGGGTTTTTGGGCTTGTTCGACTACAACAGGTTGCATGTGGTTTGGGCTTGAGTGACTCATTTGGGTTATATATATATGAGAAAATGGTTGACTTACGAGGGTGGCATTCGAAGAAGTATTGGGTTTACATGCATGGGTTTTGTGTTTCGGTTGGGTGGCAAATATACGCTTTAGTTTTTGGAAGGAAAATGCTTTATATATTTATTGGTGGTTATTTGGTGTGGGTTTTAATTTGTTGTCTCCATATATATATATATATACATATATGTGGCTGTGTGTGTCAGGTGGGTTTTGTACACATGGGCTCATGGGTTTTATGGGCTTTATCTATGCATTCATATATACATACTTGTACACACACTTGAATTGTTGGGTTAGGATTTATTTATTATTAATTACTATTAAAGCTCCAGTCTATCCCAACTCCTTATTCTAGATGGGCTTGTATTTATAAGACCCTTATTAAGGTATATATATTTTTTATTTGAACTTCGCATGCAGGTATTTAGGAGCTGTATTCAATATTTCGATTATCTCAACTCATTTGTTATTTATTAACCTTTATATATGCGCCGTATATTTATTAATAGTTTTGCACATATATACATATTTTTGCGTATAAGGCCCATTCGCCTTAAGCTAAGCCAATTCCTATGGGGTTATATTAAGGGTATATTATAGGTGGGTCATGATATCGATTGAGAGTTTAATTAACGTAGCATTTCCTGTAGGGATTTTATTTCTTATAATTTTCTTCACTCTATTTACCTCATTAATTATTATCTTTGGTATCAGAGGCAAGTTCGATCCTAGGAAAGCATTTACTTTCATTTAAAAGGAATTTTTAACTAGCCATCTATTTATTTATTCAAAGAACAATCTACCCAAATTCTTACTTATTAAACTATTTACAGGAATATGTAATTATCAACATGTATATATTATCTTTTCTTTTCATATATATATATATATATATATATATATATATATATATATTCCTTTTTAGCCTTCAAAATTACCGGGTGTTACATAACTCCTCTTTGATTTGTTCGACGTCTGAAATCGTTTGTAGCAAACTTTCTTTTTCTCTTGTTAGTTCAAACCATTCTTGTTCATGTTTTTCAAACTTAATAGAAGAATCCTCGTGCGTGAGATCTTCGATCTTTTTCTTAAGGGATTTATTTTCCGATCTAATTTTTCTTTATTTTGTATACAGTTTTTCATACTTCAATTCTCATTATTCATTTGAGATAAAGTCGGCGTCAAAATTTACCTAAGTTGAATCATCTTCATGTGCCATGCGGCACAGGCTTTCCACGAGCTCTCCCAGCTCCTCTTCGGACTGTTCGTCCTCTTCGTCACTCCATGTGGCAACCATGGCTTTGGGATTCTTGAACTTCTCCTTCTTAAATTTTCTTTCCAAGTTTGGGCACTCTCCTCTCATGTGCTCGGGCTTCTTACATTCATAGCAAATATCATTGTTGGGCTTGCTCGGCTCTCCTTTGATTTAGGCCGGCTTTCTTTGCCCCTTTCTGAAATTTCCTTGAAAATTTTTCTTCCTTCTCAAAAATTTCTTTACTTGGCGGGTCAGCATGGCCAAGTCTTCTAGCTTCTTCGTTACTTCCTTCGCTGGACTCCTCTCCTTGGGAGTCATCATCAGGCTGGTTGGCTTTCAAAGCAACAGTTTTCTTCTTCTTCGATTCTTCTTCCACAGTTCTCTTGATGTTTATCTCATAGGTCATAAGTGAACCTATGAGTTCGTCCAAAGACAGTATGGACAGGTTCTTGGAGTCCTCAAAGACTCTGGCCTTTGTATGCCACGCGGGTGAAGAGATCTTAACACCTTCCTCGCGAGCTCAAAGTTGGTGTATTCTCTTCTGAGACTCTTGAGACTTTTACTTATCTCTGTCAGTCTTGCAAACATCTTAGAGATTGTTTCTTTGGATTTCATTTTGAAGAGCTCATAATCTCTGAAGAGTAGGTTTGCCTTTGTCTCTTTTACCACGAAAGTTCCTTCGTAGATCAGCCGAAGTTTGTCCCACATCCCCTTTGCGTAACTGCACATGGATACACGAGAAAACTCGTTAGGATGAATAGCACATTGCATAATGTTCATATCATTAAAATTTACTTTGGATTTTTTAATATCCTCATGGGTCGACTTGTCTTCATCCTGGGGAAGATCATATGGACCCTTGTCCACAACCCTCCAGATCTCATATTCTTGGGTTCAAAGGAAAACATGCATTATATTTTTCCAGCATGAATAATTCGAGCCATCGAAGTATAGAGGACGGTGGATGGAGTGACCCTCAGGCATCATCCCATTGTTGGCCATTGATCTGGATCTCACTCTAGATCGTTAGATCTATGAAAAATAGAGCCTTAGCTCTGATACCAATTGACGTCCCGCGATCAATGACACCCAAGAGGTGGGGTGAATTGGGTGATTACAGTTTTTAGAAAAAAATTTACCCGATTTAAACAGATATGATGAAATGGCAACTTAGAAACTCAGGTCTGCTATATTACAGATTAGATCTTTCAAAATCTATCACACACAGTAGTTCTTCGGTACTAGGCGGAGGTATGATTCCGAAGATTCTGCTCACGCAAGGTGTTATTGTCCTGACGAGACTAGCCTTGTCAATTCAAACCCACCTTTTGATATATCAAAGATCTATTACAAAAAAGATCGATTATGCTAGATCTGAATGATCAAACGCGGAAGAAGTAATATGCACAAACGATTACACAGAAAGGGGGTAGAAGAAATGGACCAAACCACACAATAGACAGTAATTTTTAGGTGGTTCGGATGCAACACCGGCAACCTACGTCCACCCCTCACGATCCGTGAGGATTCACACACTATCTTGTAAGGAGTTATAAGATCAACACATACACACACACAGTCGTATGGAGTTCAGAACTCCTACGATGGTGCAGAGGCACCGACACACACACACGGATCTGAATAGATCCACACACACACTTAGTGTTTACAGATTAAGAACAAAAACACACTTGAAGCTCAAGACAAATTAGAGGAAGCAAAGGAAATGAAAAGCTCTGATCTAGGTTCCCCCTAAATGAATGATGCAGATCTTGGACTGAGGCTTGCTTCTCCACTAGATCACATCTTCGTTGGCTTCAAAATGATCTTCTAAAGCTTGGATCTTGATGAAGGATGGCTGGATGGAGTACTGTTTACGTAGTGCTTCTGGTTCTTGCTGCTCACCGTCTTCTCTTGATGGCCTCCCTTGAATCCTTTTTGGTTAATTAGGGTTTCTTGACCCATAAGATGTTTGTATATGGCCTTGGGTGGTCAAGGGAGATGCCAAAATAGCCTCCCATGTTTTCTGGCAGCTTTGAATGCTCATGGACTCAAAAGTCCAAAAGGAGGGCTTGCCCACGTTGGAGAAAACACTAGTCAACAATTGCTGCTTGAACAAGGGTCAGTCGATCGATATCTGTCGATCGGTCGACCAATCTTTGAGAAAGTCCAGCCCTATCAGCGCTGGAAACTTCGGTCGACCGAACTAGGGCCATCGATCGACCGAACTCTATAAATGTTCAGAGTTCTGTGTTCTGGGTAATTTGGTCGACCGATCTCAGGTCATTGGTCGACTGAAACCCTTTTCTTCTGCAAAAATAGCTCATTAGCCCATTGTTGGCACCGGCTTATTTTCTCAAATTAATCAAGGATTAAGCATAGAGAAATACTCCCTAAATAGAGTAAAATGGCACATCGCCAAAGCTGCTCCACCAGTCGAGTTGAGCTCAAAAATCGAGACACTTCGCCAGGTCAAGCGGCGCAACATAACAACCGGGGATCGGCCCCGAGCAAATGGCACTATGCCAGCCAGTTTCCCGATAACTAGGTCAGTTTCGAGATTCAAGACAACCTGCCGTACCTTATGGCACACTGTGAAGATTCGAGGATCACCCCCGGACACCCTGCATATGGTATCACACCTCCGACGCTTCAACAACCGGGTTAACTCGGGACTCAGAATAGCCTGCCGCATCATACGACTCTTCGCCAAGGAGAGAGGGTCACCCCGACCACCAGACAAACAGCATCATCATGTCGACGCCGCAGTCACCGGGCCCAACCAAGGGTCCTAACCAGTTAGCCGTGACCCATGGCAACATCAACAATCGATCGGGCCCACCCACGATCACTCAGTTTGCGGGTTTACCCGCGTTCAACACAGCTACCCTAGCCGACCTGGGGGCACCCTGACTACAAGCCATGCCATGTGGCACCCAGCAACGAGGCCGGGGTCTACCCTCGAGTCGCCTCCCTCCAGCCCTCTGAAGTCAAAGGAAGACCCATCTAGGCCAACCATAAGCTTCCGGAGCTCACAGCACCTTTATACGGCCCACGCACGCGTGTCGGGAATTTCCCCGAGCACCTGGTGGGCGCGTATGCTCCAGCCACTCTACAGTAAGCCGGAGCCCAACTCAGGACTCCCAACAACCCATCACGTCATGCACCACCATCGTGCGGCCTCGCAAGCGGATCGACCTGCGGGAGTCAAGGGGGTAGTGCCCCTTGCTGGAGTTTCCGGGGGGCGGAGCCCCGGAAGAAAATTTTTGTTTATAATAGGGGCATTGCTATATTTTTACCCTGACTTATGGCAGTCAAACCCCTAGTCAAATGCACAGTCAGTCCCCCGGTCAAACCCAGGTAAACCCCCCAGTCAAACCCACGTAAACCCCCCCATGGGTGGGGGTTTAGGCGGACCAGACTGGACCCCTAGTCTGGTCCGCCTAAACCCCCTGGGGAAAATTGAAAAACGTGTTTTTTTAATAAAAAACCCACCTCCCAACCCGGTCCACGTGCCAACCCCTTGGGGTTTAGGCGGACGAGAATGGAGGCCCAGTCTGGTCCTCCCAAACCTATCCCAAAACAAAAAAAAGGTTTTTTAATGAAAAAAACCCCTCCGTGAGGGGTTTAGGCGGACCAGAGTAGCCCCTTGGGCTGGTCTGTCTAAACCCTCCCTCCACCACTCCGTAAAAAAAGAGGGTATTTTGTTAAGGGTTTACCCATACCATGTTGGGCCCTCAACTTGGTCCACCTAAACCCTTCCACCCTTTATCTTCCCCTATAAAATACCCCTAGGGGCACAAGGATATGGAATGCAATGCAAGAACCTACGACCTAACTGTTGCACCCTCGGAGTTCCTCCGTAGGCACCCAACAAGGGTCGAGGACGCGAGAAGCTAAGTGCACGCGTGGTTGTCTTGTTGATCGGCTTATACACGCCGAGGGTATGTCACACGTGCCCCCCTCGCGCGGCGTCTAGCCATCGTACACATGTCCATCCTCATCACGTATAAGGTGTTATGACAACGGTGAACACACCCGCACCCCGGGTCCGCCCGCCTATGACAACCCACTGTGGCTACCCATGCTATGATGCCGCACCTGCTCCCGACACAGAACTGCGTGCCTACTGCTCGCCCCGACCTGACCGCCGACCGCTTTGACTGATGACTCGAGTTAGTCGGACCCTGGCCTAGGAGTAATATTCCCGGGGCCGGCCTCGACTCCCCATCATGATGACATTCGCCTTCCAAGGCCCGGACCCGACCGCTCATCCTGAGCCGCATCCAACCTCCGTCAGGCGCCAGCCCACGACCGCCCTTGGCACCTAGGCAGTCGGGCTTGTCTTGATCTCCTCATGGAGAGCCTCTGTAAAACACGCGGATATTCGCCTTATCTAGCATTGACTCGGGAACTGACCTGCGCGTCGGAATTGTCCCGCCACTTGCGCCAGTTGTACTTTGGCCTCCTCGGTCCATTTGTAAAGTCCACGAGGCTCTCATACAGCATGAAACTAGTTGAATACATGTACCTGTACTCGAGTCTCAGCCTTTTCACGGCGCCCTGTTCCTTCAGTCACAATGGTGCCTCTAGCACCCGACTGCCAATCACACCGATCCCTGAGCACGACCATCGAGGTCTCCTAGCGCCCGCCTCCTTCAGTGGCAATAGTGCCACCCACACCCGACGGCCAGCTACTCCAGTCACATCGAGGCCCGCGGCACCCGATCACTCAACAACTCCAGTCATAACGGTGCCTCCGACACCTGACTGCCAGTCACACCGAGCCCCGAGCACGACCATCGAGGTCTCCAGGTGCCCCTGACACCCAACTAACCAGCTACTTCAGTCACAACGATGCCCCCAGCACCCGACTGCCAACAACTCCAGTCACAACGGTGCCCCCAGCACTCGACTGCCAGTCACATCGGGCCCCAAGCATGATCATCAAGGTCTCCCGGCGTCTGCCTCCTTCAATCACAACGGTGCCCCCGGCACCCGACTGCCAACAATTGCAGTCACAACAGTGCCCCCGGCACCCGACTGCCAACAACTCCAGTCACAACGCTGCGCCCGGCACCCGACTGCAAGTCATACCGGGCCCTGAGCATGACCATTGAGGTCTCCCGATGCCCGCTACCTTCAGTCACAACGGCGCCCCCGGCACCCGACTGCCAGTCACACCGGACCCTGAGCATGACCATCGAGGTCTCTCGGCGCTAGCCTCCTTCAGTCACAATGGTGTCACCGGCACCCGACCACTCAGCTACTTTAGTCATAATGGCGGCCTCGGCACCCGACTACCTAGCTACTTCAGTCACAACGGTGCCTCCCGCACCCGACTGCCAGCAACTCCAGTCACATCTGGGCCCGCGGCACCCAATCACTCAACAACTCCAGTCACAACGGTGCCCTCGGCACCCGACCGCCCGCTACTCCAGTCACATCGGGGCCCGCGGCACCCGATCACTCGACAACTTCAGTCGCAACGGTGACCCGAGCACCCGACTGCCCTCTACTCCAGTCACATCAGGGCCCGCGGCACCCGATCACTCGACAACATCAGTCACAATGGCTCCCGGCCGCTCCAGTCACAAGTGGCACCTGCGTCATTCAGTCGCCTCGGCATTGGTGACGTCCAACTGCTCCAGCACAATGGTGCTTACGGCGCCCCTACTGTCCCGACCTCGAAACTGTCTCATGTCGGGATTATATTGTGATGCCCCTCGGGCGCCATCATGTTGAGTCATAGGTCCTCTGATGAACACTATGTACGGATGCGAAAATACCCACACAATAATGCAATGACTCGGGGACCATCATAAACGACAGAATTGTCCCCTGTCTTGCAAGCACCTGTAATCGGGCTCTCACGCCCTAATATAAATGCCTTTCATGGCATATAGGCATGTAGTCCAGTCAGGCGACGGATCCTCTGTCTCTCCAGAACCAATCTCTCTGCCCCTAGTTATCCCTGTCTTGTTGCTGTTGCCCGGTTGCTGCTGCACGAACAAAACCCTCCCAACGTTACGGCTCCCAAGGTCTCTGACTCTCTTTGGTAGTAGAAACAAAGGTGTTCGGATTCAATCCAATGTAAATAAACACTGATTGCTTGCGATCGGTGGGGAAAGACGTCTAGTACACGATTCCCACAATCGCCTGCACACTCGCACCCGTGGAACCCCTTTTATCCACGTGTCACCCGATCTCTCGCGCCCACGTGCCGCGTCCTGGCGATGCTTCCCCGGTCAACCCTTGGTTCTATAGGTGATTGTCGAGAAATCGAATGGCACGCCCGCACCCTGTCCAGCTACTCTACACCCCGACATTTCGTGCCATTCGACCCTTTTCGACTTTTCGTGAAAGTAGAGTGCCCGATATCACCGTGAGAGGCATGTAACCGTAAAGGAGGATACCCGAGATACATCAAACTCCCGTATTATCCTTCCCTGCTGCATTCCTACCTTCACCCCGGTCATCAGCATAAAAACCCCCGCAACACCCATAAATCATAGTCCTATTGAACATGCCTTGCATTGAGCATCATATAGCATCCATTTGAGGTTTAATTGGCTTATTTCATGCAGCTTTGAATCTCAGAGATGTGAGCGTTGGAATTCCACATAAGGTGACTTCAATTACCTTCTTGTGCTCACATTTGTGCAAGTTACACGGCATGAAACGGTTAACAAATCCTGGGTTTTGTTATCATCAAAATCACCTGGAGAAACTCAACATGGGGAGCAACTCTCCAACTTCGGGACTTCCATTGGGACTTCATTTGATACCTTTGGAACTATTCTTGACACCATGTCTGGCTGGATTGATTCTTTTTCAGAAGTCTTGGATAACATAACCAATCACATGGCCACCCTCACCACTAGCCACCAAGACTCCCGCCAGGCCTTTCGCACAATGAAATGTTCACTCGTGGACATTCAGCACCATGGCCGGGCCAATGAGACCAGCCTTACCAATATCCAGCACCACCTCTAAGCCCATGAGACAAGCCTTTCTGATATCCCGCACCGTCTCGAGGCGCATGATCATATTCTTGCTGATATCAGGCACCGCCATAGTGATCGGGGTCTTTCTGATGCTGACGCTCAAGGACCTTCTACTTCATCACCTCAGTGATTGTCTTTGAGTCTTTTGGTTCACTTTTGCTCCACTTCCTCTTGTACTCCCTTCCACTCTTTTGATGATGCCAACGGGGGAGAAGTATTTTTTATTGTACTATGTATATGTATGCATGCGTGTTAAGTGTTTGCATGAGTGTGTGTCATTTGCATCGCATGAGTCAGTGTCTAGTACATGTATGCATCTGTGTCAGTGTCACTGAAAGTCAACGTAACCTTTGTGGATTAATGAATGAAATGCACTTTGTTGTTGGAGATAATATTGGTTCTTTTTATTTCTTCTCAAATGGATTTAGCAAAACATGTATGAATGGACTAGTTTTGGCTTAATGAATGGATTGTAAATGGATTGAATTTGCCTTATATATTGTTTTGATTACTGTTGGGTTCGGTGCAGTATTTAGAGGGGGGGTGAATGAATATGGCCCTTTAAAAATTCTTCCGTCCAATTAAAATATGATGCTCACTAGAATTACTAGTTCGCAAACTAGACAAGCTTAAATGCTAATGGGCAGATGCGGAACTAAACAAACACACATTAAGATCACTAGAGTGCTAACAAGACAGATTTAGACAAAATATAGCTCAACTAGAATTTTGCTCTCTTGACAAATTAAAACACTCTAAGAAGACTAATTAACTCTTCTGCTCAACCAGAAGCCAAACACATGGAGCGCCCCTATGCATTCATCTAGCGGAAGCACAATAGAACAAAACAAACCATAATGCACAAGGGGTTTTTAGGTGGTTCGGTCCAGCAGACCTACATCCACCCCACACTCAACCCGAGTGTGGCTTCCTGCTGACTCATAGCTTGAACAGCTGGGCATCACAACTTGCCTTACATCCGCTGGGCAACACAGCTTGCCGTCCGAGGAATCCTCTTCGCCCCGCTGAGCAACATAGCTTGCTGTCCAGTGGAATCCTCCACTGCAATCCGCTGGGCAATACAGCTTAGCCGTCCAGAGGCAACACCTGTGGTATCCGCTGACTAACAGCTTGAAGAAGATGTAAAATAGAAAACAGAAAATGGAAATAAACAGCAATCTGAAAGCTGTAAACAATGAAGCACAATGTGGCTCTTAAAGAGCTGGATGGCCTGGATTTGATCCACGGTCCATCAAGAATAGATCTCCCTCGATCTCACTCTCTTTCTTCACTCTCTCCCTTTTTCTTTCTTCTCTGCTGCACTTCTCTTCTTCTCTCGATCTCTATTCTCCTTTTCTCTCTTTCTCTTTTTTCTTTTCTTCTGCTGGATCGTGGAAGCTCTCTCTTCTTTTTCCCTTTTTCTTCTCTCAGCTTCTGCTCTCTACTTCGATCACGATCAGCCTCCATCTGAAGACGAAGGCTCCATTATATACCAGCAGCAGTAGTGAGATAGGGCGTGTGCTTCCCATGCCTTCCGTCCAGAAGATTCCTCCTCGGATCACGTGCTCAGCACCACCTCGGATCACGTGTCAGGTGTCAGCTTTAGGTCACGTGCCCATTCATCAGTACGCTCAGCAACTGGAGTTGAGGTGGCGTCAACACACTTGCTCCAAAGGGTTGACGCAGCCTTCAGAGATCTTCAACCTTTTTAACTACTGCGTCGACTCCATCAGCCTACTGCGTTGACGCAACGGTGATCCAGTGATCAAGTCTTCAGCAGATGGGCGTGCTGCGTCGACGCTCTCAATCAATGGCGTTAACGCATTGATGCGTTCCAGTGAGCAACCAGCCTAGCCTTTTTTAACTGTTGCGTCGACGCTGCTCCACTGCTGCGTTGACGCATTGGAGTATGCATTGTCGATGCTGCCAATGTACTCCAGAGGCTGCAATAAGGGATAATTGAATTGCTGCGTCCATGCTACTTGATCAATGCGTTGACGCACCAGAGTAATCCACAGGCTTCTTTCTTGATTGTTTGAACTACTGTGTCCACGCCACTTGATCAAGGCGTTGACGCATTGGTGTGTTCCAGCAGTTGAAATTGGATGTCTTCGGCCCTCTTGCGTTAAGGGGTTCATTAACCTCTTCAGTCCCAGACAGATGAAATGAAGTCTTTAGTTCTAAGTATATGCATTGCATTGTATAGACTTTGCTGTGAAGGCGAAAGCAATGTAAAGTATACACAACGCAGTGTAGACTTAATGAATACAAAGGCTTCATAAGCCTCAGATGAAGGCAGGCGCTGTGTAGACTTCATGATGATCGGATGAAGGCAAGCGATGTATAGTCTTCATGAAACACAGCTGAATACACGTGGTGTATAGACTTCATGAAGATCAGATGAACACATGCGGTGTATAGACTTGATGTGTTTACTGATGGATGTACACACTTGCCCGCTGTACAGACTTTCATGCTTATATGCAATATAGAGACTTCAGACTACAGGGACGTGTGAACAACCAGTGTGTAGACTCTTCAATCGACAGGCTTTGAAGCACAAAGGCAATGTACAGACTTTGCCTTAAAACGAATGTAAAGACTTAGAATCAAAGAGGCGTTGTGTAGACTTTGAACCAGTGTACAGACTTGGAAGCTTGAGCCAATGAATAGACTTGAAATGCGTTTAGCTATGTATAGACTTTGCAGAAGATGCTGGAATGTATAGACTTAGGATTTCACTGTGGATGTACAGACTCTGAGGAAATGAAATGAGTCAGTGTACAGACTTCAAATGTGAAGACAGCCGATGTATAGACTTTGAAGACAGAAGCCAGTGTATAGACTTGATGCTCAAGGAGTGGCTGTACAGACTTTGAGTGTAGCTGAAGCCTTGAACGTAGGAACAGGCTGGACTGTATAGACTTCAGGCTTCAGAAACGAATGTACAGACTTCGCTCAAGAAACGTAGGGAAAGACCCCAATGTATAGACTTTGCCTTGAACGAAGGTCAGTGATGAATGTATAGACTTTCACGATGTGTAGACTTGGATACGTGAAAGCTACAGTGAAGGAATGTAAACACTTGACTGAATCAAAGGCAAATCGGGTGTACAGACTTCATGCCATGAGACGCTGAAAGAGACAGTCCATTGTATAGACTTATGAAGACTGATGCATGAACAGTAATGCATAGACTTGCATGAGACTCAAATTGAGACGATGCACAATGTATAGACATATTGCGAGCATGCTACAGCCATTGTACAGGCTTGTTAATGTATGGACTTTAAGTCCAACAGCAATGTATAGACTTTAGACTTCGCCATGCTTACACTAAGCGATGTACATACTTGCTGAACCACTGTATAGACTTAGAGAGTTGACGCTGCAGACTTGAGACACACTCACAGCGTTGACGCTACATGGCACACTCATGCAATCTCCACAGACTAAATCAGATATAACACACTCAAGCATTCAAATCAACATGCCATCATCATAAAGAAAACATAATATCATAATGCACTCACTGTGTTGCAATCATCAAAACAAGACAGCATTGCTATCATCAAAACACATAGCACATGCTTGTGCCTAAGGGGCACAACATTCTCCCCCTTTTTGATGATGGCAACACACTGTGACAGTGAGTCACCAAAATTTTCTCCCCCTTTGACATAATCAAAAAGAGAAAAACAGTATGAACATGAGTGCAACATGGCAGTATGCATGCAAACACCCTTAGAGCAACAAAGTCCCCCTATCAGCATGCAATAGTAGCTATTCTCCCCTTAAAACCAGATGACCCATAACTCCCCCTGAAGCACAGGAATGAATCCTGGTTATCCAATAACTCAAGCTAAATTCTGTCATTACAAAGAATCTAAATTCTGGTTACATGAACAGAATGAAACAGAACCAGAGCTGATTGTGGAACAGGATGAAAGATTCCAACAGTGTGGATCAACTGAAAATATAAGATTAGCCAATACATCTCAATGAATCAACCAATAGCAAGATGTTGATCAGGCTATCTAGAAAGAATCTGAACATGAGGGATTGTAAAGCATCCATCATAACAATGAGTCTTAAGAAGATTTGACTCTTCTATCATAAGGGGTTATGAATTTGCAGCTTAACCAATCTGATTTAATTTTGCTGTATACCAAATTTGCCAAATTAAACTCAATACTCATATCTGAATCCAAGTTTTAATAAAAGTGAACCAAATAGTCAGAAAACACTCAAAAACAATCATCTTTTATCTTACACATATGATCTTAATTGCACCTTTGAAAAAATACACAGGTTAGTACTGAAGTTAAACACTTTTTCAAGAACATGAGTTGACAGATTTTTCAAGATAATTTTATTTGAAGCACATTATATTTTTTCTTGAGTAATTTAAGTTGATCAACACCTTTTTACATGAGGCACAACAAGTCTTAGTTGAAGTGACCCAGTTACTCAGTGTGATAACTGTCATTGCCTCTCACTTTCAGAGCAGAGTTAGCAATATGAGTATCTTTTTACATGAGAAGACACCTTTATCAGAGGCCAGACTCCCCAGCTACTCAACACAAATAAGCTATTGCTCTGTCAGGTTTTGTTCCACTGAATTTTTATCAGAGATAACTATGGCACCTCATGACATGAGTTACTTTATTTCATTGATAAAGAACTCAGTTTCTCAGTGACCGAGTCATTGCTCTGAATTCACATTTTTTTTTCATTTAGTCAACATTTTTCAAATTAATGTTTAACAACAATACACACTATATGCATCTTAACCAAAGAAGCCCTGAATTCAAATTTTCAGATATCTGATGAGAGAGTCTAAGGTTTACATGACACAATTTTCAGTTTATTAAACCTTATTATTCAGATATTTTCAATTCATTTAACTACAAATCTGAAAATACATTAATCTTATATCAGTCTGATTCAGTGATAATTCTTAAACCTCTATGATAGAAATTTCTACAATGTTCTCAGACTGAATTGCATGACATGCAGCTTAAGTTCCTTAGATCAGAAGATTAAGTTTAACTGACCAACAAATCAATAGTAGAGCCAATTCAGTCACACCAGCTGAGAAGAATGTGAAAGGTGAGTATAGGCTGGTGCAAGAGTAAATCATCAATAGAGACGAGCATCAGAAGAGATTTTATCCTCAGACAGTAGCTGAGTCTGGAATACAGACTGATCAGCTATTTTAGAGATACCAGCAGAGAATTCAGTTGAATAGCGCATAGTCAAGAGAGTGAATCAGGTTACTTAAACAAAGGGAGTTCATGAGGTGAAGAAGATATGAAATAGGAATGCTCCCCCTGTCTAAGTGCAATGAATTTCCTTTTAGATTTTTCAAAATTTTATGATATGCACTATCCTACATATGCAGTATGCAACAATTCTAACAAGGAGAGCATGATAATCAATCAACAGCAAACAAGCTCCCCCTGACAAAATGCATGATGTGCAATGAATCATTTCTTTTCGAATTTTATTTTCTTCAAATTTATGATATGCAATACACTGCTCTATATGAAAACTAGACCCATGGTACTAGGCGGAGGACTTGATCCAAGGACCACCTCACACATGGCAGTAGCATCCAGACATACTCCATATGCCCTTCAGCACTGTTCCATTTAATATACCATGATGGTCATGCAAATGACATATGCAGTGCAGAGCAATCTCATTTATTTAGTGCAAACAACAGCATGAGAAGAGCATCAAAAATCAACCAAGCAAAACAACAATTTCAGATAACAAACAGACAAATCAGTATTTTCAGATGATGAAATTTAAAGCAAAGTTCAGAATTGATCTGATAAGTTCAATCATGGGGTTTTCATTCTTGAGTGCCTTGGTTAACCCCTCTTATTCATCAGCTTCCAAGGCACACCTGCAGCATGTCAATCAATTTGATCCTGCAGGGACCCAAGCAGTCTTGGGTCCTGCACTACCCCTATCAGGTGTTCTAAACAGTTTCTTAGCAACATGGTCATCAAATTTCATTAGAAAACACTCAAACATTGAATGTCTAGTTTTTCCACAATAATAACATGAAGCCACAGAATTTTTATTTTTATTCTTCATGTTAGCAGAAACATGATGCCCATGTGCATGCATATGAGTATGAAAATTATGTGTATGAGCATGAGTATTTCTTTTGTTGACATGAAAATTTTTCTTTACATGCTCAGCCAGCCGACAGTTGGCAGCTTTGTGACCTAGCTTACCACATTCAAAACATGCAAAGTTTTTCCTTTTATTTCTCAAGTTGTTTCTAGCAGAATCATAGAAAGCAGGGAATTTGACAGATTTAGAGTTTAATCTATTTCCCTGAGCATGCCAGCAATCTTTGACTGCATGCCCATACTTACCACATTCAAAGCATTTAAGATGCTTGCTTCTTGATTCATTTTTACCCCAATGATTTCCTGACCAGCACTCAATAGCCTTGTGCCCCGGCTTATTGCAAGTGAAACAAATGATATGCTGATTAAATTTGAGTTTGTTTCTTTTGTGCTCATGATGATTTGGGGTGTATCTGGCATGCATTCTGTCATCAAATTTCAAAGCATAGCACTCATTCATTAAATGACCATACCTACCACAATAATAGCATGAAGCATTAGATTTCCTAGGGGCATGGTTTCTATCAGATGAATTCACAGATGCATGTGAATGAGTACAAGAAGCATGAGCATTTTGCATTGACCCATCAGATTCAGCAGAGCTAACAAATTTCAATGTATAACTAGAATTATTCTTTGCCCTTTTTGTTTGACTCTTCCTTGTCAATTTCTGATTATTATCAACAGGTTTTGTTTGCTTTTCAATTGTCTGAGCTTTGAACTGAATGACAGATTTTGAAGGTGACTTCTGATTTTCATTTTGTTTTGGGGATTGCTTTGAAGTACCAGCTACATCAGTGCTTTGGACAAAAGTGGTATATAGCTAGTTTTTAGTGATTTTCTTAACATCAGAACATCAATTTGTTCCCCCTTCTGAGTTATCATCCTTCCTCTTCCCAACAGTTTTCATTTTTCCTTTAATCTTGGCAGACTCAATAGCTGAATTTTCCAGATTATGAATTTTATCTTCCAAGCTAGCAATGTGAAGTTCATAACTGGCAATTTCCTATTCACTGCAATTAACACATTCACTTAGAACTTGGTTTGCAGTTTTATACTTCTCAATTTCTTGTTCTAGACTGTTCAAAATTTTTGAATTTTCATCATAGATAGCTTTTCCTTTTTCTGTGGTGAGAAGTCTTTCAGACAAGCCAGTGTTTAACCATTTCAGTTTTTCAACTTCAACTTTTAATTCAGTGTTTTCTTTCTCAAGATCTCTAGCCTGACATTCATTACCCTCACATCTCTCTCTTCCAGACATTAGCTCCAGTTTTTCAATTAATTCCTCTTCTCTTTCCTCCACTCTAATTTTCTCAGCCACCAAGTTTTTGTGATCCTCTTTAAGTGAGATAATTTGTTTACTCAACCATTCATTCTCACTATAAAGATCTTCATTTCGTTCTCTTAGAGCTGAGCACATATGGCAGGTTAATTGAGCCGAAGAAGAATGTGAAACCTCCCCATTGATTTCATTTATTCTACCCATAAGACTTTCAATTTTCTTTTGAAATTATTCATTCTCAAGTTTCAGTTTATCCAATTCGGA
Organism: Amorphophallus konjac; assembly: GCA_022559845.1. NCBI lineage: Eukaryota > Viridiplantae > Streptophyta > Magnoliopsida > Alismatales > Araceae > Amorphophallus > Amorphophallus konjac. The sequence continues at coordinate 60,824,299 of CM040129.1, read as the reverse complement.
ATTAACTTGAGTCAGTTCTTGCATCCCTTTTATATGTTCATTTTTCTTCTCATTCAGCTGATTCTCAAGTTCTAATATCTTGTCCAGACATGTTTGATTTTCAAATTTTAGAGAGCCATTCTGTTCCTGAAAATTCTGAACATCTAACATACATGCATTATAAGATTGTTTCAGATCTGGACAAGTTTTACAAGGAATTTCCAAGGTTATCTGATCACATTTCCTTTTCAGTCTTTTATTCTCGGATTTCAATTTCTCACATCTATTATTGAGTTCCTCATTTATTTTCCATAGATCATCAATTGAAAGTTCTTCAGGTTCAGAACTTACCTCGGATGAAGTTTCATCATCAGCATTTCTTCTATCAGCCATCAAGCATTTGCTGTGATTTCTGATTAGCTTCAATTTTTCAAAAATTTCTTTGGCAGACCTGCAAGATGAAATGCATTCAATTAGAGATCTGTCAATTGATTCTTTTAATAAAACTACAGCTCTATTATTGACAGAGTCTTTCAGCATATCCTTCTTGGTCCATTTAAATTTATCCTTCGACAGTTTGTATGGGCCGTGAGTCATTACCTTCCACAATTTTGGATAAGTAGACTTTACATACCGATGGAGGTTTTCGAACCAAGAGTCAAAGTTATCACCACTGAATATCGGAGGATTAGCCATCGAATCAGATAACAACCAAATTCAAAGCACAAAACAATAGACAACAAAACTAGATAAGCAAGACACAGCACTAACTCAGTGAAACTAAATACAGAACACAGGAGGCAACTTTATGAAATGCACCAAACAGAAATGCACTAAACCAGATGATCAACGTAAAGCACTAAGACTGTAAATCAAAACAATTCCAAATGACCCACTCTGAAATGCACTAAACAGTTAGCAGGATCCTCTGCAGATTGTTAGATCTGTTAAGTCAGAGACCGCTCTGATACCAATTGTTGGGTTCGGTGCAGTATTCAGAGGGGGGTGAATGAATATAGCCCTTTAAAAATTCTTCCGCCCAATTAAAATATGATGCTCACTAGAATTACTAGTTCGCAAACTAGACAAGCTTAAATGCTAATGGGCAGATGCGGAACTAAACAAACACACATTAAGATCACTAGAGTGCTAACAAGACAGATTTAGACAAAATATAGCTCAACCAGAATTTCGCTCTCTTGACAAATTAAAACACTCTAAGAAGACTAATTAACTCTTCTGCTCAACCAGAAGCCAAACACATGGAGCGCCCCTATGCATTCATCTAGCAGAAGCACAATAGAACAAAACAAACCACAATGCACAAGGGGTTTTTAGGTGGTTCGGTCCAGCAGACCTACATCCACCCCACACTCAAACTGAGTGTGGATTCCGCTGACTCACAGCTTGAACAGCTGGGCATCACAGCTTGCCATACATCCGCTGGGCAACACAGCTTGCCGTCTGAGGAATCCTCCTCCCCCCGCTGAGCAACACAGCTTGCTGTCCAGTGGAATCCTCCACTGCAAACCGCTGGGCAATATAGCTTAGCCGTCCAGAGGCAGCACCTCTGCAATCCGCTAACTAACAGCTTGAACAAAGATGTAAAATAGAAAATAGAAAATAGAACAAGACAGCAATCAGAAAGCTGTAAGCAATGAAGCACAATGTGGCTCTTAAAGAGCTGGATGGCCTGGATTTGATCCACGGTCCATCAAGAACAGATCTCCCTCGATCTCACTCTCTTTCTTCACTCTCTCTCTTTCTCTTTCTTCTCTGCTGCACTTCTCTTCTTCTCTCGATCTCTGTTCTCCTTTTCTCTCTTTCTTCTCTTTGTCTCTTTCTTCTCTTCTGCTGGATCGTGGAAGCTCTCTCTTCCTTTTCCCTTTTTCTTCTCTCAGCTTCTGCTCTCAGGCTTCGATCACGATCAGTCTTCTACAGAGGATGAAGACTCGTATATATAGCAGCAGTAGCAGGGAGATAGGTCGTGTGCTTCCCACGCCTTCCGTCCAGAAGATTCCTCCTCGGATCACGTGCTCAGCACCCACCACGGATCACGTGTCAGGTGCCAGCTTCAGGTCACGTGCCCATTCATCAGTACGCTCAGCAACTGGAGTTAGATGGCATTAACCCACTTGCTCCAAGGAGTTGACGCACCCTTCAGAGATCTTCAACCCTTTTTAACTGCTGCGTCGACGCTTCCAACCCATGGCGTTGACGCATTGATGCGTTCCAGTGAGCAGGTCTTCAGCAGATAGACGTGCTGCGTTGATGCATGGAGCTGCAGCGTCGATGCTGCCAATGTACTCCAGAGGCTGCAATAACGGAATGAATATAGCCCTTCAAAAATTTTTCCGCCCAATTAAAATATGATGCTCACTAGAATTACTAGTTCGCAAACTAGACAAGCTTAAATGCTAATGGGCAGATGCGGAACTAAACAAACACACATTAAGATCACTAGAGTGCTAACAAGATAGATTTAGATAAAATATAGCTCAACTAGAATTTTTCTCTCTTGGCAAATTAAAACACTCTAAGAAGACTAATTAACTCTTCTGCTCAACCAGAAGCCAAACACATGGAGCGCCCCTATGCATTCATCTAGCGGAAGCACAATAGAACAAAACAAACCACAATGCACAAGGGGTTTTTAGGTGGTTCGGTCCAGCAGACCTACATCCACCCCACACTCAACCCGAGTGTGGCTTCCTGCTGACTCACAGCTTGAACAGCTGGGCATCACAGCTTGCCTTACATCCGTTGGGCAACACAGCTTGCCGTCCGAGGAATCCTCTTCGCACCGCTGAGCAACACAGCTTGCTGTCCAGTGGAATCCTCCACTGCAATCCGCTGGGCAATACAGCTTAGCCGTCCAGAGGCAACACCTCTGCAATCCGCTGACTAACAGCTTGAAGAAGATGTAAAATAGAAAACAGAAAATGGAAATAAACAGCAATCTGAAAGCTGTAAACAATGAAGCACAATGTGGCTCTTAAAGAGCTGGATGGCCTGGATTTGATCCACGGTCCATCAAGAACAGATCTCCCTCGATCTCACTCTCTTTCTTCACTCTCTCCCTTTTTCTTTCTTCTCTGCTGCACTTCTCTTCTTCTCTCGATCTCTGTTCTCCTTTTCTCTCTTTCTCTTTTTTCTTTTCTTCTGCTGGATCATGGAAGCTCTCTCTTCTTTTTCCCTTTTTCTTCTCTCAGCTTCTGCTCTCTGCTTTGATCACGATCAGCCTCCATCTGAAGACGAAGGCTCCATTATATACCAGCAGCAGTAGTGAGATAGGGCGTGTGCTTCCCACGCCATCCGTCCAGAAGATTCCTCCTCGGATCACGTGCTCAGCACCACCTCGGATCACGTGTCAGGTGTCAGCTTCAGGTCACGTGCCCATTCATCAGTACGCTCAGCAACTGGAGTTGAGGTGGCATCAACACACTTGCTCAAAGGGTTGACGCAGCCTTCAGAGATCTTCAACCATTTTAACTGCTGCATCGACTCCATCAACCTGCTGCGTTGACGCAACGGTGATCCAGTGATCAAGTCTTCAGCAGATGGGCGTGCTGCGTCGACGCTCTCAATCAATGGCGTTAACGCATTGATGCATTCCAGTGAGCAACCAGCCTAGCCTTTATAAACTATTGCGTCGACGCTGCTCCATTGCTGCGTTGACGCATTGGAGTATGCATTGTCGATGCTGCCAATGTACTCCAGAGGCTGCAATAAGGGATACTTGAACTGCTGCGTCCATGCTATTTGATCAATGCGTTGACGCACCAGAGTAATCCACAGGCTTCTTTCTTGATTGTTTGAACTACTGCGTCCACGCCACTTGATCAAGGCGTTGACGCATTGGTGTGTTCCAGCAGCTGAAATTGGATGTCTTCAGCCCTCTTGCGTTAAGGGGTTCATTAACCTCTTCAGTCCCTGTCAGACAGATGAAACGAAGTCTTTAGTTCTAAGTATATGCATTGCATTGTATAGACTTTGCTGTGAAGGCGAAAGTAATGTAAAGTATACACAACGCAGTGTAGACTTAATGAATACAAAGGCTTCATAAGCCTCAGATGAAGGCAGGCGCTGTGTAGACTTCATGCTGATCGGATGAAGGCAAGCGATGTATAGTCTTCATGAAACACAGCTGAATACACGCGGTGTATATACTTCATGAAGATCAGATGAACACATGCGGTGTATAGACTTGATGTGTTCACTGATGGATGTACACACTTGCCCGCTGTACAGACTTTCATGCTTATATGCATTATAGAGACTTCAGACTACAGGGATGTGTGAACAACCAGTGTGTAGACTCTTCAATCGACAGGCTTTGAAGCACAAAGGCAATGTACAGACTTTGCCTTAAAACGATTGTAAAGACTTAGAATCAAAGAGGCGTTGTGTAGACTTTGAACCAGTGTACAAATTTGGAAGCTTGAGCCAATGAATAGACTTGAAACGTGTTTAGCAATGTATAGACTTTGCATAAGACGCTGGAATGTATAGACTTAGGATTTCACTGTGGATGTACAGACTCTGAGGAAATGAAACGAGTCAGTGTACAGACTTCAAATGTGAAGACAGCCGCTGTATAGACTTTGAAGACAGAAGCCAGTGTATAGACTTGATGCTCAAGGAGTGGCTGTACAGACTTAGAGTGTAGCTGAAGCCTTGAACGTAGGAACATTCTAGACTGTATAGACTTCAGGCTTCAGAAACGAATGTACAGACTTCACTCACGAAACGTAGGGAAAGACCCCAATGTATAGACTTTGCCTTGAACGAAGGTCAGTGATGAATGTATAGACTTTCACGATGTGTAGACTTGGATACGTGAAAGCTACCGTGAAGGAATGTACACACTTGACCGAATCAAAGGCAAATCGAGTGTACAGAGTTCATGCCATGAGACGCTAAAAGAGACAGTCCAATGTACAGGCTTATGAAGACTGATGCATGAACAGTATTGCATAGACTTGCATGAGACGCAAATTGAGACGATGCACAATGCATAGACATATTGCGAGCATGCTGCAGCCATTGTACAGGCTTGTCAATGTATGGACTTTAAGTCCAATGCAAAGCAGTAATGTATAGACTTTAGACTTCGCCATGCTTACACTAAGCGATGTACACACTTGTTGAACCACTGTATAGACTTAGAGAGTTGACGCTGCAGACTTGAGAATGCTCACAGCGTTGACGCTGCAGACTTGAGACACACTCACAGCGTTGACGCTACATGGCACACTCATGCAATCTCCACAGACTAAATCAGATATAACACACTCAAGCATTCAAATCAACATGCCATCATCATAAAGAAAACATAATATCATAATGCACTCACTGTGTTGCAATCATCAAAACAAGACAGCATTGCTATCATCAAAACACATAGCACATGCTTGTGCCTAAGGGGCACAACAATTACCAACCCTCCAATTGGTTCTATATATATGTTTACGCATGTGGGGAGTCACTTCTATTTTTCCTCGCGGCGGGGATGCACACTCGCCTTTTACGGAAGGCCGAGATAGGTCGACTTGGCATGCGGGAATTTGGGGGGTTTTGAACAGAAGGCAAAGAGAACGATAGGAACGCACTGGAAAGGATGGCGTGTGGTTAATCGTTCTGGGAGACTAGGACAGGGATGGCTAGGTGGAATGCTAGCGTGCCAGTCGATTTCTCGATGATTACCGACGGAACCAAGTGTTTGACCGGGAATGTGCCGCTAGGGCACGACACATGAGCATGAACTGTCGTGCATCACGTGGAGAGGAGGGGGTTCCGCTGGTACGAGTGTGCATGTGATTATGGGGATTCGTGTAATAGACATCTTTCCCCACCGACCGTAAGCAACCGGTGTTTATTTTACATCGGATTGAATCCGAACACCTTTGTTTCTACTGCCAAAGAGAGAGTTAGGGACCCTAGAGGTCGTGACGTCAGGAGGGCTTAGTACATGCAACAGTGACAGAATAACAACAACACAGCGGGGATAACTGGGGGCAGAGAGACTGGTTCCTATTCGAACACTAGAGGGGGTATGCATTCTAGATTTATGAGAATGAGGTATTGACTCGGTCAGAGGAGTAGCGAACAATGGCTCTGCAGGGAGCTGGCAGGTTCTGGATCGGGTATAGGGTCTATCAGAGCAGAGGGGTTAGGACCGAGCTAGGAGACAGATGGCAATCTACTGGACGGTGTTGAGACTGGTAGCTGGCGAGGATGGGGATCAATTCTCGTACTAGATTACATCACTGTATGTCATGAGAGGTGTTTATACGGGGTGTGCAAGCCCGATTACATGTGTGTGCAAGCCACGGGATAATTCCATCATTTATGACAATCCCCAGGTCATTGCGTTATTATGCGGGTATCTCCACATTCACATGTAGTGCCCATCAAAGGACTTGTGACTCGGCAGGATGCCGCCTGAGGGGCGTCACAATGTGTTCCCGATATGAGACAGTGTCGAGATCGGGGAAGTAGGGGTGCCATAGGCACCGCTGTGCTGGAGCAGTTGGGCATCACTAGGGCCGAAGCAGCCGAATGGCGCAGGCACCACTTGTGACTGGAGCAGCCGTGCACTGTTGAGACAGGGGCGGCTGAGAGCTGTTGAGACTGGAGCGGTCGGACGGCGTGAGCATCGCCATGATTGGAGTGACCAAGAGCCATTGAGCTCAAAACTGTCGGGTGCCGCGGGCACCGTTGTGACTGGGGTAGTCAACGCCGTAGGCATCACTTTGACTGTAGTAGTTGGGTGTCATTGGCACGGCGGCGACTGGAGCGATGGGGTGCCCTGGGCACTACCGTGATTGGGGCGACCATGCGCCGTTGGAACTGGGGAGTTGGGTGCCCTGGACACCGTTACTAGAATGACCAGGTGCCATGAACACTAATGAGATTGGCCAGCCTAAGCGCCCCTGGGGCTGAAGTAGCCGGGGATCGCCGGGGCTGGGTAGTCGGGTGCCGTGGGCACCATTGTAGCTGGATTAACTGGACATTTGGGTGCCGTTGGCACGGTAGTGACCAGAGTAGCTTGGCGGTCGGGTGCCGTGGGGCACCGTTGAGACTAGAGTGGCTGGACAGTCGACTGCCAAGGACACCTTTGTAGTCGGAGTAGCTGAGGGAGCTGGGCGCCGGGAGACCCTGGTGGCTCGGTGCAGCTGAGATTGGCAATCGGGTGCCGAGGGCACCGTTGTGGCTAGACTAGCTGAGCAGTCGGGTGTCGCGGGCGCCGACTAAAAAATTGAAAGGAGACCAAAGGAGGGCATGGTGATAAACACGGTGGTCCTTATGGGCACGTTCTTGAGGACCGCGGTGAAAGGAATGGTTGCGTTATCAGAGCCGCAGCGGGATGCAGAGGTTGATTCCTTCCTTGCTCCAAGTCTGGCCAAGAGGGAAGGGCCTCACGTTTCCCTCTTCTTGTGCGTGACTGGAGTAGCTGGCAGTCAGGGGTCGGGGCACCGTTGTGACTAAAGTGGTTGGGTGGTCGGGTGCCGAGGGCACCATTGTGACTCGAGTGGTTGAGCAATCAGGTGGTGTGGGCCACGTCGTGACTGGAGTAGCTGAGTAGTTGGGGTGCAGCGGGCACCTTTGTGACTGAAGTTGTTGATAGCCGTCATGGATAGAGTGGCCTGGCGCCGTCTGGACTCGACAGTCAGGTGCCGGGGGCACCGTTGTGACTCAAGTGGCTGAGAGATCCACTGGGACTGGGTGCTTTCATCGAGGCGATGGCCAGACTGGGTGCTTTCATCCCACAACATCAGGTAATGTACGACTATCGAGGTAGGGGTCGAGCCGGTTGCTTTCGTCCCGCAACATCATGCGGTGCATGATTATCGAGGAAGGGGGCTAGACCGGGTCGTTTAGTGAAGTCGTGTCTGGGGTCATGCACGAATATCTGGATAGGGCTCGGGCAGAGTGCTTTCGTCAAGCCTCGTCCGGGGTCGTGCATGAATATCGAGATGACATCTTGGGTGTGTTCGTCATAGCAGGGGGGCGCCTCTTAGGGGGTTTGTGTTTGGGCTAGACGTCATATGAGGGACAAGCATGTGACATGCCCTCGGCATGAGCCTAGACAACACAAAACCAACCAACCAAAGCCTTCATGCACCGTTCGTAGTCCTGGGGGTGAGCTTCAAGCATTCTATGGCCCTTGGGCACCCATGGGAGGGTTTTATAGAGGTAGGAGAGGGGTTTAGGTGGACCAAGTTGAGGGGGGTGACTTGGTCCACCTAAAGGAAGGGTTTAGGAAGGGTTGACCGGCCATTTTGGCCATTGATTAGGGCTCTGAGAACGTGGTCGCCTAGGCGACTGCGTTGTCAGTGCCACGTGGGGTTTAGGCGGGGTTGACCGGGGGTTTGACTCCTAACAACGTGGTTGCCAAGGCGGCCGCGTTCAAGAACGGGTAGTTTGATCTGCGTAAAGGGTGTTTACGCGGGTTGGAAGGGCTAGGGGCTTCCTGGTCTGTGTAAACCTCTCCCCCTAAGGGGTTCAGATGGACTGGAATGGCTGGCATTGACCAGGAAGAGAGAGAAAGGTCATGTAGGACCTACTGGGATTAAGACGGGATGGAGCATAGAGTTTTAATGAGCTATGGTTGAGTGAGTCTGGGATTTATGTTGGTTGGAATGATTGGTTGGGTTCAGGGGTTTGAGTTGGTTGGGTAAGCTGGGTCTTACGAGGGTCAGGTGGACTGGGTGAAGGGATAACTCACTTGAATCTGGCCCCGTGTCGGCTGAACTCAGTGTTTACCCGTGCTCCGTCTTTAACGCGGTGAACCCAGGTGTGATGTGACTTGCTTGATTTGTCGATATCACGTCGCTTGCAGGAGGTGCATCGAAAGTTGTTCCTTGCTTTTCTGTTATGCATCGCATGACGCGATGGGTTGCTGGGAGTCTCAGGTTAGCATGATAACTGAGGTGTTGGCATGATGATGTCGTTTGTCTGGTAGTCAGGGTGACCCCCGCTTCTTGGCGAAGAGCCGTATGGGACGGCAGGCCGTTCTGAGCCCTGAGTTAACCCGGTTGTTGAAGCACTGGCGGTGTGATACCATATGTAGGGTGTCCGGGGGTGATCCCCGAATCTCTTCAGAGTGCCGCTCGATACGGCAGGTTGTCTCGAACCTCGGATTTGACTCAGTTATCAGGAAACTGGCTGCTGTAGTCCCCTATGCTTGGGGGTGATCCCTAGTTGTTTTGTTGTGCCGCCTGACCTGACGATACATCTCGATTTTCGAGCTCAACTCGACTGGTAGAGCATCTTTGGCGTTGTGCCATTTTGCTCTATTTAAGGAGTATTTCTCTATGCTTAATCTTCACTTAATTTAGGAAAATAAGTAGGTGCCAACAAATGCCAACCACGGGGCGTGCGTTGGAGGCGAAGATGACGGCGTGTGGCCCATGTGCCTTGCAGGCTTCATTTCTCCCGACCTTATTGGCATTGTGGGAGTTACTTGTTCTGAGAGTTGGTGCTCCCGTTGAGATCTTTCATGCGATGGTGGTACGTTTGCAGAAGACCATTGAGCCTGGGAGGTTATAGATCTAGGTTCCTGAGAGATCTAAGTGGCTGGTGGGCATTATGCCGAAGCCGCTGAGGGCATGGAGCTGGTGGGGGTGGCATGTATTGGATACATGCATGGTGCTTGAAGTTGTAGCTTGCTATCTACGACTTGGGAATTCTATTCCCGTTTGTCTCGCGTGTTGGGCTTTTGGCAGAGGTGTGCAAGGCCCGAGTCGCGATAGTAATCTGGTCTGGACGCTGAACTCTCCATACAGGTGGTCACTTCGGCGGTTGATGGTGTGACTGGGATGGGCGGCAATGCCGAAGGTGAAGAGAGGCCACGGGTGTAATACCCTAGATTCTTATCGAATTCTTATTAGGTCTTTCGGATCTTTTTCGGAGAGTTTCGGATCACTTTTGTGAGTCCTGAGTTGAGTTTTATGATTCGTGTGAATTTTTCTCTCGTACTAGTTACGGAACCCTGCGGTGAGTTTATCTCTCAGTTCATCAACTCGTGGACGCCGCAGTTGCGTTGTACTCTTTCCAAGGATCGTTTCGAGTATTTTTGCGTATTTTTCTGAATTAGTCCATTCGCGGGCTAATTATCAAATTTTCAGAAATTAGAAAAATTTCCTAATTTCTTTTCCTTTTTCTTTCCTACCTCTCTCCTCCATTCTCATTTCGCCGCCGCGACCTCTCTCTCCCATTTTCTCTCTTCTCTCGCCCTTCTGGCTCCAGCTGCAGACAGAGGAGGCTCGGGCAGGTAAAGGAGATGCTGTGGAGATGGTCGGATGCGCGAAGGGGCGAGGATCGGATCGGTTTTGGCGTGATCCTGAACGGTGGATTCAAAGCCGACGGTCGAGCTCGCGACGTGGTTTTCGTTGTGGTTTAGTCGCTTCGGCGTACGATTTCTTCGGTAGAGGTAGGGCGACGGATCACCTACTTCTCCTCTGCGTTTTCCCTGCAATTCCGTGTTATTCGGTGCTAGAACAGGCGAGTTTGGGCTCGTTTAAGTAAAATCGTGATTTTAGGAGTTCGTAGGGTTCACCGAAAAACGGTGACCATTTTTAGTATAATTAGTATCAAACGAACCTCTGGGATGTCTGGATCCCATTCCCGCAGGTTTCGTTGTGATTGGTCGTCATTCGGGACCAGTAGGAGTCCGGGAACCCCGGTGACCCGATTAGGGTCGATTCGTTGAAATCGCCCCGATCTCTCGATTCATCCGTTGCATGTGGTCCTTCCGTCTTGTGGAAGGCTTTTCTCGTCATCATGTATCGATTCCCCTACATTTCGGCGTGAATGGGGCGTGGAATGGGCCGATTCGGCCTTTTCCCTAGTTTTCCCACCGTATCGCTTTGGCAGCCGTTCCAGAGACCGCTATAGGTCTCTGGTGGCCCCACGATAGACCACCACATCCCTTGGCGTGTCGGTCAAACTGAGGTTCGGTAAGGGTGGCGGCCCAACTTTGGACCGCCTCTTGCCTCTGGCGCCCCTGTGCCGGTGCGCCACAGCTTCGCTGTTTCTCGATATTAATGTCTGTCGGTTCATTCTGGTGGTTCTAGCTCTGACCGCCAGAGTGTTTTGGCGCGCCTTCATTAGGCCGCCACTTGTTGTTTGACCGGGTCAGAGGTCTATGTCGGTTGGCTCTAGCGGCCCACCTTCAAGCGTTTCTTTGTTGTAGCGCGCCACCCTTCGTCCGCTACAGACCGTTTGACTTAGGTCAAAGTTGTAGGGCGGTTTGTGTGGCGGTTCATTCTTTGACCGCCAGGTCCGTGTAGTGCATCTATATTAGACCGCTACGATGGTTTGACGGGGTAAGTCGGTTTGGGGTCAACTGTGTCTAGCGGCCTATTCGTTCCAACCCTTGACCGCCAGAGTCCTTAGTACCTCCGTGAGTGCGGCGACTTCTTCCTTGTCTACTTATGTCGTTAAGTGGCCGAGGGATAGATCGCTTGTCTCCCAGCGGCTGGTTTACTGGTGTTTTGGTTTCCGATATGTCTTGGCTTGACCTTGTGGTCTTCCCACTGTCCCGTGGATGTCTCTTGACATCCTATGAGGGCTAAGACTACATTAGAAGGTAGCCAGGTGTTTCCTTGCTTAAAGTATGATTCTCTTTCCTACAGTAGAGTAGTCATTGTCTGGTTCCGGTCAACCCGGGGTGACCCAGTGGTTGACAGGCAACCTTGTGTGTCTCGACGGTTCTGTCCAATCTGAGACATGGTTATGGATGCCTCGAGGTGTCATCTTACCTCACTTTGCGTGCCCAGGTGTGTTGAGGGTCTTGTTAATCCCTCAGGTCTCTGTGTGTCATTTTCTACGGTTGTTTCTTCTGACTTAGGATTAGACAGATTGGCGACTTGTACCGCTTGGTACGACGATCTTGACCTGAGTCTTCTAACTCAAGGATCGTTGTGTCTACAGATCTAGTTGCCTGTCCTGATTCTGTTGGCAGTCGTTGTGCTGCCTTGGTGCTTCGTAGTACGTGCGATAGTACTTCCTTGCCTGTCTGCACTTCAGCACTCGTGCTTTGGAGTCTGTGTCTAGTGAGCCTCCACTAGTCATAGTCAGTCGACACGTTCTAGTGTTGGCCCACCTGGGAGTGGTGGTACGGTAGTTCCCGAGGTACGGTTTGTAAGCTAGTTTCCGTTGGCTCCCTTGCCTTGCAGTAGCGTCCTGCTGGGGGAGAAAACTAGCTGGAGGACTGGCTTAAGGCATTGAGCTTGTGTGTGCACACGTGGTCAGGGGCTTGGACTGACGTCGACGGGCGTTACCCTGTCTAGTCACTCGTTACTGTAGTCCCGTTCTGGTCCTGAGTTTGTCTTAGTCTCTGTCGTGCTTCAGGTGGCATAGTAGGCGAGACACTTGAGGTGCAGCAAAAGACGTTAGTGGACGCAGCTGGCTGTTCTTCTAGTGAGGAGGTGCTTCCGTCACGTGACACGTGACTCTCGCGTTTCTCATACGTCGTGACCTTTTCGGGTTAGCCCTTTCATGGTCTTGCCCGAGGTCAGTGTTATGTCGTGTGCACGATGTTCTAGTTGTGTGTGTGTGTGGTCATGTCTAGAAGAGCGTGCATGGCAATCAAGTCGTGTATGCTTTAGGGTGTCTGTGTCTATTTAGATCTTTTCTAGACTTTTTTCCTGTCTTTGTAGGCCCGACAGATTGGCAACTCCTGACTTTGTCAGATCAGAGTTCACCTTCCTGTTGCTATCTAGAGTAGTTTGGGAGGCCAAGGTTAGTTCGGCAACCGTGTCTTCGTTCAGGTACGGCTTCTTTTCCCTTTTCTTTTAGCTGGTCAACTCCTTCCGTTTCTAGTTTTCTTTTACAGCTTTGTAGTTTAGTTTTCCTACTTTACCACTCCTGCTATTTACCTACTGTTTTAGTGTGTTACTGCGTTGTTTTTAAGTGGGGATCCGCATGACCCCTACTGGGCCAATGACACGAGGCTCACCCCTGCTTTTCAAGTAGGTGGCGTCTTCTGCTTCCGCGGTTCCTGGTGTGACATGTCCGTAGCTGCCAGCGGTACCTGTGCCGGGTTTCTTGTTGTGTCCCTATGCCTTGATGATGTTTTACTTTCATGAGTTTTGATGATAGAAACACTATAAGTCACCACTTGAGAATGAATGACTGAAGAATGCTTTGATGATAGCTGAGTCACTTCATGTGCCTGAATTGACTTCGTGTGCTCGATTGAATGCCACGGTTGCACATATATATTTATGTGTGTTTAACTGCTGGTCTAGGTCCGAGCATGTCTCGAATGCATATACTGCACTTCATGGCTTTAAACGTCTATGCATGCACGCAATCAGTTTAGTCGGTGCATTCAGGTTACATCTAAGGCTCGTGCATATATATCAGTAAGGCTGCCCAACAAACTCGGTGCATATCATCGTTCATGGGCGCTCAGGTCTGTGCATTCCATTCCTTATGCACCCAGCCTTAGCGAGTGTTAGGTCGGTCCATTACTTAGCTCACGTCTCCAAGTCTGTGCACTCTATCTATGTTAGGTCGATGCAACGCCTTCATGTGTTAGGTGCATCGGTGCAACCTCTAGCATTGCACGCTAATTAAGTCATGCATCGGTGCATATCTTCTCTGTGGATCCTTCGCATTAGGTCAGTGTATTGGTCTACTCTTATGATACTCCATGGAGTTTCAGTCTGTGCAACTCATGTTGTTGCAAGTACTCAACCTAGTGCATTCTTAGCATGCTCATGCTTAAACTCGGTGCACTGTGCATTTCTTGCCTTCATATGGTCGATGCATCTCATGCTGTGACACGTAATTTAGTCGGTGCATTTCTTCCTCCGTGTGCATAAAAATTGTGCATCTCTTTTTTATATACTCAAGTCATATCTGTGCATAGTTTTCTTATCTCTATTGAGATTGTGCACATTGGTAGGTACGTATAGCAGAGTCGGTGCATTCGTATGCTGTGCGAGCATATCTTTATATGGATGTGCTTCAAAATCGAAGCACTCCCTCTCATCAAGGGCAGGCTTCTCAGCGCGAGCAGGTCGGTGCAGTGTCTGGTCTCAAGAAAATGAGCTCGGTGCAACTATTGAGGATACTCGGTGCAACGTGTGACTTCAGAAGAAGCCAATCAGTGCAAACCATTCCTTAGGACACGAATCAAAGTCGGTGCAAGACCCTGTTCCAAGAAAACAAGCTCGATGCAATCGTTCCCTGTATGAGAAAGCTTATGGAACTTGTGCACGAAGTGATCAAGCCAGGGAAGCCATAGTTTGAGCAACATATGTGCACTTGAGTATCTGACTTATAAGGAACAGAAGAATAAAGGCATGTGAGAACAACAGAACAATCAACTGGCACGTCATCCAAGGGTGATCTTCATTAGAAAGAGCAGCCACATCGGGTCCCAATCATTCAGATTCTGACACATGGCAAGACTCTCCTGAAGCTTCCAGGCGAGAGTGTTCCCCCCACACGCCTAGGGCATGAGCTCGTGACCTCAGTCTGAGGGAGTATATAAGTCATCTTTCTGCTAGTCGAGAACATATCCCCCTTGGGCGAGATCAAGAAAAATTGTTGGGGAGCAGAAGAAGAGAAGAACAGAAGAAAAGAATAGGAGAGTTCAAAAGAGAGAAAAAGGGGGAGCAGCAGTGAAACGCAGAAGAAGAAGAAGTAGATAGTACGAGAGAGAGAGATCGTGAGTTTGAGAAGAAAAGAAGACAAACTTCATCTGAAGATTAGTCCCCACTGGAATCGGGATCAAATCCTATCCAGTCAGCTCCTTGAGAGCCACATATGCACTTTAGTGTTTAAAGCTTTCAGTCGCTGTCATTTCCCGTTTCTTGTTTTCCTTTTTATCTTTATTTCAAGCTGTTTGTCAACAGAGCAAGCTGTGTTGCTCAGCTGTTGTAGAGGGAGGATTCCTCTGGACGGGTTAAGCTATAAGCCCCAGCGGTTGCAGAGGAGTGGTATCCTCTGGACGGCTAAGCTGTATTGCCCAGCGGAAGGAAGCTATGATGCTCAGCGGATGTAGGCAAGCTATGAGGCCCAGCTGTTAAGCTGTGTATCAGCGGGTAGCCATACTCTGGTTGGAGTGTAGGGTAGACGTAGGTCTACGGACTGAACCACCTTAAAACTTCTTTGTGCACTATGGTCTGATTGATTCTCACGATTTCGCTAGATGAATGCTTAGGTGCGATTATTCTATTTTTCCAATCTAGTGAGTGTTTATATTGCACACTGCGTGTTTGTCTCTAGTCTCATGTGAGTTGGGTGATTTTGGGTCTGTTCATAGTTCTTCTCTGCAGTATTCAGAAATTCAGTTCTTCTGTCATCCTCTCGTCATTTGGAGAAGAGCACCCAGTTCAGTCTAGGCACTTGTTCATATTGCTTCCGCATATGTGCCTTTCCACTAGTTTTTTTTTTGGACGTAATTTTTAAGAGGGGATTCATTCAACCCCCCTTTTGAATCCGTGCCTAGCACCGATTCTGTTTGTGTCATAGCCTCCATAGGTTCTATCAATTGGTATCAGAGCATACCATCTGCACCTATCAATTGGTATCAGAGCGGGTCTCTGTGCATTCAGATACAACGATCTTCAGAAGATCCTGCTACTTAGGTGCTACTCTTGTCGCTGTCTATCCGGATTTGATCGAGGGCTATTTACGCATTGCTCAGTGATTGCTTTGTGTGTTGAAAGCTATCTGCTATCTATCTTTATGGCTCGTCCCTGTGCGTTTGATGGTTCTAACTTCAGCAAGTGGTTGGGAGGCCTTTGTGTTTATATGAAATCTATGGAATCTCGTATCAAAAGCCCCACATAAATTGCCCCGAAATGAGACCAAGTGGTCCAGTGAGGACAGATCGAAGAACCGTGAGAATATCATAGTTCTTAATATTATAAGAGATGCAGTGAATGCTGATAAATTTCCTTTTGTTCTCAGGTGTGCTTCGGGAAAGGAAATCTTGGGCAGGATAACTGCTGCAAACGAGGAGGAAGAGGATAAATGCTTGATGGCCAACCGGAGAAATGATGATGGTGATACTCCTTCTCAGGTAAGCTCCAGATCTAATGAACCCTCGTTTGATGAATTGGTTGCGATGTATGAAGAACTGTTAAAAGTATCCAAGAAAATGAAATCTGAGAATAAAAGGCTAAAGAAAAAGATTGAACAACGCGAATCTGAAATCATTTGTGAAAATTGTCTTGTGATAAAATAATCTTATGATATGTGTCTGCTAGATGTTCAAAATTTTAAGGAACAAAGTGTCTCTTTAAAAGTTGAGAATCAAACATGCTTGAATAAAATATTCGAACTGGAAAATCAGCTGAATGAAGAGAATGATGAACATCTAATGAGAATGCAAGAATTGAATAAAGTTAACTCTGAAGTAAATAAACTAAAACTAGTGAATGCAGAACTTCAAAAGAGGAATGAAAATCTTGAAGCTAGAATAAAGGAATTCAACATGGAAGCCTCACACGTCTCATCTAAACAATCTGATTACAACAAATGCCTGCTTCTGAAAGAACGCAATGAGGAACTATACAACAAAAATGAATAGCTAATGAAATTGATTACCTCTCTTAAAGAAGAAAATCAAGAGATATTGAATGAATAAATTAAAGTCGAACAAAGAGAGGACGAACTAATTGAAAGACTGGAGTCTGCATCCAGCAGCGAAGAAATTGAGAAGCTGACCAAAGAGAACAAGGAACTGAAAGAACAAAACAAAAAACTCATGGTCCTAAATACTATTATTTCAGAGAGGCTTCTGGCTATCGAGAGAGAAAGATGTGCTAATAAGGAAATTCAAGCTGAAAAACTTGAGGAGGAAAACAATGAATTGAAAGCTAAAATTGAAAAGTTAAAACGTTTAAACACTGGTATGTCCGAAAAACCTCTCACCTTGGAAAAAGGAAAACCTGCTTGCAATGAAGAGGTAAAAAAATTGAGCAATCTGGAACAAGAAATTGAGAAATATAAGACTACAAATAAAGTACTAAATGAATGCGTTAATTGCAGTGAACATGAGATAGCTACTTATGAACTTCACATTGCCTCTTTGGAAACTAAAATTCATGATCTGGAAAACTCAGCATTCGAGTCTGTTGAAAATAAAGGAAAAATGAAAGCTGTCATGAAAGGTGAGGATGATAATTCAAGAAAGGGGATAAATTGATGTCATGATGCTAAGTAAACCATTAGAAACCAGCTGTGCACCACTTTCGTGTAAAACTCTGATGTTGCTGGAAACACAAATCAATCCCCAAAATAAAATAGAAATCAGAAATCACCTTCATCATCAGTATTTCAATTTAAGGCTCAGAGAAATGAAAAACAAACAAATGTCTTGAAAAAAGGTAAACAACTGAACAAGAATGGTTACATGAATAAAGTCAAGGCTGTCCCTGCCTGTGATGTTAACTCTGCTAATACTGCTGAATCTGATAGCTTAATGCATGCTGCTCAATAGTCCCCTACTCATTCGCATGCACATGAAAAGGATGGTTCATGCCATTATTGTGGCAAGGTAAGTCACGTAATGGATGATTGCAGATTATTGATAGAAGATGAGCATGCAAGTGAAACATTGCATTCTACAAATTCATTTGGTAGAAACCATGCTACTCGGAAGTCTGGTGCATATTGGCGTTACTGTGATAGGCATGGTCATCTCATGAATGCATGTTTCATCATGAAATTCGATGATAGGATGCATGCTAGATATTCTGCAAATCATCATGGTTCTAAAAGAAACAAGTCTGCTTTGAACCAGCATATCATTTGCTTCAACTGTAGCAAACCTGGTCACAAGGCCATTGAGTGCTGGTCAAGGTCTACTTGGGGTGAAAATGGTTCTAAAGGTAAGCACATTAAGTGCTTCGAGTGTGGGAAGCATGGCCATATAGTTGAGGACTGTTGGCATGTTCAGGAAAATTTCGTCAATCCCTATTCTGTCAAATTCTTTGCAAAATGACCGGTGGAATTTTCATGCTTTAACTGTGATAAGCCAGGTCACAAATCTGCTGAATGTTGGCTTGTTAAAAATAAGAAACAAAATGTCCATGCAAACAACAGAACATTTCATGCTTACGTTCATAGGTCTCATGCTACTGTTGATATTCATCATAGGACCAGAAAATCTGTTATTTCATGTAGATATTGTGGAAAATTCGGTCACCTCATAGCCAACTATTATCAGATAGATTTTGATGACAATGTCGCTAAGAAACTGTTCATAACTCCTGCTAGGGCTAACACAAGATCCAAGGCTGCTTGGGTTCCTGCAGGATCAAAATGATATTTTGCTGCATGTGTGCCTTGGAATGAATAAAGAGGGGTCAACAAACCAAGGCACTCAAAAATTGAAGGACCCCATGATCCTGCTCTTCAGGTCTATTCTGATCACTTACTTCAAACTCTGTCATCTAAAATTGTGAGTTTGAAAGGTTTGAATATCATGTTGATTCGGTCTGGGCTGAATTGAAATCATCTGAAAATTTGACCTGCACATAATGTTTATGGCAATCTCCTCTAGATTAAATTGCATGTCTGTTTCATGAGCTTACACCATAAAACCATGTGTTACGCTTTCTTTATATACCATGCACTTAGTCAGGGGGAGATTGACTGTTTTCACTTAATCTTCATGCTGCTCATGTGTAGATTTATTACATATTGCATCTAGACAGGGGGAGCATTCCAGCTACATCACTTCTTCACCTCTTGAACTCTTTCTGTCTAGCAATCTGATTCACTCTCTGCATTTAGGTGGTTCATCTAAATTCTCTGCTGTCTCTACTTTCTTAGCTGATCTGTCTGCATTCTAGACTCAGCTACTGAAATTGATTCTGCTCTGCATATATTTGATGATCTTCTCTCATGCTGTTATTTGCTCTACCAGCTTGTACCTATCCAATACTCACATCCTTTCAAGCTGGTCTGATTAATCTGGTTCTTGTTCCAGGAATGATAAGTTGTTCAGTTGCATTGAATGGACTGATCTGAGTTCCTTATGGCGTGTACCATGCGTTAGTCTGAACTCTTAAAGGAAATTCCTATCATATAGGTTTAAGAATGTCTACTGATTCAGACTGATATAAGTCTAATGTATTCTAAGATTTGCACTCAAATGTATTGAAAGTATCTGAATGATGAGTTGTAATAAATTTCAACCAACTGTTTCATGAATACCCTAGTCTCACTCATCTGTAATCTGAAAATGTGATATCTAGGCTACTTTGGTAGAGACACATAGAGTGAGTATTATTTTTAAACATTAACCTGAAAAATGTTGACTAAAAGGAAAAATTGAATTCAGAGTAATGACTTGGTCACTGAGAAACTGGGTTCTCTGTCAATGAAATAGAGTAAACCTATGTCATGAAGTGCCATAGTTATCTCTGGTGAAAATCTATTGAAAAATCTGACAGAGTAATAGCATGTCTGTGTTGAGTAACTTGGGAGTCAGGCCTCTAATCAAGGTGTCTTCTCATGTAAAAAGACACTTCTATTGCTAACTCTGCTCTCAAAGTTGAGAGGCAATGAAAGTTATCACATTGAGTAAATGGGTCACTTCACCTAAGACGTGTTGTGCCTCATGTAAAAAGGTGTTGATCAACTTAAATTGCTCAGAAAAAATAATGTGCTAATCAGAAGAAACTATCTTGCAACAATAGTCAACTCACATTCTAAGCAAGGATGTTATCTCAATACTGCTCTGTGTGACTCTCAAAAGCTTCATCGAGTTCATCTGAGTAAGATGGAAGGTGGTTGTTCTTGAGTATTGCCTGATTAATTGGTTCACCTTTATTAAAACCTATCTTCAGATATGAGTATTGAATTTATTTGACAAATTTGGTATACATCATAGTTAAATCAGTTGGGTCATGTAGGAAAATTCATAACCCCCTATGATAGGAGAGTCTTTTCTTGTGAGGACTTAATACTGTGATACCTGCCATACAATTTTCTCTGATCAGGTTCACCTCTGACAACTTAGTCATCATACTAACTCACCTGTTGGAGATCTTGTGCCTTGCTCGCTGTTATCAACTCCATACCCTTGGCCTCATCTACCTCATCAACATCATCAGTTTTACTCTCCACACTGTTGGAATCTTCCATCTTGAATCTGTATCCCTAACGAATGACTCTTGTAACCGGTTCTGGTTCTGTGGGACTTTCACCTGCATTATTCTGTCCATACAAATGTAAGGTGCCACAACCAATTTTACTTCAGAATTCTTGTGGTGGTAAATTCCAGATTGATTCATTGGATAACCAGAGTTCATCCCTGTAGATACATCCTGTGTTTGCATTTTTGAATCCTTCATCCTCTCAGGGGGAGTTCTGGGCATTATATATTTTCATGATTATGTCAAAGGGCATTCATGTTGATAAGGGGAGTTTCCTCTTTTTGCTGAAGTCAAAGGGGGAGACTAGTTTGTCAGTGTGACTTATTATGTTGCCATCATCAAAAAGGGGGAGATTGTTATGTCCATGTGCCTGGATGATGTTTTGCTTTCATGAGTTTTGATGATAGAAACACTATAAGTCACCACTTGAGAATGAATGACTGAAGAATGCTTTGATGATAACTGAGTCACTTCATGTGCCTGAATTGACTTCGTGTGCTCGATTGAATGCCACGGTTGCACATATATATTAATGTGCGTTTAACTGCTAGTCTAGGTCTAAGCATGTCTCGAATTCATATATTACACTTCATGGCTTTAAACGTCTATGCATGCACGCAATCAGTTAAGTCGGTGCATTCAGGTTACGTCTAAGGCTCATGAATATATATCAGTAAGGCTGCCCAACAAACTCGGTGCATATCATCGTTCATGGGCGCTCAGGTCTGTGCATTCCATTCCTTATGCACGCAGCCTTAGGGAGTGTTAGGTCGGTCCCTTGCTTAGCTCGCGTCTCCAAGTCTGTGCACTCTATATGTGTTAGGTCGGTGCAACGCCTTCATGTGTTAGGTGCATCGGTGCAACCTCTGGCATTGCACGCTGATTAAGTCGTGCATTAGTGCATATCTTCTCTGTGCATCCTTCGCATTAGGTCAGTGTATTGGTCTACTCTTATGATACTCCATGGAGTTTCAGTCTGTGCAACTCATGTTGTTGCAAGTACTCAACATAGTGCATTCTTAGCGTGCTTATGCTTAAACTCGGTGCACTGTGCATTTCTTGCCTTCACATGGTCGATGCATCTCATCCTGTGACACGTAATTGAGTCGGTGCATTTCTTCCTCCATGTGCATAAAGCTTGTGCATCTCCTTTTTATATACTCAAGTCATATCTGTGCATAGTTTTTATATATCTTTTGAGATTGTGCACATTGGTAGGTACGTATAGCAGAGTCGGGGCATTCGTATGCTGTGCGAGCATATCTTCATATGGATGTGCTTCAAAATTGAAGCACTCCCTCTCATCAAGGGCAGGCTTCTCAGCGCGAGCAGCGCGAGCAGGTCGGTGCAATGTCTGGTCTCAAGAAAATGAGCTCGGTGCAACTACTAAGGATACTCAGTGCAACGTGTGACTTCAGAAGAAGCATATCAGTGCAAACCATTCCTCAGGACACAAATCAAAGTCAGTGCAAGACCCTATTCGGAGAAAACAAGCTAGGTGTAATCGTTCCCTGTACGAGAAGCTTATGGAACTTGTGGACGCAAGTGATCAAGCCAGAGAAGCCATAGTTCGAGCAACATATGTGCACCTGAGTATCTGACTTATAAGGAATAGAAGAATAAAGGCATGTGAGAACAATAGAATAATCAACTGGCACGTGATCCAAGGGTGATCTTCATTAGAAGGAGCCGCCACGTCGGGTCCCAATCGTTCAGATTCTGACACATGCCAAGACTCTTCTGAAGCTTCCAAGCGAGAGTGTTCCCTCCACACGCCTAGGGCATGAGCTCGTGACCTCAGTCTGAGGGAGTATATAAGTCATCTTTCTGCTAGTCGAGAACATTTCCCCCTCGGGTGAGATCAAGAAAAATTGTTGGGGAGTAGACGGAGAGAAGAACAAAAGAGTTCAAAAGAGTGAAAAAGGGGGAGCAACAAAGAAACGTAGAAGAAGAAGAAGTAGAGAGAAAGAGAGAGAGATCGAGAGTTTGAGAAGAAAAGAAGACAAGCTTCATCAAAAGATTAGTCCCCACAAGAATCGGGATCAAATCCTATCCAGTCAGCTCCTTAAGAGCCACATCTGCGCTTTAGTGTTTACAGCTTTCAGTCGCTATCATTTCCCGTTGCTTGTTTTCCTTTTTATCTTTATTTCAAGCTGTTTGTCAACAGAGCAAGCTGTGTTGCTCAACTATAGCAGAGAAGGATTCCTCTGGACGGGTTAAGCTGTATGCCCTAGCGGTTGCAGAGGTGTGGTATCCTCTGGACGGCTAAGCTATATTACCCAGTGGAAGGAAGTTGTGATGCTCAGCGGATGTAGGCAAGCTGTGAGGCCCAGCTATTAAGCTGTGTATCAACGGGTAGCCATACTCTGGTTGGAGTGTGGGGTGAACGTAGGTCTATGGACTGAACCACCTTAAAACTTCTTTGTGTACTGTGGTCTGATTGATTCTCACGATTTCGTTAGATGAATGCTTAGGTGCGATTATTCTATTTTTCCAATCTAGTGAGTGTTTATATTGCACACTGCATGTTTGTCTCTAGTCTCATGTGAGTTGGGTGATTTTGGGTATGTTCATAGTTCTTCTCTACAGTATTTAGAAATTCAGTTCTTCCATCATCCTCTCATCATTTGGAGAAGAGCACCCAGTTCAGTCTAGGCACTTGTTCATATTGCTTCCGCATCTGTGCCTTTCCACTAGTTTTTATTTGGACGTAATTTTTAATAGGGGATTCATTCAACCCCCCTTCTGAATCCGTGCCTAGCGCCGATTCTGTTTGTGTCAGAGCCTCCATAGGTTCTATCAATTTGTATCAGAGCATACCATCCGCACCTGTCATTTCTCCCGACCTCAGTGTACGTTTTTCTTTCTGTTGGACTATACTACTTGTCTTTCCTTTGGACTATACTCTGGTATAATTGTTAATTTAAACTGTTAATTAAAAAGTAATTTTATTTTTGCTACTTTAGCAAACTGATGTAATGAAATTTAATTACTTACTGTTATATCTCGGTGGCTTCAATGTACTACACGACAATCCTTTTATCCCTTCGGAGCTTTACCGCTCTTGGGAGGCTTCATGGGTTCCAAGTGGTATCGGGTCTGCTCGGTAGTCCTATCGGGTATATCGGTATCTGAGATCCGGGTCGTCACAGGTGGTATCAGAGCATTGTTATGTGAAGTACATAGGAATCCGAGATATACAGTTTCCAGAGTCCTGAAAGTCCAGTACAGTCTTCAGCTGGCATTAGGTTTCGTGATTCCTTGTCGTTTTGTTTTCCCGATAGCTGTTGTCGTGGCATGGGTCGTGTCTCCTTTCCTGTGAGACGTAAGCGACGTTGCCTTATTTCGGAGGTGTCAGACTTGTGTTCACTTGGTTGCCGTGCTCGATCTAGAGCGGGTGCCTGTGATTAGGGTCTGCCAATGTTCCTCTAAATTATATTTTTCAAAATTCACGCTATTTCAAGTTGTGTCTTGGGGTTGTTCTTCTCTACTTCTCTTTTGCTAGTCCTTAAATTTCGAGGATGAAATTTCTTAAGGAGGGGAGGATATAATACCCTGGATTCTTATTGGAATCTTATTAGGTCTTTCGGATCCTTTTCGGAGAGTTTTGGATCGCTTTTCTGGGTCCTGAGTTGAGTTTTACGATCTGTGTGGGTTTTTCTCTCGTACTAGTTACGGAACCCTTCAGTGACTTTATCTCTCAGTTCATCGACTCGTGGATGCTGCAGTTGTGTTGTACTCTTTCAAGTATCGTTTTGACTATTTTTACGTATTTTTCTGAATTAGTCTATTTTCGGGCTAATTATTGAATTTTCAGAAATTAAGAAAATTTCCTAATTTCTTTTTTTTCTTTCCTTCTTCTCTCCTCCCTTCTCATTTCGCCGCCGTAACCTCTCTCTCCCGTTTTCTCTCTTCTCTCACCCTTCCGGCTCCGGCTGTAGATGGAGGAGGCTCGGGTAGGTAGAGGAGATGCCGTGGAGATGGTCGGATGCGCCAAGGGGCGAGGATCGGATCGGTTTTGGCGCGATCCCGAACGGTGCATTCAAAGCCGACGGTCGAGCTCGCGACGTGGTTTTCTGTGTGGTTTAGTCGCTTCGGCGCACGGTTTCTTCGGTGGAGGTAGGGAGACGGATCACCTACTTCTCCTCTGCGTTTTCCCTGTAATTTCATGTTGTTCGGTGCTAGAACGGGCGAGTTTGGGCTTGTTTAGATAAAACTGTGATTTTAGCAGTTCGTAGGGTTCGCCGAAAAATGACGACCATTTTTAGTATAATTAGTATCAAACGAACCGTTGGGATGGATGGATCCCATTCCCGCAAGTTTCGTTGTGATTGGTCGTCATTCGGGGTCGGTAGGAGTCCGGGAACGTCGGTGACCCGATTAGGGTCGATTCGTTGAAATCGCCCCGATCTCTCAATTCGTCTGTTACATGTGGTCCTTTCGGCTTGTGGAAGGCTTTTCTCATCGTCCTGTATCGATTCCCCTGCGTTTCGGTGTGAATGGGGAGTGGAACGGGCCGATTCGATCTTTTCCCTAGTTTTCCCGCCGTATCGCTTTGGCGGCCGTTCCAAAGACCGCTACAAGTCTCTGGCGGCCCCACGATAGACCGCCACATCCCTTGGCGTGTCGGTCAGACCGAGGTTCGGTAAGGGTGGGGGCCCAACTTTGGACCGCCTCTTGCCTCTGGCACCCCTGTGCTGGTGCGCCACAGCTTCACTGTTTCTTGATATTAATGTCTGTCGGTTCATTCTAGCGGTTCTACCTCTGACCGCCAGAGTGTTGTGGCACGCCTTCATTAGGCTGCCACTTGTTGTTTGACCGGGTCAAAGGTATATGTCAGTTGGCTCTAGCGGCCCACCTTCAGGCATTTCTTTGTTGCAGCGCGCCACCCTTCGGCCGCTATAGACCATTTGACTTAGGTCAAAGTTGTAGGGCGGTTTGTGTGGCGATTCATTCTTTGACCGCCAGGTCCGTGTAGCGCATCTATATTAGACCGCCACGGTGGTTTGACGGGGTAAGTCGGTTTGGGGTCAACTGTGTCTAGCGGCCTATTCGTTGACCGCCATAGTGCCCTGGCGGCCCAACCTTTGACCGCCAGAGTCCTTAGTACCTCCGTGAGAGCGGCGACTTCTTCCTTGACTACTTATGCCGTTAAGTGGCCGAGGGATAGATCGCTCGTCTCCCAGAGGCTGGTTTACCGGTGTTTTGGTTTCCAATATGTCTTGGCTTGACCTTGTGGTCTGCCCACTATCCCGTGGATGTCTTGACATCCTATGAGGGCTAAGACTACATTAGAAGGTAGCTAGGAGTTTCCTTGCTTGAAGTAGGATTCTCTTTCCTATAGTAGAGTAGTCATTGTCTGGTTCCGGTCAACCCTGGGTGACCCAGTGGTTGACAGGTGACCATGTGTGTCTCGGCAGTTCTGTTCAGTCTGAGACATGGTTCTGGATGCTTCATGGTGTCATCTTACCTCGGTTTGCATGTCTAGGTGTGCTGAGGGTCTTGTTAATCCCTCAAGTCTCCGTGTGTCATTTTCTATGGTTGTTTCTTCTGACTTAAGATTAGATCGATTGGCGGCTTGTACCGCTTGGTATGACGATCTTGACCTGAGTCTTCTGACTCAAGGATCGTTGTGTCTACAAGTCTAGTTGCCCTATCCTGAGTCTGTTGGTAGTCGTTGTGCTACCTTGGTGCTTCGTAGTACGTGCAACAGTGCTTCCTTGCCTATATGTACTTCTGCACTCGTGCTTTGGAGTCTGTGTCTAGTGAGCCTCCACTAGTCGTAGCCAGTCGACACGTTCCAGTGTTGGCCCACCTGGGATGGTGGTACGGTAGTTCCCGAGGTACGGTTTGTAAGCTAGTTTCCGTGGGCTTCCTTGCCTTGCAGTAGCGTCCTGTTGGGGGAGAAAACTAGCTAGAGGCCTGGCTCAAGGCATTGAGCTTGTGCGCGCACACGTGGTCAGGGGTTTGGACTGACGTCGACGGGCGTTACCCTGTCTAGTGACTCGTTACTGTAGTCCCGTTCTGGTCTTTAGTGAGTCTTAGTCTCTGTCGTGCTTCAGGCGGCTTAGTAGGCTAGACACTTGAGGCGCAGCATAAGACGTCAGTGGACGCAGCTGGCTTTTCTTCTAGTGAGGAGGTGCTTCTGTCACGTGACACGTGACTCTCGCGTTTCTCGTACGTCATGACCTTTCTAGGTTAGCCCTCTCGTGGTCTTGCCCGAGGTCAGTGTTGTGTCGTGTGCACGACATTCTAGTCGTGTGTGTGTGTGGTCGTGTCTAGAAGAGCGTGCACGATAATCGAGTCGTGTATGCTTTACAGTGCCTGTGTGTGTTTAGATCTTTTCTAGGCTTTTTGCCTGTCTTTGTAGGCCCGACAAATCGGCAACTCTGACTTTGTCATATCAGAGTTCGTCTTCCTATTGCTGTCTGGAGTAGTTTGGGAGGTCGAGGTTAGTTCGACAGCCGTGTCTTCATTCAGGTACGGCTTCTTTTTCCTTTTCTTTTAGCTACTATACTCCTTCTGTTTCCAGTTTTCTTTTACAGCTTTGTAGTTTAGTTTTCCTGCTTTACTGCTCCTGCTGTTTACCTGCTGTTTTAGCATGTTACTGCGTTATTTTTCAGTGGGGATCTGCGTGACCCCTATTGGGCCAGTGACACGAGGCTCACCCCTACTTTTCAGGTGGGTGGCGTCTTCTGCTTCCGCGGTTCCTGGTGTGACGTGTCTGTAGCTGCCAGCGGTACCTGCGTTGGGTTTCCCCCGACCTCAGTGTACGTTTTTCTTTCTGTTGGACTGTACTGCTTGTCTTTCCTTTGGACTAGACTCTAGTATAATTGTTAATTTAAACTGTTAATTAAAAAGTAATTTTATTTCTGCTACTTTAGCAAACCGATCTAATGAAATCTAATTGCTTATTGTTATATCTCTGTGGCTTCAATGTACTACACGACAATCCTTTTATCCCTTCGGAGCTTTACCGCTCTTGGGAGGCTTCAGGGGTTCCAAGTGGTTTCGGGTCTGCTCGGTAGTCCTATCGGGTATATCCGGTATCCGGGATCCGGGTCGTCACAACGGGTGCTTGGTGTAACAATGCTCTTTTCTTTGTTGCCTGTGTCTGGGGGACCTATCTTGTTCAGCGGGCTTTGTAGATGTTCCGAGGAGAGGCAGCTCGGTGAAAAGGACCCTCCCCATTTAGAAATCTGAGACAGGGGAGGCCAGGCCTGTCGAGCCCATGCCGCCTCATAGGGTGGCTGGCGAGTAGTGGGAGACCCCTTGTGGCTCCCTTTTATCAGTTGAGGTTGCACTGGCGGGGGCCATGTCTTGCCCCCAGAGGTGGACTCGGCGAGATATGTTGGCCTGGCATTGCTGGGGATCAGCCTCGGCAAGGCATGTTGATCTGGAGTTGCTGGTGACTGACCTCAGTGAGGCTTGTTGACCGTGTGTTGCTAAGGGTTCGCCTCAGGGAAGCATGTCGGCCTGAGGTTGCTGGAGACCTACCTCGGCAAGACGTCTTGATCTGTGGTTGCTAGAGACCTACCTCGGCGAGGCGCCGTGGTCCGAAGTTGCTGGAGACCTGTCTCGGCGAGGCGTCTTGGTCTGAAGTTGCTGGAGACTTGCCTCGGTGAGGCATCATGGTCTGAAGTTGCTGGAGTGACGCGGGACGGGGACCGACACGGACTAAGACTCACAAAAGACTCTAACTGAGGCCGGCAGTAGCACGCTCAAGGGTCGCCAAGTGGCTGACCACCGTGATATCCCACAGAGTGAGGGACGTCTCTCAACAGAAACTCCGACCTCGGCCGTCCCAAGGAGGGAAGCGCACGTGTCTAGGCGTATAGTCGACCTCCAAAGACAAGGGGAGTCGAGTCCTAGCTCGGTGCTCGACTAGTGCTAGGGATGGATGCTCTCACTCATGATCCGCGGTGATGGCAATAAGTGGCTAGGCACCTACTCTCTCTCAAGCGGCATAATCGATCACATACTAAAAGAGCAAGCAAAAGGAGGGGAGTCGGAGCGCGTACCTCCACGCCTAGGCGTGGGGAAGGAACCCCGGCCGTGAACCAACAACCCCGATACACCAGAGGTCAATAAAATACAACCCAATAACGGCCCACTCCTCGCAGGGAGGTAAAAGGCTACAACCAATACGTTCGGGGCTGCCGGACACGGGTTGACGGGCCGCACTCGGTGACGGGTCGGCCACGAGGAGGTTCGGGTGCAACGCTGCAGAAACCGGTGTCGCGCGCGCCTGGGCGGAGGGGGGGTCTCACGGGCGGTAAAATCTGGAAATCGGCCTTCTGGTGCCCGAACAAGTCCGGGCCGGTTGGGGGTGAAAACTGACTGGCAGAGATCGCCCTCGGCCAAATGGCGCGGGCAGACGACGCCGGTGCGAGCCGCAGGAGTCGCTGAAAGTCGGGGCTGGTTCGCTGGGCGGACTGGGCAGACACGCTGGCGCAACCCCACGAGATCGACCGCCACGGACGGTGACGATGTCGAAACGCGACGCCGTCGGCGGCGTTGGAAAGTTGACTCGGAGATCTACGAACCCTGAAGAAACCAGGGCAAAAGACGCAGCGTGGAGGCCTGGGGAAAATTCGCAATCAGGGCCTCCCCGCTGGGCGAGCAGAGAAAGTGGTGCTGGCGCAGGTCGGCGGAGAAAATCGGTACGGGCGGTGCCGATCTCCGATTGATGCAAAACGGGCGCCGACGCGAAGCTGATCCGCAGAAGTATCTTCAGGAAAATAGGTCGTGGCAAAACTCGTCCAAGAAGGGGGCGCGAGCTCTGCTACAAGTCGGGGCAGAAATCTGGAATCACGAACACGAACCGTCGAGGAAGAAGACGAGGATAAGAGGGAACCCCGGAGTCCACCGAGGGCTGAGGCGTCACACCTCGCCGTTCTCCCGTCGCAGGAGCAGAAAGAGAGAGAGAGAGGGGCGCAAAAAGCTTTTGCACAATACTCCACTTGTATTCAAATTCATGTGTAAACTGTAATCGGTACAAGGTGAGAACTACTTATAGGGGATGGGAAAACCCTAATCTAACTAGAAGGGGAGGGGTGCGCCCAGCTCCAAGGAGAGAAAGGCGGCCCATATTTCAGCAAGCTTAGAAAAAATAAGAAAGGAATCTAAGTGGGAGAAGGAAGGGATGGAGTTGGGGAAAGGAGGAGAGGGGAAAAGGGGAAGGGAGAGGGGAGCGCCCCCCACCTTCCCTAGTAGAACTAGGAAGGGGTGGGCGGCTGCCTCCTCCTCCTCTAGATAGGGAGGGGGCCGCCCCCTAAACCCTAATGGGCTTCTTTTAAGTGGGCTTCAAGCCCCAATAAGCCCCTGACCCAATAACAAGATCCATTACCCCACAAAGCAACCCAACTGGCCACTATATGGCCCAATAAGTGCCCAAACAAGAAGATGTCCACGCAGGGACCAAAAGACAAGGCCCACAAGGCCTGAGCAAGTCCAGACTGAGGCCCAACATGGCCTAAATATGATGAAAAGATAACTAGAAGGTGCCGCCGTCGCCGAGCCACAAGGAGGTAGCGGTGTGCCGGGTGCTCCGTCGAGGATAGCGCCGTGTGTCCTCACCAATTCTCCACGGGTGGGAAGAACTCGACCCCGTCGAGTAAGGGTCACAGTCGCTGAGGTACCGCTCCAGCAGGTCCTGATCGATCCGCTCCAGCTCTCCACGTGTAATCCAGGTGTTGTCCGACTCGGGGCGCCCTCTCCAACGCACTAAGAAGCGTTGGTAGGCTCCGCTCCTGGTAGTAGTCACCTGCTCATCCAGTATGCAATCTATATGCTCGCGTTTTTGTAATGGGGCTGGAGGAGGTGGACTCTCAGTAGGTGTATCACTCACAACAGGAGGGTCAGGCCCAAATAACTCACTGGGTATCACCGCGGGATCCCGATAAGCTACCAGATCAGAGACATTGAACATCGAACTGATCCCGTAGTCGTCTGGTAGCTCGATCTCATACGCGTTAGACCCAATACGCCTCAACACTCTGAATGGTCCTGCACCGCGGTCTTGGAGCTTCTTTACGGCTCCCGAAGGAAACCGTTCCGGTCTAACCCGGACCATGACGTACTCTCCCTCGCGGAACTCACGTGTGCGTCTGTGCGCGTCAGCTAACTCCTTGTAACGTGCGTTGCTGGCCTCTATATGACGACGGACATGGTCATGCAACTGTCTAATATGCTCCGCAAAAGACTCAGCTGACTCAGAGACTCGGGACTGAATGGGGGAGGGAATCAAATCAATCGGCTTCCTAGGTCTTCGACCAGTGACAATCTCAAATGGACTCAACCCTGTAGACCTATTGACCGAATCATTATATGCAAACTCTGCTAATGGTAAGACAAGGTCCCAATCTCCAACTCTATCACGCACTAAACACCTCAGAAGATCCCCTAGACTTCTATTGACTACCTCCGTCTGACCGTCAGTCTGGGGGTGGTATGCGGTGGAGAACTTCAACTGGGTGCCCATCATCCGCCAAAGGGTTTTCCAAAAATAGCTCGTAAAACGCACATCCCTATCAGAAACAATGGTACGCGGCAACCCAAACCTGGACACACAGTGGGTGAAGAACAACCTGGCAACTCTAGAGGCATCCGATGTCTTGGAACAAGGAATAAACAAGGCCATCTTGGAGAAGCGGTCAACCACAACAAAAATAGAATCATGCCGCCGTGCAGTACGGGGCAAACCAAGCACAAAGTCCATGCTGATATCCTGCCAAGGACTATCAGGGACAGGCAGAGGGGTATAAAGGCAAGTGTTCTGTTTCCTCTGCTTCGCTAGGGCACAAATACGACACTGGGCAACTATGCGGGCCACATCCCTCTTCAAACTGGGCCAGCAGAAACGGTGCTCAACAGCCTCTATGGTCTTGTTTCGGCCGAAGTGGCCGGCAAGACCTCCTGCATGAAGCTCCCACGTAAGAAAATCACGAACTGAAGTCCGTGGGATGCACAACCTATCACCTCGAAATAAGTGACCATCCTGAAGGACATACTCGCTAAACTCACGGGACGGTCTTGACTGAAGGGCAGAATAGATGGGACCGAAGTCCGGGCAATCAATGTAGGCCTCCTTCAACTTCTCTAAACCAACCACCTGAACATTCATGGTGGATATCAACATCACCCGCCGACTAAGAGCATCGGCCACCTTGTTCTCAGCACCTGCCTTGTGCTTGAGAACGAATGTAAACTCCTGCAAATATTCCACCCATCTACTATGTCTGGCATTCAACTTCTTTTGGGTGTGGAGAAATCTCAATGCCTCGTGGTCAGAAAAGAGCACGAACTCCTGGTGGAGGAGATAGTGCCTCCAATAGTGCAAAGCCTGGACAACTGCGTAGAATTCCTTGTCATAAGTAGAGTAACGCAGTTTGGCATCATTGAGTTTCTCACTGAAAAAGGCTATAGGGTGGGACTCCTGGCTAAGCACTCCCCCTATGCCTACACCTGAGGCATCACATGTAACCTCAAACACCTTAGAAAAGTCAGGAAGTGTAAGAACGGGTGCCTGGGTCATGCGATCCTTGATAGTCTGGAAGGCTGTGGCAGCAGCCTTCGTCCAGGTAAACTCGCCCTTACGGATGCAATCCGTGATCGGGGCGGTGATAGAACTGAACCCCCTAATGAAACGGCGATAGAATGTCGCCAGACCATGAAAGCTCCTAACA
Source organism: Amorphophallus konjac (assembly GCA_022559845.1). Taxonomy (NCBI): domain Eukaryota; kingdom Viridiplantae; phylum Streptophyta; class Magnoliopsida; order Alismatales; family Araceae; genus Amorphophallus; species Amorphophallus konjac. Next base: position 60,792,498 of record CM040129.1, on the reverse strand, counting down.
TCGTGGAGTGAGCGGGGCTCGGGCCACTCCACTATGGCACGGATCTTCTCCGGATCAGCGGAGACTCCGTCACGGGACACAATGAACCCTAAGAAAGAAACCTGGTCAGTCATGAAGCTACACATCTTAGGGTTGGCAAACAAGCTCTCCCGTCTCAGAACAACACACACCTGCCTAAGGTGGTCTAGGTGTAACTCCCTAGTGCGGCTATAAATCAAGATGTCATCGAAGTAGACGACCACAAACACTCCAATCATAGGACGCAACACCTGCGTCATCACCCGCATGAAGGTGCTAGGGGCGTTAGTCAGCCCGAGGGCATGACCAACCACTCGTAAAGACCATCCTTGGTCTTAAATGCAGTCTTCCACTCATCACCTGGTCTGATCCTCACCTGGTGATAGCCACTCCTAAGATCGATCTTCGAGAAAATCGTGGCTCCCGACATCATATCAAGCAAGTCATCCAGCCGGGGAATGGGAAACCTATACTTAACCGTGATTTTATTGATCGCACGGCTATCGATGCACATACGCCATGTGCCATCCTTCTTCGGCGCTAGCAGGGCGGGAACAGCACAGGGACTCTTGCTATCCCGAAGGGAACCCCTACTCATCAACTCATCAACCTGCCTCTGTAGCTCAGCGTGGTCCGCGGGACTCATCCTATAATGTGGAAGATTGGGCAAGGACGAGCCCGGGACAAGATCAATCTCGTGCTGAATGTCACGCAATGGTGGAAGGCCTTCGGGAAGGTCCTCCGGGAAAATATCAGCAAACTCTCGCAACATCTCAGCTAACTGAGGGTCTGTCACTCCCTCGAGACTGGGGACCACCTCACCCGTCTCCCTGACAACCACAGCTAAGAGAGGGACACCACTAGCAACCTCTCTCTCCATCTCTCGGGGACTGATGATCATCAACCTCCTAGTCGGAGGGGCCTCTATGGTGAGGGTGGGAGAGGGGGTGGAAACTGACACCGGAGGTGGTGGTGGTGGTGGGCTGACCTTCCCCTGGTGAGGGGTGGTCGTGGCACTAGGGCCGGCTGGTCCCCTAACAGTAGGGTCCCTAGGTGGGGCTGGGTGGAGGGTGATCCTGTGGCCGTTGTGATCAAATGTGCAAGTGTTTGCACGGCCCTGTAGGGTGGCATCCATGTCAAACAACCACGGCCTCCCTAAAATAATGCTACCTACCTCCATAGGTAGAACATCGCACCAAATTTCATCCTGATAGGTCTGGAACTGAAGGGGCACCAGGCAACGGAGCCTAACAGGAATGGAGGTAGAATCGACCCACGAAACCCTATAGGGGGCAGGGTGGTCAACTGGGGTCAACCCAAGGCGGGTAACAGTGCCAGTAGATATGGCGTTGATGCAACTCCCGCTATCAATGACAATCTTGCAAGCTTTACCCCCAAGCCTGCAGAAGGTGTGAAAAATGGTGGTGCGACGCCAGTCGTCACTCACCTGGGGCTGGGCTAGAATGCACCTAACTACCCCTAACTGTGGGTCACCCTGAAAGTGGCTACCCTGGGCACCATCCTGCTCTCCTTCGAGCAGATCATCGAAGAACTCCTCAACCAAGTCCTGGTCTACCTCATAACTAACAGGAATAGGCTCAGTGGGGGACTCAGTGGAAGTGGGGTCTGCCATGACAAGGGCCTTCCTCTCTCGAGTGGGGCATCTATCAGCAAAGTGGCCAAATCCGCCACACCGGTAACAAGTATTACGTGCGCCCGCACTGGATGAGGCTCCAGCGGTCATAGGACTCTTGCCCTTGTCATCATGACGGGGCGCGGGGAGTAAAGGCTGAGAATGCGCAGGGTGCGCGGGAGGTGGAAGTGTAGGGCGTGTGGGGGGGTAGGGCGGCTGCTGGCGAGGTGGAGGAAACGGGTCCCTAGGAAGGGGTGGACGAGGCCTGGGACCAGTGGGGTCCTGGCGAAGAGGCTCCGCGGGCCGAGCCGCCGGATATCGACCATACTGGGTGGAAGTGGAGCGAGGGTCAAGACCCCGCTGACTAGGCATCCCCTGACGAAAGGTGGGGCCAAACTCCAACTCAAATTGCTCTAACTCTAGGGCAACCTGGTAAGCCAGCTCTAAAGTGTCTACCTGGCGACGGTAGAGCTGACCACAAAGACGGGGACCGACACGGACTAAGACTCACAAAAGACTCTAACTGAGGCCGGCAGTAGCACGCTCAAGGGTCGCCAAGTGGCTGACCACCGTGATATCCCACAGAATGAGGGACGCCTCTCAACAGAAACTCCGACCTCGGCCGTCCCAAGGAGGGAAGCGCACGTGTCTAGGCGTATAGTCGACCTCCAAAGACAAGGGGAGTCGAGTCCTAGCTCGGTGCTCGACTAGTGCTAGGGATGGATGCTCTCACTCATGATCCGCGGTGATGGCAATAAGTGGCTAGGCACCTACTCTCTCTCAAGCGGCATAATCGATCACATACTAAAAGAGCAAGCAAAAGGAGGGGAGTCGGAGCACGTACCTCCACGCCTAGGCGTGGGGAAGGAACCCCGGCCGTGAACCAACAACCCCGATACACCAGAGGTCAATAAAATACAACCCAATAACGGCCCACTCCTCGCAGGGAGGTAAAAGGCTACAACCAATACGTTCGGGGCTGCCGGACACGGGTTGACGGGCCGCACTCGGTGACGGGTCGGCCACGAGGAGGTTCGGGTGCAACGCTGCAGAAACCGGTGTCGCGCGCGCCTGGGCGGAGGGGGGGTCTCACGGGCTGATACGACGCCCGTTTGAGGCACCGTCAGAGAGGACGCGTCGCTGACTGTTGGAGGAACGCTCCGGCGGAACGCTCCGGCCAAAGGGGGCGCGCTGGATCCGCCGGTGGTGACCGTGGGCGCTGCTGAAAGTCAGATCAGGTTCTGTGGGCACAGAACTGCGCACGCCGACGGTAAAATCTGGAAATCGGCCTTCTGGTGCCCGAACAAGTCCGGGCCGGTTGGGGGTGAAAACTGACTGGCAGAGATCGCCCTCGGCCAAATGGCGCGGGCAGACGACGCCGGTGCGAGCCGCAGGAGTCGCTGAAAGTCGGGGCTGGTTCGCTGGGTGGACTGGGCAGACACGCTGGCGCAACCCCACGAGATCGACCGCCACGGACGGTGACGATGTCGAAACGCGACGCCGTCGGCGGCGTTGGAAAGTTGACTCGGAGATCTACGAACCCTGAAGAAACCAGGGCAAAAGACGCAGCGTGGAGGCCTGGGGAAAATTCGCAATCAGGGCCTCCCCGCTGGGCGAGCAGAGAAAGTGGTGCTGGCGCAGGTCGGCGGAAACGGGTCCCTAGGAAGGGGTGGACGAGGCCTGGGACCAGTGGGGTCCTGGCGAAGAGGCTCCGCGGGCCGAGCCGCCGGATATCGACCATACTGGGTGGAAGTGGAGCGAGGGTCAAGACCCCGCTGACTAGGCATCCCCTGACGAAAGGTGGGGCCAAACTCCAACTCAAATTGCTCTAACTCTAGGGCAACCTGGTAAGCCAGCTCTAAAGTGTCTACCTGGCGACGGTAGAGCTCATACTGATACTCGGGCCTCAAACCACGGCGAAAACGCGAAACAGGCATGCCCTTCTCCTCATCAACTCCACATCGCAAATAATACTCGTCAAACTCGACGATGTACTCGGTCACGGACCGATCGCCCTGACTAAGGGTCTGCCATCGGTCGATGAGCCTCTGGCGGTAAGAAGGAGGGACATACTTCTCGCGGAGCTTACGCCGCATGTCAATCCAGGTTTCTATGGGTGGATCCTGCCTCTGCAACATCAGGCTCTCGACATTCCTCCAGTAGGTCTGGGCTCTCCCCACGAGCTTCATCTTGGCAAATCGGACTTGCCGAAGCTCAGACATCTCAACCCATTCGAAATACCTATCCATGCTATTCTCCCAGTCTATGTAGACTTTTGGGTCAAGGGACCCCTCGAAAGTGGGTGGATCGGCACGGACGGTCCTAAGGATCCTATCATCCTCATCCTGATGTGGTCGACGACCACGGTACTGGCGCCCATTCCCCTCAAAATCATTCTCGGACCCATAGTCATCAAAGTCGGGGGCTCGGGGACGTCGCTCCTGAGCCCGAGGGGCTTGAGCGGCAGCAACTGGAGGGGCTCGATCGGCTCTAGGAGGGTCCTGGTGGGGCACTTCATCAACTCTCCCAATCCGTCCAACAAGGCCCTGGATGGTTAAGTCAGACACTCTGGCACGATCCTCAATGATCTTCAGACGGCCATCTAGATGCTCAGTCAACTCCTTGATGGACTGGTCGGACCTGTCCATACGGGTCATAAGTTGGGTAATCAGATCCTCTAGAGATGGGCGTCCCTGAGGTGGGTGTTGGTCACCCATGGCGTCCGGGCGATGGTAATCCGAACCACCCCGAGTGGGCATGCAAAGGAGACTAAGGGAAGGGTAGGCTGACACCCTAAGACCTAGAGGGACACGAATGCAATGAGATGCAAGACTCAAACAAGACACGTCCAAAACCTAGACACGACCCTAAGACCCAACCTGTAAGGACAAGTTGGTAACCTGGCTCTGATACCAAATTTGACGCGGGACGGGGACCGACACGGACTAAGACTCACAAAAGACTCTAACTGAGGCCGGCAGTAGCACGCTCAAGGGTCGCCAAGTGGCTGACCACCGTGATATCCCACAGAATGAGGGACGTCTCTCAACAGAAACTCCGACCTCGGCCGTCCCAAGGAGGGAAGCGCACGTGTCTAGGCGTATAGTCGACCTCCAAAGACAAGGGGAGTCGAGTCCTAGCTCGGTGCTCGACTAGTGCTAGGGATGGATGCTCTCACTCATGATCCGCGGTGATGGCAATAAGTGGCTAGGCACCTACTCTCTCTCAAGCGGCATAATCGATCACATACTAAAAGAGCAAGCAAAAGGAGGGGAGTCGGAGCGCGTACCTCCACGCCTAGGCGTGGGGAAGGAACCCCGGCCGTGAACCAACAACCCCGATACACCAGAGGTCAATAAAATACAACCCAATAACGGCCCACTCCTCGCAGGGAGGTAAAAGGCTACAACCAATACGTTCGGGGCTGCCGGACACGGGTTGACGGGCCGCACTCGGTGACGGGTCGGCCACGAGGAGGTTCGGGTGCAACGCTGCAGAAACCGGTGTCGCGCGCGCCTGGGCGGAGGGGGGGTCTCACGGGCTGATACGACGCCCGTTTGAGGCACCGTCAGAGAGGACGCGTCGCTGACTGTTGGAGGAACGCTCCGGCCAAAGGGGGCGCGCTGGATCCGCCGGTGGTGACCGTGGGCGCTGCTGAAAGTCAGATCAGGTTCTGTGGGCACAGAACTGCGCACGCCGACGGTAAAATCTGGAAATCGGCCTTCTGGTGCCCGAACAAGTCCGGGCCGGTTGGGGGTGAAAACTGACTGGCAGAGATCGCCCTCGGCCAAATGGCGCGGGCAGACGACGCCGGTGCGAGCCGCAGGAGTCGCTGAAAGTCGGGGCTGGTTCGCTGGGCGGACTGGGCAGACACGCTGGCGCAACCCCACGAGATCGACCGCCACGGACGGTGACGATGTCGAAACGCGACGCCGTCGGCGGCGTTGGAAAGTTGACTCGGAGATCTACGAACCCTGAAGAAACCAGGGCAAAAGACGCAGCGTGGAGGCCTGGGGAAAATTCGCAATCAGGGCCTCCCGCTGGGCGAGCAGAGAAAGTGGTGCTGGCGCAGGTCGGCGGAGAAAATCGGTACGGGCGGTGCCGATCTCCGATTGATGCAAAACGGGCGCCGACGCGAAGCTGATCCGCAGACGTATCTCCAGGAAAATAGGTCGTGGCAAAACTCGTCCAAGAAGGGGGCGCGAGCTCTGCTACAAGTCGGGGCAGAAATCTGGAATCACGAACACGAACCGTCGAGGAAGAAGACGAGGATAAGAGGGAACCCCGGAGTCCACCGAGGGCTGAGGCGTCACACCTCGCCGTTCTCCCGTCGCAGGAGCAGAAAGAGAGAGAGAGAGGGGCGCAAAAAGCTTTTGCACAATACTCCACTTGTATTCAAATTCATGTGTAAACTGTAATCGGTACAAGGTGAGAACTACTTATAGGGGATGGGAAAACCCTAATCTAACTAGAAGGGGAGGGGTGCGCCCAGCTCCAAGGAGAGAAAGGCGGCCCATATTTCAGCAAGCTTAGAAAAAATAAGAAAGGAATCTAAGTGGGAGAAGGAAGGGATGGAGTTGGGGAAAGGAGGAGAGGGGAAAAGGGGAAGGGAGAGGGGAGCGCCCCCCACCTTCCCTAGTAGAACTAGGAAGGGGTGGGCGGCTGCCTCCTCCTCCTCTAGATAGGGAGGGGGCCGCCCCCTAAACCCTAATGGGCTTCTTTTAAGTGGGCTTCAAGCCCCAATAAGCCCCTGACCCAATAACAAGATCCATTACCCCACAAAGCAACCCAACTGGCCACTATATGGCCCAATAAGTGCCCAAACAAGAAGATGTCCACGCAGGGACCAAAAGACAAGGCCCACAAGGCCTGAGCAAGTCCAGACTGAGGCCCAACATGGCCTAAATATGATGAAAAGATAACTAGAAGGTGCCGCCGTCGCCGAGCCACAAGGAGGTAGCGGTGTGCCGGGTGCTCCGTCGAGGATAGCGCCGTGTGTCCTCACCATGGAGACCTGCCTCGGCGAGGCCTCTTAGTCTTAGGTTGCTAGAGACCTGCCTCGGTGAGGCATTTTGGTCTGAATTTGTTGGATTTGCCCCCAGAGAGGAGTGTTGTCCTGGAATCATATTCGGCCGATCCTTACGCGGTATGGCCAAATGTTGATGCTGTCAGCTAACCGTCATGGTGAAATAGCCGAAGTCTAGGTCATCCGACCCTTTAAAAAGTACAATGACCTTTAATGATGTTAGACACATAATCATCGTACCGTGGTGGATAGTACCTGTTAGTGTGCTGATTGACTGTCGATGTGTATCGACTAGGAACTCCACTCGGCTGATTGTTGAGGTATATTGACTGGGAGCCACGATCGGCTGGTCACTGAGGTATATTGACTTGGAGCCATGATCAGCTGATCACTGAGGTATATTTATTGGGAGCCCCGATCGGCTGATCACTGAGGTATATTGACTAGGAGCCACGATCGGCTAATCACTAAGGTGCCGCTGAAGGGATTGCCGCTGGCCGACCATAGAGGTGTAATGATCAGAGAGTGTGATAGACCGACCCTTGGGTGTGCGTTGGTCTAGGGTTGCTGTGGACGGGCCTTCGAGGCATATCCGTCTGTAAGGCATCTTGACTAGTTCATGTGGTTGTTGTTGTAGATCCACCTGTGAGGTAAGTGGCCTACTATTTGAGACTGGGAACTGGATATTGAAAGTCTACCTGATTAAGGCGTACTAGCCTGTTGATGGCAACTGGAAGTTGGAGGCTAGAAACCTAGATGCTTAGACCGGAGACCTACCTGGCTAAGGCGTGTTGGTCTGTTACTGGAAGCTCGAGGTTAGAGACTGAAAATTAGAAGTTAAAAATGGAACACTGGGACTGGAGACCGGGACTCAGATACTGGAGACTGAGTACCGGGATTGGAAACTGGGAATTGGAGGCTAAAGGTTGGATGTTGATGCTGAAGACTGGGATTTGGACACTAGATACTAGGACTAGAGACTGTGAACTTAGAGGCCTAAAACTGGATATTGGGACTAGAGACTAGGATCTGGATACCAGATGCTGGGACCGGAGGCCTACATGCACAAGGCATGCTGGCCTGTTGCTGGAAACTGGAACTGAGGATCGGGAACTCGATGTTGAGATGGGAGACTGGATACTGAGACTGGAAACTGGAAATTGGGAACTGGATATCGAGACTGGATACCGGGACTAGAGATTGGAATCTGGCAACTGGGTGTTGGGATGCAAGGTTGGGACTAGGAACTGGATGTTGAATATGGCGACTAGTAATTGGATACTGGGTGCTGGGACTGGAGGCCTGCTCCTATGAGGCGTGCTAGCCCATCACTGGAAATTGGAATTGGAAATGGGAAATCAGAAATTAGATGCTGGGAACTGGGCATTGGAATCGAAAGCTAGAACTGGAAGCTGGAAGCGGGGTACTAGAGCTGGATGTTAGAGGTTAGGTACTAGAACTAGGTACTGGAAACTGGAAGCTGGATAATGGAGCTAGGTATTGAGAATTGGGTAGTGGAAACCGGATGTTGGAAGCTGGGTACTGGAGGCCTGCCTGAATGAGGAGTGTTGACCTAAATGGATGGAGATTGGAAGCTGGAGAACAACCCATAAGGTGGTGTTGACCTAGAGGACTGGGAACTAGAAGCTGGAGGCCGACTCGTGAGAGTGCATTGGCCGGTGTGACTGGGAACTAGAAATAGGAGACTAGAGACTGACCCGTAAGGGTGTGTTGGCCCATATTGCTGGAGGGTGAAGGCTGGAGGCCGGCCCGTGAGGGTATGTTGGCCTATGTTGCTAGGGACTGGAGGATGGCGACTAGAGGCCGACCCGTGAGGGTGTTTTGTCCTACATTGCTGGGGACTGGAGGCCTACCCATAAGGGTGTGTTGACCTATATTGCTAGGGACTGGAAGCTGGAGGCTAACCCGTAAGGGTGTGTCGGCCTATATTGCTGGAGACTGGAGGCTGGCGACCGACCCACGAGGGTGTTTTTGTAACACCCCGAAATATTTGGATATTTCTCGGGTCAGGATATGTGGGTTTCATATCGCTTTTGTGGCTCTCGGATTGAGTTCACCGACTCCAGGACATTACCACTACGTTGTGCGATTTTCGAGGATCGTGGGGAGCATTTTTCCCTATTTATGTATTTTTTGGAAATTCCAGATTTTCTATATATAAACCCCCCTACCTCTCTCTCTCTTCCTCACTCTCATTCTCTCCCTCTCCCCTCTCACGCTCTCTCTTTCTCCCCACTCTTCTCCGGGGGCCGACGGAGCGAGGCTGGGGCGAGGCTGAGGCGATACGGGGGAGGAGCGGCCGAGCATGGGCGAGGATCGAGGGGCGGTGAATTACGGTGGAGCTCGTGGCGAGTTCGTGAACTAGCAAGGTTTCATGGGCGTTTCGCGATGGATCGGCGTCCTTGGAGCGCGGAATCTTCAGTGGAGGTAGGGGGATGCATCCTTAGCCCTTGTACTTCTTTTCCCCGCGTTATATAGGCCGAGGCGATACTGAGAGTGGGTTTATTTCACGTCGGGGTCAAAATCACATGTTTGGGGTGAGCGGCAGTTTTCGGCCGATTCGAGGCCCGATTGTGGTTTTGATTTAGTTTTCCAGTGGCAGGAATGTCTGGGGATGAATTCCCCTTGTTTTCCCCTTCGCTGGGAGGTGAATGGGGTGTGGAACCGAGCTCACGGCGGAGCTCGGCCTGTCTACCGAAAGACACATGAGGCGGCCACCCTGGTGGCCGTCTACGCCCTGGTCTGGGCGGCCAACACCCTAGCCACCCATGTCAATAGGCTGCCACAGGTCTGGCCATCCTGGGGTGTTGGGCGGCCATGACCCTAGCCGCCCTCACCCAGTAAGGCCCTCGACTGGGTGGCCCAAGGTGTCCCCGCCCAGGCAGGGGGGGTGCCCAGGTGCTGGGCGGCCAGGTGTCTGGCCGCCCAGCCCAATCAGCCCTCGGGCCCCTGCGTTCCATGTTTCTTGTCCCAAGGTTGTCCCTATGCGATACGATTTCAAGGGAGAAGTGTCCGCGTGATTCTTCGTGACTCCGAAGCTACTATTTTGCCCCGATTAGTATGCTCATAGGTTTGGTGGGTTCGGGTAACCCCATGTGTTTTGGGCTTTTGTGTTATCACGAGATTGAGTCGCCATGAGTCGGCAAGAGTGCAATGGGCTCTCCCCGCACGACGTGGCTTTCTTCAAAAGGTGGTTTCCGAGTGGGCCATGTTTATGGCCTTGGACTGTGAGTCCAGTCACCTAGGCTGGGGCCGGAGTTTCCCCGCTTCTCCCTTGGATAGGGAATTATCGAGACAGCTCATGAGCTTCCTCGATATTCATTCTACCATTGTTTCAGACCTAGGGATTAGGATAGATTGACAGCATTGTGCCGTCACGTGCAGCGGTCTTAACCTGAGTCGTGTGACTCAAGAACCGTTGGGTTTATTATGTCTAGTGGACCATCTAGAGTCTAGTGGCCCTGAGCCACCTGGTACTCCGTGTTACTCGCCATGGGTGCATGTGTGGATTTTCGTGTTCACGTTGAGTGACCTACCACTAGTCGTAGCTTTCCTGCGCACGCGTGTGCAGACCCACTTGGGAGTGGTGGAGAGCGTGACCCGAGAGAGACGGTTTTTAGGCTGGTTACCATAGGGCCTCCACGCACAGCCTGAGTCCAAGCTTTGGGGGAAGAACCAGCTAGAGGATCTGACCTAGGACGTATGATCTGTGTGTGCACACGTAGTTGGGGGTAGTTGGACCGGCGCTTACGAGCGCGACCCCAGCTAGTCCTTGTTCTGTGTTCTTGGTTACTGTGGTGTCTCGGCTCTGCCTGGGGCGTCGTAGAAAGACACCTGAGGCTGTGGACTAAGTCGTCAGTGGATGCATCTGGCCTTGCTTCTGGTGGGCAGTGCTCCTGTCACGTGACGTGAGTTTCTAGCGACTCAAGTTTTGTTTCACGTCTATGAGACGTGGTTTTATGTGTAGTTTTCGGGTGGTTTCCCGAGGTATAGGTCTACGGTTTCCGGTGAGCGTCACTGAGGGTTTTCCCTAGGAAGTGCACAGTCCACGATAGGGTTGTCGTGATGTTTCCCTTGGCAGCGTGACCAGGGTGGTTTGTTGCCTGGTAATCCCCCGACTGTGAGATCGGGGCGTGTTTTTTGGTACAGTAGGAGTAGTTGTAGAGCCGAGGTTTTACCGGCCATTGTGTTTACTGTTCCTGCTGTTACTGTTGTTCTTGATGTTGCTACTTTCCGCTACCGCTGTTGTTTATAGTTGGGGTTCTGCGGGACCCCTATTGAGCAAGTGATAGGAGGCTCACCCCTACTTTTAAGGTGTGGCGATTCTTCCTCAAGGTTCGAGGGTGCTGTGCGGAGGTTTTTAGTTGCCAACTCGTCGGGCCAAGTGTTCACTCGGTGTTGGATACGTTCTTTTACCTTAGACTGTACTTTCGTTGGACTGGACTCGGTTGTAGTTGTTTATTTATTTCTATTAATTATTGAATTGTCCTGCTTTATTTCCTATTTCTTTGTACCTCCACACTCCATTTAGCCCTTCCGAGCCCTCCGGCTCGTGGGCGGCAGGCCAGGATTCGAATGGTATCGGGTCCTTCCCGGTATCGGATCTTGGGTCGTCACAGTTTTGGCCCATGTTACTGGAGACTGGAGGCTGGAGGCCAACCCGCGAGGGTGTTCCAGCCTGTGTTGCTAGAGGCTGGAGGTCAACCCGTGAGGGTGTGTTGACCTATATTACTAGTGGTTGGAAGCTGGAGGCTAACCCGCAAGGTTGTGTTGGCCTATATTGCTGGTATTATTTAGTCTGGGGAGTAGGAGCTGAGGTTGGCCGGCACGCTGTCATGGTGACGTAGCCGGAGACTAGGATTGGGACTGGAACTGACCGGCTAATCGTTTAAGGTGTTGTAGCTGAAAGCAGGGACTAGCGCTGGAACTGGAGCCGGCCGACTGATCGCTGAGGTGTTATAGCTGGAGACTGGAACTGGAGCTGAGATTGGAACTGGCCGGCTGATCGCTAAGGTGTTGTAGCCGGAGACTAGAACTGGAGCTGGCCGATTGACCGTTGAGGTGTTGTAGCCGGAAGGCTGGAGCCAGTCGGCTAACTGTTAACGTGTTGTGACACGCCCTTGGACTTTAACAAGCAAGCACAATTCACAATAGTAACGGACCGAAATTGGCGGCCGCTCACCCGACACTCATCCAAACCTGGGGTAACTTGGCGATGCCAAGTGGAGGATGTGAGGGCTGGGCCCTTGCTGGTAGAGGGCCAGCAAGGCCAAGGTTTGTTCCCAAGGGTATGGAGGCCCAATTCAATGGAGCCGACGTTGTGCTGAGGGCACCGGTTACACTCTTCCCCACGGTGGTCACTCGAAGTAACGGAGCTTGAGGGGCCGAGCACTCACTTCACGGCCAGCGGAGCTATGAGCTAATATTGAAAGGACAAGCACTAAGGGAAGCAAGCTTAGAACACTTACTCGACCGGCTTGGAGAAACCGGTCCCGCTCGGAGACGTGGGCGAGCGGGGAAGCGTGGTTCCCCACACGCTGCGCCGGAGTAGCTTGACCATGTTTTAAAGATTTACAACACTACTCCCCATGCAAGGGGGTGGAACAAGGGGAGGGGGAGTCACTCATACATTCAAACACTACCTCCCGCAGGGAGGGGCTTTAAGCCGGCCGGGCGGGGAGGGGAAAACTGAAATAGAAGCCAAACAGATGGACGGTGCCGGTTCTGCCCGCTCTCTGGAACAGGGGACAGACAGTTGAAGTTGACGCTGCTGCGGCCACTCTCGAATTTTATTATCAATGAGACCAGTGGGAAAATCTTCGGGGTTGGATCAGGTTGACGTCAAATTTTTATGGAATTTCTTGGTTTACGGTGCTGGTTGGGGAAGGGCAGTGAACAGGGACCCTGAGTTCTGGTCTGGACTGCTATGGTACCACAGTAGCTGAAAGAAGAGGCCGCCACGAGTGCTTCCGATCTCTGAATCAAGTGTGGCCAGAGTTGTTGGAATCATTGTCGAGTCCGCTTTGAGATGAGACCCATGGGAACCCCAGATGTCGGAACCGATTGGGAGAGCCCAAATAGTGGACAAGGGTCGGTTCAATCCAAGAGGGGATAGAACTGTACACCTAGGGGAGAAAAATGAGAAATCACAGCTCCAAATGCTGAACGGGGTTCCGCTTCTTGATACTAGAAGAAGACTCGTTGTAGATGATATCAGCCAAGCACTGCCTCCAGATCTTCAAGGTGATGGCTGTGGGAGCCTCTGCAGGCCGCCTCAGGTTGACTGTCTAGTAGCAGATGCGCAGTCCTGCGGTGAAGACTCCTCCGGGCAGCCACGAACTCAGAACTGGACGAGACCACCACGTTCACGAAGAAGATAGGGAGGTGCTTCCAAAGGTACCACTTGGGCCTCCAGAGACGCCAGGATGAAGCCGGGGTCACCTCTGCAAGCTGCTGGTACACTGTTGCCTACGAACTGGCCTATGCAGAGTGGTGATAGGTGATATGAAATGGGGGTAGATGGGAAAGGAAATGAGGTGGATGTGTGTGGGGGAAACCCATGTCTATGAGGGGGTCTGGGAGGGGGTGTTCCAAGGTGTGGGAGTGGTAGAATGGGGGCTGGAAGGAGGTCTAGGAGGTGGAGGGAGGGAGAGCTGCGAACTTGGTTGGAAGGAAGAGAGGGAAAGGGTATTTGAAAATGGGTTTAAGGGTGGGATTAATTTCTGATGTTGGGGATGGGAAGAGGTGTGTGGGGAAGGTAAAGGGGGGGCTTGGGGAGTGGGGAATTCTCCCATGGGAGATGAGAGGGTGCTTGGGGAAGGGGAGTGGGTAGTTGGTGGTTGGAGGGTGGAGTGGGGAGTGATGGAATCTCCCTTGGGACTAGGGTGGAGTTAAGGTGGGGTGGTGGGGAGTTGGAGATAAGTTATTGGAGGGGGGAAGAGAGAGAAAGGTGGTTGGGAGGGGAGGAGAGAGAAAGGGGCGTAGGTTTTAGAGAGAGAAAGTGAAGGAGAGAGAAAATGGCTTCCTAGAGAGAGAGGTAGAGAGAGAGGGGGGGGATAGGGGCTTCTCACCCACTCAATTGGCTTCTCACCAAAAGAAGAAGATTTAAGTTAAACACTAAAAATTTAAATATTCATTCATTCATTAACTTTAAATGGGGGGAAATGGGGTCCTATATATAGGCAACCCACATTTTACAAAAAGTCCCTGACTCTTTCCACAATGACAAATAACCAAGGGGGTAGGGGGCGCCCTTGGGCCTAGCCCAATGAATTGGGACCATTAATTAATCTAATCAACCCTATGACACCCACATAGGTAGATGACTCATTAACCTAGGTACATGACTCAAATAAAAGGAAAATTACAATGGTATGACTCAAATAAAAATGAGGAAATACAACATATGACTCAAGATAAATGACTAGACCATGTTGGACAATTTCGGGGCGAGGAGACGAGCCGTGAGTGTGGGCACGGGAGGTGATGTCCCCATCATACTCCCGGGGTGCAGAGAACTCGACTCCGTCGAGTAAGAGTCCTTCTCTCCTCGGAGGGTGTAGAAGTGGTACCGCCCACAAGTCTTCCGAACAAGACCGATCCATCCACCTGATGAGATTGTGCTCATACACCTTGCTCCTAGTGACAGTGACATGTTCATCCAATATTCGCTCAATTCGCTCACGCTGGGCTCTCTTGGCAAGTGGACTCTTCTCACGGGTGGGTGCTCTCTCAATGAGGGGAGTGGGCTCAATATCCTCACTAGGTACCACCGTGGGACCCTTATCCACTAGGTCGGCCACATTGAATGTGAGGCTCACTCCGTACTCTTTGGGAAGATCTAACTCATAGGCATTAGTGTCAATGTGCCTCAGAACCTGGAAGGGACCAGCCACACGAGGCCTCAAATTGGAGATGGGTCCCGGGGAGAGCCTCTCCGTCCTCACCATCACAAAGTCACCCACATGGAATTTTTGGTGACGCCGTTGAGAGTCAGCCTGCCTTTTATAAGCCTCATTTTCCTTGCTGATGTGCTTGCTAAGGTTTTCATGCAATTTTGTCAATGCTGACATTCTAGGGGTGATGGGTGGGCCTGGGCAACCAAAAGTAGACCAATCATGCTTTGGTGCTAAGAAGACTTTGATGGAATAGGGAGGTCCGGGACATCCATAGGTGATCCGATCATGTATGGGGGTGACAAATGCCGGGGGACCCGAACATTCTTGAATACTCCTATTATGCCTACGACCCATGATGAATGAAGGAGGACCATTACACCTGAATATGGACCACTCTTGTTTCCTACTTGACATGTAGGTGATGTGAATGAATGGACCCAACATAGTGTTCATGCCAAGTGGTATGGTAAGCCTAGATATATGTATGCTTATCCCAAAGGTGACTTCCATGTGCATAGATGTGGGACGACCTTTGAACTTCCATGTGAAAGGGTCGAAGGGATCTAGAAAGGTGGATATGGGGTGGGGCACTTCCTCGATCTCTAGGTGGGTGTTGCCTAAGGTCATGGCTCCTTTGGTGTTACATGGGTTATGGATGAGGTGAGCTTGGCCCAACATGGTGGGTGATGGTAGGAAACGGGCGGTGGGTAAGGTGGTTGGGTCACATGGGTTCTATGGTTCCCATTGGAAGGGATCAAAGGGATCATGAAAAGGGCTACCAAGGGGGAGGGGCCTTATGTCCTCAAGATCCTCAAATGGTGGTGGGTCATCCTCCTCTAATGAAACAATTGGGCCGAAGTTCTTGGTGGGTCGGTCGGCCATGAGGGGAGGGTTTAGCTTTCTACCCGATATAAGAAGCTCCAAATTGAGGAGAAGGTTGGGCTCATCGGGTGTGGGGAGGAATAGAAGGAGGTCACTAGTGTAGCAACCATTGGTGTATACCGAGGTGATGGACCTGACACATAGGTGTAGGAGGTCAAGACTCCTTGGTTGGTTGTCCATTGTGGTCAGCATGCTGGTCAACTCCATTTGCCAAGCTAAGCCTTTAAGAAGATCCCCTGAGGTTTTCACTTGGTAAGATGATTGGATGGTGGTGTGATAGGAGAAGAAGGACACTATGGGAAGGTTTTGCTTCATAGGAGGGAAATTGTGGGCCGTGATCTCTCTTTTTGGGCTCTCCTTTAGCCAACTAATAAGGGGTTCTCCTAAGATAAGCTCGGCCCCAACTAGAGAGGGTGGTGTAAGGTGAAGGCCACCATGTGAGGTTTCTTCTTCCACTTGGATATGGGTGGTCTCCGTGGTGGAGATAGGGTCTGGAGTGTTCATCACTATGGGGTCGGATATGGGTTCTTCCTCCAAGGAGGTGAGAGAGTTTTTTTGGGGGTGGGGTTGTAATACCCCAGTTTGGAAATTGAAATGAATGAATTTCAGAATTTAATATTTAATTCCTTAGTGAATAGGACAAGTGGAATTTTGACTACCTTATAAAAATCTAAAAAAATCTTAACAAAAATCCGTAACTAGGTCTAATCAATAGATTGAGCCCAAAGGGCAGACTTACCTAACCTTAACTCAAACCACAGAATTAGGGCTTAATACCCCAACAAATGAGCCCAAATCAGTGGAAAATGAAAGGCCACGATCTATGGATCATTTCCCCATTGCCAATTCACCGAAACCCTAACCCTAAAACTTGTGATCGACCGAGCTTGGGTGAGGTCAACAATTACGGTGACGTTTCAATCACCCCACTTACTCCGACGAATTCTCCCAGCACAGAAGGATCTAGAAGGTGTATGAGCTATAAAAATAAAGCTCTGCAACCCTAGAACCATTTGGGAGCAATGGCGGCCGCAGTGGCGATCGATCAAGGGAGATCTCTGGTGATTAGTGGAGACGTGTCGGCGTCCCTCTTCCTCCTTTCTTCTTCTTTCTTCACCCAATTGAGGTAGGTAATAACGAGCCCAATATAAAGTGTTATATATGGATGGAATCAGTGTCTAGTCCTCTTTTTTTTGAGCCAAAAAGTCCTAAATTCCATTAGGTATCCTCCACAAATTTAATGGTTTGGTAGAGGCATGTCAGAATTAGGGCAGAACTTGTTCCCTTTGATTTCAGTAGCAATTTCAGGCTGTAAATCTAAAATTGATTCTTGCATCTTGTAGAGTTGTTCATGCTCTTTCTATTGGTAGTAAAAGTCCCAAATTCCATGATGTATACCCTTCGAATTTTGTGTTTTAGTGTGACCCTAGAAACCTCGCCGAAGGTAGGCAAGGGTTGGTTTAATCGGATTTTACCAGACTTGGGCGGTCTTGCGATAGACCCACACATCCTGGGATGGGCGGCCATCTGCATGACCACATATCCTGGGATGGGCGGCCATCACCTAGACAACATAACCCCTGACAGGATGGGCTGCCATCTCCATGACCACATAACCCCTGACAGGATGGGCGGCCATCAGCATGACCACACATCCTAGGATGGGCGGCCATCACCTAGACCACATATCCTGGGATGGGCGGCCATCACCTAGACCGCCCAACCCCTTGGGCGGCCATGCCCTAGCCGCACAAGTACCCTGTGTTCAGTCAGGTAGATATAAGGTCTTGTAACGACCGCACATCTATGCAGAAAATGACTTAGTGTGAGCTCTACATGATTCATATTAGTATCTTAATTGATAATTAGTAAATTAGAAACCCATATGATAAGTGGTAAATTATGCAAGTAAATTTCTGTAAAATGCATGCTTTTTATTCCCACATGATCTTGTTCATTATCTTTATCATCTTGATTCATCTTTTTGGCAATTAAATTAATGTAAATCATGATCCTTGATAAATTGACATGAAAATTAGGACTTAAATGAATACTAGGTTGCATGACAGCCATTCTACTCCAGTAGAACGGTTTGACCAATTTATCGACTTTTAATAAGTCATTAGCCCTATTAGTTGTGCTAGCCTTGAACTTACCCCCGGACGCTCCATCCGGCGGACTTAACATCGTCTTGGGATCTCTGTATATCCCTGCTAAGAATCTAATGAACCACCAGAAACTCTGATTTACGTGACTAAACCGCTGGATTATATATCTTGGATCGAATTGGGCTAAGAGAGGCATGTGCGGCTAGTAGTGGACCGCATATCCTCATAGGCCACCCAATAACGACTGCATATACCTGGCTTATGCCATTAAGTGTTGGTCGATTAACCTTGATCAATCTTCGACCAAACCATTAAGCCCTGGACTGACCAATAGACAGTAAGTAGACTAGGCCCTGGTTTAGTTTTACCCTGTCTTTGGCAGCCCGGAGTCCAATAGGGTGATTTCTTAGCCTTCTAGCCAAGCCCGGGTGGTGCGGCTGGAATATGACCGTTCAAACCTTATGCGGATTCTATTGGACCCCATATCCTTAATATGGCCCCGTATGGCCCGTACATCATGTTCATGGGTCTTAAGGTCTTTTGGACCTGCGTGACCCAGAACTTACCGCTCATCCTTAGAGTGGCACACTGTCAGCCGTTCATTCTTGACCTCGTGGGCTGAGTTTCAGTCCAGTTCCTGTAAGTGCCGCCCAATATTAGCCGCATATATCCTTTGAGCGGCCTCTGTATGACCGTACATCTCTTAGAGACGAGTTTTATCATGTTTTGTGCTCTTGAATCCACGTACAGATTAGTCCTTTAAATCTTGAACTTCTGGACAGTAATTCCTCTGATTATTTGACCATAAACTTGACTAAATGTCTAGACGGAACTTGGGATCTTAGATCTGATAAATCAATGCCAACATATCATAAGGGCCCAATCTAGTCCTGGGGAGAGCGCCCGAAAAGTACTTGTGCCCATGGGAGTTTGTAATGACAAGGTGAGGCATTGCACCGAGTGCATGACTAGCGTGATGTCTACGACAGAAATCTCTTGTTATCTCTTGTTACTTGATCATGCTTGACTTGTTTAAAATACTTGCTGGTGGCCGTTTCCTCGTTACAATTTCCTGTTACACTTGTTACATGATATTCTTGTTGAAATCCAGGTATCTTATATTTCCTTGACCTTGCAAGATCTTTATATTACGTTGTTTTTCTTCTGTATCGTCATTTCTTTTCTTATCATTTCATATGAAAATGGAATAATTGGTTAATTACGTAAACTTACCTGTTATTATCTATTGAGCGTTCACTCATATAGTTGTCTCCCCCCATTTTCAAGACAGCTCAGGTGATGATGCGTTTACCGTTGGGGATGGGCAGGAGTGATGATTGGAGTGTACCAGTTCTAGATGTTGAGTTGGCATAGTTATCCTACTCTTAGTTGTGCCTTAGAGGGTTTTTGCTACAGTTATGATATTATTGTTAAGTTGATGTTGCCTCAGTTTGTATTAAAGTTGGTTTAAGGATATTGTACTAGATTTGAAATGTTTCATCACCAATAAAGTTCTCTCTTTTCATAGCACATGTGTTAATGCTTAGATTAGCTTATCATTATTTCTAGCTATTTCTGATTGTACGTTCCGATAGTCCGCGTCGAGGCGTGACAGGTGGTGATGGTTGGTGTATGGTGCACCCAGGGTGGAGGGTAAAGGGAAACTTGGTTTGGGATAGGGAGGGGAAGTAGTGGAGGCCTAGGACATGGGAGTTTTGGGGGAGGGAGTGGGAGATGAGTTGGTCGGTCTTGGGGGGAGTGTCCCTTATAGGGGAAGATGGAGGGGTAGTGGTGGGGACAAAGGGGGCTTAGATAGTGAGGATTGTGGAAGACGATTTTTGTTGGGGTGTGGGGACCCTCATGGGGTTAGGTCGGGAGGTGGATGCTTGGATCATTTGGGTCTTAAGGGAGAGGATTTGGTGGCAAAGTGTAGTGATGATGGTTGAGAGGAAATTTGTTGGGAGTGGTGGGGGTGGAGGCCTAAGGGTGGTCTCAAGTTGGCCGGGTGGGGATGGAGGAGTGGTAGTGCTCCTCGGGCTAGGGGTGTTTGAGTAGGAGGGGTGGGAATATTTGGGGATGTAGATTTTCCTAAGTTCTACCTTCATCTCTTCCCATGAGTGAATAGGTTCTTGTCTTTCAACCCTCCTTAAGCCCTCTATTCTCCTCCACTTTTCCTTGGCTTGACCCCGAAGTCGTCCCTTGGCCTTGAGGACTCTCGCGGGTCCATATACCCAAGTCTCTTTAAAGTACCTTTCTATGGTAGCCTCCCACCTAAGATATTCACTAGAACATGATCCGGCAAAGATAATATCCCTATCTAGAATGAAGTCCATGGGTGGCGAGTAGGCTAAGTAGGAAATGGCCATGATGAACGGGGGAATAAATGCAATGGCCCTAGGACAAGACTTAGTAGGGACAAGTCTAGAACTTGCTCTGATACCAATTGATGTGACACTCCCTTGGACTTTAACAAGCAAGCACAATTCACAATAGTAACGGACCGAAATCGACGGTCGCTTTCCCGACACTCACCCAAACCCGGGGTAACTTGGCGTTGCCAAGTGGAGGATGTGAGGGTTGGGCCCTTGCTGGTAGAGGGCCAGCAAGGCTAAGGTTTGTTCCCAAAGGTATGGAGGCCCAATTCAATGGAGCCGACATTGTGCCGAGGGCACCGGTTACACTCTTCCCCACGGTCGTCACTCGAAGCAACGGAGCTTGAGGGACCGAGCACTCACTCTCACGGGCAGCGGAGCTATGAGCTAATATTGAAAGGACAAGCACTAAGGGAAGCAAGGTTAGAACACTTACTCGACCGGATTGGAGAAACCAGTCCCGCTCGGAGACGTGGGCGAGCGGGGAAGTGTGGTTCCCCACACGTTGCGCTGTAGTAGCTTGAACCTATTTTAAATATTTATAACACTACTCCCCATGCAAGGGGGTGGAACAAGGGGAGGGGGAGTCACTCATACATTCAAACACTATCTCCCGCAGGGAGGGGTTTTAAGCCGGTCGGGCGGGGAGGGGAAAATTGAAATAGAAGCCAAACGGATGGACGTGCCGGTTCTGCCCGCTCTCTGGAACAGGGGACAGACAGTTGAAGTTGACACTGCTGCAGCCACTCTCGAATTTTATTATCGATGAGACCAGTGGGAAAATCTTTGGGGTTGGATCAGGTTGACGTCAAATTTTTATGGAATTTCTTGGTTGACGGTGCTGGTCGGGGAAGGGCTGTGAACAGGGTACCACAGTAGCTGAAGGAAGAGGCCGCCACAAGTGCTTCCGATCTCTGAATCAAGTGTGGCCAGAGTCGTTGGAATCATTGTTGAGTCCGCTTAGAGATGAGACCCATGGGAACCCCAGATGTCGGAACCGATTGGGAGAGCCCAAACAGTGGACAAGGGTCGGTTCAATCCAAGACGGGACAGAAGTGCGCACCTAGGGGAGAAAAACGAGAAATCACAACTCCGAATGCCGAACAGGGTTCCGCTTCTTGATACTAGAAGAAGACTTGTTGTAGATGATATCATCCAAGCACTACCTCCAGATCTTCAAGGTGATGGCCGTGGGAGCCTCTGCAGGCCGCCTCAGGTTGACTATCTGGTAGCAGATGCGCAGTCCTGTGGTGAGGACTCCTCCGGACAGCCACGAACTCAGAACGGGACGAGACCACCACCGTGGCGAAGAAGATAGGGAGAAGCTCCCGACGGTACCACTTGGGCCTCTAGGGATGCCAGGATGAAGCTGGAGTCGCCTATGCAAGCTGCTGGTACACTACTACCTGCGAACTGGCCTATGCAGAGTGGTGATAGGTGATGAGAAACGGGGGTAGAAGGGAAAGGAAATGAGGTGGATGTGTGTGGGGGCAACCCCTGTCTATGAGGGGGTCTAGGAGGGGCTGTTCCAAGGTGTGGGAGTGGCAGAATGGGGGCTAGAAGGAGGTCTAGGAGGTGGAGGGAGGGAGTGCTGCGAATTTGGTTGGAAGGGAGAGAGGGAAAGGGTATTTGAAAATGGGTTTAAGGGTGGGATTAATTTATGATCTTGGGAATGGGAAGAGGTGTGTGGGGAAGGTAAAGGGGGGACTTGGGGAGTGGGGAATTCTCCCTTGGGAGATGAGAGGGTGCTTGGGGAAGGGGAGTGGGTGGTTGGTGGTTGAAGGGTGGAGTGGGGAGTGATGGAATCTTTCTTGGGGCTGGGGTGGAGTTAAGGTGGGGTGGTGGGGAGTTGGAGATGAGTTATTATAGGGGGGAAGAGAGAGAAAGGTGGTTGGGAGGGGAGGAGAGAGAAAGGGGCGTAGATTTTAGAGAGAGAAAGTGGAGGAGAGATAAAATGGCTTCCTAGAGAGAGAGGTAGAGAGAGAGGGAGGATAGGGGCTTCTCACCCACTCAATTGGCTTCTCACCTAAAGAAGAAGATTTAAGTTGGACACTAGAAAATTTAAATATTCATTCATTCATTAACTTCAAATGGGGGGAAATGAGATCCTATATATAGGCAACCCACATTTTACAAAAAGTCCCTAACTGTTGCTACAATGACAAATAACCAAGGGGGTAGGGGGTGCCCCTGGGCCTAGCCCAATGAATTGGGCCCATTAACTAATCTAATCAACCCTATGACAGTTAACTTAGGTAGATGACTCATTAACCTAGGTACATGACTCAAATAAAAGGAAAATTACAATTGTATGACTCACATAAAAATGAGGAAATACAACATATGACTCAAGATAAATGACTAGACCATGTTGGACGGTTCCGGGGCGAGGAGACGAGCCGTGAGTGTGGGCACGGGAGGTGATGTCCCCATCATAAGGTGTGTAGTCGAATATTGGAGCTGGCGACTGGAACTAGAGCTAACCGGATAACTACTGATGTGTAGTAGCCAGAAGGCTAGAGCTGGTCGACATACCATTAAGGTGTGTAGCCGAATACTTGAGCTGGTGACTGGAACTGGAGCTGGCCGGCTAACTGTTGATGTGTAGTAGCTGAAAATTGGGATTGGAGCTGGGATTGGAACTAGCCAGCTAACTGCTGACGTGTAGTAGCCAGAAGCTGCGACTGGTCGTCTGACCGCTAAGGTGTGTAGCCGAATACTGGAGCTGGAGACTGGAACTGGAAACTAGAACTAGGGACTGGAACGGGAAACTGGAACTGGGGATAACTGACCTTCAGGGGTGTAGTGGTCACCGTTGTTGTGGAGTGATGCTGAGGTCGTCGTCGGTGAAATGTCACGGTTGACGGCTTTTGTTAGGACCACCAATTTGGGCATTGGCCCAATTGGGTACAATTAAGACCCATTAACACAATGAACTAGAAATCTAAATAGAATGTTGAAGGATCCTTAGGGAATTCATAACTCAACATTGGAAGGTAGGAATTAGGTGAAACCAAAGCCCATGCAACGACCATTGGGTAAGGAACAACTTGGATGAAGATTATAACTTCCGGAAAATATGCCTAATAGGGGATAAGATGGAGTTTATGATAATAGGTCGAAATAGTTACAGAAAATACTATCATCTGTTGAAATAAGGATATCTTGGCCCATAGTTGTGCAAATGTGCTGAAACTTGATCCATTAGAAAGCTTGGGCCCTTAATCCGAACTCTTCCGTTGAGATGGAAACCCAATTCGCACCAAAACCCGAGGTTTTGAGCCCCTTGTCACCAACTATCACGGAGAGGTGTGACTGTTGGGAGAATCCACGCGTAAATAATTAGAAATTCATAACTTCACTTGTAGACAAATAAATGACCTAACACCAACGCCATAATCTCAAATGGGATGTTCGGTACATCTTTTATGTTGAGATCAAGGCCAAATTCTACCTGGATACTAGAGTTATACCCGAATTATCTCGGGCTACCGAAAGGTCGAGTGACTGTTGGGGAAAATTCATACGTAAATAATTAGAAATTCATAACTTCATTTTTAGTTATTTTAATGACCTAAAACTAGAGCCATAATATCGAATGGGGTGATAGCTACATCTTCTATGTTGAGATTGAGGCTAAATTCTGCCTGGCTACTATAGTTATACCCAAATTACCTCGGGCTACCGAAGGGTCGCGACTGGAACGGGGGAGAATAAATGTTAATATTGAGAAAATCATAACTCATGCTAGGGTAGATGAAATTCGATCAAACCATGTCCCAAAGTTAGATATGGAAGTCCTCTTGATTTCATCTGATGACGTCCCAACCCATATCCCATCAGAAGAGCATGTCCACCCACGTTTATGACAGATGGACGGAGAGTTGCGACTATTCAAATCCCGAAGAGGTGCATGGCCTTAACTCTCTCCTACTAGCAACCTTGGGAGCGGGATGGAGCCTTGTGGAACATGGAAAAACTCTTGGGAGGCTTGAAATCTATATAAAAAGGTGGGTTTCATGGGTAGTAAGCTTTTAGCAACTATTCTCTTCAACTATCCACCCTCTACTGTCCTTCTTGAGTGTGTAAGGGTGAGGGACCTTGACTCTATGTTGGGAGGACGATTCGGCGTGTGGGGGACGATCCAGCGCATGGAGGATGATCCTGTAGCGCCCTAGGATGAAGAGAAAAGCTTTGGGTGGATTAAGGGTGTGGATCTCATCCCCGGATCATTGGTTTAACACTTTGAAGGTAGGCACCTAACCTCAAATCTTAGGAGGCAACGATGCATTAGAATGGTTTCTAAGTAGTTTCTATATGTTAAAAAGAGACTAAAGGTATGTGGGATCATCTTGCAGTCGTCAAGTTTTTGTTTGTCAGTTCTGTTGCTTAGTTCGAATCCTAATTATTCACGTTAAGATCTCAAGTCGGAAATCGTTTCTGTTGCATCAGTACGTCACCATAGCTCATTATGCAGTCACTTCTGTTTTGTGTTTGTCATGACATGTAGGCAGGGGCTAGAGAATCATTAGAATGATGAAATATGTCCAAATGCACGAAGGAATATCATAAATAGATTCTATAATCTGAAATTTTAGTAATAGCCCTCCTCTTTTCAAAAATCATGATTTCTCACCCAGTTCGGTTCTGTCTGCAGGTAGAAGTCAACTTCTGGCCCTGTCAGAGTCGACTCCTGCCTGTGTGCCTAGCCAGTCCAGGTTCTATCTGCTGGCAGAAGTCGACTTCTGGCCCTATCAGAGTCGACTTCCACCAGTGCGCCTACCCAGTTTAGGTTCTGGGTGCTAACATAAGTCAACTTCTGACCTTATAGAGGTCGACTTATGCCCTGCATATGTTGTTCTGTTCCAGTTTACCAAAAATCGAGAAAAGGAGATTTTTGATGGGCCATTTTGATTTGAAAAATATAAAAAAATGGGAAATGACAAAGAACCAAGTTGGTAACCTACTGTAGAAATTTCATGATCACATTCTGTACTGGAAATTATGAATGAATTTCTACGCATGTGTAACCTAGAAAGAAACTTATTTTGTTATAGAAACATGAAACCTATTGATGTGTATTTCTGAAACCTTCAGAAATTAAGATACCTTGCTGGTAACCGGATCATGTTCGGTTTCACAATAGTAAAATTATGAGTATGATTAGCCACTTAAACCATATGTAAGCATGCTTATGTTATGATAAAAGTATGATACTAGTAATGTAATATGAATATGAATGTGAATGCGAATACGATGTGAATGCTATGAATGGAAAACAACAACATTCTGTGAGGTTGGACTTCGGTCCCTTCTGCGGGACAGCGAGATGTAACGCCGCATAAGTAAAAGAACCCAAGGGACAGCGAGACGTAACGCCCTGGTTGAAATCATATGATTCGGCTGTTCGTTCTGTGGGACGGCGATACGTAACGCCACAGAACCCGGGGGATCACAAGACGTAACGCCCCGGGCGACAGGAGTCTAGGTGAGAGTTTGCTCTCGGGTCTGCGCAATACTCTTCGTTCGCTTGTGAGTGTGTATGGGCCTCCTGTGTTTGCGGTAGCTATTTGGTTCCATGAATAATGAAAATGTGAAACTCGTGAAAAGGTGATAATGTGTAACTAATCATTCACCGTGGTTTTGGTGCAGGCATGGGTATCGTATATGTTAGCTAATAAACATGTATTTTTCTCGTTTGAATTATTTTAAACAGATGGTAATGAATGGTTCATTGAGCAACATTGGGTTTTTACCTTTGGGACTGAACTGCTATTTATCTAGATTGTAGCAGAGTTCAGTCGACCGACTTGGGCATTTCGATCAACCGAATTTGCCAATGTTGGCCGGTCTATAACTTATTATAGTTCGGTTGGCCGGTGGCCTAGTTCGGTCGACCGATGGCCACTCTTGTTTCATGTAACACATCAATTTGGTCCACTTGGGTTCCATCCCTTACCCATTTATCCTTAGATTCTTGACGGACCTATTAGGGAATTTTGGAGGGTTCTGGAAAGATTATATGGTTTTTTGCACTCTTGTATTGTGATCATTGCATTATATATATATAAATTGTATATATGGATACGAGTTAAACCTGATTTGTTTAGGCTACCTACTGAGCGTCACATTCACCCCATTGTGACACACGTTTTCAGGAGACATAGTGAAGGAGGTCGAGGAGGAAGCTGTGGCCGAGGAGTAGTCCTAGTCCTGCTTGCGTCAGGGTAGGCTATGGATTTTTACCTTTCATTATATGGCTAGTTTGTGGATTGGTGAACATCTATGGACTTATATGTATTTGGACAATGGTCATGTAACTTTTGGGATTATGAATGGTTGAAATGCCAATTACATTTCATGTGATTATGGTTTCTCTTTCTCTCATGCGTATATATATATATATATATATATATATATATATATATATGCTTCTGCGATACGTACGTCGTAATGTCTCGAGGTCTGATGGAAGAAAAGAAAAAAAATTGCCCATAAATTGGGAATCGGATCTCGGGGCATTACAATTTTCATCAATGAGGAGTAGAGAGGGAGAGAGTTTTTTTTATTCTCTTTACCAGCTCTACCGCCCTTGCGGGTTTTCACAAGAGCTGGCCCCCTTTTTTCTTTTTTTGGTGCGCCCTTGCGGGTTTTCACACCGAGAGGTTACCCAATTTTGCCGAAGGTGCCCTTGCGGGTTTCCACCTTAGCTGGGTTGATGGCAATTTTTGCCCTCATTAGTCCCGCGGACGGAGTTGACTGAGGCCGCCGGAGTATCTCTATTTTTAACCCCATTTTTTCCTCTGGGAACCTTGTGGTTGTCGTCCGTAGCGTGCTGCTGTCAGGGCACATGATATGAAGTTTATGCTATGTATGGTTTGTCGTCAGTGTATCCATGGTAGTGTCTTTTGTTGGATATATATTGTTTTGATGATGTCAAAGTATGATTCATTATAATACTATTGAGTTGATTCAACTATGGTTTAATATACATGATAATGTCGTTCACACCTTCATGCTATGCTCATCATGAAAATGCTCTCTTATGTAAAGATCTCAATGTCAAAGAGTGACACTGTCAGATCAAGGCACCGGTGCGGACACCAGAGCCAGAGATCGGCTCGACTCAGTAAGACGTTGGTACCGGACACGCAGCATGAATCGGTCGACGCTGACATCCTTGTGACTGGGGGACAGTCTGGAGTCTCCACTTGAGTTTTGATATTTTAGTATTTATTTGGAATGTACTTGGTGTGTATTTGTATTTTAGGGTTTAATTTGGGTCAAGGGTGTTAATGTAGGCTAATATCATCAAGGGGTCCAATTAAGGATTCTATTTTCAAATTGGGCCTCAAGGCCACTTGGAGCCCAATTGGGCCTTTCCCTCTCTTGTGGGCCTCCTAGCATAGAGGGCCCAATATGATGGCCCATGGTCAATGGTAGAATATTGACCAAGTTGCAATCCTTGACCAAGAGAGGGGGGGCGCCCCCTTCTTTGTCCCCTTGTGGTGATTTTAATATTCCCATAGTCTCCCTTCCCCATTTTGCCCCTTTCTCTCCCCTTGACCAAGGGTATCTAGGGTCTTCTTCCTAGGTCTAGGGTTTAATATATAATCTCTGTTGTATTAATTTTGGAGATAGAATATATGAAATTGATGCAAAATTGGCCAATGGCGCCCCACCTCTCTCTCTTGTTCTTCATTCTTCCTCCTTACAGGAGCTGATCCAGGGTGTGATGCTCTTTCTTTGGGAGTGATTCCCACTTCTACCTCTTCCCCTAGATCCGACTTCCAGCCACCGCCGCCGCTGCCTCCATTGGTGCCGCCATCGAGCCGCCACGGGCCCTTCTCAGGCTTGCTGCCCAAATCTGCGACCTACAAAATAGAAGGTGAAAGAGGAGGGTGGATCTCCAGATCCGACTATCTGATCGAGCTGATATTTTTAAGGTTTTTTCTCCACGTCCTCCCTTATGCTTACTTTAATTTTCACGTCGATCAACATCCGTTTGAGTCCCTGCCCACTGCCGACTTTCCCCCCCTCACAGTCTGCCAGTGTGCAGATCTGCGAGACAGTAACAGGAAGACCCATTTTTCCCACCTCTCAAACCACCTCATATCGCCACCAAATTTGGTGTGCGCGATCTTCACTTCCTCCTCTCGCACCCATATAAAATCCCCAAGATCTAGATCTACCAATTTCCCTTTTGGTCAAACCCCATCTACAGGCTGGTCACAGTTTGTCGTGCAGCCCCTGCTAGCACGACCACCCTGTTACAGTGTTTTTCATGAACCATCAGCCCGTTGGATGGTTCCTAAATCTTGATCAATTGAATCCCTTCTAGGTCCCTTCGTAACGGCGCAGGTTTCATCCCGATCCGACACCGGATCAGGGCGTGGTGACTATTTTTGTCGGATCGCGCAGTTTTTTCCCGTGACAGGCCAGCAAAAGTAGTCCCTGTTTAAACCTTTTAGAAATACGCCGGCTCAGATCCAACGACCGTCTATCCCGGGGATTGGCCAAGGACGGCCAGCCATCGTCCCAGCCGATCGATGCCATCAGAAGATCTCCAGAGTCACCCGTTCCAGTGATCGCCATCGCTTGCGGTCCTGCCGACCAGATTCGTGCTGATCCGGACCAACAGTCGCATCCGCGCCGGGAACCCCACCGACTTGCTGCCCGCCAACCCAACATCAGCGCTCCCGGGTCCATCGTGTAGCTTATTACCTCCCTACATGGAGTGGGCCGTAGATTTAAGTCTATAATTATTGATTATTTACTGTATTGGGAGTTACGGATCTTGACCAGGACGTCTTCCCCATGCCCCAAGCGTTGAGGTATGAACACCACCCTCCTTGATGCATTTGCTTATTCCGTATATGTTCTTAATTCCACTTCATGTGAGCATGTTAGGTTCCTGCCTTGATCAAGTTTAGTCACTGCTGTGAGAGTAAGTGTGTGACCAGTCTCGTGACTCGATCCGAGCACGAGTGAAGGTATTGACCACCCGAGACTCAGTGCCGATTTCTCAACCGCGCAGATCGATACGCTTTCCTCGCTTGGGATGATTGTGAACTCGTACTTCTGGTTACGGTCATGTTTGTCTCTTCTGGAACTCTTAGGGTGCCGAGTTGTTCTTGTCGTCGCTGGTCCTTTCATCCTTTTAGTCGCGTCGTCCCCTAGAGTCCCAAGTTCGCAATTAAATCGGTGTCAAGTCTCATGTTGTCCCGCATCAAATTGGTATCAGAGACAGGTTTGAGTCTAGGGTAGTCTTGTCCTAGGTGTGCATTTCATCCCTATATCCGGTATATTAAAAGGTTTTACTGGAAAAATGGGTTAGGCCTATTGGGAAGGTAGCATCGTTGCGTGAGTGGATCTTCGGATCAATATCTCCGCCACGTACTAGATATTGGTTGAGTCTAGGTTCTTCATTTGGCATTAGTCAGTGCACTCCAACCTCTGTGTCATTGCATGCCCACTCGTAGAGGTACTCAATACTCACCACCACCACCACCTATGGCATATCCCCAAGTCCGTAGTCCCGATGAGCCTTCGGTGGCCGAGATGCTTCGATCTCTCATGGATAGATTTGATATGCGTATGGATGGGCTTAGTACGCATGTAGATGGCGTAGGTACACATCTGGAAGGGAGAATGAAAGCCTTAGAGGATCAAGCGAAAGCATCGGACTAGTCTATTCAGGGTCGGGTGGGGAGAATTGCCATCCTTGAGAGAGCCCCGGTTGAGGCGCATCCCGCGCCGATGAATGGTCAACAGGAGCCGGCTCAGCAACCTGCTGCGCCAAAGGCTCAAGGGGTAGATGATAGGAGGCATCGAGTCCCCGAGGTGGATGACTATGCATCTGATAACGAACATGGGGGTTATGATTGTGACAGTCGAGTCCAACGACAGAATCATGATTACGATGACGATGACCACATTCCTAGGAACGTGCATGCGGACCCTCCCCTTTTTGATGGGTCCTTGGACCCGAAGGTCTATTTAGATTGGGAGGCCGGCATGGATCAGTACTTTGGGTGGTTTGAGATGACGGACCACCGAAGAGTTCGCTACGCAAAGATGAAGTTGCAAGGACAGGCGCAAACCTATTGGACTAATGTGGAGAGCGTGTTGATGCAGCAACGTCAACCCAAGATCGGTACCTGGGATGAGATGAAAATAAAATTGAGGCAGAAGTACCTTCCTGCCACATACCGCCAACGTCTCATAGATAAATGGCAGAGTCTCACCCAAGGAAATCGGTCTGTGACTGAGTACACTATCAAGTTTGATGAGTACTATTTGCGGTGTAGAGTTACGGAAGAGAGCACCATGACCATCTCGTGCTTTCGAAGAGGTCTGTGGCCACGCTATGAATATGAACTTTTCTGTCGCAATGAGACCACTTTGGAACAAGAGTATCAGGTTGCTCTCGAGTTGGAGTAGTTCGAGGCAGAGTTTGAGTCAACCTAACGGTTGGGCCCCTTCCCTAATCGTGGTGCCAAGTCCCATAGCTCTTCAGGCCCATATCAGAGGGCCCCCATGGCTCAACCTCAGGAGCCCGCCCATCAGAAGCTATTCGCTCCAAGGCCTCACCGTCCCCTGCCGAGGGATCTTCCTCCTCGACCCCAACTAACTGCACCCATTGCCCGTCCACTAGCACCCGCACCTCTTGCTCATCCCTTGTTGCCTACACCGCCTGTCCATCGGGAGGATATGCGTAAGGGACCAATTATCGGGGAGTCTAATGGAGCACGGCAACAGTGTTATCGCTGCAATGGGTTTGGCCACTTTGCAAGCCAGTGCCCTACACGTCAATCTCTAGTCATTGGGGACGCGCAGGTCAGAGAAGCCTCATCTTCAGGGCTTGTGTCTGTCAGCTATGAAGCAGAGCATGAATTGGCTGATGAATTCTTTTGTAAGAATGAAGATTTTATAGACACCCAAGATGATCAGCATCCAGACGATGTCCAGTTGGGGGTCGTCAGGTGTATCCTCACCCAGCCACAAACCAGTGATGACTGGCGTCGGACCACCATCTTTCATACATATTGTCGGCTGGGCGGGAAAATTTGTAAGGTGGTTATTGATAGTGGGAGTTGCATCAATGCAATCTCCACGGGCACTGTTTTTCATCTTTGTCTTACCCCCGTGGACCATCCATGCCCCTATCGAGTATCATGGGTGGATTCCACCCCCATTCCGATCAGGCTGTGGTGTCTGATCCCACTGCAGTTCCATGCCTACCATGACAAGATCTAGTGTGATGTCCTCCCCATGGAGGTGAGCAGTATTATTTATGGTAGGCCGTGGTTGTTTGATTGGGATGCCACGCTCCATGACCGGTCGAACACCTGTACCTTCGACCATGGTGGCCAACGGATTACCATCCACCCCTCTTAGCCCAAGAGTCCTTAAGTTAGGGGTTCTACTGGTCCTAGCACTCCGGAGCATTCCATCCCTGGACCCAGTACCCCATCCCCAGCTCAGGCCCTGACCGTTACATCTTACACAGGAGAGCCCTCGTCTAGGAGGTTGATGTTGATTAGCTCCCGAGAAATGGAGCGAGAGGCTAGTAAGGGGTGTCCTGTGTTTGCTATCACGGTCCGTGCGGTGGAGCGAGAGTCTGAGGGTGAACTCCCACCCGATGTTATTCCCATTCTGTAGGAGTTTGCTGATATATTTCCCAAAGAGCTTCTCGAGGGACTCCGACCTATGCGGGATATTTAGCATGCTATCGACCTGATTCCAGGATCCTCATTGCCCAATCTTCCCCACTATCGCATGAGTCCCACTGAGCACTCTGAGCTAAAGCGGCAGGTTGATGAGCTTATGCAGAGAGGATCTGTTCGGGACAACATGAGTCCGTGTGTTGTGCCCGCGTTACTCGCCCCAAAGAAAGATGGCAGTTGGAGGATGTGTATTGATAGTCGTGCCATCAATAAAATCACTATGAAGTACAGGTTCCCTATTCCCCCCCTGGATGACATGCTTGACATGATGGCAGGTGCCACTATCTTTTCGAAGATTGATCTTAAGAGTGGCTATAACCAGGTAAGGATTAGGCCGGGTGATGAGTGGAAGATCGCATTCAAGATCAAGGATGGTCTATATGAGTGGTTGGTAATGCCCTTTGGGCTAACCAATTCCCCCAGCACTTTCATGCAACTCATGACTCAGGTCCTTCGACCTTTCATTGGATTGTTTGTCGTAGTGTACTTTGATGATATTCTCATCTATAGCCGCACTACGGGGGGCCACCTGGATCATCTGCAGCAGGTTTGTCTACTTTTAAGCCGAGAACAACTATATGCAAACCCACAGAAGTGTGCTTTTATGACTTCACAGATTACCTTCTTGGGTTTCATTGTGTCTAGCACTGGGGTCTCCGCTGATTCGGAGAAAGTTCGAGCCATTATTGAGTGGCCGAAACCCCGCATGATCCATGAAGTCCGCAGCTTCGATGGCCTCGCGACGTTCTATCATCATTTCATCTGCGGATTTAGTTCTGTCGCTGTCCCGATCATGGACTATATCAATAAGGGCACGTTTATTTGGACAAAGGCCGCTGCTGCTGCATTCAAGGACATCAAGGAGCGTATGACCCAGACACCAATCCTTCGATTACCAGATTTCATGAAGGTGTTTGAGGTCTCATGTGATGCGTCGGGTGTAGGTATTGGAGGAGTGTTGAGTCAGGAGTCCCACCCAATTGCATATTTCAGTGAAAAGCTGAATGACGCAAAACTACGATACTCTACCTATGATAAGGAATTCTATGCAGTTGTTCAGGCTCTTAGAAATTGCAGGCACTACTTATTACATCAGGAGTTTGTATTGTACTCCGATCATGAGGCCTTGAAGTTCCTCCATGCCCAAAAGAAGCTCAATGCGCGTCACAACAGATGGGTTGAGTACCTTCAGCAATTCACATTTGTGCTGAAACACAAGGCTGGAGTAGAGAATAAGGTGGCTTATGTCTTGAGTCAGCGTGCTTGTCTGCTGACTACCATGAGTGCCGAGGTTATAGGGCTAGAGAAGATGAGAGAGGCTTATGTTGATTGTCTTAACTTTGGTCAGATCTTTGCCACTCTCTAGGCCGGACCCTCGAGAGACCATAGTGATTATGTGCTTCAGGAGGGTTACCAATTTCGAGGAGGCAGGCTTTATGTTCCCCGTACTTCTGTTCGTGACTTCTTAGTTTGGGAACTTCGTACGAGGGGTCTAGCCGGACACTTCGGTCGGAATAAGACTATCGAGGCTGTTGAGCACATATTCTATTGGCCGAGCTTGAAGCGTGATGTTGCTCACATTGTGGCCCAGTGCCGTATATGTGTTACGGCCAAAATGAAGAAGCAAAGCTCATGCCTCTATACGCCACTTTCTGTGACTTATGCTCTGTGGCATGATGTTAGCATGGACTTTGTTTTGGGACTGCCACGAAACTCCAGGAAGCATGATTCTATCTTTGTGGTAGTGGATCGATTCTCTAAGATGGGACTTTTCATTCTCTCCGCCAAGACTTCGGATGCATCGAGGATAGCCCGCCTGTTCCTTTCTCATGTGGTGTGTAAGTTCGGGTTACCTCGTACCGTAGTGTCTGACCATGATGTTTGGTTCACCAGTTACTTTTGGAAGACATTGTGGCATATGTTTGGTACTCACCTTAAGTTGTCCACTGCATATCATCCCCAGATTGATGGTCAGATCGAGGTGGTCAATAGGAGTTTGGGTGACTTTTTGAGGTGTCTTGTTAACGACCGTGTTGGGGATTGGGACCTCATGTTACCACTGGTTGAGTTTGCATATAACGATTCAGTCAATAGGTCTACAGGTATGAGTCTATTTGAGATTGTCACATGTCGTAGGCCTAGGAAGCCAGTGGATCTTGTTCCCCTGCCCATTCATGCACAAGTGTAAGATTCTATTGAGGCATTCGCTAGGCACGTTAGGAGTCTGCATGACGACATCCGTCATCACATTGAGGCCAGCTATGCACGGTACAAAGAGTTGGCCGATGCCCATAGACACAACCGTGAGTTCCAAGAGGGCGATTATGTCATGATCAGAATCAGACCTGAACGTTTTCCCTCTAGAACCGTGAAGAAATTGCAAGCTCGCAGAGTTGATCCTTTTCGAGTGTTGAAGCGAGATGGGTCCAATGCGTACGCTGTGGATTTGCTTGAGAAATATAGGATCAGCTCTATCTTCAATGTGTCGGATCTAGTTACTTACAGGGACCCGACGGTGATACCCAATGAGTCATTTGAGCTGTCTCCACCCCTTGTGAGTGACACCACCCTAGAGCGTCCACCTCCAACCTTGTCACCTCAGTAGCGTGAGCAAATAGAGCATATATCGGATGAGTAAGTAATGACTACTCAGGGTGGGGTGTACAAGCGCTACTTGCTGCGATGGAGAGGATGACCCGCGTCCGATGACACTTGGATCACCCAGGCAGACTTACAAAGGATAGATCCAGATCTTCTGGATCGATACAAGAGTGACCCTTACCCCTACTCGACGGGCTGGAGCTTCTCCCACCAGAGGAGAATTGGTGTGGACACCAGAGCCAGAGATCGGCTCGACTTAGCAAGCCGCCGATACTGGACACGTAGCACGACTCGGTCGACGCCGACATCCTTATGGCTGGGGGACAGTCTGGAGTCTCCACTTGAGTTTTGATATTTTAGTATTTATTTGGAATGTACTTGGTGTGTATTTGTATTTTGGATTTTAATTTGGGTCAAGGGTGTTAATGTGGGCTAATATCATCAAGGGGTCCAATTAAGGATTCTATTTTCAAATTGGGTCTCAAGGCCACTTGGAGCCTAATTGGGCCTTTCCCTCTCTTGTGGGCCTCCTAGCATAGAGGGCCCAATATGATGGCCCATGGTCAATGGTAGAATATTGACCAAGTGGCCATCCTTGACCAAGAGAGGGGGGCGCCCCCTTCTTTGTCCCCTTGTGGTGATTTTAATATCACCATATTCTCCCTTCCCCATTATGCCCCTTTCTCTACCCTTGACCAAGGGTATCTAGGGTCTTTTTCCTAGGTCTAGGGTTTAATGTGTAATCTCTCTTGTATTAATTTTGGAGATAGAATATATGAAATTGATGTAAAATTGGCCAAGGGTGCCACCCCACTCTCTCTTGTTCTTCCTTCTTCCTCCACGCAGCAGCTGATCCAAGTTGTGATGCCCTTTCTTTGGGAGTGATTTCCACTTCTACCTCTTTCCCTGTATGCGACTTCCAGCCACCGCCGCCGCCGCCTCCATTTGTGCCACCATCGAGCCACCACGAGCCATTCTCCGGCTTGCTGCCCAGATCTGCGACCTGCAGGACAGAAGGTGAAAGAGGAGGGTGGATCTCCAGATCCGACCATCTGATCGAGCTGAAATTTTTAGAGTTGGTTCCCCATGTCCTGCCCTACACCCAGTTTAACTTTCACGTTGATCAGCATCCGTTTGAATCTCGGCCCACTGCCGACTTTCCACCCCTCATAGTCTGCATATATGTAGATCTGCGAGACAGTAACCTGAAGACCCATTTTTCCCACCCCTCATAGTCTGCCTGTATGCAGATCTCTGAGACAGTAACCTGAAGACCCATTTTTACCACCCCTCAAACCACCTCAGATCGACACCAAATTTGGTGTGCGTGATCCTCACTTCCCCCTCTCTCACCCATAAAATCACCAAGATCTAGATCTACCAATTTCCCTTTGGTCAAACCCCATCTACAGGCTGGCCACAGTTTGTCCTACAGCCCCTGCCAACACGACCACCCTGTTACAGCGTTTTCCATAAACCATCAGCCCATTGGATGGTTCCCAAATCTTTATGAGTTAAAGCTCTTCCAGTGCCCTTCGCAACGGCACTAGTTTCGTTCTGATCGGACACCGGATCTGGGCGTGGTGACTATTTTCGTCAGATCGCGCAGTTCTGTCCCATGACGGGCCAGCAAGAGCAGTCCCTATTTAAACCTTCTAGAAATACGCCAGCTCAGATCCAGTGACAGTCGCTCCCGAGGATCGGCTAGGGACGCCCCACCATCGTCGCAGCCGATCGCCGGCAACAGAAGATCTCCGGAGCCCCCCGTTCAAGTGGTCGCCATCGCTTGCTATCTTGCTGACCTGATTCGTGCTTATCCAGACCAGCAGCCGCATCCGCCCCGGGAACCCCGCCGACGTGCTGCCCGCCAACCCAAGATCAGTGCTTCAGGGTCCATCGTGTAGCCTACTACCTCTATGTGTGGAGTGGGCCGTAGAGTTAAGTCTGTAATTATTGAATATTTCAGTACCGGGAGTTACGGATTTTGGCCGGGACGTCTTCCCCGCGCCCCGAGCGTGGAGGTACGCACAGCACCCTCCTTCATGCGTTTGCTTGTTCGGTATACGTTCTTGATGCCGCTGCATGTGAGCATGTTAGGTTCCTAGCTCAATCAAGTTTAGTCACCATTGTGAGAGTGAGTGCGTGACTCATCCAGCGACTCGATCCGAGCACGAGTGAAAGTATTGACCACCCGAGACTTAGTGGCTGTTTCTCAACTACGCAGATCGATACGCTTCCCTCGCTTGGGATGATTTTGGGCTCGTAATTCTTCTTGGGGCATGTTTGCCTCTTCTGGAACTCTTAGGGTGCCGAGTTGTTCGTTTCGTCGCTGGTCGCATCGTCTTTTTAGTCGCGTCATCCCCTAGATCCCAAGTTTGCAATTAAATCGGTGTCGAATCTCATGTTGTCCCACATCAGGCACCAAGTCTAAGATTGACTTGGGGGGCAACTGCAAGCAATAGCAAGATAAGCAGCATAAGTGGCAGTTCAAATGAGATGGTTTGTACATGTTCACTCCAAGGTGAGAAGGGCTTTCCCCATATTGATATGAAGCTAAAATTGTTTGGGAAAAATCTCAAGGTCAAGGAGATATGCATTGGATGATATTCAAAGGGCAAAGAGTTCTGAATCAATAGATGTGTCAACCTCAAGATCAAGAAGAGTCGACCTGTGATCACAAAGAAAAGCAAAGCCCAGACATGCTCATAGTAGTGTCGACCACACTCGATCATGAGGTCGACCTCAGGCTCTTCCAGAAAGCGTTATAAACAAAGTTTTGCAAGGCAATGTCGACCTCAAGTCCTCACAGAAGCCGTTGAAGTAGATCGTGACCAGGGAAGTGTCGACCTCAGTCTCTCAGAGTGTCGACCTCAGACCCTCACTGCAAATAGCTCACCTATGGTTCTTCATAGCTGCCTCGACCTCTTGAAGCTTCCAAGTCAAAAGAGTCGACTTCGAGTGTCTACCCCTTCTCGCGAACGTTCTGTTGTGCCACACCGTGTCGACCTCACCTTTGGGAAGTGTCGACATCACGATCGCAACCACCACTCTGGAAAGCGGCCAGCGCAAGCAGTGTCAACCTAACGTCTACAGCAGGTCGACCTTAGGATCATTCCAAAAGCCATTGTAATCACTCGTTTTGAAAATAGTGTCGACCTTACTTTCTCAGCAGGTCGACCTCACTAAAGGGTAAACTCAAAAGTACTCTAACAAATTTGTCTTTCCGTAAACTATCTAGAGAGCATTAATTATAGAGGCGAACCTCCAAAAACACCTCTTTTGAGGTCTCGAGATGGTTCCCAGTTCAGAGGTTCTGCCAACTCTTTATGACAGCTCAGAACATCTCTTTAGTGAAGATCCTATCTCCCACCAAATATGCAAAAGTCTTCTCTGCCATAAGACTGCCCTTTCTATCCTAAGAAAGGACAGGCCAGGTGGATAGCAACTCTCTATACATTTCACCAAGTAGTTCCCTCTGCCTCAGGATGTCAGAAGGGACGTCCTTCCCTACTATGCCAATTTAAGGATGGTGCAGACACTCCTTGTTCTCAGCCTGAAAATTTGATTTCCTCCTACCACCGCCCTATTCTAGGACTTGTCTGAAAAGCCATGCAGTTCAAGTCAACCTTCAACAGAATATCTACTTCAGCCAAGAAAGATTTCTTTGAAGGGAAAATAGATTTCTCACTTGCTCCCTTTTGACCGATGGATCTACTCAAGCACTGCTGAAAGAATGTCAGAATTCAAGAATACATTTCAAATTTGAATCGGTCTTATTGCATATTTTCTTGGAGGGAAATCTTTCTGCCTGGATCCTTTACATAGATGTAAAGCTTCCAATAGAGAAGCTGATGAAGTTGCTAAAGCTGCTACCCTAAGAGAAAAAACCCACGTCCTCCCTGTGCCTTCAATAGTAACCTATGAGAAGGAAAAGAAAGGAGTGTGGAAGAGCAGCCCAGTCCTGGTATGAGTTCAATCAGTGGTGAGAAAGGAAGAAGAAGCTGAATGGAGTGTAGGCTCTTCTTGCAGCCGGCCTGAGTCTGACAAGAGCTTCAAGACTTCGATCTGAAGCCACCGTTGCTTTCTCATTGTGTTGATCTTTCTAGTTTTACTTCTGTACTTGCAACCTTTAAACCATGGGTGTTTGGTGCGTCTGTGAGAGATCGGAAGTGTGGTTGCTGCACTTGCAGCTTGTTGTTTGGTTTTGTGTGTGTGGGGGGGGGGTGGTTCTTATCTGTGTGTGTGCGTGTATTGTGGTTCTCATCCTTGTGTGTGCGTGCGTGTGTGTGTGTGTGGTGGATCGCGTTCCCGTGTGTGTGGGTTGAGGATTTCATCCTCGTGTGTGGGTTGAGGACTTCGACCTCGTGTGGAGAAAGCCTCATCGGATTTGGTGAGGGGTGAACGTAGGTTGCGGGTTTGCAACCGAACCACCTTAAAAATTCCTTGTTCAATGGGGTGTGCTTTATGTGATTGATCCATTTCTTCTTTCCCCCATTCACAAGATGACCAGTATAAAGGATTTGCACTTGGTGTGATTTATCCGCACTGACTTATACATTTGTAGTAGTTTTTCAAACACTCACTCTAGCATCATCCTCACTCATTCAATCAGCCTGTTCATTCATCCTATAGGCATTCAGTGAGACCCTGCAGTCCAGTGCAGCAAGATCTCCCTTTGTTCTGAAGTTGCTAGGAAAGAGTGTCGACCTTAGCACTTGGGAGTGTCAACCTTAGCAGTCGATGCACTGTATTTTGCCATTCTACTTTGAACCATTGCTATCAGTTCCGCTGTTCATTGTGCCAAGTGTTCTATTTGTATTTTTTTAGTGGGTTATTCTATTTTACATAGCTAAGTTTTTAATTCGGCCAAAGTTTTTCCTAGGATCTATTCAACCCCCCTTTCTAGATCCGGTTGCACCCCTTGGGACCCAACAATTGGTATCAGAGCCTCGCTCGGTGCTACCCAGATCCAACGATCTACATAGAAAGATCCCGGTGCACTTGTCGTTGTTTAATTCCCTGAACCATGTTTGTGGATTACTTGCCGATGTTTGATGGCTCCAACTTCTCTACCTGGTTAGGTAGGATGTGCAAGTTTGTGATTACTGTTCATCCAAAGTTGTGATCCTTAATTTCTCATGGGCCACATAAATTGCCTAAGGAGAAATCCAAATGGACTAAGGATCATAAATTGAAAAATAGAGAGAATATCAAGGCTCTACAAATGATGAAAGCTGTCATGAATTTTACAATCCTTCCTTCCTTATCTTCATGCAGCTCTGCCAAAGAAATCTTGGATGATCTAACTACCACCTATCAAAAGTAGAATCACAAGTGCATGATGGCCAAAGGAAGTGATCAAACAAGCAATGGAGAATGTGAGGAGATAAGCTCTATCTTTGAGAACTTCTCCATGGAAGATTGGCAAAATGCTTATGCTGATTTTCTTAACATGTATGAAAAATCAAGAAAATAGAATAAATCCATGAACAAGAAGCTAAATAACTCAGCTCACTATGATTCGGACAATGAAGGCTTGAAGGCCTTGAAATCTGAAAATGAAGATCTTAGAAATCAATTTGAAAAAGCTAGAAAGAAATTTAAAAATCTTGAGGAAAAAAACAATTTGAGTTTTAAAAAATTGGAAACTGTTGAGGTTGTAAATGCTGAACTTCAAGAAAATCTTGAAAAATCTGAAAGTCAAAACAGAAAACTAAGACAAAGGGGTGAAAGCACATGCTCTGATAATTCTGGCTATATTGAGTGTTCATTTGTGAAGGAATTGAATGAAGATCTCCACTCAGATCTTGAATGGTAGAAAGACCAAATTGCTTCATTGAGAGAAGAAAATAAAGACATGCTGAAGAAGAAATTAGAACTTGAACAGGTGGAGGAGGAGCTGGAAAAGAAATTAAACTCATCACCCAATGTAGAAAAATATGTCGAGGAAATTGAAAAGTTTAAATAATAAAACAAGAAGCTCAATGAATTGAACACGGCCATGTCCGATAGATTGCTTTCACTTGAAAGAGGAAAATCAGTTCTGGATAAAGCAGACTCTGAAAAACTAGAAAAGTTGGAAAGTGAGATAGAAAGTTTCAAAACCGTCAATAAAATGTTGAATGAGAAGGCTGCCTCTCATGAAGAAGAAATAGCCAGCTATGAGCTTCACATCTCAAACCTTGAGTCTGAAATTTCTGAATTAAACAACTCTCTAGATAAATTTGTAAGTGGGAAGGATAACTTAGATAAACTTCTTTGAAGTAAGGTGAACTTCCAAAGAGAGGAACTGGGTTACAACCCAGTGAACAAAGAGCTTTGAAAATAAACTCTACACATCCTTTGTGTGCAGTTTTGAATCAACCAGTAGCTCAAACCCATCCTTGTTTCAGTTTACTGCCCAGAAAGGTCAGAAGCAACCTACTACTGAGAAAAATCAGAACCAAACTGAAAAACTAAAAAAGGGTCATAATTTGCTAAACAAGCCCAAGAACTTTTCTACTACCACTGTGCATGTTGTACACAAATCTTCTGGACATTCACATGCACACACCAAGAGAA
The DNA here is from genome assembly GCA_022559845.1 of Amorphophallus konjac. Classification (NCBI taxonomy): domain Eukaryota; kingdom Viridiplantae; phylum Streptophyta; class Magnoliopsida; order Alismatales; family Araceae; genus Amorphophallus; species Amorphophallus konjac. The sequence goes on along the minus strand of CM040129.1, from coordinate 60,751,649 downwards.
TTTCCTATCATTATTATGGTAAATTTGGGAATATAATGCATTACTGTCGTGTCTTGAAGAATGATGAATTAAAAGCAGGAAAAAATAGGAGAAACAATGAAGGAAGCGCTAGCCAAGGAAAGGTCTACGCAGGGAGGAAGCATGCTCAGCACACACCTGTTCTGAAGCTAAGAGATGGCATGATGCCTTGATGCACCCCTAAGGACAGATCGACACATTTCATGACCGCCAGAAAAAAAAATTCTCCTTACTGCTTCCACTGTGGAATGTTTGGCCACACAGTCAAGGACTATTGGCATCTGAAAGGAAGAACCCACTCTCATGCCAATAAGGGTAACCTCCATGCTCATTCTCAAAAGCTCAATGCCCTTGCACAAAAGAGAAATACGAACTATCATGTGTGCTGCTATTATTGCAGTAAGTATGGTCACATCCTTGATAGTTGTCATTGGATGAGAAGTGATGAGCTGACTGCATAAGGGAGAAGAAATTTGCATGTTGGACATGTGATGGGGGCATCCCTTGCCCCTCCACATTTTTTATGGGCTCGGATTGTTCGTCGGCAAGCGCCATTGTGTTAGTCATGTGTTTCTGAGTCTAGTCATGTAATTTTCATATTTTCTTTGAGTCATAAACTACGTAATTTTCCCTTTATTTGAGTCATGTACCTAGGTTAGTGAGTCATTTTCCTAAGTTAGTTGTCATATGGTTGGTTTGATAGGCTAATGGGCCCAACTAATGGGCTTGGCCCAGGGGCACCCCTCCCTTGGACTGCTTTGGTCATTAGTTAGTTTTTCAGGGTCACTATGGTCATATGAAAAGTATGGAGTCTATAAATAGGCCCCCACTCCTCTCATATGTAACAACCTTTTATGATCAATTTAAATCAAGTGAGTTTTAGTGTCTTATTGGAGTGGATTCTCCAAATCTCTCTCTCTCTCTCTCTAAGGGGTGGATTCCCCTCTCTCTTTCTCTCTCCCTTCTCTCTCTCTCTCCAAGAGGAGGGGGCGCCCCTTTCTCTCTCCTCCCCTCCCTCCCTCTCCTCCACCTCATCAACCTTTCCTCTCCCCTCATTACTCATCCTCCCAACTACCCCAATCCTCATTACTCCACCCCTAGTCCCAAGAGACCCTCCACCAATCCATACTCCACCACCAAACCACCAACTACCCAATCCCCTTCCCTAAGCACCCTCTCAACTCCCAAGGGAGAATTCCCACTCCCCAAGCCCCCCTTTACCTTCCCCACACACCCCTTCCAATCCCCAAGACCAGAAATTAATCCCACCCTTAAACCCATTTTCAAATACCCTTTCCCTCTCTCCCTTCCAACCAAATTCGCATCTCCTCTCTCACCCACAGCAAACACCACCTTCCAGACCCCATTCTCCCCCATCCACACCTTGGAACACCCCCTCCCAGACCCCCTCACAGCCAGGGGTTGCCCCCATACCCATCCATCCCATTTCCCATCCCTTCTACCCCATTCCCCCACCACCTTTCACCACCTGCAATTCTCCGGTCACAGGTAGTAGAGTACCAGCAGATTGCAGAGCCAGCCCCGACTTCATCCCAGCGTCCCTGGATACCCAAGAGGTACCGTTGGAAGCGTCTCTCTGTCCTCTTCGTAACGGGGGTGGTCTCATCCATTTCTGAGCTCGTGGTCACCCGAGGGAGCCGTTCTTCCCCCACTGCGCACTTCCTCCCTGAAGAGCAACCTGAAGCTGACTTCTGAAGATACCACGACCACTCCCTTAAAGATCTGGAGGCAAGGCTTGGCCGGGAGCTTCTTCGACAAGTCTACTTCCAGAATCAAGAAGCGGAGCTCTTTTTTGCACCTGGAATCAAGAGTTCTCATTTTCTTCCTTCGGGTGTGCGGTTCTGCTTCCTGACAGTCTGATCCGACCCCCCCTCATTGTTCGAGCTCTATCGGTCTACTCTGACAATGTTTGGCATCCTCGTTAGTCTCGCTTCGAAGTAGACTCACCGATGGTTCCAACGACTCTGGCGGTGCCTGATTCTGAGCTTTGGAGCGCTTGTGGCAACCTCTTCTTCCTGCTTTTGTGAACCTGAAGCAGTCAGAACTGAAGACCTACCACCCTGTTCGAGCTTCTGCCCCGACCAGTACCTGTGACCAGAGAAATCAACAAAATTCAGACGTCATCCCGATCCAGCTATGAAGAAATTCCAACTGGTTTTGTCGTCAACAAAAATCTGGAGTGGCTGCAATGCCAAGATAACCAACTGCCTGTCCAGAAGCACAGAGAGTGGTCAGAATCGGCATCGGCTCCCTTTCTTTGCTTCTAGCTCGATTTTTCCACTCTTGCTTGGCCGGCTGAAGGCCCCTCCCAGTGTGGAGGTAGTGTTTGGGTATAGTCATTGGCTTCCCTTCCCCAAGATCCCCCCCCCCCCCTTGCATGGGGCGTAGTGCATGTAATCTGAAATTTCAGGTTTGAAGCTTCATCGACGCGGCGTGCGGGTGCATACCCTCGCCTCCCCGCTCGCCCCCGTCTCCGGCCGGGGTCGACGTCTTCACACCGACCAGGTGAGCCTCGGTCCCTCTCTTGGTTGGTTTAAATTCCTTGCTTAGCATAGTATTATCGTTATTGCTTCGTCGGACGGAGAGTGAGAGCTCGACCCATAATTGCCATTGATGTGAGTGATCACCGCGGGTGAGTTGTGAGTGATCCCCTACATCCCACACCCTTGGTGTGCTGGCCGCCCATGAGTTAGGCATCCCTGGCCCATTTGGGGTCCTTCCCAAGCTAGCCAACCATTGGAGCATCAAGGTCCCGCCTCGGACCCTCTCCATCATCGCCGAGTCGCCTACGGGCACTAGTGTGCGCCACGCGAGTGAGCTCGCTAGAGTAAGTCCGCCGCTCAAAGATACTTGCTTGCAATTGTAGGTCCAAGGGCATTCGGTCTTGTGACTATCACCCCAAGGTGGTGTCACATCAAGTGGTATCAGAGTAAATTCACAACTTGCCTCTATCAAGTTGGTCCTAGGGCGTGTTTATGCATTTAGAGTCCTCGGTTGCATCTCTTTTGTCCACTAGCATGGCCACCTCCTACCGACCTTACCCATCGACCCTCTCCATGAGTCCAAACCCCCAAGGGATGCCTACCACTAACACACATCACCTCCCAGGCCATGTCAACTACCTCATGAAGGCCTTGACCTATGCCAGTGAGCGGCTTGATAACCTATCGGGTCGACTCGACCAACTAGGAGAAAATGGGCCCGCCCCAAGGGTGGATGATAGTAGGGCTCCTCCCCCACCTCCCATCTTTGATGGAACTCATCCTATTGACTATTTAGATTGGGAAGTCTCAATGGACCATTACTTCACTTGGTATCCCATGTCCGAGGATGAGAAAGTCCGATGTGCCAAATCACAACTTACCAAACGGGCTCAAACCTATTGACTACAAATTGTCGGGTTAAGGATAATTAGAAGGGAAGATCCCATCACCACTTGGGGAAACATGAAAGAACAACTTAGGGCTAGATATGTGTCCCCTTCCAACTCGGATCACCAAAGCCCAAGGAGCACTTCAACTCTACCATCTCCACCCGACCAACCCAAGACCCCAATTCCCCACAATGCAACCAAAACCCAATTACACAACCCACCTTACTCAAGGCCCTTTGGCCCCCACCTCCACCCCTCACCTTACCCCTTCTCAAAAAGGAAAAGGTCCTATGGAGATAGAAGTGAGCGAAATAACCTCGGGTAAGTGCGAGCCAGAATGTTATAGGTGCCACCAACTAGGGCACATCGCCGGACAATGCCCCACGAGGAAGCATCTTCCCATACCCCTAGTGGTTGAAACCTCTCCCACCCCGGCCTCCATTACCCCTCCATCGTCCCCCAACAAGGACACTCCTCCCAAGGACAATCTTCCCAAACCCCCTCAACCCACCCATCTTCCACTTCCTACCCCAACCCAACCCCAACCTAGACCTCCACTACTTCCCTTACCAATCCCAACCCAAGCCCATGCTTTTTCACCACCTCGGGTGCACCACACACCGACTATCACCAATTCCCTCGCATTAGACCTACCCACCCCATTATCATTAGAAGTTGAGACCCACACACCCACCCACACGAAATGGATGCTAGTCCGGATCCGCAACCCACCATAAAGGAAATCCAAGAATCTCCTCTTCCACCCACCTCCCCTAGTTTGGATCCTCAAGAGCCACACACCTTCACCGTGAATGAGTCCATACTCCAATGGCTCAAGCAAGGCCCCCCCCGTCCCTAGTTCACCCCCACACCTCTCACCCATGGGACATCAATCCCAAATTGTGGCCCTCCCCTCCTTTCACACCACGATCCAATCCTACTATGAGGTAGAGGGTTGGGATGATCTCCTCAAGGGTCTAGAGTAGTAATTAGACTTGACTTGTTTGTTGACTCTAGGGGCGGACCAACCCAAGAGTCTTGACCTCATCCACCCATGTACCGGGTCTATCACCTCAGTTTACACTATTGGTTGCTACACTAGCGATCTCCTTTTCCTTCTCCCCATGGTGGAAGAGCCCATCCCGGTCCACTCCTCTATCATTGTGATTCCTAGAACCTTGACCAACCAACCCACTCCATGCACCGATCCAACCATTTCACTAGAAGAGGATGATTCACCACCTTGTGAGGACCTTGAGGGCATGGAGTATCTCTCTCTAGGTAACCCTTATCATGATCCCTTTGATCCCTTCCTATGGGAGTCTAGTTCCCCATGTGACCCACCCACCTTACTCACCACTCACCTTACCCTACCCCCACCCACCATGTTGGGCCAAACCCCTCCCTTCCTAGAATCGGGTTACACCATGGGAGCCTTGACCTTAGGCAACATACACCTTGGGATTGATGAATTGTCCCACTCCATGATGTCCCCCTTCTTAGATCCCTTTGATCTATACGAGTGGAAGCTCAAGGGCCACCCCACACCCATGCACATGGAAGTCATCTCTAGGATAGGAATGCATGTGCCTAGACATACCGCACCACTTGACATGATTCATAAGTCGGGTCCATTCATTCATATCACTCACATGTCAAGTAGGAAGCATGAGTGGTCCATATTCGGATGTAATGGTCCACCTTCATTGATCATGAGTCTTAAGCATATTAGGAGTATTCATGGATGTCCGGGTCCTCCGGCACTTATCATACCTACGCATGAGAGGGACATTTATGGATGCCCCGGTCCTCCCAAATCATTCAATGTCTTCATAACATCAATGCACGATAGGTCTATATGTGGTTGTCGTGGACCACCTTTGCATACCACACATTATCCACTCACACTGCATCATAGTGCATGGCATATGCATTCAAGAAAGCGTCAAGCAACAAGCGGTGAGATTCACAAGAAGCGGGCAAAAACTCATGAGCGCCACTTGGAATTTCAAGTTGGCAACTTGGTGATGATGACTTTGGAGTGGCTCTACCCTAGGGTCACCTCTAATTTGAGGGCACGAGGACTTGGACATTGCCAAGTTCCAAGGGGCTTTGGCAACCCGGCTTGCGGGTTGGACTTACCTATGTGTTTTGGGATTCACCCCATTTCTCATGTGGCGGATCCGGCACCCTCCAAGGACACCGCGGTGGATCCTAGTGAGTGCCTTGAGCTTACACTTATCCTTGCGAGAGACACCCTCGGAGTGCCACCACAAATTATCCTGAGAGCCCGACGTGAGCACACGGCGGCAATATTAGGCAAGCAAGACCTCCTAGCCAGCATGAGGGTGTGTCCGAGCCACTTTGAAAAGCTGAAGCGCCATTCCCCGGCTATGGACGCGGGTTGAGTTTGGAGATCGTGGTTCGCCCGAAGCTGCATTTTGGTGTACTACTTCCCCGGTGGACCCATACTTGACGGGGTCGAGTTTTCCCCACCCCGGGGGTATGATGGGGGCATCCCTTGCCCCTCCACATTTTTTATGGGCTCGGATTGTTCGTCGGCAAGCGCCATTGTGTTAGTCATGTGTTTTTGAGTCTAGTCATGTAATTTTCATATTTTTTTTGAGTCATAAACTATGTAATTTTCCCTTTATTTGAGTCATGTACCTAGGTTAGTGAGTCATTTTCCTAAGTTAGTTGTCATATGGTTGGTTTGATAGGCTAATGGGCCCAACTAATGGGCTTGGCCCAGGGGCGCCCCTCCCTTGGACTGCTTTGGTCATTAGTTAGTTTGTCAAGGTCACTATGGTCATATGAAAAGTATGGAGTCTATAAATAGGCCCCCACTCCTCTCATATGTAACAACCTTTTATGATCAATTTAAATCAAGTGAGTTTTAGTGTCTTATTAGAGTGGATTCTCCAAATCTCTCTCTCTCTCTCTAAGGGGTGGATTCCCCTCTCTCTTTCTCTCTCTCTTCTCTCTCTCTCTCCAAGAGGAGGGGGCACCCCTTTCTCTCTCCTCCCCTCCCTCTCTCTCCTCCACCTCATCAACCCTTCCTCTCCCCTCATTACTCATCCTCCCAACTACCCCAATCCTCATTACTCCACACCTAGTCCCAAGAGACCCTCCACCAATCCATACTCCACCACCCAACCACCAACTACCCAATCCCCTTCCCTAAGCACCCTCTCAACTCCCAAGGGAGAATTCCCACTCCCCAAGCCCCCCTTTACCTTCCCCACACACCCCTTCCCATCCCCAAGACCATAAATTAATCCCACCCTTAAACCCATTTTCAAATACGCTTTCCCTCTCTCCCTTCCAACCAAATTCGCAGCTCCTCTCTCACCCATAGCAAACACCACCTTCCGGACCCCATTCTCCCCCATCTACACCTTGGAACACCCCCTCCCAGACCCCCTCATAGCCAGGGGTTGCCCCCATACCCATCCACCCCATTTCCCATCCCTTCTACCCCATTCCCCCACCACCTTTCCCCACCTACAATTCTCCGGTCGTAGGTAGAAGAGTACCCGCAGCTTACAGAGCCGGCCCCGACTTCATCCTAGCGTCCCTGGAGGCCCAAGAGGTACCGTTCGAAGCGTCTCTCCGTCCTATTCGCAACGGCGGTAGTCTCATCCCTTTCTGAGCTCGTGGTCGCCCGGGGGAGCCGTTCTTCCCCGACTGCGCACTTCCTCCCTGAAGAGCAACCTGAAGCTGACTCCTGAAGCTACCACGACCACTCCCTTGAAGATCTGGAGGCGAGGCTTGGCCGAGAGCTTCTTCGACAAGTCTACTTCCAGAATCATGAAGCGGAGCTCTGTTTTGCACCCGGAATCAAGAGTTCTCATTTTCTTCCTCCGGGTGTGCGGTTCTGCTTCCTGACAGTCTGATCCGACCCCCCCTCATTGTTCGAGCTCTATCGGTCTACTCCGATAACGTTTGGCATCCCCGTTGGTCTCGCTTCTAAGAGGACTCACCGAAGGTTCCAACAACTCTGGCGGTGCTTGATTCTGAGCTCTGGAGCGCTTGTGGCAACCTCTTCTTTCTGCTACTGTGAACCTGAAGCAGTCAGAACTGAAGACCTGCCACCCTGTTCGAGCTTCTACCCCGACTAGTACCTGTGACCAGAGAAATCAACAAAATTCAGGCGTCATCCCGATCCAGCTACGAAGAAATTCCAACTAGTTTCGTCATCAACAAAGATCTGGAGTGGCCGCAGTGCCAAGATAACCAACTGGCTGTCCAGAAGCGCAGAGAGTGGTCAGAATCGGCATCGGCTCCCTTTCTTTGCTTCTAGCTCAATTTTTCCCCTCTTGCTTGGCCGGCTGAAGGCCCCTCCTTATGTGGAGGTAGTGTTTGGGTGTAGTCATTGGCTTCCCTTCCCCAAGATCCCCCCCCTTGCATGGGGCGTAGTACATGTAATCTAAAATTTCAGGTATGAAGCTTCATCGACGCGGCATGCGGGTGCATACCCTCGCCTCCCCGCTCGCCCTCGTCTCCGGCCGGGGTCGGCGTCTTCACGCCGACCAAGTGAGCCTCGGTCCCCCTCTTGGTTGGTTTAAATTCCTTTCATAGCATAGTATTATCGTTATTGCTTCGTCGGACGGAGAGTGAGAGCTCGGCCCATAATTGCCATTGATGTGAGTGATCACCGCGGGTGAGTTGTGAGTGATCCCCTACATCCCACACCCTTGGTTTGCTGGCCTCCCGTGAGTTGGGCATCCCTGGCCCATTTGGGGTCCTTCCCAAGCTAGCCAACCATTGGAGCATCAAGGTCCTGCCTCGAACCCTCTCCGTCATCGCCGAGTCGCCTACGGGCACTAGTGTGCGCCACGCGAGTGAGCTCGCTAGAGTAAGTCCGCCGCTCAAAGATACTTGCTTGCAATTGTAGGTCCAAGGGCATTCGATCTTGTGACTATCACCCCAAGGTGGTGTCACATCAACATGTTGCTGACCTTCAAGGACCCAAGAAAACTTGGGTACCTAAAAACTCAAAATGAGAACTGTTTTGCAGGGTGCCTTGGAGCTAAGCCAGAATCTATTTGAAAATGGAAGCTCAAGGCACAGGTTTGTAAATAAGTCCTTCATTGAAGTCGTGTCTAGATCTGCATGATAGTTATTCTTCTACTTTCTGCATTTAGGTACTCTTCTTGCCTACAGTAAACCATGCAGTCTAAAATCCTCTCCTCTGAACATCTGGAATTCTCCCATGACCAAAATTGAAAATCTTGCTGTTGAAAATGACTAAATTTCTGGTATATCAAAAGGTGTGTGTTGGAATGATGGGTTAAACCTATCAGGAAGACAGCACTTTATGTGAATTGATCTTCGGATCTATGTTCTCCGCCTCATATCAGAAATCAGAAACCTTTGTACTTGACTCATGAAAAATCATGCTGAACTTGTTGATGATGAAATTGATATAATCATGAGTTGTTGTTAATAACTTGCATGTTTGGGGTTTAGCTTGTCGCTACTCCCAACTTGACAGCCATATGATTTGCTTATCTATCATTGTTAACCATTGGTTTTGATGATATTTGTCATGGCTGCATTTAATCCAAGTCATCATTCATGTGGACACATGTAACCTGTTGCTTGAGTGTCCTAACTTCCATAAGCATGAGACTGAGGGGGAGTCTAAGAATTTGCACTTGTTCAGAATGCATTACACATGCCTCATGTCTGCATGAGTTGTGGACATTAAACATCATTTTGTGGTCTCATGCACTCAATTGCATATCATGCCAAGGGACCCAAAGTCAAAGGTTGCATATTCTCTTGTCAGCCCATGCACAAGTTGAGGGGGAGTCCGCATAAAAGTCAAGTTTGCATCCTTGCATATTTTTATTGACATATGTATAGACTACATCTTCTTAAGTGGAGCTTGTTTAGTTTGGTAAATCTGTTAAAATCTCTTTTGTTGTTGATCAGGTCGACCTTAGATCTACTCAGGTCGACACCATGACTGATCCTTTTTACAAATTGCTCTCTGTCTGAGCTCGGTGTGTCGACACTCCTCTGCATCTACTGGACTTATTTCACTTATTCCAGTCTGAGCTCACTGCACATCCTCATGGGGAGAGTTCACTATCCATTCTCACTTTCTCTCAATTGCACTCTCTGCATAAATCAAGCCTCTACATCATAATGTGATATGCTGTGTTTTATCTTGGGTCTGAGATGCTCTTTAAATCTGAACCTTCCTGGTTTGTCTAGAATCTACCATCTTTTGCATGCTCAGTTGTCTGATCCTATCTCTCTGAACGCCTTGAACTCCTCGGAGGATTTTCTATCTGTCGTCGAAGTTCACTTATCAGAGTAAATCCTTAAGAGGAATCTTCTTTTATGGAGTTCTACAGTACTTCCTTGAACATGAAAGCTATTGGTTTAAATTTAATGAGTTCTTGAGCTTTAAAGATTAATGGTCTTGAAAAGTGCCTATATTCAGACTTAATGGACCTAAACATATTTTTCATATTTTGACATGTTATGCCTTCTTAAATCTGAAAGTTTATCTTAGTACAAAGGCATCTTTGATTGAGAAACTTCAATCTAGTATTGTTTTTAAACATCTGTCAAATCTGAAGCTTTCAAAAAGGGCTACAATGAAAGCAATGAACTTCAGTCATGCCAAGTAGCTGGGGATATTGGCGCTTGATAAACGTATATCCTTATGTAAAAAGGTGTGTGCTGATTTCAGTGCTCTAAGGTAGAGTAATGGTAATGAATTTATCGAGAAACTGAGTCCCTTCATCAATGAAGTGGAGTGGACAAGGTCATGAAGTGTTGTGCTACCTCTCTTCTGTGTGAAGCAGAATTGTGAGCTACATTGAGTAACTGGGGTGCTGGCGTCTAATCAACGTACACTCTCATGTCAAAAGGTGCATGCTACACTTGACTGCTCATAAAAATGATAACAGTTGGTATCTAACAATGTCTTCAAAAGAAAAATCTGAATTTGGAGTGCTCATGGATAAAATCAGAAACGTCTAGGTGTTTAACCTCAATACGTTTTGTAGTTACTCTCAAAGGAGCTAATGAAATTGAATGAGTAAGGTGAGAGGAGGTTAAACTGGTTTTGATATGAAATTCTGGTTCATTCTTATCAATTTAAGATGCAAACATTTTCAAATGATTCATAATTGAAAAACTCAGATTTCATCAGATTTAAACCATGCTATAAATAAGGGTTGTATCATTGAAATTCTATGACTGATGACTCTGAAATATCTATAACTCTGCATTTATGAACTGGGCGTCAGGTTGATGTACTCCCATCCTAAGATTTCTTGAATCTGGCTCCTCTATAATTCCAAGTGTCGACCCCTTGTGTCCAGATTTCTGTCTGGATGTCTGGGCCTATGTCCCTAAGACATATTGGCCTCTTGGTGGTACATGCTTCTATGTTGATTGCTATCTCTGGACTATCTGTGAGAGACTCTCCTGGTTGCATTGAACACTTCATCTACCTTAACAATTGGTATCAATTTCTTCTTGCATTTGGTTAGCTTGCATCTCCCATTTCCATGCATTGCATAGAAAACCTAAAAATCTGACAATTTTGAAAACTAATTCAGATCTCTGGCTGTTGAACAGCTCCATGATTTCATCTTCCTGCTATGTTCAAATCTCTTGCATATATCTATCTCTATCAAGCCAAGGGACCCAACAATCCCAAGGGACCCTAGCATTGGAATCAACAATCTGGTTGCATGCATCTCTGGCTATCTGCTCACCTTCTTGTGTCTAAGCATTTGAATTCTATCTTCACATATGCTCATGCCCTGACCTTATGCTTGGCTACAATTTCAACTGCATTTGCTGATGGCAAAGGGGGGGAAGGTTTGATGAGTCATCACCCAGAAGCCTTATTGAGTCATCGTCTATTTCATTATTCCATTGCTTAGGTGACTCATAATGACGCATAGTTGCCATCATCAAAAAGGGTGAGATTGTTGGATATATGTTGTTTTGATGATGTCCGAGTATGATTCATTATAATACTATTGAGTTGATTCAACTATGCTTTAATATACATGATAATGTTGTTCACACCTCCATGCTATGCTCATCATGAAAAGGCTCTCTTATGTAAAGATCTCAGGGTCAAAGAGTAACACTGTCAGATCAAGGCACCAAGTCCAAGATTGACTTGGGGAGCAACTGCAAGCAACAACAAGATAAGCAGCAGAAGTGGCAGTTCAAATGATAAGCTTTGTACATGTTCACTCCAAGGTGAGAAGGGCTTTCCCCATATTGATATGAAGCTAAAAATGTTTGGGAAAAACCTCAAGGTCAAGGAGATATGCATTGGATGATATTCAAAGGGCAAAGAGTTCTGAATCAACAAAAGTGTCGACCTCAAGATCAAGAAGAATCGACCTGTGATCACAAAGAAAAGCAAAGCCCAGACATGCTCATAGTAGTGTCGACCTCACTCCATCATGAGGTCGACCTCAGGCACTTCCAGAAAGCGTTATAAATAATGTTTTGCAAGGCAGTGTCGACCTCACTTTCACAGCAGGTCGACCTTAAGTCCTCATAGAAGCCGTTGAAGTAGATCGTGACCAGGGAAGTGTCGACCCTAGTCTCTCCGAGTGTCGACCTCAGACCCTCACTGCAAACAACTCACCTACTGTTCTTCATAGCTGCCTCGATCTTTTGAAGCTTCCAAGTCAAAAGAGTCGACTCTGAGTGTCTACCCCTTCTCGCGAGCGTTCTGTTGTGCCACACCGTGTCGACCTCACCTTTGGGAAGTGTCGACATCACGATCGCAACCAGCACTCTGGAAATCGGCCAGCGCAAGCAGTGTCAACCTAACTTCTACAGCAGGTCAACCTTAGGATCATTCCAGAAGCCGTTGTAATCACTCGTTTTGAAAATAGTGTCGGCCTTACTTTCTCAGCTTGTCGACCTCACTAAAGGGTAAACTCAAAAGTACTCTGACAAATTTGTCTTTCCGTAAACTGTCTAGGGAGCATTAATTATAGGCGTAAACCTCTAAAAACACCTCTTTTGAGGTCTGGAGATGGTTCCCAGGTCAGAAGTTTTGCCAACTATTTATGACAGGTCAGAACATCCCTTTGGTGAAGATCCTATCTCCCACCAAATATGCAAAAGTCTTCTCTGCCATAAGACTGCCCTTTCTATCCTAAGAAAGGACATGCCATGTGGATAGCAACTCTCTATACATTAGACCAAGCTGTTCCCTCTGCCTCAGGATGTCAGAAGGGACGTCCTTCCCTGCTATGCCAATTTAAGGATGGTGCAGAGACTCCTAGTTCTCAGCTTGGAAGTTTCATTTCCTCTTACCACAGTCCTATTCTAGGACTTGTCTGAAAAGCCATGTAGTTCAAGTCAACCTTCAATAGAATATCTACTTCAGCCAAGAAAATTTCTTTGAAGGGAAAATAGATTTCTCACTTGCTCCCTTGTGACCGATGGATCTACTCAAGCACTGCTGAAAGAAGGTCAGAATTCAAAACTACATTTCAAATTTGAATTGGTCTTATTGCATATTTTCTTGGAGGGAAATTTTTCTGCCTGGATCCTTTACATAGATGTAAAGCTTCCAATAGAGAAGCTGATGAAGCTACTAAAGCTGCTACCCTAAGAGAAAAAGCCCACGTCCTCCCTGTGCCTTCAATAGTAACCTATGAGAAAGAAAAGAAAGGAGTTTGGAAGAGCAGCCCAGTCCTAGTTTGAGTTCAATCAGTGGTGAGAAAGGAAGAAGAAGCTGAATGGAGTGTAGGCCCTCCTTGCAGCCGGCCTGAGTCTGACAAGAGCTTCAAGACTTCGATCTGAAGCCACCGTTGCTTTCTCATTGTGTTGATCTTTCTAGTTTTACTTATGTACTTGCAATCTTTAAACCGTGGGTGTCTGGTGCTCCTGTGAGGGACCAGAAGTGTGGTTGATGCACTTGCAGCTTGTTGTTTTGTTTTGTGTGTGTGTGTGGTGTGGTTCTTATCTGTATGTGTGCGTGTGTTGTTGTTCTCATCCTTGTGTGTGCGTGCGTGCGTGTGCGTGTGGTGGATCGCGTTCCCGTGTGTGTGTAGGTTGAGGATTTCATCCTCGTGTATGGGTTGAGAACTTCGACCTCGTGTGGAGAAAGTCTCATCGAATTTGGTGAGGGGTGGACGTAGGTTGCGGGTTTGCAACCAAACCACCTTAAAAATTCCTTGTTCAATTGGGTGTGCTTTGTGTGATTGATCAATTTTTTCTTTCCCCCATTCACAGGATGACCAATATAAAGAATTTGCACTTGATGTGATTTATCCGCACTGACTTAGACATTTGTAGTAGCTTTTCAAACACTCACTCTAGCATCATCCTTATTCATTCAGTCAGCATGTTCATTCATCTTGCTGACATTAGGTGAGACCCCTACAGTCCAGTGCAGCAAGATCTCCCTTGGTTTTGAAGTCGCTAGGAATGAGTGTCGACCTCACCACTTGGGATGGTCGACCTCAGCAGCCTGTGCACTATATTCTGCCATTCTACTTTGAACAATTGCTATTAGTTCCGCTATGCATTGTGCTAATTGTTCTGTTTGTATTATTTCAGTGGGTTCTGTTTTACGTAACTAAGTTTTTAATTATGCCAAAGTTTTTGGTAGGATCTATTCAACCCCCCTTCTAGATCCGGTTGCACCCCTTCAGACCCAACAGCTTTGGCTGGTTACCGAGTAATCTCAGGTTTGACTGGTGATTTGGGAACCTATGAGCCTTGGTGGCGTATTACTGGCATCGCGACTGGGATCTGGGAACTGGTACGCCTTTGTGGCGTATTGCTGGAGTCATGACTGGGTTCATGGTGACTGAACCACGACGAGCAAGTGACTGGGAACTATGGGTTGATGGATTCTTATGATAGATGGATCCAAGGTTGTTATGGTTTAGCGGCCAACCAAGGTGGTGTGTAGGCTGAGGTTTGCTGGAATGAATGATTGGAATGGTGCATGAATTGCTAGTGTATATGGCCCAACCATGGTGGTGTAAGGCCAGAGGAAGTGTGAGCCAACTGGGGAGGTGTATGGCTAAATGGGGAGTGTAAGATTAATGAGCTAGAGAGGTGTACTAGCCAGGGACTAGGATAGGTCACCAAGGGAGGGGAGTGGCCCGAGGAGCTGTCTTAGGCCAAACGTGATGGTATATGGCTGACAAGGAGGTGCAGGATTTATAAACTGGAGCAGGGCATTAGTCAGGTACTGGTATGGGCCAACTAGCCAGGGATATGATTACTGGAAGGTGGGTAGTTGGTTGCCCCAGCTGGGGGAGAAGAGAAATTTTGTTTTTGTTCTCTTTACCAGCTCTGCCGCACTTTCGGGTTTTCGCAAGAGCTGGCCCCCTTTTGCTTTTTCTGATGCGCCCTTGTGGGTTTTCGCATCGAGGGGTTACCCCATTTTGCCTGAGGTGCTCTTGCGAGTGTTCACCTCAACCAGGTTACTGGCCTTTTTGACCCCAACCGCTTCCTTGAGAAAGAGAACGACTGAGTCCGCCGGGATATCTCTATTTTTAACCACAATTTTTTATTTTTTATAAATTTACTTGAGAGCCTTTTGGCTATTGGGTGACTGGCACTGGGTGTCCTTAGCTTGCTACTGTCGAAGGACACTATTGGTGGGATCATTGTTGTTGATCCTCTGTGTTCATGCTCAGATTGCTTGTAGGGCCTTGGTTGGTTGCCCAGTAATCTGGAGCTTCACGTAGACCTTCAGGCTGGCTGATCCATGTATCTTGTAGCTAGAGCTTGGACCAACGCTTCAATGGATCAATTTTGATGATGCAAAGGCTTAGGTTCTGGGTTGTGGTGGCGTATAGGCCAAGAATTGACGTAGGGCGACCAAAGAGGTGTATTGGCCAATGATTAGGGATTTAACCGACCATGAAGGTGTACTGGTTGGGAACTGGGTGATGTGTAGGCCAACCATTGTGGTGTTTTGGCCAGAGGTCAGGTGTTTGATTGACTGTGGAGGTGTTTTGGTCAAGGGTAGTGCAGGCTAACCGTAGTGGTGTATGGCCGGGGTGAAGGCCGAACAGCCATACAGGTGTATTGGTCGATGGGATAGAGATTGGCTAGGATGGTGTAAGGCTAGGAGGAAATAGGTGGGTCTATCATGATGGTGTATTGACCTTGATGCCGGGAGATGACCGACCATGATGGTGTATTGGTGAAAGACTAGGTATAGGCCGACCATTATGGTGTGATAGCCAGAAGAAGGTATGCTAACCCACTATTGCGGTAGATCGGTCAGGGATTTAGGGTGAGGTGGTTGACTGTTCCTAGTGAGGAAGAGAAAATTTTATTTTTCTCTTTACCAGCTCCACCGGCCTTTCGGGTTTTCGCCAGAGCTGGCCCCCTTTTGCTTTTTCCAGTGCGCCCTTGCGGGTTTTCACACCAAGGGATTTTGTCTGAGACGCCCTCAATTGGGTTTGCGGCCTTTTTGCCCCCAGCCACCTCCTTATGGGGGGAGTGGCTGAGTCCGCCGAGGCATCTCTATTTTTAGCCCCCCCCCCTTTTTTTTGGTACCTACAAGCCTTGCGGCTATCATCCTTCGCTTGTCGCTGTCAGGGGACGTTGCCGATAGGTTGTGCCATCGACGACTTATTGTTGTTGAAGAAGTGACTATGGATAGACCCTCAACCGAGTAGCTCGGGACTTTTGGGTGGATCTAGGCACTGGCTGGTCATTGCCCTGGGTGGCTGGGACTTTGACTGGGGTCTGGGTGACTCGGCCTTAATGAACATGATGGCCGAAGCCGCACTTGGACTGAGTGTCCGCCTGGGTGTTGCTACCCCTTGGGACATGGTAAATATCGAAGGGATAGACCTCCTACCAGGGTTTGCTGGTAGCCACTGGTGGGTGTAGACACGCCAAAATTGACGTCATTTTGAGTATATTTCATATCGCTCTGCGATGCCCCATTTGACCCTCAAATCAGCTTATTTGAGTGGTTTTCCCACTTTTCTTGAATTTCTCCTATTTTTCCCCATTTTATCTCATTTTCTTATTTTTTCGGATTTCTTGGGCATTTATCTCTATTTTCTGAATTCACGCCCTCATCAGGGGCGTGTTTTTGAAACACGCCCTGGTCTAGGGCGTTTCTTTCCCATTTTATCTATTTCTCCCCATTCTATCTATTTTATGAATTTTATGAATTCACGACTTGGATAAGGGCGTGTTTCTCTTAAAACATGACTTCACCTAAGGCGTTTCTTAAAGAAAGGACGCCCACCTTAGGGCGTTAATTCTTTTGGTTTGACCGACTTCCCCATTTGAGCTCTTGAAATTAACGCCCTTCCCAGGGGCGTGTTTTTGAAACGTGACTTTGATTGAGGCGTGTGTTTCATGTTTCAAATATGGGGAGTTTTCGTTTCTAAAAATTTGGTTTTGAGAAACGCCCTTGTGCAGGGCGTGTTTTTGAGAAACGCCGTATGAGTAGGTCGTCAATTCTTAAATTAACGCCCTGACCTAAGGCGTGTTTCACCTTCTGGCTTCGCAGCCCTTTCCCCAGAGAGTCCTTGCTTCGTTAGACACCTGCTTTGAATGGGGCTCTTGCCCATTCTTATCCTTCCCTCTTTGGACTCTTACCCATGTTTATCTCTTCCAAATCCTATTTAATAGAGCTATTAGCTCTATTGTGAAGGTTGGATCCCTCTTCTTCCGGACGCCCCTTTTCTTCTTCCTCCCTTTCTTCTTCCTCTTCTTCTGTCTCCTTCTCTTTTTCTCTTTTTTTTCTTCTCACAGGGTGCCGCTGCTGCATTGGCTAAGGAGGGGCTCCCTCTCACGACCAAGCTTTCATCTTCTGAAGCCTCTCCCCCTTGAATATCAAAGCCACAAGCACAGGATCCTCTTTCCCCTTTTATCCCTCTTTTATCCTATTTTATTAGATTCATGGCATATATGCATGCATGTTCATACACTTTTTTTCCATCTCAACCACGTTGAGAAACTCCCCTTAGTGCACTCTTGCACTCTTTCCCCTCATTTTTTTATATTTTTATGCATCCATCATCTTTTACCTACCCTTTTGCATAGGGGTTTAAGGGCAATCCCCTTAAGGTGTGTTCTTGCACATGCTTTCATGTTCATATATTTTTATTGAATTTGATGCTACACTCACCATATTCTAATCCATATTTTTATTGGTGTTTGTCTTTTTTGCAAGGGTAATTAAGTGAAGAACTCTCTTCATCGGCCGGCCGATTTGAAGAGAAAGGAAGCACTCACATCCCCCGCATATTTGAGGTATTTTGCGATCATCTCCCCATATTATTTTCCACTTGAGACCCTCGTGTCTCTGGCGATCACACACACTCCCCTTGTGCACCTCGTGCATGTTTTTCTCCACATTATTGATTATTGCATGCCTTGTCTTTGATATTTTCCTTAAGTGGATTTTTAAATAGATCTACAAATTGGCGATCACGGTGGGACACTTTGTGTTCTTCCTTTATTACCCCTTTCCCCTTGGCACCCTCGCGTGCCCTTTTGATATTCATATTTATTGATTGCATGTTGTTGGCTCTGTGAGTGTTCTCTCTGTTATTGCTGGCCGCGAAGGTTTCCTGGAGACAGTTAATTCACGCCTCTGGAAGAGGCGTTTTTATTGATTTAACGCCCTAACCAAGGGCGTCTTCTTGATATTTTACGCCCTCAGACAGGGCGTTTTCCAGCTTACTTCCGGGCTTTCTTGCTTTATATAGCTGCCTTTGAATTCACGCCCTCCCACAGGGCGTTTCTTTATTTGGTAGCGCCTCTCCTGAGGGCGCGTTTTCATGATTTAACGCCCACACCCCTGGGCGTCTCTTATTCGGTTGAGCATCCCTGACAATTAACGCCCTGCCCCAGGGCGTTTCTTTTATTGGTAGCGCCTCTCCCTAAGGCGCGTTTTACCCTGCCCTTGGGCCCCTCACGTTTATTCACGACAGTCACACCGTCGTGTCTTTGTTTAGTAGCGCCCCCTTCCAGGGCGTGTTTAGTCTGTGGGTTTCCAGAACCCCCCGGCTGTGTTTTTTTATTATATTTCCTGCTTATCTTGGTTGATTGATCATATTATTGTGGTTGGCTTGATTTCTCCTGTTGCATTCATTCTTCATTTGCATTTGGTTTGGGAGACCTCCTCTCTCTTCATTAGGATCCACACACCCCCTTGGTGAAGGAACGACCCTCCATTGAGCATTCCGTCTCTTTGGATTGGAAATTCCTAAACCAAGCCTCCATAAGTCCCCGCACCCGTGGATTCCCTCACGGACGCCGGGCAGGTTGTACCCTTTTGGAGTCCCGATATAGTTGGCCTAATACGTGGTGAGTGAGAGTTCCTAGTTGGCATTGAAGTGAATCATATTGAAACTAGGACTCTCCTTGTGTGAATCATATCAATTTGCATAAAATTCATTAATTCACCAAGGTTTAAACAATCAAAATCACGGTAACCATTCCAACTTGTGTGCTTCTTTGCAATTATTGAGAACTTTGATTATATAATGGCTTACCATGATAGAAACATGTTCAATTCAATTAATGAGGATGCACAACCTAGCACTTCATATCCTCAATTTCAACATGTTAATCATCATCATTCTCACCATTCTTTCAAGGGACCACGTCCTTATTCTCATGGTCATGCCCGACCCATGGGCAATGTCCATCCTCATGGTCCCCCTACTCAAGTTCGAGCCACTATTCCTACGGGACCGTTTCCTCCCAATGATGAGAAGGTCTCTCAAATCTTGCATGCATTAGATCATCTTACCCCTCAACAGATCCAAGCCCTTAAGGCTGCCGTTGAGGGTACATCTCTTGCATCTCTCCCTCCTTCCAATTCTATTCGGGTGGCCCATCACCCACCTCCTTCCAATTCTATTCGGGTGGCCCATCACCCACCTCCTTCCAATTCTATTCGGGTGGCCCATCACCCATCTCCTCCTCCTTCTATTCCTATACGGGTGGCCCATCACCCACCTCCTCCTTCCAATCATATTCGGGTAGCCCATTACCCATCTCCTCCTGTTCATTCTACTCGGGTGGTCCGACACCCGCCTCCTTCTATTCCTCCTCCAACACGGCCCCGAGGCCCATTTACTCCTTGCAATCCGTTCCGTCCGGGTTCTTTTACGGGTCGTCCCGTCAACTCCCCTCCACGGCCTTTTTATACGACCCCTCCTCCTTCAATGCCCTGCCAACCTTCTGTTGCCCAAGTTACACCCCTCCAGCAAACTCTCCTCGATAAGATTACTTTGATGGAGGAACAAATAAAGAGGGTCACGGCTCCTCCTACTCCAGTCAATCCTCTCCATGTCGCTTTGGACGACATTACAAGAATGGAGAGAGAATGGAAAGATAGGATGGACGACTACGGCGTTGATATTCCAAGTGAGCAAGAACCGACATTTGAAGAATCTGAGGCAATATACGATGATGAAGATGTGCAGGCACCCCTTCCGAGTTTCCTTAATTTCCCGCTCCCTCCACTTTCATTCGATGAACCTCCTGCTCAGGATGAAACCATCCCCGATCCAATCCCTATTTATGAGACTAACTGGTGTTACGATGATGGGTCGATACTCCAATCACCCACACCGCCACATTGTAAGTCTCCTCCTATCCTTGACACCGCATACATTACACCTCCTCCAGTTACACCATTAACCTCCGCAACACTGGCCTCCCCTAAACCTTCCATTAAACTATTAACCACCACCCGTTAAGCCATCTACCTCCACACCATCGGCCTCCATTAATTACACCATTAAACCTTCCCCAATTAGCCTCCCATTACCGCCACCTCGGTCTTCCATTATCCCTTTAAAACCCACTTTGCCTATTCCACCACATAACCCTCCACCTTTACCTATGGCTAATCCTGAGCAGGACCCACCACTTTTTGCACTCGAGCTAACCCCGACCGCTTGCAAGCAAAGGGAGAAACTTGATGTGTTTGAACCTCCGCCTCCACTTACGCCAACACTTTCCATTATACCTCCACCACTCACAAAGCCTTCCGCCTCCGCTTCACCTCCTTTTACTACTCGGAATGGGAGTGCTTCTGCAAGTACTTGTGCCGAAGGTGATCAAGAGCCGGGCAAGACAGATGTGGCCACGGTTATGCGATTCAAGATTCAAGAAGTCATTTACCGGATGCCAATCCGGATTATTGTGCCGAGCATGGTCGCAGAGGCCAAGTCACCGTCATGCCAAGCACTGATGCTGTGTAAGGGCCGGGCAGGGCATCCTCTGTTCCAACTTCCAAATCTTGAACCCCCGGGCAACATGATGCTTCTGAGCTCAACTTTACAACTCCCTCACACCATTACTTTGCACTCTCCAAGGGAGTTGACATTCACCATTGAAGTCTCGGCAGGAGCTATTTCTCATACACTTTCACTGCCGTGGAGGGGCAGTTATCTTAATGCTAAGGGGCCATCCCTTATTTGCTCCACTTTTTCTTCATGGGCCATTCCCAGGGTTAGGAGGAGGATCTCATCCTCTCGCCCTTCACATTCTTCATATTCTTTGCATTCATTGCATTCATCGTATCCATCCCATTGCATGCATTTGCACCTCCTGCTTCCCGGGTTTCCAAACCCGTATCTTCCCCGCCTTCCGGCACCGCCGGATATTCAGCATTTCCCATCTTATCCATATTCATCCTTTTATCCACTCCCCTTGGGGCATCGCGTCCCCCTTCCTGCTATTTCCCTGGAACCACCAGGAATTTTATCCCTCCTCTTTGGGCATCTCACCCTTTCTGATTCTATTTCTCCGGAACCTCCGGACCTTTCTCTCGGGCACGATACCCCTTTCCATCTTCTCCTTACTGATTTCATCCCTCCGGAACCTCCGGATTCTTCCCTTGTCCTTTCAGGGCATCGCGCCCCTTTCCATCTTCTCCCTCCTGATTTCATTCCTCCGGAACCTCCGGATTCTCCATCTTATTCTCTCTATCATCTCCCAGGGCATCGCGACCCTCCTGATTTCATTCCTCCGGAACCTCCGGAACTTCCATATTTCTTTCGATTTATCTTCTTGCTCCTCCGGGACTTCATATCTTTTATTCTCTTCTTCCTTCTCCGTCACCTTTTCCATCATTTTTTTCCCTATCTTTCCCCAGGGCATCGCGTCCCTTCTTTCAATGTCCCACCAGAGCCTTCGGATTTCTCCTCTCATGATTTTCCTCCTCTGCCTCCGGACCCTCCGGATCCACCTCTTTCCATCTACCAATTTCTTCTTCTAATTCCTCCTAATTCTGGGTCTGACCCAACTTCTTCCACATCCACTGCCTTGGGCATCTGCCCTTTCTCCCATTGCTTCCGAGGCTTTAGTCCTCACTCCACCTTCTAATTCTCCGCTTCTTCTGTAGACTGTTCCATGTGATCAGGGTCTCCGAGCCTTAGCAAGGGAGTTCTAGCCCTCGCCTCTCTTCCTTTTTCTCCTTATTCGTCTGAGTCTGGTCTTGGCACCACTCCCTCTTGTTAAGCCACTTTCAAATCCTTTGCTTCCAATTCTTTTGACTGCCAAAGAGGACAAATCTCATGATGATCAAGATCGCTTCTCGCGGCAGCTGCTTCTACAAAGGTCGCAAGGTAACATATTGGCGTAAGTATGCATTTTAATGATATCATTTTCTCATTACCTCACGCATGATTTTCAAAATCAAGTGCTTCTTAACGAGATTAAGAGTGGTGTTTTAGACCTTTATATTAAGCTTTTGTTTAATTACATCATTTTCAAAAAGAGTCTTTAGACTTGCTTTGGCAGCACTTTGGTTGATAAAGAACCCGCACTGGGAATTCAACATTCTTTCCCTGCTTGTTTAAGAGCAACCCTTAGCTAGGCATTTCACACACTTCACGGCGTCCTTAGCCGGCTCCTTTGTTTAAACATCGTTGCTACCTTGGCCATGCCATGAGTTTCCAAAAGTCTTTTCTCTTCTTTACTCGGCCGAATGCAGGTGCAAGAGGTTGACGGATAAGATAACCAACTTTGGTAAATCCCAATACAAGAGGAGTCTCAAATAGGGGCAGTCTTGACCCAAAATCAATATGAATTTCATGATACATCTCGCCACAAAGGGCAATTAAGAATCAAGTCGAACTTTCGATAATTGAATTATGAATCATGGCATGACAAGAGTGGCAAAGTCCCCGCAGGGAAAACCCTGGTCGTATGCATGTCAGGGGTCTAAAAATCAAAGGTATAAAGCCCCAGCGCAACAGACTACCTCTTTGAGGGTTAAAACCTTGGAAGGAATTCAAATCCTGACATTTCCCATCCTGCATTAAGCTTATCTCCAATTATTCTTCTCTTCTCCCTCCAAGACCGAATGTTTCTCGGGTATGGCCTTGGTAGGGGCACCGTTGATCAGAGACGGTTGGTTATAGGACGCCACTTTCAATGCACGCCGGCTTTGGGCAGTTTTTAGCAAAAAGGGAAGGAGCAAGGACCCCTAGCCAGTGGTTCAAAACACCCTTTGATGCTGCATTAGCTATGTCTAAACCAAAATCTCCACAAAAAAATTCAAATATTTTCCAAAATCTCCACAAAAACTTGAATATTTTAAAAATCTCTGTAAAAATTCAAATATTTTCAAAACCCATAAAAATTTGCATATTCCAAAACCCATAAAAATTTGCATATTCCAAAATCCAAAAATTTTGCATTGTATTTTCTGATGGTGTTTTGCAGGAACAGCTTTCCAAGGACCAGAAGCACGGGATGAGTCCTCCCTCCCCTTATTGCTATCAATCTATTGATTCTCTCCCGATATTTTCATGGCATGCCACCCAGGGGCATTTTGATTGTCATCTCCCTATTATATCTCCTGATTATCTCATGATTATTCATCTCCAAATCTTTTTAAATTAACTCCTGCTAATTTCATCTGATCACTCCGCCGATGGGCATTATATCAGATCTTGATCATTCACCTCCAAATTTTGATTAGCCAAGTTGTCATCCTCATGACGAAACAACAAACAATAATGATTTGCAATACCATGATTTAACTTGTGCTATTCATGCCGTATACATGTTATTGGTGCTTTGATTCATGCTATGATTGCCATGCTTAAATGCCTTATTCATTGTTTGTTATACTTTTTATATCTTGGCTAATGAATTTTGAGCGCAGGATAAGAAGCTCTTGGTCCCATCGTCCGGGCATCATCATCCAAGCCCCACGGTGCACGCACCTCATCTCTCAGTTCCCCCCATACTTATTGCTTCACCATCTCCCTGTATGCATTCTACTTATGTTACATATGTTACTAGATTACATCAAGGACCTTGTGACTTTGATAAATCTGGAATTTGAGTTCCCCTTCATCAAAAACGATGACGATTCCAGAGGCATCTTAGTCATACGGATAGGCCGTTGAGCCGTCCAAGACTGGGGACGATGGTTCCCTCTTTGCGAGTTGGTGCGCGGATAAACGGGCTTCGGCTTAGTATCAGCTCGCAGAATTGGTTTCTTGACCCAGTCTGGGCAGTTTAACAATATTATCCTTGATTATATTATATTTTTATTTGATTTATTTTTTCCTTTAGCCCAGCATGCATTCATGTAGGACTTTGAAACAATTGTTGAAAAATCATTCTGATAAGCTGATGTTGAGAGTTGAATTGATCTTAATCTTTCCCGATATGAGATTTTCATTGCCGAATTGAGTCCTCAGTTCGTTTTGTCGCTGTTTTGGGTCTTTTCTCGAGAGCTCCTTGTTTGGATTTTTATCATCTTATTGTCCAACTTTCCCCTTGATCCACCTTGGCTGCAGCACGTCCACATTGGCTGGTAACCGCTCCCCAACGGTGAAATCTACAGGTTTGTGACCTGGGGTACTTCCACCGCGCTGGAAGTTGATCATTTTATTTTATCTCCTTCGTGCACCGCGTGCACATCTCCCCCTTTTATCCAAACATTGTTGATTTCGTTGGATTTCCCGAGATTTGCTTCATCTCGTGCTTTTGATTTGATTCTCATCAAGTGATGTTGATTGCGTGTCTCATCACACCTTGGCATCTACTTTTCAGTTTGCTACGCTCCCTTGCAAAGCAGACGCCAAGGCGGGGCAGCTGTAGACACGCCAAAATTGACGTCATTTTGAGTATATTTCATATCGCTCTGCGATGCCCCATTTGACCCTCAAATCAGCTTATTTGAGTGGTTTTCCCACTTTTCTTGAATTTCTCCTATTTTTCCCCATTTTATCTCATTTTCCTATTTTTTCGGATTTCTTGGGCATTTATCTCTATTTTCTGAATTCACACCCTCATCAGGGGCGTGTTTTTGAAACACGCCCTGATCTAGGGCGTTTCTTTCCCATTTTATCTATTTCTCCCCATTCTATCTATTTTATGAATTTTATGAATTCACGACTTGGATAAGGGCGTGTTTCTCTTAAAACATGACTTCACCTAAGGCGTTTCTTAAAGAAAGGACGCCCACCTTAGGGCGTTAATTCTTTTGGTTTGACCGACTTCCCCATTTGAGCTCTTGAAATTAACGCCCTTCCCAGGGGCGTGTTTTTGAAACGTGACTTTGATTGAGACGTGTGTTTCATGTTTCAAATATGGGGAGTTTTCGTTTCTAAAAATTTGGTTTTGAGAAACGCCCTTGTGCAGGGCGTGTTTTTGAGAAACGCCGTATGAGTAGGTCGTCAATTCTTAAATTAACGCCCTGACCTAAGGCGTGTTTCACCTTCTGGCTTCGCAGCCCTTTCCCCAGAGAGTCCTTGCTTCGTTAGACACCTGCTTTGAATGGGGCTCTTGCCCATTCTTATCCTTCCCTCTTTGGACTCTTACCCATGTTTATCTCTTCCAAATCCTATTTAATAGAGCTATTAGCTCTATTGTGAAGGTTGGATCCTCTTCTTCCGGACGCCCCTTTTCTTCTTCCTCCCTTTCTTCTTCCTCTTCTTCTGTCTCCTTCTCTTTTTCTCTTTTTTTCTTCTCACAGGGTGCCGCTGCTGCATTGGCTAAGGAGGGGCTCCCTCTCACGACCAAGCTTTCATCTTCTGAAGCCTCTCCCCCTTGAATATCAAAGCCACAAGCACAGGATCCTCTTTCCCCTTTTATCCCTCTTTTATCCTATTTTATTAGATTCATGGCATATATGCATGCATGTTCATACACTTTTTTTTCCATCTCAACCACGTTGAGAAACTCCCCTTAATGCACTCTTGCACTCTTTCCCCTCATTTTTTTATATTTTTATGCATCCATCATCTTTTACCTACCCTTTTGCATAGGGGTTTAAGGGCAATCCCCTTAAGGTGTGTTCTTGCACATGCTTTCATGTTCATATATTTTTATTGAATTTGATGCTACACTCACCATATTCTAATCCATATTTTTATTGGTGTTTGTCTTTTTTGCAAGGGTAATTAAGTGAAGAACTCTCTTCATCGGCCGGCCGATTTGAAGAGAAAGGAAGCACTCACATCCCCCGCATATTTGAGGTATTTTGCGATCATCTCCCCATATTATTTTCCACTTGAGACCCTCGTGTCTCTGGCGATCACACACACTCCCCTTGTGCACCTCGTGCATGTTTTTCTCCACATTATTGATTATTGCATGCCTTGTCTTTGATATTTTCCTTAAGTGGATTTTTAAATAGATCTACAGTGGGGACCTGATGGAGCTTTGCCTGTGTCACTTGTTGGCTTTGGCAGGGATTTCACCAAATCGTTAGCTGATGTAGGTGGAGTTTCTTTCGAGCTACTGGGTGGGTGTCGGCGGGATTCACCCCAAATCTTTAACTGACGTAGGCAGGGTAGGCTCCCGAATTACCGGTTGATGTCGGTTCCCCAGTCTATCAAGAGATGGAGTCTACCTTGACGGATGCTTCATTGGATGGTAAAATCTTGAGCCGACAACCGCTCTGCTGGATTTTGGGCTTCGTGCCATTCTAGTGAGTGGAGGGAACTCTTGACTCACGACCCCCAAATGGGCTGGGCCTATTTTCTAATGACCCATAATCACTTGAGGGAGGACATACACTCCCCCTTGGAGTTGCCCCCTTGCTTGGGCTTGGGAGGCTAGATACTGGATCAGGGTGGTTGCCCCCGGTGTGGTACTGGTGCATCGGCTCCTTTGAGTCTCGTCTTGTCTTTTGGAGGCAGGGGTGGCGGCGGTGGGTCACCTATTTCTGCAGCCGCTATGGCACCCCTTTTTTTGTTTACAGGGTCGAGGTTGACTCAGCACCAATGTGCTGGACCGAATGAACCCGGTCTGGGGATGTCTGGAGCATGGCGCTTCTGGTGAGTGTCGGTGTAGCCGGAGCTCGGGAGTTCGATGCCCGAGATGGGGCCAACAGAGTGGCGACCTGGAGCTTCGCATTCGCTTAGGCCCTTGGAGTTGTTGCCAAAACTGATGCACGATGGACAGCGGACTCGACTCCAAGTTGATATGCAATCCTTGGACTCTAAACAAGCTCGCGATCGTCCCTAAGCGAGGGAAGTGTTGGACGTGCACGGTTGAGGAACCGACAGTGAGCTAGGGTGGTCGGCTCTCTCTCGTGCCGGGATCGGGTCACGGGACAGGTCTCACTCTCTCTCGTAGCGGTGATGAAAGTAAAGTGAGCTAATATCAAATCACATGCAGCGGCATACAAACATATATGAGATAAGCAAAGTGCCTACGAGGAGGGTGACGAGTGTATGTCCATGCTCCGGGCGTGGGGAAGACGACCCCGGCCAAGTACGGTAACTCCCGGTAAAAACAATTATTCAATAATTACAACAGTGATTTCTTGCCCGCTCCACGCAGGGAGGTAAAGGGCTACAAGTGGGGCCCGGGAGGACCGATCTTGGGTTGACAGGTAGCAAGCCGGAAGGGCTCTCGGGGTGGAACCGGGCTGCTGTTCCTACTCGGTACTGCGCCGACTTGGTGCTGCGCCGACTCGGTTCTGAGTTGCAGGACAGCAAGTAATGACCTCCAAAGGGACGTCCTCCTTTAGTCTTCTGAAGGCGGCGCTTGGCTGGGACAATGGAGGGACGTCCCTGGTCGACTCCCTGAAGTGGCGGTCCTGAAATTGAGCTTTGATATTATTGCAAGATTTATTTTGCTGCTGCCTCTGCTGGTCTGTTCACGGAACAGATTTGCGCCCCTCCACGACCTGAATTTTTGTGCTCAGATCCGGAGGCGGATCGAGGCGTGGTTGGTGCCGTTGGAAAG
The DNA here is from genome assembly GCA_022559845.1 of Amorphophallus konjac. Classification (NCBI taxonomy): domain Eukaryota; kingdom Viridiplantae; phylum Streptophyta; class Magnoliopsida; order Alismatales; family Araceae; genus Amorphophallus; species Amorphophallus konjac. Next base: position 60,724,051 of record CM040129.1, on the reverse strand, counting down.
AGAACTCATAGATATACAACATATTTTTCCTTTTGCCTTGCAGAGCTCCCTCCCCACCGGCCATGGCGGGTGCGACGGGGGAGGTACAACACCCAGGATTTGGAATCAAACCTTCAGCAGAAGATGCTTCTAATTTTCCTCGGAAGTCTTACGCTCAGTCTCTCCTGGAATCTCATCAAAATACTCATCGTCGCATTCCGGTGAAGCTTCCAGTGTTCACAGACCAGGGAGAACCTGCTGTGTTTTTCTCGCAGGATGACATTCAGGTATCTTGTGATCATCTCCAGTATGCTATAATTGCTAAATGTTCATATGGCCGTCCTTCGATTCCTGAAGTTAAGGCCTGTTTAGTTCAACATCTTCATCTGAATGCCGAGCCGATCATCAGTCGTTTGAACCCTAGACATCTATTAATTCGTCTGGGAAACGAGACTGACTACTTGAGGGTTCTTTTATAGAAAAGTTTTTTCATAAAAGGTTTTATGTTCAGATTCTTCAAATGGCAGCAGGATTTTGATTTTAAGTCTGATCCGCCTATTATTCCTGTCTGGATTGGTTTTCCGGAGCTTCCTGTAAATTTCTACAATGAAGATTTGTTGCGTTCTATAGTTGGTAATATTGTCCAGGTGCTTCGAATTCATGAAACCACAGCTGCGATGACGAATACCTCAGAGGCTTTGGTCTGTATAGAACTTAACCTAGACAAACAGAGGAGAGAAAGGATATGGATTGGTATTGGCAATGGAGGATTCTGGCAGCCGATTAGCTACCATAGAGTTCCTCAGTTATGTTCATTTTGCCATAAAATTGGTCATTCAGAAAAGGAATGCAAAAAGAATAAAGGTAAAAAGAAAATTACAGAAATCCATGAAGAACAAAGGAATTTACTGCAAGCTTATAAGCCGAAGAAGGTTATAATTGAAGATATTCCAGCTACAGATGCAAATAGATTCTCAATCCTAAATCAGGTTGCTGAGGATATAGATTCGGAGACTGTGAATATTCAAGTTAAGAAAGTTGATGGACTCCCCTCTGGAATAGAAGGATCACGCAATGTTTTGCCCTCTACTTCTTCTGGTTCCTTGGAAGAAGATGAAATTAATGGTTCTAAGCCTAGGGAATGTTGCAAAGCTCCTATAATTTCAAATCCTGCCTTCCTCCCTTGTATTGAGGAAATTTCAGATTCTGAGGAGCTGCCTTCAATCCATCAGACTTCAGGAAAGATGCAGGGGACTAATCTGGATCATAGTCTTGTAAATTCAGCTATGGATCAGATAACTCTTAAGGCTGCCAATGCTGATGTGGTTTCAAAATTATCAGCTACTGAGAATGTCAAAATGGTATATCAACTCAGCGATTGTTCAAAGAATTTATTCCTGAAAGCTAATTCTGATTCTATTCTGCCTGGAGTCTTATTTAGTGATGCCCGATTGACAAGGGCCAAAGCCAAGGTATTGGTTGCTCACTCTTTCCCTTCTTTTAGTAATGATTAAATCAACTTTGGTGTGGAATGTCAGAGGAATTGGCAATAAGGCCACTGTCCGGAGTCTTGCTCAGCTAATTAGAGCTCATGATGTTAACTTGGCTGCAATATCTGAACCTTGCATCAATTTTAAACGTGCCCAGGGAGTAGCCAGAAAAATCAAATTGCAGTCTGTGATTGGTAACAATGATGATTCTTCTAAAATCTGGCTTTTTTACAATCCCAGTTTAAATTTACAAATTGTGCAGCTGCATCCTCAGTATCTGACTGTGGGCATTCAAGAAGAAGGCTCCACTTTTTTGTTGTTTACAGCTATATATGCTTCGTGTAGTAGTGATCTTCGTAGAGAAATGTTTGACTCTTTAATGGCTTTTAGTCAAGGGGTCTCTATCCCATGGATAATAGGAGGTGATTTCAATTGTGTCTTATCTCCTGAAGAGAAAATTGGAGGTAATCTCTCCTCAGTGGTTGCTATGTCTGATTTTCAAGGTTTCCTTTCAGCTGTTGGTCTTGTTGATGCTGGTTATTCAGGCTCTAATTTCACTTGGTCAAATAATCAGTTAGGTTCCACTCACATCAGAGCTCGGCTGGATAGGATTCTCTACAAGTCCTCTTGGTTGGAAAAAGGAGTTAGTTTGTCAGTTAAACACTTATCCAGGGGCCCTTCTGATCATGCTCCCCTTTTGATTTCGACAAGCTCTGTCAGTTTAACCCTGGGGAGGTTTATCTATCAACATATGTGGCACACCCATTCTGAATTTTGTTGATTTTCTCAAAGTTCAGTGGAATAAAGTCACTCAGCCTGATGTTCATCCTTTTCATGCCCTTCAAAATAAATTGAAAAATCTAAAGTTTCATCTTAAAAATTGGAATAAAGATATTTTTGGCAACATACATAAGGTCAAAGATGATATTACTCATTCTGTTGAAAGAGCTCAAGCTTGTTATAGAACAGAGCCACACTCAATAAAGCAAATGCAGACATGAAGATGATATTGGCTAGGGAGGATATCTTTTGGTATCAAAAATCCAGAGTTCAGTGGATGCAGTCTGGAGATAGAAATACACAATTTTTTCATCATTATACTAAAATAAAACAACAGAGGAATTTCATTCAAAAACTTAAGGTGAATAATACCTGGGTGGATGACCAAGCCTCCTTACTTGCTGGGGCAGTTGATTACTTCAAGTCTTTGCTTACTTCTGAGGAACACAGCCTGGAAGAAAATTTATTCTCTGTTATTCCTTCTCTAATTACTGATGATCAGAATTCCTCATTATGTTTAGTCCCTTCTGCTGATGAGATTAAGACAGTAGTCTTCTCCCTGTCAGGTAACAACTCTCCAGGTCTAGATGGATTCACAGGAGGATTTTTCACCTTTTGTTGGGATGTTGTTTGCTTGGATGTGATTAAGGCTATTCAAAGCTTTTTTCAAGGGTGGGGTCTCCCGCAGGGAGTCACTTCCACTATTATTTGCCTGATCCCAAAAGTCAAGAATCCTTCCTCATTTGCAGATTTCAGGCCAATAAGTTTATGCAACTTTACATATAAAATTGTGTCTAAAATATTGAGTGATCGGCTGAGGCATATACTCCCCATGATAATATCAACTGAGCAAAGTGGGTTTATCAGTGGGAGACTGATAACAGACAATTTCCTTCTGGCCAAGGAGCTTTTTATGGAGTTAGACAGACCGGTTAGAGGGCACAATATGCTCATTAAACTTGACATGGCCAAAGCCTATGACCGCATTGAATGGGATTTTATTCTTCATACAATGAGAAAATTCAGTTTTTCTAACAGGTTTGTGTCCCTCATTGCTCAACTCTTGATGAATTGTTGGTTCTCTATATCTTTTAATGGACAGATTCATGGCTATTTCAAATCATCTAGAGGGGTCCGACAAGGAGATCCTTTAGCCCCTGCCTTGTTCATTTTAGCAGAGGAAGTCTTGAGCAGAGGGCTGAGCTTCTTATTCTCTTCTGGAAAATGCAATTATTATCATTTGCCACGAGGTTCTCCCCTGTTATCTCACATTCTATATGCTGATGACTCAATCATTTTTCTGAATGGTAGCATTCCTTCAGTTAAGCAGCTATTATCTTTTCTTGGAAGATATGAAATGTCTTCTAGACAGAGAATAAACGCTTCTAAAAGCTGTTTTATTGTGGGCAAAAAAATGCCAGTCTCATCTATTAACAAATTAAAGCAACTTTCTGGGTACCAGCACAGGACTAACACCATCACTTACTTGGGTATTCCTTTGTTCAAAGGAAAAACCAAGGTTACTCATTTCAAATATCTCCTTGATAAAATTAACTTCAGTCTAGCAGGATGGCAGAGTAAACTCTTATCTCAGGCTGGCAGAGTTATCCTTATTTGCTCTGTGCTGTCATCATTGGCAATATATTCAGCTAGTGTTGTTTCAATTCCTTGCACCATATAGAGACAGATTGGCAAATTGTGTGCTAACTTTTTTTGGCAAGGGGTCGATACTCAACATAGGAAGCATTGGGTATCATGCGACAGAATTTGTAATCCTATTGCTAGTGGAGGTCTGGGTATTAGAAGTATTGCTGATATTCAGATTTGCTGCCAAGTTAAACTCCTGTGGCTTTCACTGTTCAGTGATTCTCTTTGGGCTCGGTTTGTTAGGTGTAAATATTTGCAAGGTTGCCATATTTCTGATTGCACCTCTCCATATCCAGCTGGGATTAGAACCAGAGATTTTGTAAAAGCTAAAACTATTCTTCTTACTGGTCTTCGGATGATCATTAAAGATGGTTCATCTATTAACTTCTTCAAAGATACTTGGTATAAAGAGAAAGCTTTATCTGCCCAGGCTCCTTTTCAATCTACTTTTGAGGATTACTCTGCAAGGGCTGTATTAATAGATGCTCAACATAATGCTTGGAGTCAGATTACTGATCAACAGACCCGGTGGGACCTTCAGAACATTATTTTATAGAATGGCAGGGATATACCTATCTGGTCTTTATCTAATTCTGGAAAATTCAGTATCAAATCTACTTACAGATTTATAAAGGGGCAAATAATACAGCAGGGCAACTCAGGTTTCAGTAAGCTATTGAACACCAAATTTCCTCCAAGGGCTGCTTTATTCTGCTGGAAGCTCATACAGCAGGCGGTCCCAATTGATAGTAGAGTGCAATCAAGTGGTGTACATATGGCATCTTGCTACTCTTGTTGTCAATTCTCTAAAAATAAAGAAGATGAAGATCATTTATTCCTGAAAAGTGATCCTGCTGTTTTTCTTTGGAATAAGTTTGGATCCCTCTTAGCTGATTCTAAACCAGATTCATCAAATTTTCGCCTGTGGCTAAAACAATTCATTTCAGAAATTCATATTACTTCTCCTAAAGGCTTTATAGCTCTTCTGGTGGTTATTTTGATATCTTGGGAGACTTGGAAATATCGATGCTTGGTCAGGTATGAATGTGGCTCTTCCAATATTTTAAGGATGGCTGATAACATTCTTTTGGAGATTAAACAATTTGTGCAGCAATCCCATTTCAGACATGGCATTAGTCATGATTACTGGAAATTGATTCATGAATTTGGTATTGATGTTAACATCAAACGGCTGGCAATTGTTATTATTAGATGGAATCCCCCTTCTGTTAACTACTCTCTAAATATTGATGGGGCTTGTAAAGGCAATCCAGGGCCGGCTGGAGGTGGTGGCTGCATCCGAAATCCCTATGGTCAAGTTTTGCTGAGTTTCTCTTATTTTTATGGTAATGGCACAAATATGATTGCTGAAGGAAGAGCTCTTTTGGATGGCCTGCGCCTAGCCAATCTGCATTCTATTCCTTTATCAATCTTTTATACGGATTCTATGGTTATGGTTGATCTGCTATCCAATAAGAAAGATACCCCTTGGTCCCTCCTTCCATGGTGGGCAGAAATTCAAGAAGTCTTCCATTTGTGTGGCTGCCTCATTATTCACACCTACAGAGAAATCAATCAGGTTGCTGATCCCCTTGCTAATTATGCTATATTCATCGGCCACAACAAGGAGTTTCATTCTTTTAAAGATCTGCATATCTTAGCCAAAGCTTATGCTTTAGCGGACGCCTCTTCTGTTCCTAATTTTCGTAGGTTCTTTGTATAGACCTTTTTCAGTTTCATTGTACTAGAGACTTGGTCTCTCCGGTCTCTATTGAGTTGTACAGTTTCTACACAAAAAGAAAAGTAATAAAATCAGCATTTAGTGGTTTGCTTGGTGGAGTGAGAACATTCCCTTCCTCTGGAATGGGGGTGCACTCTCCCTTCAGCCGCTAGATGACTTTGTGTTGGATAAAAAAAAAGATTGACAATTAGAATGACTGTGCCACAAATGTTTTTGCTGTCTCGGACTGATAGACACACAGGACAGACTGAGTTGACCCTAAAAATGAATTTTGACCGAAGGAAAATTGAAATATCTAGACACCATAAAAATTATGGTGGAAGGGGAGGTACGTGAGGAACACTTGATAACTTGTGGGGATTTTCTAGAGAGGGCTATGAGGGTGGGAAAAATACTACAACAGGACACTGTCCCGTAGATCTACAAAATGTCAAATTACTTGGGGGAAGAACAAAAATATGGAAAAAATATCAAACGAAGGCCAAATGGCACGAAATTTGAAATGAAGATTAGAGGTGACAGGGAGAACAATCCTTCAAAGTTTGGGATCGATCCGACAACAGGAGAAAAGGATAAAAATATAGCTTTGAGGTGCTATCCTGATTTAGATAGAACTCCGTCGGGTGGTGGTGGGGTGGCGGCTCGATGGCGGCGGCGGCGGAGTTCTATCAGAAGAAGGAGCCTTCATCTCTGCAAGGGGGAGAGAGGAGAGAGGAGAGGGGCGCCCAAGGGCTTTTGCCAATTTCACAAAAATTCTCTTCATTAATTCCATCAAAATGAGACATACAAGGTATTTATATGAAATACAAAATGACCTAAACTATCCTCATATCTAGGTTAGGGGAGGGGTATACAAGGGATAGAAGATTTAATCCCCATGTGGTCAAAAAAACTAAATTAAAATACACTTAGTGGAAGGGGGCGCCCCCTTGACTTTAAGGCACCTAAATTTGAAATTTTTTATCCTTTGTCCCCTTGAATGGTCAAGTCTTCTAGAAGCCCACCTTGGATATTTGACCAGCCCCACATGGGCCCTAGAGCTTAGGTGGACCAATGGGGAAGAAGGTTGGGGTCCCCCTGCTGGACCTACTGGACTTTTGCACATAAACCCAGTAAACCTAAAGACTCACATTTTGGTTTATAAAGCCTTACAATTGTAAACCAATTTTTCCATAGATATAAATGCAAATAAAAGGACACAAATGCAAACTAAAAAGTTAGTGCTCGAAGTCGATTCCCATCATTTCTCCCCGGGTGGGAAGAGCTCGACCCCGTCGAGTAAGGGGTGCGGCTGCTCAAGTAGCTCCTGCGGATCCGTCACCGAACCTAGAAGCGCGGAGTACGCTCCACTCCAAGTAAGCGACACCTGCTCATCCCATATAGATTCGATATGCTCACGCTGCTGTGGGAATGAGGCTAGAGGTGGACACTCCGGGGTGGGGTCACTCTCAAAGGGGAGGAGGCGGCTCGAAGACTCACTAGGAATCACCGCTGGGTCCCTGTGGGTGACTAGATCTGAGTACACGCGAAAGAGCTGAGTACCCTTGACTCATTGCCAGTTTCTCAACCGCGCACGATCTTGCGTTTCCCTCGCTTAGGGACGTCTGCAAGCTAGCGTCCCAGGTTCGCGTGTCCGTCCTGCATCTGAAACCCATGGTTTGTGACTCATGTTGTGAACTGAGGATGTCAGAGGGATGGTGATCCAAAGCTTGACGCCCGTAATGGGTGTTAACAAAGCTAGTACCTGAGGCTGAAAGCCTGTATTGGGAGCTGATGAAGCTGGGATCTGGGACTGGAAACCCAAACTGAGTGCTTGACGACACTGGGATTCCGGGCTAGAAGTACACCTCTGGTGTCGATGATGCTAGAACCTAGGACTGGATGCCGGTCTTGGGCGTTGATGAAATTGGAACCCAGGGCTGGAACCCCATCTTAGGTGCTTATAAGACTGGGACCCGAGGCCAAATGTTTGTCTCAAGTGTTGATAAAGCTGGGACCTAGGGCGGGACGCCGGTCTTGGGTGTTGATAATGCTGGAACCTGGGGCAGAATGCCCATCTTGGGCGTTGATGGAGCTGGATCCCACGGCAGGCAACACAACCTGGGTGTTGATGGAGCTGAATCCCAAGGCAGGCGACCCATCCTGGGTGTTGATGGAGTTGGAACCTAGGGCTGGACGCCCGTTTTGGGTGTTGTTGAGGCTAGAACCTGGGGCAGAACGCCCTTCTTGGGTGTTGAGGTGGCCACGTCCCAGGGATTGGTGCCCGTGTTGGGAGTTGGCATTGCTGGATTGTAGGGGTAAAGACCCCGTTGTGGAGCTGAGAGGCCAGGGACCTAATGCGGAGAGTCTACATCGAGGATCGACCTTGATGAGACCTGGGGTCGTGAACCGGAGCCAGATGCTAGGGAGCCTCGAACTCGGGGTTGAAAGCCTGTATTGAGAATCAGCTCGTCCGAGACTCGGGTCGAGAGGCTCGAACAGAATACTGGGAGGCCTTGACCCCAGGGTGGGAAACTCGTGCTAGGGGCAGGCTTGGTTGGGACTCGGAGCTGAGAGCCCAAGTGAGGTGCTGAGGAGCCGGGGACCTGGGGCAGAAAGCCCGTCTCGAGTGTTGGCGGAGCTGGGGACCCAGGGGTTAATGACCGCATAGGTCTCTATTGCTGGAGGAGCAGAGGCCCCAGCTGCCTGTATGGGCAGTCGCCGGATTGGGCTGCTCGTCGGCTACGGCAATGGCACCCGAGGATCACTGCACCCGAGGATCACGGCGAGCCGAGGGTCAAGGCTCGAACAAAATACTGGGTGGCCTTGACTCCAGGGTGGGAAACTCGTACTAGGGGCAGGCTTGGTTGGGACTCGGAGCTAAGAGCCCAAGTGAGGTGCTGAGGAGCCGGGGACCTGGGGCAGAAAGCCTGTCTCGAGTGTTGGCGAAGCAGGGGACCCAGGGGTTAATGACCGCATAGGTCTCAATTACTGGAGGAGCAGAGGCGCCAGTTGCCTGTATGGGCAGTCGCCAGATTGGGCTGCTCGTCGGCTACGGCAATGGCACCTAAGGATCACAGCGAGCCGAGGGTCGAGGTAGAGTGGTCGACCACGATTGGGGTTGCTAACGGTATGTGTCTAGCGTGAAAGGTGATGACGATTGGACCGTAGTTCACTATCACCACCGATTTGTTGTTGTTGTTGCTGGTGCACGTTGGTCGCTCGATGACGACCGATCGCATGTTGCATTCTGGACGGGGCCCTCCTCTTCCTCTCCGATAAGAAAAGGCGAGGGCATTGCGGTGTACACTTGGTAGGTGTGACTCTTCTTCGGCAGAAATAAGAAAGGTAGGAGACGTCCCACTGGGCGTGCCAATTTGTTTACGTGCGCGGGAAGTCACTTCTATTTTTCCTCGCGGCAGAGACGCACACTCGCCTTTTATGAAAGTCTGAGATAGGTTGACTTGGCACGCGAGAATTCCGGGGGTATTGAAAAGAAGGCAGAGAGAACGATAGGAATGCACTGGAAGGGATGGCGTGTGGTTAATCGTTCTGGGAGACTGGGATAGGGATGTCTGGGTGGAATGTGGGCATGCCAGTCAATTTATCGACGATTATCGGCGGAACCAAGTGTTTGACTAGGGATGTGCCGCCAGGGCACGGCACGTGAGCATGAAATGCCATGCGTCATGTGCAGAGGAGGGGGTTTCGCTAGTACGAGTGCGCTGGCGATTATGGGGATTTGTGTATTGGACGTTTTTCTCCACCGGCCTGCAAGCAATCGGTGTTTATTTTACATCGGATTGAATCCGAACACCTTTCTTTCTACTGTCGAAGAGAGAGTTAGGGACCCTGGGAGCCACGACATCGGGAGGGCTTAGTCCATGCAACAGTGACAGAACAATAGCAACATAGCGGGGATAACTGGGGGCAGAGAGATTGGTTCCAGTGCGGACACTAGAGGGGGTATGCATTTTGGATTTATGGGAACAAGGTATTGACTTGGCCAAGGGAGCAGCGGACACTGCCTCGGCAGGGAGCCGACAGGTTCTGGCTCGGGTTTAGGGTCTATCCGGGTAGAGGGGTTAGGACTGAGCTGGGAGACAAATGGCAGTCTGCTGGACGGTGTTAAGACTAGTAGCTGGCGAGGATGGGGATCAATTCCCAGACTGGATTACATTATTGTATGTCATGAGAGGTGTTTATACGGGGTATGCAAGCCCGATTACAAGTGTGTGCAAGCCACGGGACAATTCCGTCGCTTATGACGGTCCCCAAGTCATTGCGTTATTGTGCAGGTATCTCTGCATTCGCACGTAGTGTCCATCAAAGGACTTGTGACTCTGCACGATGCCACCTCAGGGGCGTCACAATGTGTTCCCGATTTGAGATAGTGTCGAGATCGGGGAAGCAGGGGTGTCTTGGGCACCGCTGTCCTAGAGCAGTTGGGTGTTGCTAGGGCCGAAGCGACCAAATGGCGCAGGCACCCCTTGCGATTGGAGCGGCCGGGCGCTGTTGAGACAGGGGCATGTAGGCTCTGGGATTTTGGAGTGGGTTGATTTGGAGATGTGCCCTGCGTGGTTATCTCCTCAACCTTCCTGGGCCTTGAGTACCTACAGAGGAACAAATTAAAGATTAAGTAATCATGATCGCCAGAGGTGTTTACCTGAACCTCACGGGAATGATGATCGTAGGGAGATGTTAAAATAGGGAGAAGGTGGGGCCTCTCTTCCTAGTCCTCGGCCGGCCAAGGGCAAGGAGCCCTGGGTAGTGCCTTGATGCTAAAGTCCTGTAAGCAGTGAAGCTCAAAGAAGAAAACAAAAGAAAACCATTAGTAACGGGGAAGTGCAGTATCAACTCTAATGAAAATTAATATAACGGGAATAGTGGCGGCGTGATTACCTGGGGGTGGTGGGAAGGAGGGATGGTCGAGACTTTCGACCACCCACCTTCCTGTTTATTTTGGGGGGAAAAACCTCTAAGTGTAGGAGCTAGGAAGATTATGATATGCAGAATGTACTTACCAGGAAGCCATGATGCAAGAAGCAGAGGACGAGGGGTTTCGGAGTTCAAACAAAGATCGAGGATGAAGGAGGAAGGAGACTAGGCGCAACTCCCTCCTCACCATCCGAGAGAACCTTCGCAGGAAAACTCCTCCCCCAGATCTCTCAACTCCCCAAGTTCAGAAATGCCAAAATCCCCCCCTCTCCCTCTGGAGATTGGTGGTTTTGTCATTGAGGTCGGAGTGCATGAAATTATGGGGAAAATCATGAAAAATAGGGGGGGGGGGGGGAGAACGTGCTCACGAACTGAGCCATGTTCTCTGACCAAGTAAAAATAGGAGGGCGGCCCTCTACTTGGCCTCCTTGAAGGGGAGGGCGGCCAGACTGATGGCCACCCAGTAGAGGAGGGTAGCCATCGACCCGATCTCCCAAGATCAAGGGCGGTCAGCTCTCAGGCAGCCCAGACCATGGTCTTTGGGCCTTCTAAATAGACGAGGTCCAATAGCTGTATTGCTATGGGCTTGGCTTCAAAGCTTGGAACAATGATAAACCAGGTACAATAATTGTGCGTTATTCACATGAAGGTCCACTGGAGATCTGCAGGATGTCCGAAATTAGGCGTCTACAAATGCACCTCTGGAACGCCCATTTTGCAAGGGAGCCCGGCGGACTGATAAATGGGTGTTTCGGAAAGAAACAAGCCTAATGAGGGCAACATGCTCAAGGAGATTCTTGAGCGGAAAACATGTTGGGTCCCGTGCAGTGCAAACGGATCTAGAAGGGGGGGTTGAATAGATCGAATCAATAACTTTGACCTATTTAAAACTTGACTCCCAAAAGCACAAACCACTCCTATAAAGTAAATGAATCACTTAATCACAATGCACAACGGAATGAAATGGAATGGCCTAAATGGAAATGGCTGTCCAAAGACTACACGGGTTGACCTGCGTGAACAAGGTGGTTGCTTGGAGCCCCGCCAAGTCAGCTGGAGTGTATGCTATGGTGATCAACCAAAGTGCATGTGTGTATACACAAGGTGATCCTCATTTGCTGGAGATTACTCCCGGGTTCCGTGTGCAAGGGTGTAGCAGGCAGCCAAGGGAATGTGAGTGGAAGCAAGAGATAAAAGATATGCAAACAAAATATTACAAACCACAATGCTTAAGAGTGTAATGGAAATAACTCGGATTACAAACGATGAAGCGAGCACAGACCAACCTGTGAATGGGAATAGAGAATACGGAGAAATCACACAAGTACACAACCCACAACACAAGGATTTTTAAGGTGGTTCGGTTTTAAACCCGCAACCTACGTCCACCCCTCACCAAACCCGGTGAGGCTTTACCACACGCTGCAAATACAGCACACTTCCTACACACAAATCGGTAGGGATGATTTTCCACACACACACACACACGAGGACGAGGTCCTCCACACACACACACGAGGACGAGGTCCTCCACACACACACAGAGAGAAATAAGAAAAACACAAGAAAAAAAACACTGCAAGTGCAGTAGAAAAGTCACAAGAACAAGAAGAATAAACACCAGCTGAATTTTTGGATGATGATCTGGAAGCTGGTGACTACAGCTACAAGTTTCAGATTTGAAGATCTATTTCTTCAAGCTCAGGTAGACTGAAGGGCTGCACTCTCTCAAGGCTTCTTTCTTTTTCTCTTCACTCTTACTTCTTTTCTTTTACAGCACTAGACTGAGGTTGACAAGTACTAGGCTGCTCTCACTCCCTTCTTTTCTTTCTCACAGGTTTTCTTCTTGGATGCTCAGGGACGTGGGTTTCTTCCAAGGCAGCAGCAACCTTCTTGGATGGAGTCTTTCCTTTTTATAGGCACAATCACCCCTTTCAGAAGGAGATCTCAGGCTGTATGTGATTGGCTCTTCGTAAATAATCATTTGTCTTCAAGGACCTTTTGTCTTGGCAGCTTCTGGTTGGCCAAGGAGGTAGCAGAAAATTTTCTCCCATTTTGTTGCTTTGGTTGACCTGAGAAGGTGTGAGAGGAGCCTCCCAAGGAGAATCTATAGCATCTTCTTTTCCTGCAGGTAGGATAGTCAAGACGTCGTTTTGTCATGCGCAATCTCAGTGGTGGAGCATGTGATTGGGTGGAGACAGAAAGCTGGTTACCAGGATTGGAGACTTTTCTCATATATAGTAACTTGCTTTTCTACTGAGCAAAAAGACTAATATAGCAACCCATGATTACCAGGATGGTTGACTGACCAAAGGAGACCTTTCCAGACCTTAAAAGATGGGTTTTTGGGCACTTGCGGTTCTTATTTATGCTATCTAGATCCAATTCAGAAAACTCTACAGGTTTACTAAGAATGGCCTTGGGAGCTGCTCAATGAGGCATTTCGTCGAACAGTTGTTCTTCTTCATGAGGTCGGTGCAGCTGGCTTGGCATGCCTTTTGAGGTCGATGCACATAAGATGCTTGGCCCTTGGTAGGGTCAGTCCACATTTGGAGAGCCTTCAGTTGAGATCGGTGCATATTGGAAAAACAAGGTCGGTGCACATCTGAGAGACAAGGTCGGTGCACATTTCTGTTCCAACACATATAGGTCGATGTATATTTAGAGCTTAGCATACCCAAGTCTGTGCACATTTGTATATAGCATGACCAAGTCTGAGTACATTTGCAAACCAAGTCTGTGCACGTCCATTTGCCAAGTCTATGCTCATAAGGAAGGTCGGTGCACATTTGTAATTCTTCAATAGAGGTCGGTGCACATTAAGAACATCTTCATTGAGGTTGGTGTACACTTGAGATTCGTTGATTGAGGCCGGTGCACATCTGAGAAACAAGGTCGGTGCACATTTCTATATAACAAGACAAGGTCTGTGCACATTTCATATTGATGCATCTCAAGGTCGGTGCACATTTGTCTTCAGCGTAGACGTCGGTGCATATCTTGAGCAGGGTCGATGCACATTTAGACAAGGTCAGTGCATGTTCCCTAACAAGGTCGGTGCACATTCCATGCTTTGAACATTCAAGGTCGGTGTAACTTTCTTGTATGAAGAGTAGGGTCGGTGCAACTTTCATTTTTCCTCATATGAGGTCGGTGCACTTTTCAGTCTGAGCCATATGAAGGTCGGTGCACACTTTACCAGCTCGCAGCTAAGGTCGGTGCATGTTTTATATTTCCTCCTATGTAGGTCGGTGCACTTTTCAGTCTAAGCCATATGAAGGTCGCTGCACACTTTACCAGCTCGCTGCTAAGGTCGGTGCACATAGAGGAACATGGTCAGTGCACACTTTGAACTTCCTCAGAACCTTTTGCCAATCTTTCTGCCCAGTTCTTTCTTGCATCTTGGAGCAATGACCCTTGGTGAGATCTGTCTTGATTTTTGTGCAACCTCTTACCTCAATTTCTATGCAGTCAACTTGTCTTGATTTTAGTACAGTTAATTTTTCATGATTTTTGTACATTTACAACTTGGCCTGAAACTTGTATATGGAGGCATCATCAAGAGTAATTAAGACTCACAAATGAGTCATGGTTAGACATCATCAAAACAACATATATCTAACATTCTCCCCCTTTTTGATGATGGCAACTATGCAACATTGTGTGTCACAATGGAAGTATGAGTCATCTCATAAACACTAAGGTTAGAGGGAGAGCACATGTGATAAGCAATTATGGACATGAGATAAGCAATTATGACTCATCCAAAACTTCTCCCCCGTTGCCATCAGTAAAGAAGGCTCACAGTAAGGCCAATTGTAAGGCCAGAGAATGAGCACACGAGATAGCATAAGATCAAAAAAAAATGATAAGTGAATTCCATTCAGCAACCAATAAAGACCATTAGCATGAGAGGCAGCACGTCAAGATGCAAACTCAAGTCTTACAGATTTTTGTTAGGGTTTGTCACTTTTAAATGGTTTTTAAGTTTTTAGATTTTTGAAGTTACCTATGCAATGCAGGGAAATGGAGAATGCAAATTAAGCAACCATGTACATGATGACAGAGCAGATACCAATTGCCAAGAGAGGTGATATATATATCAACATGGAGACATTCATCATCAAGGTAACCATGAGGGAACAGTTGTTGGGTCCCTGTTAAGAGTGGAAGAGCTTTCAAAGGAACCAAGAGAGGTCATTGCAGATGACGCAAGAGTGTTAATCAAGAGCCCAAATTGACGTGAAGGCAAGTGCCAAGATAGCCATACAGAAATCTGGACACGGGGGGTCGACCATGGGAGTCAACACTTGGAATTATAGACCAACTAGAGTCAAGAAATCTTAGGATGGGAGTACTTCAGTTCTGAAGCTAAGTTCATAAAGCAGAGTTAGAGATTTTTCAAGAAATTCAGTTTGAGTTCCAAAGATAAAGCCCTTGATTTCAGATTGGTTTAAATTTGATGAATTCTAAGTTTCTTAAATAAAAGCATTTTGAAAAGTCTGCATTTAAAAATAATATAAATGAACCAAAATTTCAAATTAAAACTAGGTTAACCTCCTCTCACCTTACTCATTCAATTCCATTAGCTCCCGTGAGAGTGACCACAGAAAGTATTGAGGTTAAACACGTAGACGTTTCTGATTTTAACCAGGGGGTGCTAACATCTGTCACTATTTCTCTTAAAGCCAAAGTTCTACATGTGACCAAACAATACTATTCTTCAATTTACAAGAGCATTCAGGTGTGGCATGAACCTTTTGACGTGAGGATGCACGTTGATTAGACGCCAGCATCCCCAGTTACTAAGTGTAGCTCACCATTCTGCTTCAATTTGATCAGAGGTAGCAAGGCACTTCATGACTAAATCCATTTCATTTCTTTGATGAAAGGCTTAGTTTCTCAGTAACACAAATGCCATTACTCTGCCTTAAAGCACTGAATTCAGTACACACCTTTTTTCATGAGGATATACGTTTATCAGACTCTAATATCCCCAATTACTCAGTATGCCAGAAGTTCATTGCAACATTAAGTGTAGCCCTTTTTGAAACAGTTAGGACCCCTCTTTGAAAACTTTAGATAAGACAAATGTTTAAAAGCAATACTACCTGAAGTTTCTCAGTCAAGGGTGCCTTTGTACTTAAAATAAACTTTCAGATTTAAGAAGGCATAGCAGTACAAAACCTGAAACACTGGTTAAGGTCTATTAAGATTGAATACAGCCACTATCATGAAAGTTCAGTTCAAAACTCATAAACCCATTAAACTTAAACCAGCTATTTTGACTAGGGCAATCAGGGAACTTCATGGAAGAATATTCCTCTTATAGATGTACTCTGCTAAAAGAACCCAACTACAGATAGAAATGCTCCCAAGAGTTCAAGGAGTAGGCAGCCAGATATCTAAGTAAGAGAGTGATGTTCCGATTGAGTTCAAGCAAATGAGAACATGAGGCAATTTGGTAGATTCCAGACAATCTGGAAGACTTCATGGACAACAGAAGTATTTTAGACCCGAGGTACAATCATGGGATATCAACATTATTTTGCATAGGTCTGATTTGAACAGGGAGTGCAAATGAGTACACAGTGACACAGAATATGGAACACTCCCCCTGAGGATATGCAGTGAGCTCAGACTAAAGGAAACTTTCAGGCAGAATGAACTGAGATGTTGACCTATAAAGGTTGAACATGCTCCCCCTAAGATGATGCATTCCATGCAAATGTCAACAAAAATGTGCAATGATGCATGCTGGATTTTGATGATGACTCCCCCTGAATTTGTGCACTAGTTGGCAAAGGAATGTGCAGCCTCTGACATGAATGAATGCACAATGCTTTGGAAATGCTGCCAATTGATTATGCAATTTTGTGTCCTTTTAACATGATGTGTATTGAAATGCATGAGATCATAAAAAGATGCAATCATGGATCATTTGCAATGCATTCTGAACTGTAATGCAGACTGGATATTTTAATGTGCTGATGGATACATGATACTTACTCCCTCTCTCCAAATGTTCTAAGTGTGTGAATTAGACATAACAAGATGGCAAGGGAGTATGAGTAAAATATGCCAGTCATGTAGTGCTGGGTCCCTTGATCATGAAATGTATGATTGTGCATGAAATTCCAAGATTACACTTAATGACCATAGCACATACAGATTCAAACATATGCAATGCACTTCTACACCAAGGTGCTTACACTTAGACTCCCCCTTTGTTGAATGATCATGGAAGGTAAGATAGACAATGATGGGGGCATCACCCATGATTCCCTCTGGCTCGGGTCATCTTCACTCTCTGATGTCATTTAAGCTCGGGCTTCACTCTTCGTAGGCCCAATTATACATTTTGTGCTTTCTATTTGAGTCATTTGATATATTTTCCATTTTATTTGAGTCCTGTTCCTAGGTCTTTTGTTTATTTCCCTAAGTTTAAGTGTCATTAGATTAGCTTTTGGGCCCAATTCTGTGGGCTTGGCCCAGGGGCGCCCCTTACCCCTTGCTTATTTGTCATTGTAGCATGAGTCAGGGACTTTTTGTAAAATGATGGTTGCCTATATATAGGACCCCATTTCCCCTATTTCAAATTAGTGAAGATTGCCATTTGAGAATTCAAATTTCAGGAGTGCTTGTGGAGTGAATCCAATTGTGGGTGAGAAGCCCTGTTGTGTAGTGGACAGCGGATCTAGAGGGGAGGGGTGAATAGATCTGCCCCTCTTCTCGAAATGCAATCCTCTATATAGCTAGTTAAAAATAATTGCAGCGGAATACAACTAGCTTAGTGACGTATAAAATGATTTGCTTAGAAATATGATTTCACAATATGGAGATTGAACCTAAGCATGCATCTAAAACAAATCAACCGCACAATCAAATCACAACACAAAGGATTTTAAGGTGGTTCGAACTGAATCCCTAGTCCTACGTCCACCCCTCACCAAATCCGGTGAGGCTCCACTAGTACCACACACTGAACCGCAAATCGGAAAGACCTCTGATTGCCTTCCTACTAACCACAGGTAGGGACGTCAACACCGCAGATCGGATAACTTCCGATTGCCTTCCTACTAACCACCGGTAGGGATGATCTTTAGTTTAAATCGTTTGTATGAAATGAAAAAGAACAAATATGAAAACACTCAATCATCAAACAAGATGTAGAATATGCTCATGAAGAAAAATCTTATCTGAGATTGTTGGAGCTTGAGTTGGATGCTTCAATGGTGTCTTCTTCCTTGAGAGATGATCTTCCTTGAGTTGATGAAAAAGACTATGGATGTAGCTTTGATCTTCCTTTTGATCTCCTTGAGTTGATGAAGAGTTTGATGTAATTTAGATCACCATTGAGAGCCTTGATTGCTTCTTGCTTCCTTGGAGGTTGAGATGGCTTCAGATCTAGGCTTGAATCTCTTGAATGGATGAAGAACTTCTTCCTGGAGTACTGTTCACAGCTACAGTACTCGAACTCCTCTCACCCTTGTAGCCTCCTTTGATTTCCCTTGGATTCACAAATGATCAACTAGGGTTTCTAACCCTCTTGCATGTGTTTTATAACCTTTGAATGGTCCTTGGACATCCCCCAGACCAGATCCACAATCCATGGGGGATTGGGTGACTTTGGGGTTAAACAAATACAAGAAAAGGGGTTGGCCTCGAGGTGGAAATCAAAGTCAAACATGGTTGGCTCGGGACTGGCGGTCGACCGGAAGGCATGGGGCGGTCGACCGGAATTTTACAGTCAGTTGATTTTTGATCTCTGGCAAAACCGGTCGACCGGACGCCTAGGGGCGGTCGATCGAAACCTGTAAAATCTTGAGTTGTTCATTTCTAGAAGAACCGGTCGACCGGAAAAGTAGGGGCGGTCGACCGAAACCAGTAAAAAACTGGATTCTTAGGTTCTGGCAATTCTGGTCGACCGGCCAAGGTGTGTTGGTCGACCGGAAAGACTTATACCTGCAAAAATGAAGTGTTAGCTCACGGAACATATCCATAAGTCAAGATATTCATGTCCTTATCAATTCCATGCATTTTTGGGTTTAGTTTATGCCTTAGACCATTTGAGCATTTCTAAATTTTGTTCCGGGTGCTCCGCCCCTGGAAACCCCCGCAAGGGGCGCTGCCCCCTTGACCCCCGCTACCTGACCGGGTAGGTCGATCCGCGTGCAAGGGCATAATCATTGAGCTTTCACTTTTGCCATCTCCACTCCATTCCTTGTCCATTCATTGGCTTACCTGTCATAAACAAAGCATCACGTATGTAAGTCATATGAGAGTGGAAAAACATCAATCACTTATAGTGTTTAGCCATTATCGAAACCAAGAATATCAAATAACTCAAATGACCACAGGGGCACAACATTCTCCCCCTTTTTGATGATGGAAACATTGTGAGTCATTATGTGGTAGTAATGTCTAAGATGACAAATTTTATAACATATGCAGCTCAAGATATGCAACTCAATATCCATGATAATTAAAGTATGTGAATGCAGATATGTATGCATGGATGAGCAAGGCATGTGAATGCTATGCACAATGTGAAAGCATGTGAATGCGGATATGTATGCATGGATGATCAAGGCATGTGAATGCTATGCACAATCCTCCATCACATATGAAGACTCAAAGCTCACAAGGTTCTCTCCCCCGTGGACTCTCTCCCATCCACAATTCACTCTCCCCCTTTGAACTCTCCCCCTTTGACAACGCACAAAGGCCGCACAAGGTATTAGCTCATACATAAAGGACTCACAACAAGACATTTTCTCCCCCTTTGACAGCAGCAAAAATGAGGGATAAGGTAGAGAAGGTGACGGATGTCTGTGAGACCAGAGCTGAAAAGAGTTGAGAGCAAGCCATTATATGCAAACCTGAACCAGACCGTGAGCAACATATATGGTTCAAAGCTAATGAGATCCGAGATCATCAATAGAGTTCAAAAAGTAGCTACATCCAAGTTTTAATAGAAATGAACCAAAAGTGCATATCATGGCAGTGTGTAACCTTCCCTTGTCTTATACATCCATATTCAATAACTACAAAGAGAATAACACAAAAATGAGTATTGAGGCTAAACAATCATGACTAAAGCACGGAATTTTATGATTGCAGCATATTTTCATGATCTTTTACATTTGAAGACACATGACTCATATTTTACGAGCATTCAAGTCTAGTACATGCCTCCTAGCCGTAAGAATACACGTTGTTTAGACGCCAGTATCCCTAGGTATGCTTCAGAATGAACAGAGATAGCAAAGTCACGTCATGACATATCCAATCTCATTTCTTTGATGAGAAGATATATTTCTCAGTAATTATGTCAGTGCTCTGCCTAGAGTCTAAATATAATTAAGACAGAGATAACATGGGCACATCATGACATATCATTTGTCACTTAATTTGATGACATGACATGTTTCTCCGTGCAACAATATCATTGCTCTGTCAAATTAATTTTTAAGAATTCCAGCTCATCAAGATGTTTAATAACAATACTAAGCCTGAGTGTATCACCAAGATGGTCATGAATCTTGAATTTTTAGATATCAGGATAGTCATGCAAAACACAATATGCAATCTCTAGTTAAGGTCTATTAAAATCACAGAACATAGATGATTTCAGAATAAATATTTTTAAACTTCAAGTAAATCATTAAATCTGAACCATTTTCATTGGATGAACAATCATCAGGGCATATAATAGAAAGCTCTTACGCCGTAGTTCTGTCGTCCTCATGATCTCATATTCAGACTATAAGCCATGAAGTTCAGATTACAAGAGAGTAAGAATAGCAGCAGGACTCCCCCTAAGGATATGCAGTGAATGCACTCAAGGAGTTATGTTTGCAATCAAGTGGTATGACAAATGTCAAGGAGAGGTTGACTAGAATCATGCAGGGGTTGACCTGATCAAACGTGAATTTGGCAGACATGAAATGCATGACCCAACACATGGTTGTACACTTATTAAATGCTACAGAATGAAGATGAAACATATGCATGAATGCTGCAAAGAGACAACTCCCCCTTACTATATGGCCTATATGCGACAGTGACGCATGGTACTTGGCGGAGGTGAAACCTCACGCATATTGAGTGTTTCTAGGCAAGCAAAACCTGCCCTTCCATACATCAACATTTGATATACTATGGCCATGCAAGAATGATGCTACACCAACCATGCAAGGCATCGTGAACATGAATTCAATCTTTATTATGCATCATGACTACATGCAATGCGACACCGTATGCAAAATGACATATATATATATATAAACAATGCATGGACACAAATCTGTAAAAACACACAACTAATTTGAACAAAATCATCATTTCAATTTTTATTGGCCTGAGGTCGGCAAAGACCAAGCTCCCTTCTGAGTGTTGAAAACTTATCATTACACAAGGGCTTGATGAAAATATCAGCAATTTGATTTAGAGTATCAACAAAATGCAGTTCAAATTTTTTCTTACCGACCTCATCTCTAATGAAGTGATGTCTAATCTCAATATGCTTAGTCCTAGAGTGCTGGACTGGATTTTTTGCAAGGTTGATAGCACTCGTGTTATCACACAGAATCGGGACACAACCAAGATCCACCAAGTAGTCTTGGAGTTGGTGTTTAATCCACAACACTTAGGTGCCACAGCTCCCTGCAGTAATATATTCTGCCTCTGCGGTGAGAGGGCAACCGAGTGTTATTTCTTGGAGGCCCAAGAAACTAAACACCCACCCAGAAACTGGCAATAGCCACTTGTACTTTTGCGATCCAGCTTGCATCCAGCGTAGTACGCATCAGAATAAGATATAAGAGATAAGTCACATGATGACGGATACCACAATCCCAAATCTTTGAGTGCCGGCAAGATATCTAAGGATACGTTTGACGGCAGTCAAGTGGGATTATCTAAGACTAGCTTAAAATATAGCACAAAGACATACACTAAACTAGATATCTAGTCAGGATGCAGTCAAGTAAAGCAAAGAGCCGATCATACCTCTATAGATCTTTGCATCCACTAATTTACCATTTTCATCCGAATCTAGTGATGTTGTGGTACTCATAGGAGTTGCAATGATTTTGTTGTTCGTCATGCCAAATCTTTTCAGCAGCTCCTGGATGTATTTGGCTTGACTTATGAAGCAACCATCTTATCCTTGGTTGACCTACAAATCGAGAAAGAATTGGAGTTCTCCCATTAGGCTCATCTCAAATTCGCTAGTCATGAGGTTAGCAAATTCCTCACACATTTCAGATTTAGTAGAACCAAACACAATATCATCAACATAAATTTGAATAATCAAGATGTTCTTACCTTGCTTCTTGGTGAAAAGTGTTTGATCTACCTTACCTCGCGTGTACCCTTTTTCAATGAGGAACGAGCTTAGTCTCTCATACCAAGAGCTTGGTGCTTGCTTAAGTCCATAAAGTGCCCTGTCTAGCTTGTATACAAAATCTGCATGGTTAGAATTTTCAAAGCCAGGGGGCTGCTCAACATAGACTTCTTCTTTGATCAAGCCAATCAAGAAAGCACTTTTCACATCCATTTGGTACACCTTTATTCTAAGGGAGCATACAAAGGTAAGTAAAATTCTAATGGCTTCGAGTCTAGCAACTGGGGCATAAGATTCATCAAAGTCTACCCCAAATTCCTGATTGTACCCTTGAGCCACCAATCTAGCCTTATTTCTTATTATCTTGTCATCCTCACTTAGTTTGTTCCTAAAAACCCATTTGTAGACACGCCAAAATTGACGTTACTGTGAGTACATCTCATATTGCCTTGTAATGCCCCAATTTGACCCTCAAATTAGTTCTATTTGAGTGGTTTTTTCTCACTTTTCTTGGATTTCTCCATTTTTCACCCTTTTCTTATTTTTTCCTATTTTTCTGGATTTTTCTGGATTTTTTGGGATTTTTCCCTTATTTTCTGAAATAACGACTTGACGTGGGGCGTCTTTTAAATAACGACTTATACATCGGCGTTTCTTAATAAATTAACGACTATATTAAAGGGCGTCCATTCTTTGAATTTCCTATTTTTCTGGATTTTTCTGGAATTTTTTCGGAATTTTTCGGGAATTAACGCCTTAACCATGGACGTTATTTTTAATTAAAAAAGAATAAAAAAAATCAAAAAATGAATTCACGCCGCGTGTGAGGGCGTGACTTTCAAATGGATTATTTTAATATTATTTTTAACCCTCTTCCAGAAGTGATTTGGTGGTCTTCCGGGTGTCAGAAAAATTCACAAAAATAGTCGTTGGAATCAGTGAGACGAGATGCACCTTCACCTAAAAAATGGGAAAATAATATTAAGAAATAAAAAATGACCCTATTTTGAATATTTTAAATTAACGTCTTTTGTTAGGGCGTTTTTTAATTAACGCCTTTGAATCAGACGTGTTTCACAATTTTTCAAATAAATTCCAAAATTTGATTTTTGAATTAACGCCCTGATCTAAGGCGTGTTTTTAAGAAACGCCCTCTAGCCAGTCGTCAATTCAACAATTGACGCCCTGAACCAAGTCGTGTTTCACTTTTGTGCTCCGAACGAACGCAGCCTTTCCCAGAGAGACTCCTGCTTCGTTTGGGCTCTTGCCTAGCTTAATCCTCCCCTATTTTGGGCTCTTGCCCGTTCTTATCTCTTCCTCCTTTGGACTCTTCCCTCCTTATCTCCTCTTCTATCCTTAATAGAACTTCGGTAGCTCTGTTAAGGGGTGATTCTTATTCTTCTGCTTCTTCTTCCGTTCTTCTGCTTCGGTGTTATTTTTTCTTTTTTCGTTTTTTCTTGTTCTTCTGCCGTCTTCTTCTTCTGTTTTTTTTTTCTTCTGTTTTCTTCTTCCCCTCCTCTCTTCTTTCTCTTCTGTTTTCTTCTTCACAGGTGCTGCTGCTGCGGTTGGCTCAGGAGAAGCTGCACGAATCCGTCTTCATCCTATTTGAAGCTTCCTCCGCCTTGAACATCAAAGCCAACGCACAGGCTCCTCCTCTCTTTTTTTATTTCTTTTGTTTATTGCTTTGTTTTGTGCATGCATGCCCATCTCCTATTGATTTTCATTATTCTCAACCACGTTGAGTATCTCCCCATAGTGCATACTTGCACTCTTTCCTCTTGTTTTATTTTGCATAACATTCATACATTCCCATACCCTTTTTGCATAGGGGTTTAAGGGCCAACCACCCACAAGGTGTGTCTTAATCCTATGATATTTCATGCTCATCTATTCAAGAATTTGATGCTACACCCACCTTGTTTCTAATTCAATTCTTTTGGTGGTATTTGTTTATTTTGCATGGGTAATAAAAGCAAGAACTCTCTTCATCGGCCGGCCGATTAGAAGAGAAAGGAGCACTCACATCCCCGCACTTTCAAGGTATTCTTCGCGATCTCTCCCCTTCATTAATTGTTATATCTTTTGAGGCGTTCGCGTCTCTGGCGATCACAACTTCCTTTTAGCACCTCGTGCTATTTTATTGCTTTCATCATATCTATTGCTCTTTATATTTAAGTGTGGATTTTAAATAGATCTACACCATTTAGTGCCTATGACATATTGTGATGATGGTCTAGGAACAAGATGTCAAACTTTGTTTCTTTCAAACTGGTTCAACTCGTCTTGCATTAAATTTATCCAATTTTCATCTTTTAGTGCTTCATCAATATTTTTGGGTTCATGCTGAGAGACAAGAGCAAGTTTATCTAATTCTTCCACAATCTTAAAATGTGACCTTGTTCTAGGTGGGTCATTCAAGCTGCCAAAGACGTTTTCTAAAGGATGATTCTTAAGAATTCTAATGTTTGTAGAATCATTACCTTCTCCTGGAGCTTGATCCCTTGCATTGCTTGATTCAGCTAGGTCACCATCTTCTCTTGTTTCTTCTTGTGGAGGATCATTCTTTTCCTTCATGCTTAGGAATTCCCTATCTTCATCATTTTTCCTGCAAGAGTTATCATTGTTAGAATCATCGTGATATTCATCAAAGGAAACATGAGGTGATTCTTCCACTGTTTGACTCTTGACATTATAAATTCTATAAGCCCTAGATCTATCAGAATATCCAAGGAATATACCTTCATCACTCTTGGGCTCGAATTTATCTAAGTCTCTTTTATCATTGTTGTGGATGAAGCATTTTGACCCAAACACTTTCATATGTGAGAGAGAGGGCTTTTTACCTTTCAGTAACTCATAAGGAGTCTTTTTGGTGTGTGGCCTTACCATAGAGCGGTTGATAATGTAACATGCTGAGTTTACCGCCTCAGCCCAAAATTTCCTTGGGAGTTACTGTTCGGCAAGCATTGTTCTTGCCATCTCTATAAGTGTTCGGTTCCTCCTTTCAACTACACCGTTTTGCTCCGGAGTTCTTGGTGAAGAAAATCGGTGTGACATGCCTTCAGCCCTGCAAAGATTATAGAAGTCAGTATTTTCAAATTCACCACCGTGATCAGATTGAATCTTGAAAATTTTAAACTCACCGTCCTACTTTATCTTCATGTAGAGTGCCTGAAACTCATCAAAAGCATCATTTTTATGTATGAGAAAGAAAACCCATGTGAACCTAGAAAAGTCATCTACCAAGACGTATCCATATTTTCTACCACTTAAGCTAGTAGTTCTGGTTGGTCCAAACAGGTCCATATGAATTATCTCGAGTGGTTTGGATGATGTATTTTCAGATCTTCCCTTGAAAGATTTTCTTGTTTGTTTACCTAGGACACATGCATCACACAACTTATTTTCTTGTTTAAATGATAATTCAGGCAACCTTTTCACCATTGAATGCTTTAACAATTTATGTAAGACATTGTAGCTAGCATGTCCTAGTCTACGATGCCATAACCATGCAATTTCAGATTTTGGTGCAGCAAGACAAATGTTTGAATAAGCAAGATCATCTAAGTCAATCATGTAAATATTGTTGACTCTCTTACCAGAAAATTTTACCTTGTCAGATTTTGGTTCAAAGATTTTACATTCATGAGAATCAAACAACACTTTGTGACCTTTATCACACAATTGACTTATAGCAAGTTATATTTCAATCCTTCAACTAACAACACATTTCCAATGGAGTTGGAGAGATTCTTACCTACATTACATGTTCCAATGATTTTTCCTTTGTTGTTCCCTCCAAATGTGACGTATCCTCCTTCCTTTTCCTCCAAGAGATAAAATTTTATTTTATCTCCAGTCATGTGTCTTGAACAGCCGCTATCAAGGTACCACCTGTTATGCATGACTGCAAGACATTCCTCCACAAGCAATTAAGCAATTGTGTGTGGAACCCAACCAAATTTGGGTCCCATCAAACTCTTTAGATTTTCAAAATATGAAACCATTTCTTTTGGAATCCACACCTTCCTAGCATTCATGTTTTGTTTGCTTGGGGCAGGGATTTGGTTTTTCTTTTCAGCTTTGACATTCACATTTTGTTTAGAAGCTCTTTGTTGAATTTTGTGGAAGTTTGAGGAAGTTTACTTCTTAAATCATTGAGGCTGTTGGTTGGTTTTGGGTTGAAAGTGATTGTTTTGCCACCTAGGGGATTGAAACTTATAGGATTGGTGAACACATGAATCATAATTTCCCCAAAAGTATGGTGGTGTTGGCCTATATGAATGTGCAATCCAATTATGGTGACATCTGGAAGTTTGAGTATGCAATGGCCAAGGAAGTGTTGACCTATGCTGCGGGGAAGGTCGACCTTTCATAGGTTTTTGGACAAACTTTTTAGGAATTTCAGTTACTGCCGCTTCAATCTTTTCTTTTCCTTTGGATGTTGTTTTTGAGGTTGAAGCATTAGAAGAGGAAACAAATGAGACTGTTTTTAGCCCAATTGGCCTTTTGTTTGTTGGATCAAAACCCAACCCATCTTTGTTGTGGTTCATTCTAGTTCCTAGCAATGCATCTAGGTTTTATCTTCCATCCATAAACTTTTCTAAAGATTATTTTTTATCCTTCAACTCTTTTTGTAGGTTTTCAATATTTTGAAGAAGTTGAATGTTGACTTGTTTGATAGCTTCATACTTTTCATTGCTCAATTTGCTATCCTTTTCATAGGTTTGCATTTTTAGCTTCATGCTATCAATCTCATTTCTTAAATCTTCATTTTCAGTTTCCAAGTCAGCCATTTCTTTTCTTCCTTCCTCCAAGTTCTCAATCATTTTCTTAAGATCTTCAATTTCAGTTTCAAGTAGAGCATTCTTATCATTCATATCATGATCATGCACAAATGAGTTAATTTTCTTTTTCAATGATTTATTCTCCTTTCTGTACATTTCATATTTTTCCATGAGTTGTATATATACATCCTCCCAATCATCAATTGTATAATCTTCAAATGGAGAATTTACCTCAGTTTCTTCATCACCTTTGGCCATAAGGTAGAGATCTTCTTTTTCTTTGTCCGAGGAGCTAGTTCCGTCATCACTTTCCTCTTCATCGCACCATGTGGACACTATGGCCTTGTTCTTCTTCTTGCCCTTCCATTTGTCAGCTTTTCTAAATCTTTCGGGACAATCATTCTTGAAATGCCCTGGTTTATTGCAAGAATAACAAATGATTTTATCAAATTTCTTAGATTTTTTTGAATTAGAGTTGAAACCATTTCTTACCTTTGACCTTCCTCTCATGAAGCTCTTACCTTCCTTTCTCATGAATTTTTTGAACTTACGTGTGAGCATGGCTACGTCATCCTCATCTCGCTCACTTGTCGAATCCTCACCTTCATCAGAAGTACCTTGACCGCTGGGTCCTACTTTAAGAGCTAGGGATTTCTTCTTAGGTGTCTCAGCCTCTTTGTTCTTAAGGTTGATCTCATAGGTCATCAATGACCCAATGAGTTCGTCTTGGTAGGTAAGATAGACCAAGGTGCTCACACTTAGACTCCCCCTTTGTTGAATGATCATGGAAGGTAAGATAGACAATGATGGGGGCATCACCCATGATTCCCTCTGGCTCGGGTCATCTTCACTCCCCGATGTCATTTGAGCTCGGGCTTCACTCTTCGTAGGCCCAATTATCCATTTTGTGCTTTCTATTTGAGTCATTTGATGTATTTTTCATTTTATTTGAGTCATGTCCCTAGGTCTTTTGTTTATTTCCCTAAGTTTAAGTATCATTAGATTAGCTTTTGGGCCCAACTCTGTGGGCTTGGCCCAGGGGCGCCGCCTACCCCTTGCTTATTTGTCATTGTAGCATGAGTCAGGGACTTTTTATAAAATGAGGGTTGCCTATATATAGGACCCCATTTCCCCCTTTTCAAATTAATGAAGATTGCCATTTGAGATTTCAAATTTCAGGAGTGCTTGTGGAGTAAATCCAATTGTGGGTGAGAAGCCCTAGGGGAGAGAATCCCCATCCCTCTCTCTTTCTCCCTCTATCTCTCTCTCACCTCAAGGGGGGCTGTGCCCTCTTTTCTCACTCCTCCCCTCCCAACCACCTCTCTCTCCCACCTACCCCCATTAAAGCCTCTCCAACTCCCCATAACCCCATTTACTCCACCCCCTTGTCCCAAGATAGAACCCCCAATCCCCAAGCCAACCTCCAACCCCCAACCACCCACTACCCATCCCCAAGCACCCTTCCCACTACCCTAAGCACCCCTCTGTTGACACCCGTTTTATACCCAATAAGTCGGGTCACCTCCTTGTTTCATTCTATATGATGCTCCGAGTTATTCACCCTTCATTGAGTCTCTTGATCAGTTGAAGCCTGTTTCTTGGGTCTTAATTCCTGGATTAAGATGTGGCTCCCGGTGGCATTTTGTTGGACGAATCTTAGTAAACCCTTCACTCTATTCTTGAACCTCAATGTTAATAACGGTCCCAGTTAGGTGCGTTTCTTCCTTCTGACGGATGGGTCATGGACCGTTACTCTTTGAAGAGTCCTAAGGCTTAAGGCCACGTTGTCAAAGCTTATCCTTTTGATTCCACGTTGATAATAACGGTCTGTCGTGCAGCCGTTGTTTCCATATGACGCCCTAAGCCTTGGCCGTCAGTTCCTTGAAGAGTCCAGCCTGTTGGGTCTTCTTTCCATTGATCTTATCTATTTGGGATAAGGTTGAAAATGGCGGTCGTTCCTTGATGCGTTACTTTCAAGTGGCGGTCTGTCGTGCAGCCGTTACTTCCTTCCGAGAGTCCTGGCAGTTCAGGCCTTTTCTCTGCTACTCCGTGGTTGAGATAAGTTTTTGGATTGACGTTATCTCTTTCAAATCCGATCCTCAGGACCTCCCGTTTGTTTCTATGGACTCTTGGTGATATTATCTTTGAGGATTTGCTAAGATTTATCCTTCTTTCCTGCTGAATTATCCTCTACTCGACCTAAGGGTTTGAGGGTCTATAAATAGAACCCTTGACTTCATGGCCAAAAAGGAGGAGATTTGAATTCACGACGAAGTGCTGCCAAACTCAGGAGTCATCTTCATCCAGGAGGAACTGCTTCCCACGTCCATCCATCTTCCAATCAAGGGAGTACTTTTAGTTTTGGTCTTTCAAGTTCATCCTTGCATGCTTGAGTTCTTCCTTGGTTTTCCTTAAACAAAGCATTGTCCCTCCTCCTCCTCCACGTTTTTCACTGTTCTTTAAGCATACAATCACCTTCCCAACTTTTAAAAACGCCCAGAGGGGTTAAAAAAATCAAAACTCCCCGATAATTCCCTCTCCTTTTGATGTTCTTAAGATTTTTAAGAATTGATGCTATGCTTGTGAAGAGGGTTAATTGAGGTTGTCTTGTCTGGTCTTTCTACGTTTTGGCAGGTTTACAGGTTCATTAGCATGAGGCCCAAGTCTTCTAGCCGACTGGAAGAGTTGGAGTTAAAAGAATTCAAGCTTTACTACTGCAGGTTGTCTGACGGTCTAGTGCAGGCGCGTCACTTTCTTCTGGCAGTCTATCGTGCAGCCGTCACTTCCAAGCGACGCACAGGGTTCTGGCCGTTACTTCCAAGTTGATCTGCAGGCTTTCTTTGGTTTTCTCTCCCGTGGGCGGGTGTTTCATCCACCTATTTCCAAGGTATATTCGAGTCTTTGACTTGTGTTTACTTTGGTGGCGATCACATCTTTCCTTAGTATTGGGCATTAGCTGTCTTCTTCATCAACAATCTTTATTTTTCCTTGCTTGTCCCACCTCCACGGTGTGTTTTTATTTACTCTTTGCTCCACGCCCCGGCGTGTGTTTTTCTTTTCCTTAGCATAATTTGATTGAGGTAGCATGCCCATGCTAGAGCTAGCTATGATTGCCTAGGTTCATGTTCACATGTTCATAGGTTTTGAGTAGATCTTTGATTGCTTGTTTGTCATCTTGTCATGTTACTTTGCAAACCTCAGAAGTAAGATAAAAGATAGGCAAATAAATATCAACAGATAATTTTTTGGCGATCACGGTGGGACAGCTTGTGCCAATCGTGTTTCTGATTCTTGTTTGAACCTGCCATCATCTATTTGTTCAGTTGTCTTTTGTCCCCTTTGAGTATTGTTCATTCTGGTTTTCTGAGTCCTCTGACGGCCCTGTGTCCCCGCGTCACAGTCGTCTGACGCAGGGGCATTAGACCGCCACTTTGATTCTACTGCGTGAGCTCCCACGGGTTTCCCGGTTACTTCTGTTTAGTTTTTGGCTCCCTGGCTCATCTGACGGTCTCACCCCCCTGCGTTATAAATTATCCGGCGGTCTGGCCTTCGACCGTTATTGTTCTCTGACGCAGGGGTCTTCAGCCGTTACTCTCCTAGCAGGTACGCATCTAAGGTGCATTTATTTTCACAGTTTTTTACTGTGATTTATTGCTTGGGTGACACTTGACCCTCCTCTTGCTTTGCTCATATCTGCATATCATGGTGTGCACTATTGATTGCTAGATTGGTAGGCTAGACTTTGCATGCACTCCGGTACACATAGGGTCATTCATCTCTTCATACATTAGATTGCATTTTTCTACCTTGTTGTGAGGACCTCTCGTCTCCATACTCCTTGGGGCCGACTAGGAAATCACAGCAGGGACCTCCATAAGTCCCCGCGAGCCGTGGATTCCCACACGGACGCCGAGCTGGTTGTGCCTTTCCCACCCCGTGTCTAGGGTTGCATAAGTGATTGAGTGGTTACACTTAGAGTCAAACCAAGTCCCATATCCATCTCCTATTAGGAACCCATTGTTGAGAGTACATATCGATCAATTCACTAAAGTTCCAAAGGAAAAAGCATAAGAATCTTATCACATCATTCTAAGAAACTTGGTTGATTTTTTTGAGCGTCTTCATATTTTATCACTTACATCTTGTTAGAATCACCTAAGTTTGGTTGCTTATTTGTGTGTTTTGTGTTGGTTGTTTTGCATTTCCAAGGTTATCCGTTGCATGTGGAGTTGTTTTCGTCCGTCCGAATTCTCTCCTCGAGTCGCTTCTTCCTTCACATTCTATTCCAATCCCCTTTTCGAATCCACTATGGCGTCCTTCAATCCTCCGCGCTCCCAAGAGGACTCTCTTCCTCAAGGGCTCCTTGAAAACCCCCCTAGGGTTATCACCTTTTCCTCCGGAGAAGGGACTGCCCCTCTCCCGTCCTCCACCTCTATGGAGGGTAGTCAAGGTACCCCTTCTCTTTCCATTCCTTCTGCGGGTTCCGTCCTTCACATGATGGCCCAATTGGACCCGACCCAACTTCAAGTCCTATATCAAGCTATGCAAGGGTCCAACGCTTCCCCCTCCGCCGCTGTTCAAGGTCAATATAATCCTTCCGTCATTGGGCCATCCGCTCAGCCCACTCCGATTGACCTCACTCCGGTCCAACCCCGGACCATTACTTTCGCTGGCATGGAAATGGGCCAATCTTCCAATTCAGCCCATCAGTCTTATGATAAAGGGAAGTCGCCTATCCCTTCTTTTGCCCAGGTGGATCATCACAATTCTGGTTCGATGGCTTCACAGCTTCTCATGAACCCTTCTGATTTCTTACACCCTCAGCAAGGGGTAGCCCAAGCTCACTCCCATCCGGGTACATCCCAGGCCCAATATCCTTCTTACGGGCTCCCTATTTCCACTGTCTATCCTTCTACTCATGCCTATGGGCCTCCCCCTTCTACTACCATCGTTCCATCCGCTCCTCAGAAGCAATTGGCATCCGTCACTACCCCTGCTCCTTCCCAAGAGCAGGACTTGCTTGACAAGTGGGCCGCCATGCAGCAACAACTCGACTTCCTACAGAAAAGGGTTGGCCCACAATCTTTGGCCGATATTCCTATTCCGAGCTTCCAGAACATTCGATTCCCTCCGCAATCAGAGCTCCCCAACTATCGCAAATATGAGGGGAACAACAATCCCTTTATTCATGTGAGGGATTTTCTCTATGAGTCGACGCAGTTCCAGTATGATGATCGCCTCATGGCGTACTTGTTCCGCCGATCCTTAGACGGAGTTGCTCTCGAATGGTTCTATTCTCTGCCACTGGAAGAGGCCGAGAGTTTCAAGATAGTTAAGGACAAATTCATTCAGCGGTTTCAAGATAGGGTCGGGGCAGAATATTCATTTACAGATCTAGTAGCAGAGAAGATGAAGCCAGAGGAAGACTTTGCCACCTATGCAGACAGGTGGAGGCAGATGGCCGCGAGAGTGCCTGGCCATATTCTGGAAGAAGAGAAGGTCAAATTGCTGATCTCCAATGCCACGCCGACCTTCTGCAACATCCTGGCAATGAATGACATAGCTAACATGCATCAACTCTATAGCCGGGCGCGCTTCATACAGACTCAATTTAAGGACTCTCCTATCCATTCTCTTTTTGAAAACCAAAAGCCCAAGTACCACAAGAAACCACAAGGGCCGGTTACCGAGGGAGTCCAAACGAACGAGCAAGTGCAAGCCGTTACTTTTCCCTTTCAAGTCACACCCTTCCGCTACAACCAAAACACCCGCAATCCACAAAATTCCGCTCCACAAAACTTCCAAGCCACTCCACAAAACCCTCCCCCCGCCTTCACCATTCCACGAAACCCTCTCGCCGCACCACAACAACCACCGCCACCATCACAATACCATAACGTCCCTCCGCCCAACGGCTACAACAACAACAATCCTAATAGCAAGCGCCCGGCTCCCTGGAGAGCCCAGTATCCTCCATTGCCAGAGACACTTACAGATATTTTCTCGGCACTTATGTCAGTAAATGCAATCAAACTTCCTCCGGAACGGCCTGTTTGGAACGTGGCGGTTGATCAGACAAAATATTGCATGTTCCATAGGCAGCCAGGCCATACCATAGAAGGATGTTTTCAGTTCCGAGATCTGGTATATGACCTTCATGAAGGGCAGAGAATCGACTGGGCCGAAATGCATAGGGCCATTGTGGAAATTAAAGAGAAGAGGAGGCAGCCACAGGGGCAGCAAGTGCAGCAGCATCAAGCACCACAGCCGCAACAGCCACCCCAACAGCAGCAACCACAGCAAATACAAGACCTGGGCATCCATCAGAACCCGATGCCGAACCACCCACCCGCTCCTCAGCAGCAGCCGCCAGCACCAGCACAAGTAAACGTAGTTCAACCCCCGGCCCCCAACGTCGGGTGGTCTTTTGATGATGATGGCGCCACACCGCAAGTAATGGCCTTCCACCACAACCTCCGCAACCCTTCCTTCATCCTCCCTACACAACCAACACCCTCTCCGCTCGTCCTACCACCCACACCCGCTCCAGCAAAACCTCTACCACTCTCCATCCCATCATACCCTCCAACACTTACTCCCCTCACCATCATCACACCACCACCTAATCCTTCGCCCACTCTCAAGCATCCACTAGCCTTCCCTCCACCCGCATCGACATCCATCACCACCGTACCTTCCACCAACCCCTCACCTATCATCCGCTCACCCCCCATTAACCTCACCAACCCTACGCTCCACCAAATCACCTTCCCCGCACCACCTGTCCCACTCATCCACCCTACAGGGCCCGTCATACTCTCTTCAGATGCTGCGGCAAACTGTGCCTTAAGGAGCGGGAAGATGTTCCATCGGAGTTACGTTACTACTTCTAATCCCCAGTCCTCTCAGCCGGTGGCCGAGCAAGAGGAAGCTGAACCTCTGCCAGGTACCCAATATGACTTGTTACATCATCTGGATCGAGTACCCGCTAAGATATCCGTGCTGGAGCTAATCAAAAGGTCTACCCTTCATCAGGATGCACTGAGGGACTTCTTACAGAAGGTAATGGTTAGCGAAGACATGGCAGTCGACAGCTTACCAACGGCACTAGCAACTATCTCCAAAGGGCCGGCAATTACATTTTCAAAAACCGAGCTTGCACCTCCGGGGGCTCGGCAAATGCCGCTCTGCATAACAATTACCCTGAACAAAGTCAACATTGAAGCAGCACTGGTTGACACAGGGGCCTCAATTAATGTTTGCCCACTTAGTACCCTCCGAGCATGCAACATATCTGAAGAGCTACTACGGCCTACTCCCACCACCATAGCAGCATATGACAACTCAAGGCGAGCATGTCACGGGATAATCACCATTCAGGCAGAGCTCGGGCCCCTTGCTATGGCCGTGGAATTCTATGTTCTCGATATCGACCCTATGTTCAAGGCTATCCTGGGTCGTCCCTGGATTGACACACTTGGCGCCGTACCCTCCACCGCACATCAGTGCGTTAAATTCCCCTTCCAAGGGAGGGTCGTCAAAGTTAAGAGCTTGTCCACGGTGCAGACAGTCAAGGCCATCTCAGATCAAGTTCTTCCCACACTCTGGCCGAGCAGCCGACCCGTTCTGTCAGTGCTTGATTTGAACTTTCCTTGGGCTTATACATCTCCTAAGCCCGTCACTACCCCAGTTAATGTCAAAGTGAAGCCGCAGATTCGAGATTCGAAAGGGTGGAACATCATACTAAAACTGGGCTATCAACCGGGGAGAGGCCTCGGTGCGCAACTACAAGGGATGACTAAGCCCATACCTAAGGGAAGGAAAATGGGCAGAAGAGGCCTCGGTTACAAGGAAACAACATTATCTATGATGGGTGATTCTGGGACGCTTACCTGGGATTATCGTCAGCACTTTGTCAGAGGGCCTCTCCAGCCCGGCACATTAGCTCCAAAGCCGGTTCAGCCAAGGAGGGATATAGTTTGTCCAATTGCCAGTCCGCCTTCCTTGCCAGGAGGGTCAGATGATGACATGCTCGACTACAGTCAGGCCTTGCCGAGGCTCTTTCATGAGGAGGAACGCCAGAAGCAACAAGAGGTTCGGCTCGTATAGTGGAGGCCGAAGAAGCAGCCCGCGGTTAAGTTGCAGAAGGAGGAGAGCTCTCCAGTTATCTTCTCTTGGTCTCCCTCACGCTTCCAATCCTTCTTTCAGCAAAGGGAGTTCATACCCCGCCTTCCTCCTATCTTGATAAATCCCTCCGTCATTGATCCACCGGAGAGTCTGTTCATTCCTTGTGCTCGCAGGAAGTGCCCGCGCGATGATCTATCCACTCTATTTACTCCTCCTCCTCCCAATGCTCAACTCCACGAGATGTGGTTCTCTTTTTCCGACCCCTTCTTCGATTGCATTTTCCCCGAGCTGTTCCCTATGCAGCTCCCACCTCCTCCGTCTTGCTATGTGGTCTCTACTGATCTCCAGGAAAAAAAAAACGTCAAATTTAAAACGGAGATTTCAGTGGAAGATTACGCTATCCTGTCCCCATCCTCCTCCTCCCAGGGGCACGAATCCCCTGCTCCTCCCCTTCCACTAAGCTTTCTCTCTCCTAGGTTAGGGTTAGGGTCTAGTGAGTCTAAGGAAGTAGAGTCAGTTAGGTCTAGAGAAGTCAGGTCTTGTTCTAGGTCGTCCAATCCTTCCCATCCTGAGCCGCGCCCACTCGCGCATCTTTCCCGATCTGTTCCTGATAGGTTCTTGCAAGATCTAGCTCAGCGGTGTCATGCTCTGTTGAAATGTCCGGAATTCGTCGCTACAGCAATTGTGATGGAAGACGAAGAGGAAATAGAAGGGGAATGGAGCGACGACGGATTAGGCGTCTATGAGGTTTTGGATGAGAAGGATCCAATGGATGAAGACAGCAATGTAGATGACACTGCCGATTTATATGCACAAGGATTAAAGAGATTCGACCAGCCGTCGACGGCAGTGGATGAACCTACAAAGGAAATCAACTTAGGAACAGAAGAAGACCCAAGGCCCATCATCATCTCAGCTGATCTCCCTTCATAGGTAGAAGAGGATCTAATTAAAGTACTAAGGGAGTATAGCGATTCTTTCGCCTGGTCTTATGAGGACATGCCAGGTCTTGACCCCTCCTTAGTGGAACATCGACTCGTGCTTAAACCAGGGGCAACACCTGTTAAACAAAG
Source organism: Amorphophallus konjac (assembly GCA_022559845.1). Lineage (NCBI taxonomy): Eukaryota > Viridiplantae > Streptophyta > Magnoliopsida > Alismatales > Araceae > Amorphophallus > Amorphophallus konjac. Next base: position 60,688,160 of record CM040129.1, on the reverse strand, counting down.
GTCAAGAAGATTTCACCCCCACATGGCCTTGAGGATCAAAGAAGAGGTCGACAAGCTATACAAGGCCAAGTTCGTCAGAGTAGTCTTATATCCCCAGTGGGTGGCGAACATAGTCCCTGTCCTCAAGAAGGATGGAAAAGTGCGCATATGCATTGATTTCAGAGATCTAAACAAAGCATGTCCCAAAGATGATTTCCCGCTACCTCATATAGACGTCCTAGTGGATAACACTGCCGGGTACGAAGCTCTGTCGTTTATGGACGGGTACTCGGGCTACAATCAAATCTGTCTCGCTCCGGAAGATCAAGAGAAAACTTCCTTCACCATGCCCTGGGGCACGTATTGTTATGTGGTTATGCCATTTGGTTTGAAGAACGCAGGTGCCACCTATCAAAGGGCGATGATGGCCATTTTCCATGACATGATGCACATATACATGGAAGCTTATGTGGATGACATCTTGGTGAAGTCAAGAACAAAAGAAGAACACCCCTCTATCCTGGCTAAAGTGCTGCAGAGAGCCAGGGAGTATAAGCTTAAGATGAATCCGAAGAAGTGTGTATTCGGAGTCTCCTCAGGGAAGTTGTTAGGGTTCATAGTGAGCAAACGGGGGATCCAGATTGATCCTAATAAAGCACAGGCCGTCATGGACATGCGTCCGCCAAGGAACATTACTGAACTTCGAGGATTGATCGGTCGACTGCAATTCATTAGAGATTCATATCTCAGCATTCTCGAAGGTGCCGCCCGTTCTATGAATTTCTTAAAGCGGGGGTTAAGTTCGAATGGAATCAGGATTGTCAAAAGGCCTATGAAGACCTCAAAGAGTATCTAACCAATTCCCCGGTTTTGCAACCTCCTGTCCCTGGGAAACCCCTAATCCTATACATCTCGGTCATTGAGGACTCCCTAGGGGCGGTTTTAGCACAAGTGGATGATGAAGGGAAAGAGCGGGCTGCGTACTACCTTTCTCGACTGTTTAATCCAGCTAAATCCAAGTACACCGCTATGGAGAAGACTTGTGCCGCCTTAGTGTGGGTAGCTCAGAAGCTTAAACATTACTTTCTCGCCCACCCAGTTAGGTTGATCTCTAGAATGGACCCGGTCCGTTATCTCCTAGAAAAACCCATCCTTTCTAGTAGGTTAGCTCGCTGACAGAGCTTCCTCTCTCAGTTTGACATCACCTTTATCGTTCAGAAGGCAGTCAAAGGATACGCCATTGCTGAGCATCTTGCACATCTTCCCATCCCTCATACCGATTCCATTCAGGACGATTTTCCTGATGAGCATCTCTCTGTCCTTTCTCATCATCCCTTCTGGTCTCTGCACTTCGACGGTGCACTTAACTCTCAAGGCCAAGGGATCGGGGCTGTCTTGCTTACTCCAGAGGGGGTAACCATCCCCTTCGCTTATCAACTTCGCTTTCCTGCTACCAACAACATCGCTGAGTATGAGGCTCTCCTGGCCGGCTTGAAGCACGCCTATCTCCTAGGCGCGCCTTATTTAAACATCATAGGAGACTCTCAGCTCGTCCTACGGCAAGTTCTGTCGACTTACCGTACTCGTGATCCTAAGCTCAAGCCTTATCAAGATTTGGTCACGCTCCTCGCTAAGCGATTCCGTAAGCTGATCTATATCCACACTCCTCGTTCTCTGAACATTCTAGCTGATGCTTTGGCATCTCTTGCTTCCTCCTTATCTTTTCCTCTCAGTCGTAGTACTGAGACCATCGTCGTCCAGAGATTGGACGCACCCTCTCTTCAGGATCCCTGGTTTGTCAACCTTAGGAAATCTGTAGAGGCGAGAACTGAGAAGGAAGATCTCAAGGAAGTTTCATTAACAGAACTAGAGGAGATTCTAGACGAAGAGGAATTGCCTTGCTATCATGAAATCGAATTATTTTGCAAAGAGGGGTCATTCCCAGAAGGGGCAAAAGCCGAGCAACGTAAAGCAATAAGAAGGGCCGCCGCAAGGTACACTGTCATTGCAGGAGAACTGTATAGGCGCACTACTAATGGAATGATCATGAGATGCTTAGATGATGTAGAAGCTTGGAAAGTGGCCGAAGCGGCCCATTCTAGCGAGTGTGGAGGTCATGTCAATGGCCAGGCTCTGGCAAAGAAGATCCTTAGGCAGGGCTACTACTGGCCCACTCTGGAGGAAGATTGCTCCCTCTATGTCCGGAGGTGTCTCAAATGCCAACTCCATGCTGATAAAATTCACTCTCCAGCTTCATCCCTCCATCCTATGACTGCTCCTTGGCCATTCTCTATGTGGGCTTTCGACGTTGTCGGCCCACTCGGTGATCCTAATTCTCAGATCAAGCAGAAATCATTCATTCTCACCGCTACTGAGTACTTCACCAAATGGGCCGAAGCTGAGGCGTACGCAGAGATCAAAGCTACAACGGTGTGCCGCTTTATCATGAAGAATATCATCTCGCGGTTCGGAGTGCCAAGCAGCATCATCACCGACAACGGACCCCAGTTCATCTCCCAAGAGCTTAAGGACCTATGTAAGAAGTTCAATATTTCACTGCATCATTTATCTCCATATTACCCTCAAGGCAACGGTCAAGCCGAGGCCACTAATAAAACCCTTCTTAAAATCATAAAGAAAACATGCGAAGCACATAAATTTTCTGATTGGCCTGAAAGATTGGTGGAAGCTCTGTGGGCTTACCGCACCTCCGCCCGTACCCCTACGGGACAAACTCCCTACTCTCTGACTTACGGGATGGAGGCGGTGCTCCCATACGAGATCTTAATCCCTTCCCTTAGAGTGCAGCTCGATAAGGAACTTAATCTCGATAAACGTCGAGAGGCGTTGCTGGTCCAGTTAGAACTCTTAGATGAGAAGAGGATGAATGCGGCTGATCACGTTTCTGTTTATCAAAAGAGGGTTTCGCGTTATTTTCAAAAGAAGGTAATTGAACGAAAATTTTGTAAGGGTGAAATTGTTTTGAAACGTAAATTCATTCGGTCTGCAGGTCCTAGGTCCAAGTTGCAACCTAACTGGGAAGGGCCGTTCGTAACAAAAGAAGCTTATCCAGGGAATGCTTATCGTTTAGTAAACGCGGAAGGTGCGGAGCTCTCTCACCCGTGGAATGGGTTGTATCTTAAGCGTTTCTTTCCTTAAAAAAAAAAAAAAATCTAAACCATGTGCTTCTCTGGCAATAAGAACTTCCTCCCTATCTTCAAAAGGAGAGTCTCAAGTAAGGCAATCACACACTACACGACGTCCCTGGTCGGGCTCCTTGTTTGAAAGACACCGTTTCTCCTTGGCCGTGCTTTAGGGGAAAGTCAAAGTCCCTGTTCGCTTCATTCTTCGGCTGAATCCAGGGGCAAGGACTGAATAAGGAGGCGACGACCAATCCAAACTCCCTAACGAGAAGAGGTCTCAAATAGGGGCAAGTCCGTTATGACCTGACGCCACAAGAAACGAAGGAAAAGAAAAGAAAAGGAGTGTTCTTTACAACGAAATCGAAAGCATCATCTTAAAGTCTATGAATGAATTTTCAAAAGCTCCAACGGAAAAAGAAAGCTAGGCATGACAAGAGTGACAGTACAGTTCCCCGCGGGACGTTATGAGCCCGGTCGCATGCATGCCTAGGTGGACAAAGGTTCGATGGCGGACATAAAAGCCCCGGCACAACAGACCGAATCTCTAATAGGGTTGTACGGTGAGGGAATCAAGTTCTAAAAACTCCCATATCTGGCCTAAAGCTTACCCCCATGATCTTTTTTTCCTTTTAGGACTGAGATGAGTACCCCAGGTATGGCATTGGTGAAAACACCGTCACGATAATTGGGTCTCGGCCAGGGCTTGTCACAATATTGTACGCCGATCCCTAGACTCAATCTAAAACGAGGAAGGTCTCGAGTTGCTAGAGAGGCACTAGTTTTTCAAACTCCAAAAATAACAAATATTTTCAAAATCCAAAAATAAACAAATATTTTCAAAAAATCCAAAAAACAACAAATATTTCCAAAAAGAAATCCAAAAACAACCAATATTCTCAAAGTCCAAAAATAACAAAAATTTCCAAAAATCCAAAAAAATAAAACAAATAATTTCAAAATCCAAAAACATTAAATACTTTTCAAAACGCCCAAAAAAATACCATCATATGCATAGCATGCATCGCATCTTCGCCTATTTTGATAAGGCTCCACCCCTTGACCAAATATCAAGAAACGGTCATTATCTAACTTGCTTCAAGGCAAGGGGTTGAGTCTAAGAACAGATCTAACTTGCTTCGTGTGTGAGTGTGTGCAGGATACAGGGGCAAGCCCAAAAGCAAAAGCTCACAACTATGCAGGTTCAAAGCATGTAACGCGCCAGTATCAGACCGTTACAGTCATGTAACGGACCCATCGTCGACCGTTATTTTCCTTCAGGCATGGGCCCTCTTCTTTTTGAACCTTCACTTTAGCGGTCTGAGAACCTACCGTTACTTGAATATAACGGCTCGAGACCCATCCGTCACATCCTTCAGAGACCGGGCTCTCGTTACTCTCATTCTGACGGCCTGTCGTAGGACCGTTATTTCTTTATGGCGGCCCTGTGCCCATCCGTCATATCCACCAGAAACCCTGTCTGTTCACATCAGCCTAGCCTTTCAACTATGGAACTCAAGATCATTCAACTATGGCACTCTTATCTCATTCAAGCAAAGATTAATGAAATATAATTCTTGATAAAATTCAACTTCGGTTGTCAATTGAATGATGGCTCTCATAAACAAAAATAAAATCAAGATACATTCAATTTCTTATCAGCAAGAGGGCGGATCTTTCTCAAATCTCTCACATAATCTCGGCGTGTTTCGTCATCCTCTTCAACCTCTGCTTGCCACGGGCGTACCTTGCTGATCTCCCACATGGTCAGCGCGTTCCGGATTGCTCGTTCATCTTCCTCGGTCCCCATCTTCCTAGGTAGAAGAGGAGGGTAGTGTGATAGTGCAGAAACGCTGATTTGAGGTAATCCGATCTGAAGATGGCATCGGTGCGGGTTGTAGATCGCCATGGTAGTGTTCCATACTAGCTGGAGGTCCAGGCCTTGACGCCGCGGTATTTTGAGAAGAGTGCTTCGGAGGACTCTTGGTCGCATGATGAACTTGTCCATTGGAAGAGTGTTGAAGAAGAGGCGCCATTCGTCCCGAGTTTTCTTATCCGCTGTCTTGCATTCAACCTGAGAAGAGTATCCAAATGCCCCTCCAATAAAGAAGAGAGGGTGGCTCCCAAAGATTCGGCTTGCTGAAATTATGTCTTCCTTAGGAAGGAATTTGATTCTTATTCCCATCCAGCACTCAAGGAGTATCATAGATCCAAACAGAAGCCCTCCTAAGCAAGCCGAGCTTAGTCCTTCATAGAGGTATGAGAGGACCGCTTGAGAGATAGACATTCCTCGCCACAGCCCACTAATAATACCAAGATTTTGGATGTCTAAGAGGTGGTCGGTAGTGGTAAAAAGAAAGACTCCACACAAACAAACCGCCACCGCCTTGGCTATTGCTTCATGTCTCCCCCACTTGTTCTTACAATGAGACACTATCCACTGTGCCAAGGGTATCAAGTGAACGTGGTGTGGGCTGATCATGGTTCTCACGTCCTTTGGATTGTGAATGAAATCACTCAAAATCAAGGACGGGTCAATAGACTCTGTGTAGCAAACCCAGTCTTCATCCCTCACCTTAGTCTTAGGAAGGGCTAGGTAGGTTTCTACCTCCTCTAATAGGACGGTTGCTTCAAAGGAAGGGAAGGCGAAAGTATGAGTTTGTGGATGCCATAGTTCCACAAGTGCTGAAAGGCTTGGCCAATCGAAAGACAATTTCTGGAAATTCTTGCCTAAAACCAAGAGAGGTTGGAGGTGCCATGCTTTAAGGATGGATGTGACCTCTATGGGAAGTGCCTTTACCATGGGAGCCACCCACTTCAGATTGGAATAGCACCTTGGGCCAGGAAGGGGCTTGAGAAAAGAAAGAAGGAAGTCATGAAAAGAATAAGTGCAGCAAAATTCTGAACTTTGGATGAAGTTATAAGAACTTACCACTCTTTGGACGTTGGAGCTTAAGTGCTTTGGAATTGAGGTTAGCCGTTGAAGCTCTCCATGTTCCCTCCTTGCAGCCTTGGGGCCGGTGTAAGCTTTCTCCTCCATAGCCATCACCTCGAAGCTCCTCTTCATCATGTTTTCTGCTCTTTGGAGGAGCTCTTCAAACCCTAGAATAGAGGTTTCAACAAAGCTGCGATTTTGATTAAGGTTTCAAGTTGCTAAGGCTTATATTTAACTTTGAAAGGATAAGACTCGGGCTAGTAGGCTTTATCTTCAATTAGGATAAGTTCTAGTGATGGATCAAGGGGCTAAACCTCGGGTTTTAGTTATCTCGGCTCAATCCGTTTCGGATTACAACCCAGATTCTGACAGTCCATCGTGCGGCCGCTACTTCATTCCGACGCGCCAGCCCTAGGCCGTCGCATTTTCTGTGGGTTTTAATTCCCCGAATCATGTTCTGTGGAGAATGACGGTCTAAGGGTCTAGCGTCGCTTTCTGTAACGCGCAAGCCCTAAGCCGTCGCATTCTCAGCCACTCCGTTCCTTCTCTTCGGGGCTAAAACACTTCCTGACGGTCTTGCTTAGGACCGTCTCTTTCTGACGCGTCTTCTTCAGACCGTCGCATTTCCTGCTAGTTGCCCTGGCCAACTATCGTTCTGCCATGATCAACGGTCTGACCCATGGCCGTTACTTATCTTTGACGCACCCTCAGTTAGCCGTCGTTCATCCTGATGCCCCACTGCCAAAGTGGGTCTCTGACGATTAACGGTCTCTTACCAGAGCGTCATTTGATTATGGCGGTCAGATCTTAGACCGTCACTTTCTCTGCTGCTGAGTTCAGGTTATTCCTTCTGCCCTTGCTTAGACCTGGCGGTCTTTCACATTGTACACCTCATTTTCTTCCTGCATACATCTCATTCATTCATTCACATTTCGTCCATCATGTATTTTTCACATTCATTCATTCACGCTCGCATAAAACTAAAAACAAAACATAAAACTAAAATGAAGGGATCTCATTCCATTTTGCCAAAAGTTCTATACAAATGATAAATAAAAACATAAGAAAAGGCATCATTCGGCCGGCCTATCGGCCGGGCCACCCTCATCCTCCCCCTCCTCAGGTTTCCTCGCGGGTGGCGGTGCTATGGAAGCACTCTCCTCCTGCTGTCCTCTCTCTGCCCTCTCATTCCTCCGCTGGGTGGAGGAGCTAACAAGGAAGTCCCCTACTGAGCCGCTAGGGGCAGCGCTCCTATGTATCCCACTCTGGGAGGTGCACCGCTCCGGTCCCTGACCGATCATCCGCATCGTCTGCTCCAATGTCCGCAGCTCGATCTTCAGTGTAAAGATCTGACGCCGCGTCTCCCGTGCCTCGGTCCGGTAGCGATCCAGGTCGGCCGTCCCGATCCGAAGCTCCTCCACCTCGGCTCGTGCCCGCGCTAACTCCTTCCGGAGTTGTTCCATCTCTGCGTCATCTGGGCGTCGCGGGGTCTCTGCTCTCAGCCGAGCCATCTCTGCCCGTACCAGCTCCGTCTCTGCTCGGGCTCGATCAGTCTCGGCCCGGCTTCTCTCTACCTCAGCTCTCGCCTGGCTGGCCTCGGCCACCGCTGCTGCTAGGTCCCTCGCCTATAGATTGCATTTCATATCATTAGTCATAAAGCATTTAATTAGGCATAATCATAAGTTTTTTAGTCTCTTACCCGCTCCGCGAGGGTGGCCTCCGCCTCCTCGGCCCGGGCAACTGCCCAAGCAAAGTCAGCCTCCTGCTCAGCCCTGCCTCCCGCAGGCTGCGAGGAAGACGATGGGGCATCTGGTCCGACACGTTGGGCTCTCTCGGCCCACTGCATTTAGAAATCATGGTCAGTTAGCATTTGCATTTGCATCATGAACATCATTCCATAAATCATAAGCATTTATGTTTTTAGTCTCACCAAGAGCTCCAGGGCAGACCGGTACCCGTCCCGCTGTTGAATGGTGGAGTGGAGTAGCCCTTCCAGCTCAGCTATCCGTCCCTCAGGGTCTAGCTGCATTTTAGAAAGCATGAGTCAGCATATATCACATTGTACATTGCATAATAGAAAATTTTAGAGTTTTTAGTTTGCATACCGATCGCCGGGTACCTCGGTACACCCGGTCGCCGTAGAGTCGAGCGAAGGCCTTCAGATATGCCTCGTCGCTCTCGTCTCGCTCCTTCACCTCTCGGCCCCGCCTGTTCCAATCATGGACGTACTTCGCCTTCCGAGCACACCAATCCACATTGCCACTGATGCCCCTTGCTGACTTGCCGGGATGGTCGTCACTGTGGCGTGGAAAGGTCACCTCAGGCTGGTGTAGTCCCCGGGTCCGCAGGATCAGCCTGTAGTGCAGAGGCTCGATGATATGGAGGTAATGCAACCATATGTCTCGCCCCCGGTACGATAAGGCCGCCTCCGCCCATGGCTGTCCTGTATAACCCTCATCGCAGTATGGGGTCCATCTCACCTGAGAGCATTTAGTTCATTCATTAGCATATGTAGGAAGCATTTAAAGACATTTAGAAAGCATTTTAGAAAGCATTTTAGAAAGCATTTAGAAGCATTTAAAAGCATATAGAAATCATTTTGAGTTCTGGACCTACCGATGTATGCGGGAAGGAGTCCAAGTCGTCCTGGATCGTCCGGGTCAGTCTACTGATCGACCCTGTGTCCCTCGCCACCGACCAACGCCTCGCGATCGGTATGCGGCCGGGATGGAGTAATGCGCCTCTCCCGATGCCCGGGAGGTACATATAGCTCCAGATCTGCATTTAGAAATCGAGTCAGTCGCATCATTGCATAAATCATTGCATAAATCATTGCATAAATCATTTTTCATAAAATCATAACATCAATAATCATGGCATAATAGAAAGCATTTAAAGTGCATTTACCTGTAGGAAGGGCGAGAAGCCGCCCAGCATCGTCTACCTGTCCGTAGTGCTGAGGGACTCGAACAGGAATGCGAGTACTGCTGCTCCCCATACGTACTTCCTGACTCTGCTCAAATCCTCTATCATCGGCAGCAGTCTGCAGCTGATGACGTCTGCCCGAGTCGCGAACAGGAGCTTCCCGAATAGCAGCATCAGGAAGCGTCTGAGCACTCTGTCTCCCTCTGGTCCCGCCTCCGCCGCCACGCGAGGGCGCACCTGGTCTATCACTCTGCTCAGGTGCTCCTCAGGTAGCTCTCCCACGGCGATCGCCGCTCCTCTCAGTCCCAAGCTCTCCTGCAGCACTGATCTCGAAAGCTGGGAGGAGGACTGTCCAGGCCTGATCAAATCTAGCCCGAGCAGCTGCTGCGCCATCTCTCGGTAGTCGCCGTATGTCCACCCTATCACCGCGGCTCCGTGGACTCTCAATCCGGTAATCCTCGCTATGTCTTCTAGCGTGGGGATCATGTGGCCCCACGGGAAGATGAAAGCTCGTCTGATCGGGTCCCACCTCTCGTGCAAGGCGTACAGTACCGGCGTGTCCATCCGGATCACCTCAATGCTGAGCACCTCGGCGAATCCCATCTCGGCGAGTCTCTCTCTCTGGTAATCGGGCAATGCCTGGTACACTACCCGGATCTGAAGCCAGGAGATCCGCGATCTTCTCTTTCCCTGCATTGCATATTAGATCATTAATTAGTCCATCTGCATCATACAATCGTTGCATAAACATTCATAATTGAAAACAAAATAAAAATTTGAAAATTGAAAACCCTAAAAATAGTTTAATTCCCTGGCAGAAGTAACGGCCCTGGGGTAGGGCGTCACTTGACTCTGACGGCCTCAGCCTGGCGCGTCAGGAGAGTGACGGTCGCTGGCAGGACCGTCACTTAGTCTGCTAGTTGGGTTTTTTCCCTTGCATTCCCATGGTCTCCCATGATGGCCAAGATGGCCTACAATTGATCCTAATGGGTTCGTAGACCCATTTCTACCCTTATCCCCCACATGCATAAACATAAAAAATCAAAAATTGAAAAATAGGGCGGGGGGCTTACCTCGTGGTCCATGTTTCTCCTCTTCTTCTTCTCTGGTTCCTTGGGCTCCTCTGCACCTAAGGGAACTTCCCCTTCATCCCTCGTGGCCGTGGGGACCTCCTCTTCTTCTTGTGGGCTTCTCCTCGCCGGCCGTTCTTCTTCCACCGGCGGGATCATCTCCCGTTCAATCCGGCGGTGGAGCCGCCGTATAGCCATCCTTTTCCCTCTCTCTCTCTTCTTTGGTGGCGGCTGGGGTGCCTCGTCGCCGGCCATTGGGGTAGAGACGGCGGTCGCCGGTGGTTTCTCTCGGTTGGGTTTTTTTTGGGCGTTAAGTGTTTGAATGAGGGCCGAGACCGTTCGGTTGTTTTTTGAAAACTCAGGAAATGTGACGGTCTATCGACCGGCCGTCACATCATTCTGACGCTTCTTTAATGGGCCGTCACATGTGTTGGACTATTTTATCGAAGAATGTGAACCGCCTGATTTATGACGGATCAAGGGTGATCCGTTACTTGATGTGACGCCCTGTCATGAGACCGTTACAAACTTGCAAGTTTCTTGATGAATTAAATGGTCTAATTAATGTCAAAATGGTTCCATTTTCTTCCATGTTGTTCCTTATGGATACCTCTTGCACGTACAATGGTTATGCCTTGATTCATGATCGTATTTATTATTGGCTAACCTATCTTTCATGAAAGGAATTATGAACAGGAATCATACTTTGCCGTTCGTCAGGCAGGTAAGTCAGGTATTGTATATCGTTCCCTCATCCTCTTAATGCATTACTATATGTTATCTATGATATATTACCTCGAGAACCGGCTGGTCATTCATGTGTCCTGGGATCTGATGTTCCCCTAAAACAAAAATGATGATGATCTAAGTTCACATGATTAATCGTTGGATAGGCCGTTAGATTGGAAAAATTTGGGGACGATGGTTCTATCTTGCACGCCGTGGTTGCAGATGGTGTCCTGACTCTGATTACTCCAATCTAGCAATATTATTCTCGAGTATTTTCTATTTTATCTTTCTTTGCATTTTTATTTAAAGATTTCTTTTTTCCTTTAGCCCAGCATGCATCATTCACATTCTTTTGAGCATTCATGAGTTTCATCTGCTCAAGATATCTCAGTGATGGTGAACAGCTGTGTCCTTAATCTCGAATAAGGAGAATCATTCCATTCTGAATTAGAAGATTCCTTCGATCTGCTCGCTTGATCTGGTTCGCTGAAGATTCCTGTCTGGAGTTTAGTCTCTTTCCTTTCCGTTGCCTCCGACGGCTAGCCGTGTTTCCTTTCCTTAGTTAATTAATTCTCCAGACTTGCATCCTTTGGTTGGCTATTTCCTTGAAATCAGTTCGAAGTTTTCCAGAAAATTCCTATCGCTTGTTGGTAAAGAACGGGTGTCGTTTACCTTAACGCCCTCTTTTTGATACACTCCGCTTCATCTCCGCTTCATCTCCATGTTCCATTTCATTATTCGCTTCATCTCCGCTCGTTCCCCTGCAAAGAGGATGTTAAGGAGGGGCATCTGTTGACACCCATTTTATACCCAATAAGTCGGGTCACCTCCTTGTTTCATTCTATATGATGCTCCGAGTTATTCACCCTTCATTGAGTCTCTTGATCAGTTGAAGCCTGTTTCTTGGGTCTTAATTCCTGGATTAAGATGTGGCTCTCAGTGGCATTTTGTTGGACGAATCTTAGTAAACCCTTCACTCTATTCTTGAACCTCAATGTTAATAACGGTCCCAGTTAGGCGCGTTTCTTCCTTCTGACGGATGGGTCATGGACCGTTACTCTTTGAAGAGTCCTAACGCTTAAGGCCACGTTGTCAAAGCTTATCCTTTTGATTCCACGTTGATAATAACGGTATGTCGTGCAGCCGTTGTTTCCATATGACGCCCTAAGCCTTGGCCGTCAGTTCCTTGAAGAGTCCAGCCTGTTGGGTCTTCTTTCCATTGATCTTATCTCTTTGGGATAAGGTTGAAAATGGCGGTCGTTCCTTGATGCGTTACTTTCAAGTGGCGGTCTGTCGTGCAGCCGTTACTTCCTTCCGAGAGTCCTGGAAGTTCAGGCCTTTTCTCTGCTACTCCGTGGTTGAGATAAGTTTTTGGATTGATGTTATCTCTTTCAAATCCGATTCTCAGGACCTCCCGTTTGTTTCTATGGACTCTTGGTGATATTATCTTTGAGGATTTGCTAAGATTTATCCTTCTTTCCTGCTGAATTATCCTCTACTCGACCTAAGGGTTTGAGGGTCTATAAATAGAACCCTTGACTTCATGGCCAAAAAGGAGGAGATTTGAATTCACGATGAAGTGCTGCCGAACTCAGGAGTCATCTTCATCCAGGAGGAACTGCTTCCCACGTCCATCCATCTTCCAATCAAGGGAGTACTTTTAGTTTTGGTCTTTCAAGTTCATCCTTGCATGCTTGAGTTCTTCCTTGGTTTTCCTTAAACAAAGCATTGTCCCTCCTCCTCCTCCACATTTTTCACTGTTCTTTAAGCATACAATCACCTTCCCAACTTTTAAAAATGCCCAGAGGGGTTAAAAAAACCAAAACTCCCCGGTAATTCCCTCTCCTTTTGATGTTCTTAAGATTTTTAAGAATTGATGCTATGCTTGTGAAGAGGGCTAATTGAGGTTGTCTTGTCTGGTCTTTCTACATTTTGGCAGGTTTACAGGTTCATTAGCACGAGGCCCAAGTCTTCTAGCCGGATGGAAGAGTTGGAGTTAAAAGAATTCAAGCTTTACTACTGCAGGTTGTCTGACGGTCTAGTGCAGGCGCGTCACTTTCTTCTGGCGGTCTATCATGCAGCCGTCACTTCCAAGCGACGCACAGGGTTCTGGCCGTTACTTCCAAGTTGATCTGCAGGCTTTCTTTGGTTTTCTCTCCTGTGGGCGGGTGTTTCATCCACCTATTTCCAAGGTATATTCGAGTCTTTGACTTGTGTTTACTTTGGTGGCGATCACATCTTTCCTTAGTATTGGGCATTAGCTGTCTTCTTCATCAACAATCTTTATTTTTCCTTGCTTGTCCCACCTCCACGGTGTGTTTTTATTTACTCTTTGCTCCACGCCCCGGCGTGTGTTTTTCTTTTCCTTAGCATAATTTGATTAAGGTAGCATGTCCATGCTAGAGCTAGCTATGATTGCCTAGGTTCATGTTCACATGTTCATAGGTTTTGAGTAGATCTTTGATTGCTTGTTTGTCATCTTGTCATGTTACTTTGCAAACCTCAGAAGTAAGATAAAAGATAGGCAAATAAATATCAACACCCTCCACCTCCCAAGAGAGATTTCAAATTTCCCTCCCTCTGTAAGCTGCGCCCTAAACCTCCCATCCCCTTCCCCTTGGCCTTAGTTCAACACACCCTCATCCTCCACCTCCAACCACTCAGGAGCATCCTTCACCTTCATTCTCCCTCCACCTTGGCTGAAACCTCCAAGCACCCTGCGCCCTTCTCCAGCTCCTCCACCGCCCATAGCCACCCTCATACCTCCCCTACAATCCCCTCTCACCACTCATCATCTCCCCTTCACCATTCAACAACTTCTTCTTCTCATTTGGTTGTCATTTGGGAGCTACATCGACGAACCTGTTCACAGCTGAGGACCTACAGAGAACCACCAGAGTGCAGCGGTGACCCCGGCTTCATTCTGGTGTCGCTGAAGGCTCATATGGTATCGTTGGAAGCGTCTCCTAGTCGTCTTCGCAACGGCGGTGGTCTCATCACATTCTGAGCTCGTGGCCGTCCAGAGCAGCCAATCTTCCCCGACTCCGCATCTCCTCCCTGAGCATCAACCTGAAGCTGATTTCAGAAACCGCCACGACCACTCTCTTGAAGATCTGGAGGTGAGTCTTGGCTGAGCTCTTCCTTGACAAGTCTACTTTCTGAATCAAGAAGCAGAGCCCCGTTTGGCACCTGGAGTTAAAACTTATCATTTTCCTTCCCCCTGGTGCGCTGTTCTGCTACCTCTCAGACTGCACAAGTACCCTGTCACTGTTCGGGTTCCATCAGCCTACTCTGACACCGTCTGGCATCTCCATTGGTCTCGTTTCGAAGAGGACTCAACGACGGTTCCATCGAAACCAGCGGTACCTGATTCTGAGTTTTGGAGCATCCGTAGCATCTTCGTCTTCCAGCTGCAGTGGTGCTGAGACAGTCAGGACCATAGACCTGAGCCCCTGTTCGTGCCTTACCATATGAAATTCCGACAAAATTTGGACGGCTTCCTGGGTCCCTTACGAAGAATTTCAAACTAGTCTCGTCATCAACAAAAATCTGGAGTGGCTGCAGCATCAACATCATCGACTGTCTATCCACAAGCACAGAGAGCGGGCAGAACCGGGTTCGTCCACCGTTCGGCTTCCATTTCCATTTTTTCCCCCTCCCCACCTGGCCGACTTATAGCCCCTCCCTGTGGGAGGTAGTGTTTGATTGTAACCATTGGTTTCCCTTCCCCAAGATCCCCCCCTTGCATGGGGTGTAGTGTTTTAATTGCTTAAACAGGGCAAGCTACCCCGGCGCGGCGTGTGGGGAACCCACGCTTCCCCGCCCGCGCACGTCTCCGAGCGGGACCGGTTTCTTCAAACCGATCGAGTAAGTGCTCCAACCTTAGCTCTATTTAGTGATTGTTAGTTCAATATTAGTTCATAACTCCGTTGGCCGTGAGAGTGAGAGCTCGATCCTTAAGTTCCCTTGCTTTAAGAGACCATCGTGGGAAGCAGAGTGTAACCCGTGACCTCGGCACGACGTCGGCTCCCTTGATTTGGGCTGCCATACCCCACTGGGGAAATAACCTTGGCCTTGCTGGCCCTCTACCAGCAAGGGCCCAATCCTCACATCCTCCACTTGGCATCGCCAAGTTACCCCGGGACTTGGGTGAGCGTCGAGAGAGAGGCCGCCAATACCGGTCCGTTTGATTGCGAATTGTGCTTGCTTACTTAAGTCCTAGATTGTGTCACATCAGACAATCAGCATCTTCTTTGTCCACATGAGTGATGAGTTGGGATATGTGCAGCCATTGAAATAATGATCAACAATGCTAAGCAAGAAGTTCACATGGTTGTTAAATGATAGAAAGGATTAAACAACAACTGAATCATCAATTCAATTCTATCAGCATGATAAATTTTTCATGGATTACGCAGCTGGAGAGGGGGATTTATGCAGCCCACCCAAAGAGCAGCCCAACAAGACCCAACAGGGTCCAACGAGGCAAGCTCACCTGAGTGACAGCCCACAGGGCCCACTCAGGAAAGAAAAGCCCAATAAATAAACACTCGAGGAACCAACTCTCCCCGGCGGCCCCTAGGCTCGGAGGGCCCGAGTGATGGTTAGGTCATAAGGAAGGTCCAGCCCAAGCTGTCCCCCCGCCCGGGAGAGACAGGCATTCGCCGACCTATCCGACCCCTCTCCCGCCGAGCTACGCTCATCGCCCGGACAGGGCTGGCATTTCAGAAGCTCGGCCAAAACCGGATATCATGCGTTCGCACTGCCGTTAAGAGTCCCCAACGGACAGGGGAATCAAGAAGCCGCCGGACTTCGAGGCGATAACGTTCCCACGATAAGGCCATGAAAGCCCACGTCGAGGACGTAACTCCCGCCGGAAACCCCTCAGCTTGCAGGACTCCTGAAGGCGGCATACTATTTAAACCAGGGATACCCTCCGGTGGAAGGTAAGGGCATCAAGGCACTCATACACCCAAACTCCTGAGCAATCCGCTTCACCCTCTGGTGGAGAGGAATCTCGCGCACTAGTTTTTCTCCTCCACATTATTGCTTCCACCACAGCTCTACTGACTTAACCATCGGAGGGTTTTTCCCCAGGGAAACCCCCTGGGCCCTCTGATACGTTTCCCTGTCTTGCAGTTCATCTTCTGGTGAGCCACAGCCCGCTCAGCACACAGCGCGAGATTTCGCCTCTTCATCTGGCGCCGTCTGTGGGAAACGCACGAGGAGCCAAGATGGTGAGAAGAAGCTCAGGGAGGAGGTCCGCCGTCGAGAAGGGTAAGGCCGTGGTGGCGGTAGGAGATGGCCCCTCTAGGGCCTCACAGAACCCTCCCTCCAACGCCAGCGTCCCCACCAACGGGCCGCCGCCCCCTCCGACGACGACAGGGGCACCCCCCAACGGTGGCAACGAGGTCTTCCAGGCCCTCAACCAGAAGCTTGACGTCCTCGTGGAGCTCATGAGGGTCCAGGCGGCAAGGGATGCTAGGTCCCGCGCCTCGTCCGGGAGCCCCCCCCGTCGAAGTGCGTCCCAGCATACCGCTGGGGGCCGCTTCACCCTCCGCGGTCAACAGCTCATCCACAACAACGTGGGAGGACCCTCGCAAGCTCGCCCCTGGAGCAAGAGGCTTCTTCCACGCCCAGAAAAGGGAAGCAGGGGGCGAGGCCTTCACGCCCGGGCACTGACGTTCCTGAGGATCGCTACGACGCTCCCCCCAGTCCCACGGCACGACCGCAGCCGGAACTATCCCTCCGATTGAGGGATTTCGAAAGACGTTTTGCAGAGCAAGAGCGCGCCCTCCGCGCCCTGCAGAAAACCTCTTTCCTAGAGGACGAGGAGAAATCCCCTTTCTCCGAGTACATCTTGAAGGCAGAGGTGTCTCCCAGAACCTCCATTTCGACCTTCAAGCTCTATGATGGCCAGGGCGACCCAGCCGACCACTACGATAGCTTCGACGCCCTGGTAACCCTGCATGGAACGCCGGATCCTATCAAATGCCGAGCCTTTGCGGCCACCCTGGTCCAAGGTGCTCAGGCATGGTTCCGGGCCCTCGCCCCTGGATCCATCCGGGACTTCAGGCAATTCGGGCGAGTCTTCAAGGAGAGCTTCGCCGGAAGCGCCCCCCCAAGGTCAGTAGCGGAGCTCCTGGCCCTCAAACAGGCGCAAGGGGAAAGGCTCCGGGCTTATGTCCACCGATTTAAATCAGAAGCCCTCAGAATCCCCTGCCTGGATGTGGCCTCGGCCACGACCGCTCTGACCGGGGTTACCCGGGACGAGTATCTCCGCCGCGAGCTGGTCCTCCACCCTCCCTCGACCCTTGCTGAGCTAGTGACTCTGGCACTGCGCCATGCCGAGTGCGAGGAAGTACTCAGCGCCTGCCGAGACACAACCGGCTCGGGTCGGGAGGGGGACAAGAAGCGGACCTCCGAGCCAAATCCTGGCTCGGGCAAGAAGCGTGATCGGGAAGGAGAGCGCAAACGGAAGTATGAGCGGTACACCCCGTTGATCGTGCCAGTCTATGAGATTTATGAAGACATCAAAGACTCGGGACTCCTCCGCCGGCCCGAACCAATGAGGTCGAAGAACCGCAAGCGCGACAGGCATTGCCTGTTCCACAGCGACCACTGGCACCACACCGGCGACTGTCACCAGCTCCAAGACGAGATCGAGCGTCTCATCCGTCAAGGGAACCTGGCCCGGTTTGTAGCCGGGCGCAAAGAAGACCGAGACGCCGCCGAGGAGATCGACAACGCCCCCCGAGGGGTCCACATCAACGTCATCTCCAGAGAAACGGCGTCAGGCGGCGACACCAGCCGAGGAAGGAAGCGTCATGCCGAGCGGGCCAGCCAGGTCTTAGAACCCTCCAGCGGCCCGCCGAGGGAGCCCCAGGTCATAGTCTTCTCCGACCAAGACCTGGAAGGGCTGAACACCCCGCATGATGATGCCCTCGTTATCTCGGCCACAATAAACCATTGTAACGTAGATAGAATTCTGGTTGACAATGGGAGCGCCCCCGATGTGTTATCTTATGACTGTTTCCTCAAGATGGGGGAAGACCCGTCCAAGCTCCGCCCGATCCGAACACCCCTTTACGGGTTTAACGGCCTGGCCACCTACCCCGAGGGAGCCCTAAGCCTGCCGGTCACCATCGGCACCCCACCCAAAACCGTTACGGTCATGGCGGACTTCATAGTGATCAAGGGTATGATAGCGTACAACGCCATTTTCGGCCGGAAAATCCTCAGCCGAATAAAGGCCGTACCATCTACCTATCACCAGAAAATGAAGTTTCTCACCAAAAATAGGTTGGGGGAAGTCCGAGGTAACCAGGCCACGGCTAGAAGGTGCTACAACATCTCGGTGGAAGCCTCAAGGCCGGACGGGAAGGATAAGGGCCCCAAGGGAATCGAGGAAAAGACCGTAACCGCCGAGCCCGGCGGCGAATTGCTAACGGTATTCCTGAACGATGACCCAGCCCTCGGAGTAAGGATCGGAGCCGACCTACCACCTAAGGAACAGTAGCAATACAAGAAATTTCTTTCTGAGTACATTCAGGTCTTTGCTTGGTCCGATGATCAACTCCCTGGCATACCAGAGAAGACCGTGATGCACAAGCTCAACCTCGACCCAACCGTGAAGCCCGTGCAGCAACGCCGAAGGAAGCATGCACCAGAGAAGCAGATGATCATCAAGGCGCAGGTCACAGAGGGGCAAGAGACCGGTCTTTTCAGACCAGTCATGTACCCAACGTGGCTAGCCAACGTCGTCCTGGTGCCAAAGACCACAGGCAAATGGCGAATGTGCGTGGACTTCACCGATCTGAATAAGGCTACCCCCAAGGACTGCTATCCGCTACCGAGCATTGACCAATTGGTTGATTCAACCTCGGGCAACGAGATACTCAGCTTCCTAGATGCCTATTCGGGTTATCACCAGATCAGAATGAATCCATAAGACGTCGAGAAGACCGCCTTCATCACCGACTATGGCGTATATTGCTACACCCGGCTGCCCTTCGGGTTGAAGAACGCTGGAGCCACATATCAGCGACTGGTAAATCACATGTTCGAGGGACAGCTAGGTCGGAACGTCGAGGCCTACATCGACGACATGCTCGTCAAGACCCCCAAGGCCCAAGACCACTTCACCGACCTTGCCGAAACCTTCGGTACCCTCCTGAAGTACAGCATGAAGCTCAACCCCGCCAAGTGCGCCTTTGGAGTAAAATCCGGGAAGTTCCTGGGTTTCCTGGTCACTCAGCGCGAGATCGAAGCCAACCCCGACAAAGTCCAGGCCATCCTGGACATGCGCCCGCCCGCGTGCGTTAAAGACGTCCAGCGTCTGACAGGCCGTGTCGCCGCTCTCAGCCGCTTCCTGTCCCGTGCGGCCGAACGATGCTTGCCCTTCTTCAAACTGATGAGGGGACCCAAGCTAGCATCTGCTACGTTCGCATGGGATGAGGAATGCCAGACAGCATTCACCGAGCTTAAGAAGTTCCTGGCTTCGCCACCGGTGCTCTCCAAGCCCGTCCCAGGCGAAGTCTTGCTACTCTACCTCTCGGCGACGCCATCCACGGTCAGCTCGGTCCCAGTCAGAAATGACTCGGGAATCGAAAGGCCGGTCTACTACACCAGCAAGGTGCTCAATAAGGCCGAACGGAGGTACCCCGCAACCGAGAAACTCGTGCTAGCATTGGTTACCTCCGCGAGGCGCCTCTGACCCTACTTCCAGGGGCACCCCATCACCATACTAACCGGCGATCCGTTGAAGAAGATTCTGGCCCACCCCGAGGCCTCAGGGCGACTCATCAAATGGGCCATTATGCTCAGGGCCTACGACATCTCGTACCGGCCACGATCAGCAATCAAAGGCCAAGCGCTCGCCGACTTCATTGCCGAGAGCACCATCCCCGCCGAGGACAGGCCTCCGACCACGACCGGGCCAACCTGGGAACTGTTCGTCGATGGATCGTCCAATTCGGCAGGCAGCGGTGCGGGGATACTCCTGAGGTCCCCCGAAGGAATAGAGCTACAGTACGCCTTGAAATTCAACTTTCAGGCATCCAACAATGCTTCCGAGTACGAGGCCCTTATCTCGGGAGCACGCATGGCCTGACAGTTGGGGGTCGAGCAAGTCAGGATCAACACCGACTCTCAGCTGGTCGCAAGCCAGGTCAACAGCGAGTACGAAGCTCGAGAGGCACCCATGATCAAATACCTCCAGCTGGTCAGGAGCTTGGCCCAACGATTCGAGAGATTCGAGGTAGTCCGAATAGCCCGGGAGGAAAACTCCCGAGCGGACGCCCACTCTCGGTTGGCCTCCTCCTTAGACCCAGAAGGTACCCGATCGGTCCTCCTCGAAGAGATAGAGCACCCGAGCATCGACTCGGAGCTCCTCGCTGTTGACTCGGCCGACCCGAGCGACTGGCGCACCCCCTACCTGTCCTGGCTACAGGACTCCCGAGAGCCCTCCGACCCTCGGGAAGCCCGCCGAATGAAGTATCAAGCTCGGCGCTTCGTCGTCCTCGACAACACTCTCTACCCAAGATCGTTCTCCGGTCCCCTCCTGAAGTGCCTCGGTCCCGATGAAGCAAGCTGATCCGTCCAAGAGATTCATGAAGGCCTGTGCGGAGCGCACTCAGGGGCAAGGTCGCTGGCCAAAATCCTGTTATGACAGGGGTACTGGTGGCCCACCCTGCAGCGCGACTGCTCGGCCTATGTTCAACAATGCGATCGATGCCAGCAGTTCGACCACTTGGTCCATCGGCCGGCCACGGAACTTGTCACCCTAGCCGAGCCTTACCCTTTCGCTCGGTGGGGGATTGATATCCTTGGGCCATTCCCGACGGCCCAGTCTCAGAAGAAGTTCATCATCATCACCATCGACTACTTCACCAAGTGGATCGAGGCCGAGGCTACGGCAAGGATCACCGAGACAGTCGTTTGGGGCTTTGTTTGGAAGTCGATCATTTGTCGCTTTGGCATCCCCCGAGTGATAGTAAGCGATAACGGTCGGCAATTCGACTCTCGGTATTTCTGAGACAGATGCGCTGACCTAAATATTCGCAACCACTTCACTTCGGTCGCCCACCCTCAGGCCAACGGGCTGGTTGAAAATGCCAACAAGACTATCTTGAAAGGCATAAAAACCAGGCTCGGCAAGGCTAAGGGTAGCTGGCTTGAGGAATTGCCTAGCGTACTATGGTCGCACCGAACGACCCCCAGGACGGCAACCGGTGAAAGCCCTTTTCAGTTGGTATATGGCACCGAAGCCGTCGTTCCATTAGAGATCGCCAATCCGTCTCTCCGAGTGATCAGCTTCTCACCCAAGGCGAACGGGCAAAAGTTGCTCGAGAATCTTGACCTGGCAGACGAGCTCCGAGAGATCGCGAACGTTCGGGCAACGGAGTACCAGCGCCGCCTCACTCGATACTACAACACCAAGGTCCGAGACAGGCGTTTCCAACCGGGGGACTTCATCCTCAGGAAGTGATGAGGGCATCACTCACGATTCTCTCTGGCTTGGCACCTCTCTCCCTCCCGGAGGCAGCTAGGGAGCAGCCCTTCTTCTGGATTGGACCTTAGTGCTTACCATGGGGTCATCTTGTTGTTTTCCCCTTTTTACTTGAGTCATGATCATGTAATTTGCCTTTTATTTGAGTCTTGTACCTAGGTTATCCGGTCATTTCCCTAAGTTCGAGTCTCATTAGGCTATGGTGCTTGCTATTGGGCCTATTTCTTTGGGCTAGGCCCATGGGCGCACCCCCCCTTCCTTGGTTATCTATTAGTATGTTAAAAGTCAGGGTCTTATATGTAAAAGTGGGTTTCCTATAAATAGGACCCCAACTCCACTTGAGTTCAGTAATGAATATTTGAGAAAAAACTTGCCACAAGAATTGTGCCCCCCCTCTCTCTAGCTCTCTCTCTCTCTCTAGCTCTTTCTTCTCTCTCTCACACTAAAGGGGGCGAACCCCTCTCTCTCTCCTCCTCTCTCTCTCTCCCTTGGGCGAACCTGCCCCTTCACCTCCCCCACTTGCCAGATCAGCCCCACCCCATTAAACACAACCCTTCACCTCCCAAGACTCAATAACTCCCATCAATACCTCCACTTCCCCAAGCAACCCTTCCCATTCCCCATACACCTTCCCCACCTCCAAGGCACCCCTCCCTCTTCCCCAAGCAACCATTCCACTCCCCCACACCCCCATTCATACCCCTAGGGGAATCAAACCCCACTCCCACCACAAGTTGCGCAACCCCCCCTTCCCACCTATCCACCCCCTTGCCTTGGCCGACCCCCTCCATCCCCCTCTCCTAGCTGCGGCCCTCTCACCCCTCCACCCTCTTGGACTTCCTCATTCCCTGCTCCACCCCTCCCACCACTCCTAAACATCCCTCCCCCATCAGCCATCATCCCACCACTGCTACTATTGCTAACTACCACTTCCATTAGCCTAGTTCCACCACCATCTCTTTCACTCTGCCCAAGTCTGCAGGTGGCAGAGAAAGGGTCGACTTGCAGGAGCATCCACAGAATCATACGGCGTCGTATGAATGCGTATCATACCATTCTGGAAAGGTCGTCCAGTTAGCTTTGCAGTCAAGTTGATCCCGTCCCATTCTGAGTTCGGGGCTGTCCGGGAGAACCATTCTCCCCCGACTGCGCTGGGCTCCCTCTGCAGAGTGCCTGAATCCAGTTAGAAGCTGAACCACGACCAACGGTGGAAGAATCAGGCCAAGAGCCCTTCTAAAAAGATCTTCCTCCTCCAGTCCTCTATCAGAATCAAGAAGCAGAACCGTGTTCGGCATCCGGAGTCTAAAGTTACCAATTTTCCCTCACGGCTGCGCGAGTCTGCCTCCCACAGTCCACAGCGACCGGCCTCCACTCCTCTGAACCCTCCGGTCTTCTCCGACATCAGACGGCTTCCCCACCAGTTTTTATGCAAAGAAGGCTCGTCCACGGTTCCAGAAGTTCTGGCGGTTCATGATTCGGAGTCCATAAGCGGTCGGACCACTCTCTGCAACCTGCTGCATCAGATTAGTATCTGCCAGTCCCAGATCCTGTCATCCTGTTCGAACCTCCGCCACGGCCAGCGACGACATCAGAAGAAATCAACATAATTCTGGGGTGTTCAGGTTCATTGTACGAAGAGATACCCCCTGGTTTCGTCATCGGAAAAATTTGTGATCGGGATCTACGGCCGCTACACCAACTGACTGTCACCTCTCACAGCAAGCAAGGCTACTCTGCGGCAGCTCCTTCTCTCGGGTTCTCAGCAAATCTCCCCTCCCCGCCTGGCTGGCTTAACGCCCCTCCCTGTGTGGAGGTAGTGTTTGATTGTAACAGCAAAACCCCCACCCCAAGTCCACCCTCCTGTGTGAGGCGTAGTGATTGTAACCGTTTAAAACAGGTCAAGCTTCATCGGCGCAGTGTGCGGGGAAATCCACACTTCCCCGCTCGCCCTCGTCTCCGAACGGGGTTGGTTTCTTCAAACCAACCAGGTGAACTCTTACCCTTGCTCATTACTCATGTTCATTTCATATCTGCAAAACTTATCTGCTGGTCGGTGAGAGAGTGCCCGACCCCGGAGCCACCAACCTTTGTGTGGTCACCGTGGATGATAGTGAGTGAGTGACCTAGTGCCCCCAAGGCACCCGGCCGCACTTGTTTGTGGGCTTCATATCCTTGGGAGGGACAACCTTAGCGGTGCTGGTCCTCTAGCCAGCCAGGGGCTTTCTCCACAACCTCGACTCGGCATCAGCGAGTCACCCCGGGAAACGTGTGCGCGCGGTGTAACGGCGACTCTCAAGTTGCTCCCAATCTTGTGGTTGTGAATGTGAATTAGGTCCAAGGGTTCATTTTTGCTTGCTGCATATTTGTGTCACATCAGGAAGGCCGAAGCCTCTCGACCACTAGAGGCAGCGGGCAAGTTGTCCCCTAACTGGGAAGGCCCCTACCAAGTGGTCGAGACGCTCAGAAAAGGTGCGTACAGGTTAGCGACAATGGAAGAGGAACCCATTCCTCAGACATGGAACGCAACCGCACTACGCAAATTCTATTTTTGAAATTGTACAGCAAGATGGACGGAATAAATCCCTTTTCTTTTCATTCCAAACCATTGGTACATCAGATAGGCAAATGCCAGTACATCACATAGAAAAAAGCAAAAATCCGTCTAACACCGCTTCAAGGGGCCATCGCTCGGCTGACTCGGTCTTGATCTCCTCGCGTCCAGCCACTGACTCTGCCTCGTGTGGAAACTGGCTCGGACAAAAGGTGGTCGAGCCAATTGGCTCGGATGGCCCGTGACAAAGGTAACAGAGGGACTGCAGAAGGGAGGCCACCTTTAAACGTTGAGGAAAGCTACCTCCCAAGTTGGCAACAACCAGGAAAAAGGAGCACCGTGAAGGCCTCCCCTCTTCCAATCTGCCAACTCTTTGGAAGGAAGGAGAGAGCAAGCAGCC
This sequence comes from Amorphophallus konjac, assembly GCA_022559845.1. Taxonomy (NCBI): domain Eukaryota; kingdom Viridiplantae; phylum Streptophyta; class Magnoliopsida; order Alismatales; family Araceae; genus Amorphophallus; species Amorphophallus konjac. The sequence goes on along the minus strand of CM040129.1, from coordinate 60,663,921 downwards.
CCCGAAGAGTGAAAGAAATGAAGAGCAGAAGAGGGAAAAGGAGGCTGCAGACGGAGGAAGGCTTCGGTGAGGAGGGAACTTGATACGCCCCCCCCATGCAGAGGGGGAGTGGCGGCAGGTTTCCCTGATGCCCCCATCCGTCCTCCGCCTCGGCGTCCACCCAGAAGCCTCGCCGGAGCTAAGAAGAGGCAAACGGTGTGCTTCCACACACCGTAGCCCTCCCCAGATCTGCGCGGCGACCGTCGGACCCATCTCATGCACGCGCGGCGACCGTAGGATCCGTTCAACATTACAGGACAGCGGGAGCCCTTTGCTCCCCGTCATCGGCGGCGTCGCCCTCCGAAGGATCCTCCATGCTCCGAATGCAACGGCACAACACAGAGTGAAGAGGAAAGACTGTTAGAGAAAATCCCAAGCAGTAAAGAGGAAAGGGCGCCTTTCGGTCCTTCTTATAGGCCAAAGGAGGCTACACGCCTTAAATGACCCCCCCCCTCGAAAATATGCCAAAGGATTTCTCCCCTGAACAGTCACCTCCAACTCCTCGATCCCCGCCCTAGCGGGATTCACGAAGCGGCCTGGCATTCAAAGCGTGAAGGAACGAAAGGACGCCCCGTCAGAAGTCTACCAAATCAGCATGCAAAAACCGTGCAGAACATATCGGTACGTCCCAACTACTCCAGATACGCCAAC